>CM031628.1:38656453-38666453 GCA_018398815.1 Conus ventricosus
TTCTTTAGAAAGCCGAAATGGATTTCAAAAGCAAGAACGTTACGCAAGTGTTTGTTTGTTTTGTTTTTTTTCCTAAACCTTGTCCTCGTTGTTTTAAGTCTATCTCTTTTGTTTACAAAGATTACTTTTGTATAAAACAAAAACAAAACAAAACAAAGAAACAAACCAGCAAAACACAAACAAACAAAAAAGTGTTGGACCGCTGGATTCGAGCGAAAAAGTAGAAGGGACAGGAATAGTGTCTTTGTCTTTCAACTATAATTCAAGTTCCGTTTCTCGAATTGATATGAGCACAAGCACCTCGTCCTGTTGTGTCTCACTGGCTCTGACACAGAAAGCATAAAAAAATTTGCATTCAAGGTAACATCGAGTCACTTCGGTGGTGTTTTCAGTAGCGCCTATTCTTATCCAACATATGTAGGGCATCAACCGCTTAATTTCCCCCCCCCTCCCACCCCCACCCCCCAAATAAAAAAAAACCTGATGGCAATAATTACTTAGTTGCAAAGCCATCCTGAGTCAGCCCTCTTTCGGGGGTAGGGTAGCATGGGGCAAAACGCCTAGGTGGGATCAAACGCCCATCCCCCGTATTTCGCAGAACATGTGATGTACAAACCACGTGATACTTGACCTGAATCCTGAACAAAGAAACGCTTCTGACAGGAGAAAGAAACTCCCAACTAAACGGTCAGTTTTACAGACTTATTTGTTTCTTTTGGGCTTGTAATTCAGTAATTTGTTATATTATTCATTTTAAGATATCTCATACATGTAACAAATGAAATGGAAAAGCTTTGTATTCATACTGATTAAGAATTTTTCAACTCCATGCTAGTGATGCTGGCGCCAGTTTGTTTCCCCTCCTTCCCGCTGTCTGACCGTTCTGTTCACAGTAGGTCAGTCTGGGGGTCAAACGCCCACACCTTCACCGGGCAAGACGCCTAGGGTGTGCTTTTTGCCCCGTTCATTGGGCCTTTTGCCCCATACTTGCTTTTATCGTAAATTAGGAAAAATTAGGTAGGTAGGTAAGTGATGACTGGTGAGTGTGTGTGTATGGGGTGTGGTGTGTGTTGTGTGAGTGTGTGTGTGTGTGTTGATCCAGCAGGAAAACGTTCTTCAACAGTAGATGAAATAGATACATCAGCAACATCCCCATAGCATTTGGCAACAGTTTTGCGGGGTCAAAGTTGTGGGGTGTAGGGAAATAGTACCCCACAAATTGTCGCTACCGCACAACCCCGGCAAAAGCTATGACACACTCCCTCACAACCCTAGGTAACCGAACCCCACACACGCACACACACACACAGATCAGCTTGCTCTCGTTCTCTGCCAGGCGGGGGATAATGAGATAAACGTCTTTTATGCGCATGCTTTCTGTGAACAGAAGTAAATTATTGGCGTCGGGGGCGTCATTGTTGAAACAATGTCAACGATGATTCAAAAGATATGTTTGTGTCTTTTTTATATTTTGTTTACTTGTATGGCATGTCAATTTATTTTCATCATTGTTGTCGGGAAGCAAAACACTGAAAAGAGAAGGAAACATTTTGGAATTTAGCGTGTGCTGTTCAGTATTCAAGCAGGCTGGGAAACTAAATCCAGTGTCTACTCTTCTTGAGTTTTTCGCTTATTTGCTTGCCGCGTGCACCTTTTTTCTCTCTGGATGATCTTAGTAACTAGGCAACGTGCTCCTCTGAGAATCAGGGTTACTTACATAATTATTGCTTTATTGCCAGCTTTACCATGCATTTAAAAGGTGCAGACTATGAACCTAATCTCCCACCGCCCGTTTCCCGCCAACTCTATAGTAGATTTGTATTTTTACGTGTGTTTACACTATCACACAAGTATTTTGTGTTCCTATTTGGTTGGGGTTGTTTGGGATGTACTGAAGTATTTGGGGATGTTTTGGATTTATTTGATTAATTGTGGGATGTTACTAAATACACTCGGTAGCTTAGATTTATATGTACCGTGTATATATACTAATTCAGCCAACACAGTGACATATACATTCTGAGGTGATAGCCCAGAATAGGCAAGTAACTGCTGAAGAAGAAGAAGAAGAAGAAGAAAGACAACGAGAAGAAATAATTAAGTTAGTGATGTTGCTTACAGCCCAGCCAGCCGGAAAGGGCCATTGTAGCCATATCGGGGCTGTTACCACACATGAAGTCATCCAAAAACAAATCGACAGCAGCAGCAGAAGGAAAGAAGAAGAGACAGGGGCAGAGAGAGCATATCGTTCACTCGAACAAGAGATTGAGGCTCAAAATGAACCATGGAAGGTAATATGATAGTGTGAGACGTTAGAGAAAGTTTTTCATACACGTTCACAAATATACTAGACAGAGCATAGAGCGGGGCAGAATATGCTACAACATTCTGTCAGTGAACAGGCATTAGAAATTCACAAATGTATTTATTTTGACTACAAATTTAAAAGATGTTCCAAAGAATATGATTTTTTAACTAAGACCTTCCCTATCTACACTAATGAAAACAAAAAACCAAAAAAGAAGCCGCGTTCCTCTAGAAATCACTATGCCAGGCCCAAAGGCCGAGAGGCCTAGCAAAACACCCTCCCCGAATCAGAAGATGCCAGGGATTTGAGAGAGCCTGAATGTCCCACTATATAAGAATAATATAGCTTGTTTCCCTGAAGACGGAGTATGGCTGCCTTAATGGCGGAAAAAAACGGTCATACACACAAAACTCTACTGCCTCTGTTGAACAGATGGGATTAATACCTGCCTGTCTATAAGGAAAGTCCACAGGAGTATCACCTGCGTACACAGAAAAGAAGATATAGCTTGTGACTGGATTTATGTTGAATAACCCTACTGATCGATGGAATAACATGTTTTGATGCTTCTGACTTTTGAGAGCTGGAGGAGGAAAATGCTGGACCTATCCACCCTGGGACACGTTGATGGTGTTATACATGTGTTATGGAAGAACTGTTGGCTGACCAGTGTCGTTTACCTGGGTTGGGTGGAGGTGGGGAGGAGAGATTATGGAAGGCTGGAGGGGTTTCCACCCATTGAACTGTGGGACATGCTGTCTCGGGCCCATTGTGGGACAGTTAGAAGTGATCGCAGCCTTAATTATCGGGACGCTTTAAGCTCCAACGTTTGTCCATGGGCAGCAGCAATGACCGTTATTCTTCATTTACAGTCCTGGGTGTTCAGAATCGGAGGGGTAGAGTGTGTGTGTGTGTGTGTGTGTGTGTGTGTGTGAACATATCCCCTGTTAATGTCATTCTGTGATACCCGGGATAACGCTTACAAACTTGTGATGTTGCGCATGAGCGGTACATCCTTAAAATGTAGCCGCCTCTCCACGGGGTTTCTGATCGAGTGGACCTTCCGCCATTTGGCTGATCTCGCTATTCAACTTGTGAGGTAGTGTTTTTATCATTCATTTGCATCCTGCTCATTGAAACGTACATTGTAAATCTCTATGGTCATAAACTTAAAAATTCCTGTCATAAAGAGAACTATGTAACAGATAAGTTTCGATCTTGGAGCAGACTGCAGTGATTGATTAGTTGGAGCACTGTGATACACATGATAAATGTGACTGTTCTTGTGACACAAATGACAAAAACAGTAACATGGGATATGCACACAGTAACGAACCTAAACGATCTTATTGGGCTGTGTTTTCGCAGGTTTTGATACTACAAAGTGTGTAAAGAACACATTTCTATACACCATAATAAGAAAACATAGTCGAGTATGTCTTTTTTTCCCCCGTGCCAGAATGAATAGACATAGCCATGCGTGTTTGGCCAGCGCTCAGCGTGATTTGTGTGTCCTTCTTCACTGAATGGAAACTCAGTATTGAAATTTCGCTTGCATTCACAGTCAGCCACTCCTGAACATATGTTCCCTCTGTTTCATGCTCACAATATTAGGTCGACCACAAGCCCACCCCTTCCTCTCTTTCTCATATATCCACGTGTATGCATGCGTAAATTTGTGTATGTTTTTACCTACACAAACACAGCAACACACACACACACACACACACACACACACACACACACACACACACACACACACATGTGTGCCTACTGATTTTTTGTGTGTGTGTGTGGCGCGCGCGCGCACGCATGCACGCACGCACGCACGCACGCACGCACGCACGCACACACCACACACACACACACACACACACACACCTCACAATTTATTCAAGAATAAATGCTGAACAACGTTCAAAAACACAGTGTCATCTCCTGACACAAAAGGTGGAAATAGCATTGAACTGACAAAACTACACACATTGCATTCAACGCCGCAGCACAGCCAGACCCGTTTTTACACGAGCGAACAGACACGTGGGGTGTACCTAAGATGTATACACATACATCCCAACACACACATGTTTGCATACAAGAATACACGCAAAGCGCGCTCGCGCGCGTGCACACATACACACACACACACACACACACACACACACACACACACACACACATTCATCTGCCCCAACTGTTATTCAGATGACTGATCTGTCGGACATGATACTAACAGCTGAAGGACATGATAGCTGTATAAAACATGTATATAATTCCTTCAGCTATTTAGTGGTGGCAGTTTTTGATGGTTTCCCGTAAGTTTTAATTGTGGGGCAAAACGCCTACACCCATGGGGCTAAAACGCCTACTATGGACGATTTGCCCCATGTGTTCGGGCGTTTTGCCCCGTGTGTGGGGGCAAGAAGGCCAATTTTTTTTTTCATTTTTTCACCTAACCAGCACTTTTTTTTCTTTTATTGTATCAATTTGTGTCAGTGGCAGTTTGTAGCATAGGCATTTCTCCAGAGTCTGAGCCTACTTGCATTTCTCTGTGCCTTCAACAAGGAAAGTTGCAGCGTTTTTTTTTGCTTAAGGGAGGCTTTTTTAAAACACCCATGCTACCCTACATCTCGATAGATCCCCGTCACGGTAGATCCCCATCTCGGTAATCCCCGTCTCGATAGATCCCCCACTACATGTGGACGAATTTCCGTCTCGGTAGATCCCCCGTCTCGGTAGATCCGCATCTCGGTAGATCCCCATCCGATAGATCCCCCCACTACATGTGGACGAATTCCGTCTCGATAGATCCCCGTCTCGTAGATCCCCATCTCGATAGATCCCCGTCTCGTAGATCCAAAAACAGTAACGGGGGTCCATCGAGATGGGGATCTATCGAGACGGGATCTATCAAGACGGGGATCCATCGAGACGGGATCTATCGAGATGGGGATCCATCGAGACGGGGATCTATCGAGACGGGATCCATCGAGACGGGATCATCGAGACGGGGATCTATCGAGATGGGATCTATCTATCGAGTGCCTCCCCCTTTCCCTTCCAATGACTATCCTCGTAAACTGGCCCACGCCGTTAACCCCGATAGAACCGGACTAAAGTACAAAGATTTGGAGAAGACATCGAAACTAAGATCACCGTGAAAGAAGGGCATAAAGGGCCTCACAATGTTCTGACATTTTCTAGTGCTGAGCAATGATGATGATGATGGTGAAAATGATGATGAGAAAGCCATGTTGATGATTGATGATGATGATGATGATATGATGAGGATGATAGTGATGTTGATGATGATGATGATGATGATGATGATGATGATGGTGATGATAGCGATGATGATGATGATGATGATGATGATGATGATGATGACATCACAGATTTCAATGAGATCGCGTGACAAGGCTGTTCACAACGCTGAGTTTCATAACATAAAGCCGGAGGCCGCCAGACTCGGATCTACAGACACCTGCAGTGTTGGTAAGGAAATTTGAGCAACACTCTCAGAGACGCAACCAGTAAGTCGACTATGTAGTCCGAATGTTCCCCAGTTGTAGCAAAACTCAGCTCTGGACAAAAACCGGTCGCGTCGGGGCAGAACCCCCCCCCCCCCCCCCCCCCCCCCCCCCCCCCCCCCCCCCACAAATCAATGGCTCTGATGGGAATCGAACCCAGCACCTCCCAGCCCACAGTCCGCGATGCTACCTGCTTCGCCTCAACGACTGGTACAACGTACAGGTTTTATTATTTTGCTCACTAGGTATGGCTCTACTCTAAATCTTGCAAGTTTGTAGGCACCAATACATCAAATTTTGGGCCTGATTTTTTTTTTTAAACTGAGATCCAATATTCGTGCAATCAGTAGGCATCAATACATCAAATTTGCCTGATTTTATTTTATTTTTTTTACTGAGATCCAATATTCGTGCATTGATTGTTGAGAATGCACACAAATGTCGAAATATCTTGCCATGTAAAATAAGGTGAGAAAAAAAAAATCCCGGATCCACTTTTTGATAAGGATCTGCACCAACACTGGAAACGTTTCTTCTTAGGTCACCTTCCATAACTTTTACCAAATTTCGTTAAAATCGGTTCCGTAGTTTCTGAGTATTCACAAGTTGTTTATTTTGCCCATGAAGGAAAATCATTTTGTGGTGACACATGGCAATATCAAATCAAAAATACAATGAATAAATCACAATGAAATGGGGTACATTACAATGATTTGAATAAAAGGAAGATTTCCTTTGCACCACCCCCTTCCCCGACTCCTCACACTCACACTCGTCGGAAAATGGCCCCGTTTTAAAATCCTACCCATCCTCAACATAGTTCAAAGTTGATATCTAATGAGTAGAATGCAATAAAATCAAATCAAATTAATAAGCTTCAAATTATACATCAACACTCACACTTATTTACTTAAACTACACATTCGACACATCCATCTTCTATCAAAGCACACACACATCCATTCTTGCTGAAAGACAAACACATCTGAGGAGGTGGATCACACTGAACGTGTCTAGAGGTAAGGGGGGGGGGGGGGGGGGGGGGGGGGAATGAAGCATGCGGGCAATCGCATCATTGTCCCCCTTCAACCATCCAAACCACAGTAGCTCACACTCGATTGAAAAAAAAAAAATGCCCCTCTGAAATGTCTTTTGTCTAAGTTTGTTCATCGTCTTATCCTCGGGGGCAGTTTACAAAATAATGAAGATACGGAAGTACAGTTATGTAATAGGATCAATCATCAGAACAGACATGTACCCACTGCGATGTCATCAAAAAAAAAACATAGCAAAAATTCCAGAGTCAAAGTTTTTGAGGAACATGCGGGGGGGGGGGGGGGGGGGGGGGGGAGCGGAGGGGGCGGGGGAAGGGGCCAAAGGGGGAAGAGGACGGGGCTGTTTTGGAGGGGGGGGGGGGGGGGGGGGGGGGGGAGGGGGGGGGGGGGGGGGGGGGGGGGGGGGGGGGGGGGGGGGAAAGGGGCGGTAGTGCGCGGGGAAGGGGGCCAAAGGGGGAAGAGGGGGGCTGTTTTGGGGGGGGGGGGGGGGGGGGGGGGAGGGAGCGGTGTGCGGGGGGGGAAGGGACCAAAGGGAAAAGGGAGGGGTGTTTTTGGAGGGGGGGGGGGGGGGGGGGGGGGGAGCGGGAGTCGGCGGGGGAAAGGGGCCAAAGGGGAAGGACGGGTTTTTTTTTTGGAGGGGGGGGGGGGGGGGGGGGGGAGCGGTAGTGCGCGGGGAAGGGACCAAAGGGGGAAAGGAGGGGTGTTATTGGGGGGGGGGGGGGGGGGGGGGGGGGAGCGGTATGCGGCGGGGAAGGGCAAAGGGGAAGGGACGGGGTGTTATTGGGGGGGGGGGGGGGGGGAAAGGGAGCGGTAGTGCGGCGGGAGGGGCCCAAAGGGGGGAAGAGGAGGGGTGTATTGGGGGGGGGGGGGGGGGGGAGGGGCGGTTGGGGGGGGGGGAAGGGAAAAGGGGAAAAGGAGGGGCGTTTTTGGAGGGGGGGGGGGGGGGAGGGAGCGGTTTGTGCGGGGGGGGGAAGGGACCAAAGGGGAAGGGCGGGGGGTGTTTTTTGGGGGGGGGGGGGGGAGGGAGCGGGTGCGGCGGGGGGAAAAGGGGAAGAGGACGGGGCTGTTTTGGAGGGGGGGGGGGGGGGGGGGGGGGGAGCGGTTGCGGGGGGGAAGGGACCAAAGGGGAAAAGGACGGGTGTTATTGGAGGGGGGGGGGGGGGGGGGGGAAAGGGGAGTGCGGCGGGGAAGGGACCCCAAAGGGGAAAGGGGGGGGGTGTTATTGGAGGGGGGGGGGGGGGGGGGAGCGGTATGCGGGGGGGAAGGGCCCAAAAGGGAAAAGGACGGGGCTGTTATTGGGGGGGGGGGGGGGGGGGGGGGGGGGGGGGGGGGGGGGGGGGGGGGGGGGGGGGGGGGGGGGGGGGGGGGGGGGGGGGGGGTATGGGGGGGGGGGGGGGGGCGGGGCGGGGGAAGGAGGGGAAGAGGACGGGGCTGTTATTGGAGGGGGGGGGGGGGGGAGGGAGCGGTGTGCGGCGGGGAAGGGACCAAAGGGGAAGAGGACGGGGCTGTTATTGGAGGGGGGGGGGGGGGAGGGAGCGGTAGTGCGGGGGGGAAGGGCCCAAAGGGGAAGAGGAGGGGGGCTGTTATTGGGGGGGGGGGGGGGGGGGAGGGGGGAGGGCGGTTATGTGCGGGGCGGGGAAGGGACCAAAGGGGAAGAGGACGGGGCTGTTATTGGAGGGGGGGGGGGGGGGGGGGGAGGGAGCGGTAGTGCGGCGGGGAAGGGACCAAAGGGGAAGAGGACGGGGCTGTTATTGGAGGGGGGGGGGGGGGGATGGGGAGCGGTAGTGCGGCGGGGAAGGGACCAAAGGGGAGAGGACGGGGCGTTATTGGAGGGGGGGGGGGGGGGAGGGAGCGGTAGTGCGGCGGGGAAGGGACCAAAGGGGAAGAGGACGGGGCTGTTATTGGAGGGGGGGGGGGGGGGGGGGGGGAGCGGTAGTGCGGCGGGGAAGGGACCAAAGGGGAAGAGGACGGGGCTGTTATTGGAGGGGGGGGGGGGGGAGGGAGCGGTAGTGCGGCGGGGAAGGGACCAAAGGGGAAGAGGACGGGGCTGTTATTGGAGGGGGGGGGGGGGGGGGGGAGGGGGGCGGTAGTGCGGCGGGGAGGGACCAAAGGGGAAGAGGACGGGGCTGTTATTGGAGGGGGGGGGGGGGGGATGAGGGGGATATGTTGTCTGTGTGGTTTGGTCACTGAAATCAGTCAATCAATCGATCCACAAGACAGTCAACCAAACCACCCAAACCAGACGTGCAAAGAACATGGCGAAGACGCAACATGAATTTGCGCACATTTCTCAGCTACAACAAGTAGAATTCAATCAGCATGCATAAATACATGCACAGAAGTCAAGCACACACGAGCCAGACACGCACGCACGAGCTATTCCAAGTAAATTTGATGGAAGTTGCCCATCACAAGTTTTCTATGCTTCTCTGCGCCGATTCGTATTCTGTCAGCTACTTGAGTATTGTGTCAATGGGGAGAGAGAGAGAGAGAGAGGAGAGAGAGAGAGAGAGAGATGTATTATATTTTAAAAATCTTGTTCCTCTACTTGTAGTAATGCAAAGAATAACTTTGCCCGTAATTAATTAATCTTGAATAAATGTTAAGCGAACCGCCAAGAGAAACGTGGACAATCGAGTCACAAGACAAAACACGACGCGTTTCGACCTCTTAGGTCTTCCTCGGGCAAGACACAAACAGAGAGGACAACGAAAATGAATGAATAAATTAACACCTAGTCTGTTGAGAAGAAAGAAAACCAGTGGCAGTCACTTTGTTCTTTGTTCTGTTCTTTGTTCAGTGTTCTTTGTCTCTGACAACAGTGCTGCGTTATTGTGCGACATAAGGGGTCACAGGTTCTTCGCAGTGGACGACGAGGCCAAGACCAAGTGTTAGGCACTACCCGGAAAAACGTGACTAGCTTTCCGCCGTCTCCACGTGGTGGCCAGAATCGCTCCTGTAACATCAAAGCAGGTTTTCGCTGATCACCCACCGTGTCCGCTTTCATCGCTCTTTCTTAGAACTGCAATAGACTGTAGCGTCAGTACCGCAAATGTTACTCCATATTTGATTAACCACGATAAACAGAGAAACTCGCTTTTTCCTTG
>CM031628.1:38671453-38675852 GCA_018398815.1 Conus ventricosus
CGTGTGTGTGCGAGCATGTGTGTGTATGTTGTATGCGTACATATATCTGTATCTTTCTCGCTGACAGAAAAAGAGATACAGACAGACAGACAGACAGACAGAGATAGAGCAAGAACGAGAGAGACATAAAGAGAGAAAATGAGCGTATGTATCTCTCGGGGGAGGAGAGAGAGAGAGAGAGAGAGAGAGAGAGAGAGAGAGAGAAGAGAGAGAGAGAGAGACAGACAGACAGACAGACTGACAGACAAAGAGCATTCCGACTTCACATCGATGATGCCATTCGTTATGCATGATTGTTTTGTTTCTTTAAAGTATATACATCAAAGACGATGAGTCAACAGTTCTTCCAACTAAACCACTGATTCAAATTACCAATCAACAAACACTGCCATGCTCACGCTACCACTGATCGTCCGAGTAGGAAATTCTGCACAGAACATGTTTCCACTTTCCATTTTGTTGAGAACTGTCTTGCATGCAAAAGAATAGACACTCGCTCCACACCAAGACACACAGAGAGAGAGAGAGAGAGAGAGAGAGAGAGAGAGGAGAGAGAGAGAGAGAGAGAGGAGGAGGAGGAGGAGGAGGAGGAGGAGGAGATGGAATGATCAATAAACAAAATTGATGTAAGTGGGAAATAAAACGATCACAGACAGATTCAAAAGACATAGTCTTATCAAAAACAAAAAAACAAAAAACAAAGAAAAGGCGACAAATTTTAAAAAGGATCATGAAATCTCAGCACTGTCGTGATTAAAAACAACAACAACAACAACAACAACTCCGCACAATACAAACACCGCAAAAAAAAAAAAAAAGAAGCTCATAATAAATTCCTTGCGTACTTCTGCACACCCCGAGTCTGCATTCGTACAGCATGTATTTCACCTGTGCCGTCCTGAAACTCATAGACATACCACTCGCTGGTCCCGGACATTTGTACAGCATGTATTTCACCGGTGCCGTCCTGAACTCATAGACATACCACTCGCTGATCCCGGACATTTGTACAGCATGTATTTCACCTGTGCCGTCCTGAAATTCATTGACATACCACTCGCTGGTCCCGGACGGCAGCGGGACTCGGAGCAACGCACTAACAAGCAGTTGTCTCCCCACCTCTTATTACGGTTTGCGAGCTACAGCCGACGGTTCGGCCAACCCCTGCACTGTTCTTTGCTGGACGATCTTGGAGAGTTCGCTTGATCGTGTTACAGGTCCGTATCACGCAAACACACACACACACACACACATATATAGCAGGGTGCAGAGTAAGGCTTATTTCATACATGATACAACATGGAGAAGTTGATGTTCGACAAACAGGTCCTCCTCAGACGTCACAAAGAAAGAGGCATATGTAGTGAGAAAAAAGAAAAACATAATTCAAATATAGCTGGTATGACGCAAAATCCCATTATACTCCCCAGATAGCTGTTACAAGACCAAATTTCATTTATAATCCCCTGATGCCTGTTACAAAGCAAAATCCCTTCAAAAAAAACAACCGTGACAGCTGTTACAAATCGAAATTCCACTGCACTTCACAGATAGTTGCTACAAGGCGAAATCCATACACACTCCCTGACAGCGGTTAGAAAGCTACGCCTCACTGCATTCCCTGACAGCTGTTACAAAGCGAACTTCCATTGCATTTCCCAGGTTGCTGTAAAAAGGCGAAATTCCACTATATGCCTTGGATGGCGGCTAGAAGGCGAAATCACGTTATATTCCCCAGATGGCTGTTTGAACGCAAAATCCTATGACACCCTCCCCGGATAGATTTTAGAAAGCAAAATTCCACTACACTCCCTAAATGGCTTCCATAAGGCGAAATCGACCATAATCCCATGACGGCTGTTAGAAGGTTAACTCCCTTACTCTTCCCTGAGGACCATTGTGGCAGACGAAATCATTGTACTCTCAGACGCTGTTTATAAAACGAAATCCCACTTATTTGTTGAAAACCTTCTGTTTGTGCGTATTAGCTTTTTGCGGTTTCGGTTTTACTATGCTTGTGCAGTACGGCTGTAGTTCCTGTATCCAACGAATGTATTTGGCCGTCTTCTGGGGATTATTTGTTTAATCCCTTGTCTGTTTCGTTGCTGTTCAATAGCTTTTCTTTGCACCGTTGTTCAGGGTTTTTTTCTATTTTGCATTGTGCTTCAGCTAATCACACGACAGTGATTCCCAGTCTCTTACGGGTTGTCCGCAACATTCGGCTTCGGTATTCCATACTGCTGTTATTCCTTTATCTGCGGCTTGTTCTTCTTTGTTTTTGCTTTTTGGTTAGCTTCTTTTTGTTTTCTTTCTTCCATTCTTCATTGTCAAGCTACCAACTGGAAGGCCCCCGGCGAAGTGCCATTCACCCAGGCAAATGTGAGGGTTGTTCAGGTGAGCGATGCCCACGGCATGATGAACCGAGTAATTCAAAGGCCCCAAATGTTCTGTACCATATAGGAAATGGAGGAGCCAAGAGTGATAGCCTCGGCCACACTTAAATTTCCGCCAGGGGAAATAACAAAATATGAATTGAAAGAGCTGCTTTCCATGCATTTGGAAAAAAAAAAGGATGTGCAAAATACGAAAGGTCAGCGTTTGTTTCGCCAGAATGTGGTCATACTCCATGAAAATTTAGTACTTCATGATCATTTATGTTCAGCGGAATGTTTGCAATAATTGCTGAACGGGGAGCTGGTGTGCATGAAAAATTGTAAAACTTATTCTGGAATAACACCAGACTGATACCTATACCAAAAAATCTAACGTTCTTGTTGGCAGACAAACAAACTGACAGTACTGGGTGAAAATGAAAGTTGCATGGCGGAGTTACCATGCATGTCCAGGTGTTATGTGTCTTAGTACTGATTTTGTTCAAAATCACTGTGTACATCAGTATTTTTGTTACACAAATGAACAAATACATGAACATATGAAGTTCTCTTTCATATCAAATTATTCCGGTGTCGCCAGAAATGTTATTTACTACGATTGAACGAGTAAGAGAGAGAGAAAGAGTGTGTGTGTGTGGACGTCCACTTTCTGCACGAAGCCCGTATTTGTGTTTGAATGTATTCATTGCATGAAAGAAAACTGAAGTTTGACAGAATCAAAACCTTATAATTTTAATCTGTATAGAAATGCACGCCTATTCTGTCATATGATTTCATATATCTACCATAAATGCTGTGCAATGAATGTAAACAACGTTTTAGATGGCACGTCGTTGACCTGAATTAAAAGGGGAAAATACAAACAAAAGAGGTCAACAGCATCCGGGGAAACAAGCACACAAACAAAAACACGCCAGAGGCTCGCAGCGAACACAAAATTTACAACTCATGATAGGTATAAAAGTAAAAAACGGAAAAAGCAACTACAAACTATAAATGTCCCATTACAAGAAGTTATATACACATATATCCGACAGTCACCCATTCTGAGGCTGAGCAGCATTCAATGAACCAGTAACCTGTCAGAACTTGGCCATTCGCTGGCGAACGTGTTCTACACAGTACGTTCAACCACTGCACATTTTATAAGACAAACATATTCCCATTTCAGCACTTATGAAAAAAAATGAAACGCGCGAGTAAGGCGTTGTGTGTGTGTGTGGTGTGTGTGTGTGCGGTGTGTGTGTTGTGTGTGTTGTGTGTGTGTGTGGTGTGGTGGTGTGTATGTGGGTGTGTGTGTGGTGTGTGTGTGTGGACAGCACAATGTGTGGGAAGGGGGCAGGGAAAGGGCGGGGCACGGTGAAGGTCAGGGTCAGACTGGCCACGATCAGACAGCAACTCTTCAGGGAACTTCTGATGGCGCGGGCATCCAAGACCTTCGAAGCTGGTACGATGTTCCGTGAACTACAAACTGTTGCATCACGCACGCGAGACATCTTCCGACATGTCGAGGACCCCCCAGCAGCATCAGCCCTTCCAGCAAGTCCCACAGTCAATGTCGGTATCGTGGATCATCAACAGATCGCCCCTCCGCTAGCCAGCCTATTCCCAGTTCATCTCAGCAGTCGGTTGACTTTACAATGAACAACAGCAAACAAAAGGTTCACGTCCGGTTGCAACGCTTGTGGTGGTGTCACGAACGTGTTCCGTCGCAAACGGGAAGCAAACCCGACACACGCGCGTGCAGAATTCAAAACTGAACTTTCATTTAATACACACAAAAAAAAATGCAAATAAACACACGTACACAACACACACACACACCACACAACACACGCTCAACTTAGCACAGCGTCATGCTCATTTCATGCATAATTCGAAACAAACAGAAGCTTGACTGACGATCGCTCTTCTTCAAAGGTGACGCACGACACACACAAGAGTGAACAAAACACGTGTCCCAAACTCGCAGCCAGCGTGAGAATGCCCTCCGTTTTGTTGTGTGC
>CM031628.1:38680952-38693452 GCA_018398815.1 Conus ventricosus
CGAAGGGCACGTAGAATCCCAGGAAGGCCAGGACGTTGCCCAGACAGATGAGCAGGAAGCCCGTTCCCCCAGCAGGGAGAAGTCCAGCATCTCCTGCAGCGTGTCCTTGCAGCTTTGGGGGAAGCACAGGTAGCTCCACACCTGAAACGGGCACAAAGGTGAAAAAAGGGGTGGGGGTGGGGGTGGCTGGTGAGGGGGATTTGTTGGATGGATGTAAAGAACAGCAATGCTGTGACAACAATAATCATAACAACAACAAAACAGCAATACAATAATAAATGATGAGATGGTAGCTCCACACCTGAAACGGGCACAAAGGTGAAAAGGGGTGGTAGTGGTGGTGCTGGGACGGGGGATTTGTTGGATGGATGTAAAAAAAACAGCAATGCTGTGACAACAATAATCATAACAACAACAACAACAACAACAATACAATAACAATGATGATGATGGTAGCTCCACACTAGGAGAAAGGGTGGGAAACGTTGGTTGGAGGGGTGTAAATAATGGCAATGGGATGACAACAATAACAACAACAATAATAACAACAACAATAATAACAACAACATCAACAACGATACAATCGTAATGATGATGATGGTAGCTCCACACTAGGAGACATGGACGATGGTTTCTACTCCCAATTTACTCAACGGTTTTCCGCCTGTTCCGTGAAATCGCGGAGTCATGACATAATATGCACATTCCAGAACTTACTGTTGAAATGAAGGAGGAAGGGACCACATTGATGTCGGTACATCACACACACACACACACACACACACACACCTTGCCCCCCCACACCCACCCCACCAACCTCCCAAGGGACCACACCACACATCACACACACACACACAACACACACACACACACACACAACACACACACACACACACCTTGCCACCACCCCCACATCCCCACAGCCATGAGCCCCACCACACACACACACACACACACACAACACACACACACACACACACACACCAGGCCCCACACCCACCCCCCCCCAGGACGCCCGACAACTCACACACACACAACACAACACACCCTTGGCCTCCCCCCACCCCCCCCAAAGCCATGATGGCCGTTCTCTCGGGGAATGCTGGGATGAATGTAGTTTCTTCATTCACACACACACACACACACCTAGGCCTTCCCCCCCCTCCCCCAAAGCCATGATGGCCGTCTCTCCGGGGATGCTGGTGATGTAGCTCTTCATTACACACACAACACAACACAACACACCACACACACACCTTGGCTCCCCTCCCCCCCCCCCCCCCCCCAGCTATGATGGCCGTCTCTCCGGGGATGCTGGTGATGTAGCTCTTCATTCATTCACACACACACAACACACACACACACACACACACACACACACACACACCACACACCTTGGCCTCCCCCCAGCCATGATGGCCGTCTCTCCGGGGATGGTGGTGATGCAGCTCTTCATGCACACACACACACACACACACACACACACACACTACACAACACACACACCACACAACACACACACACACAACCTTGGCCTCCCCCCAGCCATGATGGCCGTCTCTCCGGGGATGGTGGTGATGCTGGTGATGTAGCTCTTCATGTCGGGCTGGGAGCGGAAGAGGGGCAAGTTGTGCACGCTGCCGCTGTAGAAGATGTCCTTGCGGTACAGGGGCCGGGCCAGGTCCTTCTTGGACACGCTGAGCGACAGCAGCGACTGGCCGACCACCGGGTCTTCACCGACTTCAGCCGCCAGATGTTCTTCTCACTGCCCAGGTTCACCATCGTCGTTTTCCTGTCCGGGACCTGGACAGACACAGAGAAACATCCTGGAAGGCTGAATGGAGAAACAGGAGTATTCTGCGCAATTGGCTCCAAAAGATCATGTTACTTAAAGCTGAAACAACACCACATCTTACGAACAAAGAGTGTGGGGAAACATCTAAGGTTGTACAAAACTGCTAATCTGTTGTTATTTTGTTCAGTTTGTATCGCAGCCGCTCACAAACGCCTGTACGGGAGCTCACTTCAAACTGTCACACGTCTCGTCAAAAGATCCTGCCTAATTTAAAATGAGGGGGGGGGGGGGGGGGGAAGTATGTTACAGTACTAACGGCACTCTTCAAACCGTCGGCAACGGTTACTCCGGTTAACAACAACTCCTCTCTTACCTTGCGCTATTCACACTGAGCTCTAACATTACTGTACTCTCTCTCTCTCTCTCTCTCTCTCTCGATTTATCTGTTTCTGCCTTTCCATTCTCTGTCCGTGTGTCTCTCTGCCTTCTGGAGACCGTCCTCTCCCCCACCCCCCTCCCCCTACCACTTCCCCCTCCGATCTTTCCCCAACCCTCTCTCTTTCTCAGTGGCTATGCCGACGGAACTCATCGTGCCGTTGGTTCTGGAACGTATGTGTCTGTACAGAGAGCATCAGAGTTGACCAGTCACACAGGAGTACAGTAGTATGCGATACGTCAGAACGTTTTTGGTTATCCATAAGATGTGAATCAGCAGCGACAGACACGCGAACCACGTTGCCGCTGTGTGACTGTTCATTACGGTATTTCAGTGACAGACATAGGCACAATATTGCTGCTGAGTGTTCACTGTCGTATTTCAGAGACAGACACTTGAACAACACTGATGCTGATTGTTCATTATAGTATTTCAGAGACAGACACAGTAACAATATTGCTGCTGGTTCTTCCTGTGTGTGTGTGTGTGTGTGTGTGTGTGTGTGTGTGTGTGTGTGTGTGTGTGTGCGTGCGTGGGTGGGTGTCAATATACACCCTTGTTTGTAGATGCATGGTACTTATTGCAATATTCATCTTCTTATTGGTTTCATTTATGTTTTCTTTAATCTTTCATGTACTTGTAAGCGCTTAAGGCTTATGATGTAAGATTAAGCGCCATAAATAATCATTATTATCATTATTTGGGAATTTCAGAGACAGACACAGGAACAACACTGCTGCTGGTTGTTCATTTGGGAATTTCAGAGACAGACACAGGAACAACACTGCTGCTGGTTGTTCATTTGGGAATTTCAGAGACAGACACAGGAACAACACTGCTGCTGGTTGTTCATTTGGGAATTTCAGAGACAGACACAGGAACAACACTGCTGCTGGTTGTTCATTTGGGAATTTCAGAGACAGACACAGGAACAACACTGCTGCTGGTTGTTCATTTGGGAATTTCAGAGACAGACACAGGAACAACACTGCTGCTGGTTGTTCATTGGGATTTCAGAGACAGACACAGGAACAACGATGGTACGAATGGGCTGCCCATCAGCTTTCCAAGTATCTTCGTGCATGATGGGTGTTTCATGCATTTCCAAAACCCACCGAACACAGAAACGCGTTTCGAGACCTTTTAACTTTGAGTATGTGATCTTGCGCGTGCATGTACACACTAAGGGAGGTTTCTGTCACAAAGATGCCTGTGCGCATGCAGACACAGTAAAGGGGGAAAACTCCCTTTTTTATTCTTCACCCGTCACACGCTGCCCCACCGGCCCCTCAGACTAGGAACAGCAGTATGGTAACCACTTTGTCATTATCCATGGTTCAAACAGAATTATCTTATACAAAAAAATTCCACAATTTCAGTGGTGTTTCTACAGAGCGATGTTCACGCCAACATCACAACGAAAACAGCCGCGTGCATCGCTTCAGTCCTCGGTACCCAGCTTTGACAGTCAGACTCTAACTTGCCCAAAGTGGCTTCTCTTCTAAAAACAAAACAATACCCCTGATTATTCAACGTCGTCCACAAACGCTACGCCACACCCAATAAGCCATGAGACTACATTATGCTCAACTTGGAGCTAGGTGACCGAGTAAATGTACAACCACAGAGAAAACATTTCAGAAGAGGGTCTCAAGAACGACACGTCAAAGATGTCTGACCTGCACATGAAATCGACGCCTTGGTCTGGTCTTGGATGCCAACCTAACTCGTCCGTGCTACCGTTTACATTTGCCGGCATACACATCTTGATTTTTTTTTATTAATCCATATTTTGCTGGGTCGATTGTCATCACCGTCCCTAGCGGCCCCTGTCATCCTGTCATCGTCAACATCATCATCGTTATCATTTTCATCAGTTCAGTCGACAAACTGATCCTGAAGACTTATCAGTAATGATGAACAGAATGCGGGGAGTGAAGAGACAGACAGAAGAAGGCGACAGTGCCATGTTCCGGTATGTCGGGTAGCATTCAAGGTATCTACCTGGTATGTCGGGTAGCATTCAAGGTATCTACCTGGTATGTCGGGTAGCATTCAAGGTATCTACCTGGTATGTCGGGTAGCATTCAAGGTATCTACCTGGTATGTCGGGTAGTATTCAAGGTATCTACCTGGTATGTCGGGTAGTATTCAAGGTATCTACCTGGTATGTCGGGTAGTATTCAAGGTATCTACCTGGTATGTCGGGTAGTATTCAAGGTATCTACCTGGTATGTCGGGTAGCATTCAAGGTATCTACCTGGTATGTCGGGTAGTATTCAAGGTATCTACCTGTTTATGTCGGGTAGAATTCAAGGTATCTACCTGGTATGTCGGACAGTATTCAAGGTATCTACCTGGTATGTCGGGTAGTATTCAAGGTATCTACCTGGTATGTCGGGTAGTATTCAAGGTATCTACCTGTATGTTGGATAGTATTCAAGGTATCTACCATCTTTCCTGGTATGTCGGGTAGTATTCAAGGTATCTACCAACTTTCCTGGTAGTCGGGTAGTATTCAAGGTATCTACCTGGTATGTTGGATAGTATTCAAGGTATCTACCATCTTTCCTGGTATGTCGGGTAGTATTCAAGGTATCTACCATCTTTCCTGGTATGTCGGGTAGTATCAAGGTATCTACCTGGTATGTCGGGTAGTATTCAAGGTATCTACCATCTTTCCTGGTATGTCAGGTAGTATTCAAGGTATCTTACCATCTTTCCTAGTATGTCGGGTAGTATTCAAGGTATCTACCATCTTTCCTGGTATGTCGGGTAGTATTCAAGGTATCTACCATCTTTCCTGGTATGTCGGGTAGTATTCAAGGTATCTACCATCTTTCCTGGTATAATGGATTAGTATTCAAGGTATCTGCCATCGTTCCTGGTATGTCGAATAGTATTCAAGATATCTACCTGGTATGTTGGATAGTATTCAAGGTATCTACCATCTTTCCGGGTATGTCGGGTAGTATTCAAGGTATCTGCCATCGTTCCTTGTATGTCGGGTAGTATTCAAGATATCTACCTGGTATGTGGATAGTATTCAAGGTATCTACCATCTTTCCTGGTATGTCGGGTAGTATTCAAGGTATCTACCATCGTTGGGTAGTATTCAAGATATCTACACTGGTATGTTGGATAGTATTCAAGGTATCTACCATCTTTCCTGGTATGTCGGGTAGTATTCAACAGGGTTCCCACAGATATCAGAAAAAAAAGTTCAAGGGGTTTTCAAGGGAATTTCCAGGGGTTAGCAGCTTCATTCAAGGGGTAGTAATTAACAACTTTCTTGCAAAGTTATGTTTATTAAACTCTATGAGCAGCCTGTTACTATCAATCATTAACTTAACATCATTTCTTACCTCGTATTCATGCTAGCACAACTGGTCAGGTCCAGAGATGGAAGAAGAAGGCAGGTACAGTTGTCATTGTTTTCTCTGAATTACACTGTGACTTTACAGTTTAACACAACCAGCACAGAGCTGACCACCGCTTCCGTTAGCTGTGTGGCACCACCGGCATTTCTCTTATTCTCATGTTCATGTTCCACCAACCGTTTGTGTTTCACTCCATCAGCATGACTCTTCACAGCACTGATGCCCATACCCGAGATACTAAAACTCTTCTTGCACAATGTGCACCTTGCTGAGTGTTCATTTTCTCCACGAGCTAACCAACCTTTGAAAGCATCTTTTTCTGCACACATATCATTGAAAACGCAGTCTCCTTTCCCCATCTTGCAGGCTCAGTAGCACTATTTGGCGCAAAACATCGACCGTCGACACAACCCCCGATGGTAACCAAAGGGAAAGAACTCTGTTGGCTTCTACACTTACGTCTATAGTAAGTCAAACACTAGTCACTGACGAGTTACTTCCCTTCTGCTTCAGCTAGGCTGTTGTCGGTTGCTACGGGATCGGCGATCACGAAGCCACATGGAGTGACAGAGATTGTGATTTATTTCGTATAAAAACATTTTCTTGAGTGACAGTCACTTCCTTGCTTTGAGAGGACAGATTGTGACGGATTTTGAAATTTCAAGGACTTTTCCAGGGGGTTAGACCTTCAGCTTATTTTTAAGTACTTTTCCAGGCCTTGAAATGGTCATGTCAAATCTCAAGCACTTTTCAAGAAAATAAGGGGGCGTACGAACCCTGATTCAAGGTATCTACCATCGTTCCTGGTATGTCGAATAGTATTCAAGATATCTACCTGGTATGTTGGATAGTATTCAAGGTCTCTACCATATTTCCTGGTATAATGGATAGTATTCAAGGTATCTACCATCTTTCCTGGTATAATGGAATGTATTCAAGGTATCTACCATCTTTCCTGGTATAATGGATAGTATTCAAGGTATCTACCATCATTCCTGGAATGTCGAATAGTATTCAAGATATCTACCTGGTATGTTGGATAGAATTCAAGGTATCTACCATCTTTCCTGGTATGTCGGGTAGCATTCAAGGTATCTACCATCTTTCCTGGTATGTCGGGTAGTATTCAAGGTATCTACCATCTTTCCTGGTATGTCGGGTAGTATTCAAGGTATCTACCATCTTTCCTGGTATGTCGGGTAGTATTCAAGGTATCTACCATCTTTCCGGGTATGTCGGGTAGTATTCAAGGTATCTACCATCTTTCCTGGTATGCCGGACAGTATTCAAGGTATCTACCATCTTACCTGGTATGTCGGATGGTATTCAAGGTATCTACCATCTTACCTGGTATGCCGGGTAGTATTCAAGGTATCTACCATCTTACCTGGTATGTCGGATAGTATTCAAGGTATCTACCATCTTTCCTGGTATGCCGGACAGTATTCAAGGTATCTACCATCTTACCTGGTATGTCGGACAGTATTCAAGGTATCTACCATCTTACCTGGTATGTCGGACAGTATTCAAGGTATCTACCATCTTACCTGGTATAACGGGTAGTATTCAAGGTATCTACCATCTTACCTGGTATGTCGGACAGTATTCAAGGTATCTACCATCTTACCTGGTATGTCGGACAGTATTCAAGGTATCTACCATCTTACCTGGTATGTCGGACAGTATTCAAGGTATCTGCCATCTTACCTGGTATGTCGGACAGTATTCAAGGTATCTGCCATCTTACCTGGTATGTCGGACAGTATTCAAGGTATCTACCATCTTACCGGGTATGTCGGACAGTATTCAAGGTATCTACCATCTTACCTGGTATGTCGGACAGTATTCAAGGTATCTGCCATCTTACCTGGTATGTCGGACAGTATTCAAGGTATCTACCATCTTACCTGGTATGTCGGACAGTATTCAAGGTATCTACCATCTTACCTGGTATGTCGGACAGTATTCAAGGTATCTACCATCTTACCTGGTATGTCGGACAGTATTCAAGGTATCTGCCATCTTACCTGGTATGTCGGACAGTATTCAAGGTATCTACCATCTTTCCTGGTATGTCGGACAGTATTCAAGGTATCTACCATCTTTCCGGGTATGTCGGACAGTATTCTCGGTATCTACCATCTTTCCCGGTATGTCGGACAGTATTCAAGGTATCTACCATCTTTCCTGGTATGTCGGACAGTATTCAAGGTATCTACCATCTTTCCTGGATGTCGGACAGTATTCAAGGTATCTACCATCTTTCCTGGTATAACGGGTAGTATTCAAGGTATCTACCATCTTGCCGGGTATGTCGGACAGTATTCAAGGTATCTACCATCTTACCTGGTATGTCGGACAGTATTCAAGGTATCTACCATCTTACCTGGTATGTCGGACAGTATTCAAGGTATCTGCCATCTTACCTGGTATGTCGGACAGTATTCAAGGTATCTACCATCTTTCCTGGTATGTCGGACAGTATTCAAGGTATCTACCATCTTACCTGGTATGTCGGACAGTATTCAAGGTATCTACCATCTTACCTGGTATGTCGGACAGTATTCAAGGTATCTACCATCTTACCTGGTATGTCGGACAGTATTCAAGGTATCTACCATCTTACCTGGTATGTCGGACAGTATTCAAGGTATCTACCATCTTACCTGTATGTCGGACAGTATTCAAGGTATCTACCATCTTACCTGGTATGTCGGACAGTATTCAAGGTATCTGCCATCTTACCTGGTATGTCGGACAGTATTCAAGGTATCTGCCATCTTACCTGGTATGTCGGACAGTATTCAAGGTATCTACCATCTTTCCTGGTATGTCGGACAGTATTCAAGGTATCTACCATCTTACCTGGTATGTCGGACAGTATTCAAGGTATCTACCATCTTACCTGGTATGTTGGACAGTATTCAAGGTATCTGCCATCTTTCCTGGTATAACGGGTAGTATTCAAGGTATCTACCATCTTTCCTGGTATAACGGGTAGTATTCAAGTATCTACCATCTTTCCTGGTATAACGGGTAGTATTCAAAGTATCTACCATCTTTCCTGGTTATAACGGAGTAGTATTCAAAGTATCTCCATCTTTCCTGGTATAACGGGTAGTATTCAAAGTATCTGCCATCTTTCCTGGTATAACGGGTAGTATTCAAAGTATCTGCCATCTTTCCTGGTATAACGGGTAGTATTCAAAGTATCTGCCATCTTTCTTGGTATAACGGGTAGTATTCAAAGTATCTGCCATCTTTCCTGGTATAACGGGTAGTATTCAAAGTATCTGCCATCTTTCCTGGTATAACGGGTAGTATTCAAAGTATCTGCCATCTTTCCTGGTATAACGGGTAGTATTCAAAGTATCTGCCATCTTTCCTGGTATAACGGGTAGTATTCAAAGTATCTGCCATCTTTCCTGGTATAACGGGTAGTATTCAAAGTATCTGCCATCTTTCCTGGTATAACGGGTAGTATTCAAAGTATCTGCCATCTTTCCTGGTATAACGGGTAGTATTCAAAGTATCTGCCATCTTTCCTGGTATAACAGGGTAGTATTTCAAAGTATCTGCCATCTTTCCTGGTATAACGGGTAGTATTCAAAGTATCTGCCATCTTTTCCAGCTGTTTGTTTCGTTTGCTTCATACAAGAGTCTGTCTACACCCGCCCCCCACCCCTTCCTCATTCTCCTCCCACCCCTTCTGTGTTGTTATTATGTAACTACGTATGTAGGTCTTAAATCTGCCAACCCTACTCCCCCCCCCCCCCCCCACCCTCTTCGTACATTTTACCTTTATCACTCCCTCTCCACTGAAATATCAATGTTTTCACTGTTCCATTTGCTCAGGACATCATCGTTCACCTGCCTCGGTTCTCCGGTAACCCCATCTCCACGATCACACCACAGACTGTCTTTGCTCTTTATTTCACGACATTTGTGTTCGCAACAGAATCATTACGTTACAAGCATCTCAACGGCCCCGGGTTCTCGACGACTAAAGAGAAAACCAATCGCTCAACACGTGTGGGAACTATTCTGGTTCGCCTAAAGGGAAGTAATCGTGTAAAACCAAAATCCTGCGGTTCGTCCATAGGTCCGAAATCAAGGCACAAACTTTTGACCTCAATTTACCCTATCGATTAAGAAGCAGGATATTTCATTAAGCACAGCATCAATATTCCACATTGCCTGCCTTTAATGAATAACCGAAATTTAGAATTAAGAATTCATTAAAAGTCCGTTTTCCGGCCAGTTCAAACTATCAATCTCTCTCTCACTCGAGCTTCAGTGAGCAGTGTCTTACTCAACGTAAGGATGCGCTCTCTTCTTCGAGGAAAAGATCGTCCAATCCAGGTAAACGATCCGCCGATCATCTAAACGATTTACTCGTATACGACTTTGGTCAGAATATTCAAATTTTTAAAAAATATATCAGACTACTGATCTTTGTAACTCTGCAGGTGATTCATGTCAAATAATAACTAATAAATCAAGCACGTCTTTTCTATCGTCTAAAAAAAAAAACGCCAGTCTCGACGCCCCCATTTTTTTTTCATGCCAACTGATCCGCCCCTGGTTTGGTGGAGTCCGGGCGTGGGAGGACCTACCTCCAGCAGAGGGATGACTTCGTGCACGTGGTGGTGGATGTTGGAAGGCACGCTGCCGTTCCTCAGCTCTTTGGCCGAGTGGGCAGGAACTTGGTCACCTGCAACAACATGCAGAGCAATTTTTAAGAAAAGTAATTTCAAGTACTTCGGCCGGTTCACATGGACAAACGAATCAGCCTTTTATCTCTCAGGTCTTCTTCAGGCGAGATAAACAACATTCCGGACAATGAAAACGAAGAACGAGCAGTTACTGATCTTCTCGAACTCACTGTCAATGAAAACGAAGAACGAGCAGTTACTGATCTTCTCGAACTCACTGTCCTGAATGTTGCTTCTCTTGTCTGAAGAAGACCTTTGAGGTCGAAACGCGTCGTGTTTTGTCTTGTGATTTGTTAGTTCATGTGAACCATCGGAGCTGCTTAAAACCACTTTTTAAAATTGGTCACCATTTCTGCCTGCAGTCACTTCATTCTCTTCTCACACACACACACACACACACACACACACACACACACACACACGCACATGCGCGCATAGGGTACTCCCACACTCGCACTCACAATAGTTGTACATCCCTTCCCTCTCTTCTCCATTCTCCCCACCACCCCCCCCCCCCCCCCTTCCATCGCCTCTCCCTCCTCCCATTCTCACTCACCTCCTTATCCCCCTCAAACCTCACCCCCTTTCCTCCGAGTACAAAACCACTGCACGACTGTCTCTGTGTCACTCAGCAGCGGATATTTGGCATTGCACTGCTTCCGACAATATCTTGTTTTTCCACTTGTGACTTCGCTTTTATTCAAGCCACTATCTCTCTCTCTCTCTCTCTCTCTCTCTCCCACACACACACACACACACACACACACACACACACTCCTCTCTCTCTCTCCCCTCTCTCTCTCTCTTTCTCTCTCACACACACACACACATACACTCTCTCTTCCTCTCTCAACATCTCACTCTCTCTCTCTCTCTCTCTCTCCCCCACACACACACACACACACACACACACTCACACACACACTCACACTCTCTCTCTCTCTCTCTCCCATCACCGCCTTTCACTCCCTCGCCATCAGAAGTGGACATAGCATACAACTGGAACGGTACCCCTTACTTCAGGAACGTTAAACTATAGAAGTCCACTGCTTGAGCCACTAAGGCCCCAATTCTCCCGACAAGCGTACGTGTGTTTGCTTTCTCTTGGTGTTAAACTACATTACAAACTTCGACAACAGTCTCTCCGCAAGAATCCAGCCCTCGTATTCCGTCAGCAAGTCGTTTAGTGGTAGTGATAATAAAATGATGATATAAAGACACATAGACATACGTTGAGCATCTGAATCTCTAAAGACATTTTCTTCCAATCGTCATGAGAAGTAAAAATACTTATTACTCGCAGAGCTGTAACGGTTATGAGGGAATAAGTGGGTGGGGTTACGGAGGAGGGATAAGAGAAGGGAGGGGGGGGGGGGGTCAGGTAGAACTAGAAAGCAAAGAGCGGAGGCTGGAGATGCGGGGAAGGAAGGGGGGGGGGGGGGAAGAACAGGTAACTGACTGACTGGATGCTGCTTAATATAGTCAATAGGACTTGGTATGCCTCTGAGCGCGCGTGCTAGTGGGCAAGGGGAGTTAAGCACGTATCTGCCCGTTTGACCAACACGCAATACGTGAATGCATGATCGTGTTTGTTTGTACACCATCATGTGACAACCGTGAAAATTTCACAAAATCTGTGTACACCTAAAACACAACAATTGAAAAGAAAGCACAAAGAAACCAAAGAATTCCGTACCGCCGGATCACTTTTCCGCAGCACAAGGCCATTTTTGACGATGGGGTCCACAGGACTTCTGCCGTCACCCCCTCCCCCTCCCCTCTATCGGGGTGGTAGGGGAGCAGGTGTCGGGAGGGGAGGTGGGGGGAGTCACGTACTCGGACCTCTCGTGTTGGTGCCGTCGCCGAAGGTCCCGGAATCGGCGTCGACGAATGGGTCGCTGGCTGACATCATGTCCTCGCTGACTTTGGGTCTGGAGCAGCATCAGAGTATTGAGGTCACGACGGCGATATGGGGGGAGGAGAAGACGGGTACTGCAACTGACTCCTCAGGTTACTTGATCAATATTTACGGCAACAAGAAATTCACACACACACACACACACACACACACACACACACACACAGTGTCGCGCGCATAAACATAAACTTTAATGGTAAACTCTAAAATAAAGACGTACCTTATTATAGAGCAAACTGTAACACACACACACACA
>CM031628.1:38695952-38700952 GCA_018398815.1 Conus ventricosus
ACAAACGACAGAAACGTTATAAATGTTTAATTTCATTATCAGTGAACAACATTTTGTCACTTTCATCGAAAATATCATTCTTTCTGATTAGACAGGGGAGCCTGAATGAGACTACCCCCCCCCCCCCCCCCCCCCCCCCCCCCCCAAATGACATTCACAAAAAGAATGTTTCTTTACAGTCTGATCAAAATCGAGTGTCCCCCCCTCGTGCTGCCACACAATCCACACAGCGCTGCCTCATGGTGTTGACTGTTCTTGTAATGAGTGCCTGGGGGAGGTTTGCCCACTCCTGCTGCAGGTAGTGCAGCAGCTCCTGTCGATTTGCCGGAACGGGGTGATTTCTTGAACTCTCCTCCCAAGCTCGCCCCAGATGTTCTCAATAGGGTTCATGTCCGGGCTGTTTGCCGGCCATGGCATCCTGGTGATGCCAGCTTGCACCACAAAAGTGTTCACGGCTCGACAACGATGTGGGGTGGCATTATCGTCCATGAACACAGCCTGAGCCCCAATCTGCTGGAGTGCTGGGACAACCAAAGGCCGTAAAATCTCCTGCAGGTAGCGTTGGCCGTTCAGGTTGCCATCCAGATGGGGCGTAGATGACGATGATTTAATAATGATAACTATTAACATAAATCTTAAATAAATGTTAGCGAACCGCCCAGAGAGCGTGGACAAACGAGTCACATGACAAAACACAACGCGTTTCGACCTCTTAGTCTTCTTCAGGTGAGACATAAACGAATAAAACAACGAAAATACACTTAGCTTTGATCGCTTCAGATCGTTTCAATAACACTAATGAATCAAAGAGGACAGCAGTGACCTTTCAAGAGGAACTCGGACAGGGTGGTGTAGATGCTGATGAAGATAACGATAACTATCAATGACAACAAAACACTAATGACAACAACACAACTAATGTATGAAAGGGGGTTCAGATGAAAACAGACAGACACTGACCTTTCAACAGGAACTCGGACTGGGGTGCAAAGATGATCCCAGTGACAATGATCAAACTGACGTATCAAAGAGAACAGACAGGGTTTTAGTCAGGGGGTAAAGACGATCTCTGTGACAATGGTAACTACCAATAACAACAATAACACTGACCTGTCAAAGGGGACAGACACTGACCTGCATAAGGAACTCGTCAGGGGGTAAAGACGATCTCTGTGACAATGGTAACTACCAATAACAAAAATAACACTGACCTGTCAAAGGGGACAGACACTGACCTGCATAAGGAACTCGGTCAGGGGGTAAAGACGATCTCTGTGACAATGGTAACTACCAATAACAACAATAACACTGACCTGTCAAAGGGGACAGACACTGACCTGCAACGGGTACTCGGACAGGGGGGCGAAGATAAAGGGTACCGATGCCAGAGCCGCAGACGGCAATGCCAGTGGCCAGCGCTCTCTTCCTTCTCAAAGTAGTACCCCACGCTGACGATAGAGGGCAGGTAATCATGCCTAGCCCGAACCCTGAACACACACACACACACACACATATATAATATATATACATACACACGCACAAATAAAAAAAAAATCACACACACACGGGCGCATGTGCGCATTCTCATCATGTTAATCCGCATACCTACCTTCACACCTACATTAACATAAAAAATACAAATTCATACATGTACATTAGCCCCCCCCCCCCCCCCCCCCCCCCCCCCCATACACACGCATACAGACAGACAGACAGAGAGAGAGAGAGAAGAGAGAGAGAGAGAGAGAAAAGAAGAGAGAAGAGAGAGAGAGATTAAAACACTGACACAGATCAACAACTAAACACAGATGCGCAACATCCAGCCCCCCCCCCCCCCCCCCCACCCCCACTCCCCTTCCCCTATAAATGTCCATGCCTGAGCTGGAGATGCCGCTTTGCACTTCGCTTCTTGTCCTGGTTCTTGTTTGGAACAGGCCGAGAACATCATTTGCAGGTTTGTGTTTGTTTGGTTGGTTGGTTGGTTTTTCAATAAAGATCTCAATAAGCAACGTGACGTCATCTGAGGACAAAGGGTGGGGGAGGGAGGAGGAAGAGAAACATGAGAGGGAAAGAGCCTAGCGGGATGGCGGAGGAGAAGGGGGGAGGAGGAAGAGAAACATGAGAGGGAAAGAGCCTAGCGGGATGGCGGGGAGAAGGGGGGAGGAGGAAGAGAAACATGAGAGGGAAAGAGCCTAGCGGATGGCGGAGGAGAAGGGGGAGGAGGAATAGAAACATGAGAGGGAAAGAGCCTAGCGGGATGGCGGAGGAGAAGGGGGGAGGGGGAAATAGAAACATGAGAGGAAAGAGCCTAGCGGGATGGCGGGGGAGAAGGGGGGAGGAAGAGAAACATGAGAGGGAAAGAGCCTAGCGGGATGGCGGAGGAGAAGGGGGAGGAGGAATAGAAACATGAGAGGGAAAGAGCCTAGCGGGATGGCGGAGGGGAAGGGGGAGGAGGAAGAGAAACATGAGAGGGAAGAGCCTAGCGGATGGCGGAGGAGAAGGGGGAGAGAATAGAAACATGAGAGGGAAAGAGCCTAGCGGATGGCGGAGGAGAAGGGGGGGAGGAGAAGAGAAACATGAGAGGGAAAGAGCCTAGCGGGATGGGGGAGGAGAAGGGGGGAGGAGGAAGAGAAACATGAGAGGGAAAGAGCCTACGGGGTGGCGGAGGAGAAGGGGGGAGGAGGAAGAGAAACATGAGAGGGAAAGAGCCTAGCGGGATGGCGGAGGAGAAGGGGGGAGGAGGAGAGAAACATGAGAGGGAAAGAGCCTAGCGGGATGGCGGAGGAGAAGGGGGGAGGAGGAAGAGAAACATGAGAGGGAAAGAGCCTAGCGGGATGGCGGAGGAGAAGGGGGGAGGAGGAAGAGGGGGGAGGGGGGAGGTCATGCGTTGTGTCCATGACGTCATCTGAGGTTTAAGCACGTTGTACTTACCGCCCATGATGCCGTATGTCAGAATGAGGATGTCGACAGAGGGCGCCAAGGTGCTGAGGAGGAAGGCCACTCCGGCCACCACACGCCCGCCACTGTCACTGGACGACAGCCGAACTTGTTGGTCAGCGCGCTGACCACTGGGCCTGTGACACACATGAAACATCAATGTCACTGGACAACAGTGAATCTTGCAGGTCAGTGCATCGAGCTCTTTGCCTGTGACACACACAATGAAACATCAACGTCCCTGGGGGACGGGCAAACTTGATGGTCAATGCGTTGACCACTGGATTTGTCACACATACACACACACGCACGCACACACATGTAAAGCACGCACGCACGCACGCACAACACACACACACACACACACACACACACACACACCACACACACACGCACGCACGCACGCACGCACGCACGCACGCACGCACGCACGCACGCACGCACGCACGCACGCACGCACGCACGCACACACACACACACACACACACACACACACACGGCTGATCACTGAACGACATCCAAACTTGCTGGTCAGTGGGCTCACAAGTCACTGTGACTGATGTTAGTCAACACAAAACCCCACAGAACTGCATAACTTACAGACAAACGATATTACCCTTAGTCAACATAAAGGCCCCACAGAGCTTCAGAACTCCGAAACTTAACGTCAATCAGCGGTAACAACAGCCTGTACACAACGGCTGAACTCACTGACAAATTGTATTACAATTAATCAAACAAGAACAGCTCCACTGAACTGTCGAACTCTGAATGAAACATGTCACCAAGCAGTAAACGCCTGCGAAATTGCAGAACCTACTGACAAACGATATTGCTATTAGCTACCAGAAAGAATCCACAGAACTGCCAAATGTTTTTTTTTTTGTTTTTTTTTTCTTTCTTTCTTTTTCTTTCTGCGTACGCAGGCTGACACGGACACTGCCTGTATAGACAGGCAGTGGAGTTTTGTGTGTATGACCGTTTTTATCCCGCCATTAAGGCAGCCATACTCCCATCTTCGGGGAAGGTGCATGCTATGTGTAACGTTTCATCCATACCAACGGCCAAACAGGCCTCTTCCGAAAGTTGGTGATAGGATTTTACGTATGTGCAAGATGTTGTGCGTGCGTTCACACACGGAATCTCGGTTTATAGTCTCATTCGAAGGACTGTATGGGGAATGGAGTCAGAACCGATGTTAACTCCGGGGGAAAAGTCCCCCTGTACCGAAATTCGAACCCGTCACCCCAGGATCACGAGTCTGGCGCTCTACGAGCTGAGCCATTCTGCCCCCTGCCAAATGTGAAAGTGATGTGAGTGAGTAGTAAACGTCTGTGTAAGTACTGAATTCACAGACGAAAAAAAAAGTGAGTGACACACACAGAGAGAGAGAGAGAGAGAGAGAGAGAGACGACAAACACTCGAGAACTAAAGTAACCAATCAAGAAAAAAAAAGCTCACAGCTCTACGCAAGTAACTCAACATCAAAGGATACTAGTCGGAAGGAAAAGCTCAAACAAATCACTCACCACCAAATAACATTTGTCCAGATAAAAACAAAAGAGACCACAGTAGTCACTCACCAGCAAATGCTATCATGTGGTAGGAAAAAGCTCTAACGAACTCGCTCACCACCCAATAACAGTAGTCCAGAGCAAACAAAAGAGCCCACAGAACCACAGGTACCCCCCCCCCCCCCCCACACACACACACACACAGAGGACATCAGCCAACAAGGGAAAAACAAAAGCCAGCAGCAGTGCAGAACTCACCGGCAAACAGGTAGACCCCGCAAAGCAAGGAGCCCACCAGGGACACCTTGCTCTTGCTCTCCTGGAAGTAGTCGGAGAACTCCAGCAGGAAGACCCCGAAGGAGTAGCCCAGGCCGTCCACCACTATGTTGCAGAACAAGGAGGCCGCCACGATCACCCAGCCCCACCCTCCGTCCGGGGGGCTGGGGATGTAGTCCTCGTAGCTCTCCGTGCTGATGTTGGACGTGCCGGACTCGTGTCGCTGTCGGTCGGCGCTGGCGCTAGCTTTGGGGGACGTGGGGGCGGCGGTCG
>CM031628.1:38710952-38713452 GCA_018398815.1 Conus ventricosus
TCATTATGCCCATACGTTACGCACGAGCACAAAAGCTCTATTGTGGATAAACAGTTTGTTAACAGCTGTCACCGAGTGAACCTTTTCCTGGTGACGGGCCAGTAACCCACCAACCTAAAACAAAAGTGAAAAAGGTTATCATTAACCAACAATGCAACCCCCATGATATGGAAAAACAGCTCGGCATTAACCCTCTCGCTGTCATGACACGTTCCTTCCTCTTCCTCTTCAGACATGGAGAGGGGCGGGGGAGGGGAGGGAGAGGAGAGGAGAGAGAGAGAGAGAGAGAGAGAGAAGAGAGAGAGAGAGAAGAGAGAGAGAGAGAGAGAGAGAGGGGGAGAGAGAACGGAAAAAAAAGAAGCAAAATGGGAAGAACGATAGAATTAAAAGAAACAAACAAAAAAGCTTAACAAGGAGAAAAGAAAAAAAAACATAAGAAAGATAACCCGAAATAAACAGAAGACAAAGAAAAGAAAAAAAAGAAATAACCTGGTAAAAGGAAGAAAGAAAAAGAAAACAGAAGTAAAGGAATGAAAAGGATACTCAAGCATCATACCTGCGCCAGGGATATAACCAACCCCAAAGTTTTCAGAGTCAAGAAAACACCCCAGACGTCATTTTATCCATCGCTTCCGTTCGTGAACCGACTCGACACTAACACAGCGTTAAGTTTCAAAACAATGACTGAGGGCGGAAAATGAAGCAAAATTTGAAAAGAGAGGGGTTAATTACCGCCAAGGACACAGACAAACAAGAGTACAGGACTAGACACAGTGCATTTTGACCTCTTGGGTCTTCTTCAGGCGAAAACACACAGTATTTAGGACAGTGACAAGGAGAACATGTAGCCACTTAGGACAGGAGAAGCGCAGCTAAGTGGCTACATGTTCTTGTCACTGTCCTAAATATTGTGTGTTTTCGCCTGAAGAAGACCCAAAAGGTCGAAATGCACTGTGTCTTGTCCTGTACTCTTGTTTGTTTGTGTCCTTGGCGGTAACTAACCACTCTCTTTTCAAATTTTACGAACACAGCGTGTTCGTGTTAACAGCTGGAACTAGCAGTAAGCTGCTGTCTGCTCCAGTCTTATGCCACGAAACACTCAGTCGAGGTTGGCTATGGCCGATGCATCCAAACCGTCACCCTCACTGGCGGCTCGACTAGTGCCGACTGATACGGAAGTGACAATCTCTAACGCAATGGTCCAATCGTAATGCAGCTTTCGGGCTGTTGGAGCTGCTATGGGTCCAATCGTAATGCAGCTTTCGGGCTGTCGGAGCTGCTATGGGTCCAATCGTTATGTAGCTTTCGGGTGTCGGAGATGCCATGGGTCCAATCGTTATGTAGCTTTCGGGTGTTGGAGCTGCTATGGGTCCAATCGTTATGTAGCTTTCGGGTGTTGGAGCTGCTATGGGTCCAATCGTTATGTAGCTTTCGGGTGTTGGAGCTGCTGTGGGTCCAATCGTTATGTAGCTTTCGGGTGTTGGAGCTGCTATGGGTCCAATCGTTATGTAGCTTTCGGGTGTTGGAGCTGCTATGGGTCCAATCCTTATGTAGCTTTCGGGCTGTCGGAGCTGCTATGGGTCCAATCGTTATGTAGCTTTCGGGTGTTGGAGCTGCTATGGGTCCAATCGTTATGTAGCTTTCGGGTGTGGAGCTGCTATGGGTCCAATCGTTATGTAGCTTTCGGGCTGTCGGAGCTGCTATGGGTCCAATCGTTGTGTAGCTTTCGGGCTGTTTGAATCGCTATGGCCCAATTGTTGTGTCGCTTTCGGGCTGTCGGAGCTGCTATGGTCCAAACGTTATGCAGCTTTCGGGATGTCGGAGCTGCTACACTCTCGTTCGTCTTCTGCTGCGTTTGGTAACAACTTCGCTTCCCCTGTCTTGGGGTTTGGGGTTAAGGCGCTTGTCTGCTTCGCATGACCGGCCGCAATTCCCTCCCAAGATCCATACTCGATGCCAACATATTTCATGTGTCTCATAGATATCTTTGTACCTCAGCGGGGACGGCCAATAGCACGCCTCCTGGATGCCCGTTCTTTGTACAGGATGTCTTTCGGTGGCAACCACCCTGCAGACGACGGGCAGGGGCCAGCCAGCGGAATCTGCGATGACTCAGCAGGGTCCGGGTAGGGAAGCATTAGCTGGGAGAGCTAGCGTGAGACAAGGACCTCAGCTTTAGGCTCTTTCGTTGTAGATGTGCCCAGAATGCGAGAAATGCGTCTGAGGTGGACGCTGATGTTTTTTTGTTCTCTCTCTCTCTCTCTCTCTCTCTCTCCTCTCTCTCTCTCTCTCTCTCGTCTGGTGTTTGCTGTCCCTGTATTACTGCGTATCCACGCCCACTCTGCGCGTGTAAAATCAAACATGAAATCTTTATGAAGTCCGAAAGTGAAATACTGGAATTCTCTGTCATTCCTGCAGCCGTCACGTGAAAACAAGGACGGGGTCATTCCTTTCGCCCGTATGTACAAACTGGGACTCTTGTGTCATTTCATTCGCCCAT
>CM031628.1:38718452-38730952 GCA_018398815.1 Conus ventricosus
CAGACAGTGTGTGTGTGTGTGTGTGTGTGTGTGTGTGTGTGTGTGTGTGTGTGTGTGTGAGTGTGTGTGTGTGAGGTGTGTGTGTGTTGTTGTTGTGTGTGTGTGTTGTGTGTGTGTGTGTGTGTTGGCGTGCATGCGTGCGTGCGTGTGTGTGTGTGATGTGAGAAGAGAGAGGTGTGTGTGTGTGTGTGTGTGTGTTGTTGTGTGTGTGTGTGTGTGTGTCGTGGGATGTGTGTGTGCGGCATGTGTGTGTGTGCACATGTGTGTGTGTGTGTGTGTTGTGTGTGTGTGTGTGTGTGTGTGTGTAATTTTTTTTTTTTTTTTTGTATATGAGGGGTTATTGAAAGTTAAAGATAAATTCCTACTGGACTACGTAATAAATGTGGGCATAACGAACAAAGAAAAGCATAATTATTTAATATTTTAGGTAATGTCAGTGGTGTCGATCTATCATTTGAAATATTAGTACCAGCCTTGTGCACTGTATTCTTTGCTCTTGGACAATCTAGTAATAGGTGACTTACACTAAGAATTTCCCCACATACGCATTTAACATTTTTGCTGTATTTGGTTCGAAGTGAATTCAAGCGCATCCTATGAATTAAGGATACTACCTCTCTAGATATCGGACTTTCGAATTTGTCTAATTGCGTCTTGGGGTGAATGTCAGGATTTGGTCGTATACAGTTTTGATAATATTGACTATCTGTGTCTTTCAATAACCTTTTGAAACTGTTAAGAGATGCTTTATTAATCAAGGTATAACATTCTGATAGGTCTAGCGGAATGTTAAGTGCAGTCGTGCCTTCAATATTTCGAGCTGCTCTCCGAGCAGCTTGATCAACTTTCTCATTTGTTGAGATTCCACAATGTGAGGGCACCCAACAGAACGTCACATTTATTCTTTTCAGCGATAGGAGATGTGTCACGTAATTAATTTCTGTAATAGTCTTGCAACGAATTTTTGAATTTAAAGACTGTAAGGCAGAAAGAGCTGACTTTGAGTCACTGCACAGTAAAAGTGGACAATTTTCTATGGAAGAATTTAAAACATGCTTCAGGGACATCAGAATAGCAACTAATTCTGCAGTAAAAATTGACAAGTGTATGCCAAGATGATATAATTTCTCTACTTTAATTTTGGTATTATAAAAGCTGCTCCTGTTCTATGGTCATCTAACACTGAGCCATCTGTAAAAATTTGGAGATGGTCCTTATATCGATTTTCCAAATGAGAATTTACATAATTTTTAAAGATATGGTGGATCGTTTTTGTTCAGTTCAGTACAGTTTGTGTCATAATTTGCTTTGGTTTGTTTCCATTTGGGAATGGGTGGAATGGATGAGTTGACAGCTATTTTACTTTGGTTAATATTGGGTTTTTTTAAGAAGAGTAGATGTGTATGACTGAATAGATTTAGCTGATTTTCTGTCTTTTGCTCTTTTAGCACGACCTGTCTCTGAATTGAGAGATACTTCATTTGTACAGAAACTTTCTGTGAAAGGTTCTTTAAAACAAATTTAGAAGCGGACACTTTTCGAAATTCATTCAAAGGTAAGATTCCAATTTCATTATAAGTCCCAATGTTACATGCATGTGTGGGAACTCCAAGAGCACGTATATATGCTTTGCAGTCTACACTTTGTAACTTATTAAGTAGATGTTGTGGAGCACTAAAGAAAACTTCTTGAGCATAAATCAATCTAGAGCGCACAAGAGCAGAAGATAGGAGTGTTAAACTCTCTTTATCTTGTCCCCATTTTTGTTTACTTATGATCTTTAGAAAGTTTAAACTTTTTTCTTGCTTTATTCAAAATATATTCAATATGTTGGTTCCATGAGAGTTTTGATGTTAAACATACTCCTAGGAATTTTAACAGATTTGACGTATTGTAAGACTGACCCATCGAGTGTATATATGTGTGTGTGTGTGTGTGTGTGTGTGTGTGTGTGTGTGTGTGTGTGTGTCGCGCGCGTGTGTGTGTGTGCGTGTGCGTGCGTGCGTGCGTGCGTGCGTGCGTGCGTGTGTGTGTGTGTGTGTGCACGCGCGCGCGCGCACGCTCGTCCTCGCTCTCGCTTGACATCTCTTTCGGTCTCTCTTTCAATCCTTCTCTCGTGATGCGGGCTGCGCGTGCTTGTGTGAGGCGGGGAAATAGGAGGGATGAAGGGAGGGACACTGGGAAGGCGGGAGGGGTGGGGGGGGGGGGAGGTGGGATGAAGGCAAGTCACAAAACTCATATCAACCGTCTAAAACGGTAAGAACAAAAAGATACAACCCCGAAGGCGCACCTGTGCAAATTGGGTCCTCACATAGAGCATGGGCAAGCCAGCTTTCTCCTCCCATCAAACATTGGACCACCCCCCCCCCCCCCTCCCTGTCTCACTCCTTCCCCTTCACTTGTCTCACACATACACACACACACACACACACATACACGCGCGCGCGCACACACGCACGCACACACACGCACACAAAAATACACACACGCATACAGACATATACACAGATACAGACACAGATATACAGACGCCCACTGGCAGCAAGCGCGCGCGCGCACACACACACACACACACACACACACACACACACACAAACACACTGCGCGCGGGCGCTCCTCATGCCTCCCATCCCCTCCACCCACTCCATCCAATTACCCCTTTGACCTTTCCTTACGCCTCCCTTACCCACTCCCCTCCCCGGTACACACCGTCCACCGGAAATGCATGCATGGATTCAACGATGACTTTCTCAGTGAAGGTGATTCTTCTTATAAAGACAACGGCAGCCTAGAACATTCTACATTATTTCCTTAGTTGTGATCAGAACAGCAAAACAACAAATCTCTTTGCTGGAACGGAAAGACCACCCTTTGCTGTCCAAATTTACAAACATGTATAGCAAGTATCCTTTGGCAAGGCTTGAAAAATATGTTGTATTTAAAACTGAAAAAGAGGGTGAGTGGGTTGGTAGGGAGCTTCTCTTGAAAGTGAAGAAGAAGTCGGATTTCAAATAGTAATCCTGTCTTTATTTCTCCTTTTTTTTTCAATATTTTGATCATCATCATTACCCTTATTACATTCCTACCAGTAATATAATGATCATCATTACTACCTCGACTCGCACATTATCTCCCTTCTGAGAGCCTCGTTTTCATTCAAACGCCTATCTTGCACTGAAGTGAATGAAGATAAGTGATTGCTCGTTCATTTTCGTTGTCCAGAGTGTTTTGTATCTTGTCCGAAGAAGACCTAAGAGGTCGAAACGCGTCGTGTTTTGTCTTGTGCTTCGTTCGTCCCCTTTTTTTTTTCTTTTCTTTTTTTTTCTTTTTTTTTTTGCGGTTAAACCTCTGTGACCGTGTCATGCCAGGACAGAGTGTGTTCATGTGGTTTCTTCATCGCCTAGTTTAATTAACGCCCTCCATAGGAACGCTGTTGACAGATGAAGAGTATAAAATGTGGAGGCTTCCATAACGCCCTCCATAGGAACGCTTTTGACAGATGAAGAGTATAAAAGGTGGAGGTTTCCATAACGCCCTCCATAGGAACGCTGTTGACAGATGAAGAGTATAAAAGGTGGAGGCTTCCATAACGCCCTCCATAGGAACGCTGTTGACAGATGGAAGAGTATAAAAGTGGAGGTTTCCATAACGCCCTCCATAGGAACACTGTTGACAGATGAAGAGTATAAAAGGTGGAGGCTTCCATAACGTTCTCCATAGAACACTGTTGACAGATGAAGAGTATAAAAGGTGGAGGCTTCCAGCCTGAGACGACTTCTAGAAACTATGAATTGCCGCCATTCACACTTATCCTGAAGAGGAAGAAGAAGAAGAAGAGGATGAAGAAGAAGAAGAAGAAGGAAAAGAAGACGAGGAGGAGAGGAGGAGGAGGAGGAGAGAGAGAGAGAGAGAGAGAGAGAGAGAGAGAGGAAGAGAGAGAAAGACTGTTGTAACTCAACCTTACCCCGATCATTTCCAGTAAAACCAGAACCAAATCTGATTCCCATCGATTCCAGCTTCGACCCCCCCCCCCCCACCCTCCTCTCTGTCTCTATTCTCTCTCTCTCTCTCTCTCTTCCTCTCTCTCTCTACTCTCTCTCTCTCTCTCTCTCTCTGCTGTAATGCTTGTGTGAGGTGGAGACTCGGAGAGAGTTTGGAGGGACGGAAGAAGGGAGAGAACGAACATAACGTATAAACTGAGTTTGAAACAACAAATGTTGATCATCGTTAAAATTATCTCCACAAAGAATGAAATGATGATGTCAGCCTTTCATTTGTCCCCATTCATCATTTGGCTACACCTCCCCCACTCTCTCTCCCCTCCTCCTTCTCCTCCACCGACGTCGCGCTCGCGCGCTCGCGAGCACACACACACACACACACACGCACACATACACATACGCACGCACACATACGCACGCACACACACGCAAACAAACACATACACACAAACACGTAGGCACGCCACACACACACGCGCGCGCGCACACATACACACACACACACACGTCACACACACACACACACACACACACCACACCACATGAACTATCTCTACTCCTCCCTTTCCACCCCTTTCCCCACAAACACACAAACTGTTCTCCGGAAACGTTTCCATTAAGTCAAACAATCGGCGTCGGACAATTCTGAAACACATCGGCAAACAGGAGTTGTACAGGATTATGCAAGCTTGTATCCTTGCTTGTTTCAATAGTTTGTTTATGAGGAAAACACAACAACAACAACAACAACAAACAAAAATCTCATGGCTGAAAAGATAAACACGTTCTGTGGTGTCAAAATTTACAACCATATCTATCATCGAATGCAAAGGTTTAAACACACACACGCGCGCGCACGCACGCACGCCCCCCCCCCCCCCCCCCCCCCCCCCCCCCCCCACACACACACACACACACACAGAGAAAACTCCGAGCTGATCTCTCTCTTTCTCTGTCTCTGTCCGTCTGTCTCTGTCTCTCTCTGTCTCTCTCTCTCTCCCCTATACACAAGCGAGCGAGCGCGCACGCACGCGCACGCACGCGCCACACACACACACACACACACACACACGCGCGCGCGCGCGCGCGCGCGCGCGCGCGCGCGCGCTCAAGACAAAAACCCCTTCTATTCATTCACTGCATGCAGCACAGGAAATTAACTCCATCACCATATGGTTTTACTTGTAATTGTCAGCAAGATGTCGTGCACAGCTGAGTCAACTAACTGCGTCTACAGCCTTACTGTTCAAAGTAGCAATGGCGTATCGAATTATAAAAGCAATAAAAGATCAGTTTCTATTTGTGTGAAATAACACATAATATTCTAAAATCCTTTGTTTTCATGAATAGGCTTTTTTTTAAATAATGTCATATTGTGCTGTAATGAATGTTTGTCTCTTCGTTAACTGTCTGTCTGTCTGTCTGTCTGTCTGTCTGCTCTCTCTCTCTCTCTCTCTCTCTCTCTCTCTCTCTCAGATGCCCCTGTGACAACCTTTCTCCTTGTTGGTTATCAAACTTTTCCGAGTCCGTCATATGGAAACATGACACCTTAAGTACATAACTGACAATGTGTGTGTGTGTGTGTGTGTGTGTGTGTGTGTGTGTGTGTGTGTGTGTATATATAAAAAGAGCAGCACCATACAACAACATTTCTAAAAAATGCAACTTATGTGCTACAGAAAAGTGGCCGATATTATGTAAACCCCATCTAGCATCCCTGAACTCTAAAGTAGAAATGATTAATAATTGCAGGCACAAATGGAAATCTTTGTCAATGCACCATTCCCTGGCACGTCCCCCCTGAACGCGCCCCCAAAAAGAAAAAATCTACAGGCCACGTGCCACACGCGCAGAGCTCACACGCCCACACACTAAACTATATAACACTGGTGGCGTGCCCAGATTATACATACCCTGAGGAGAGCACTTGCTCGAAACAAGTTTGTAGGGTGGTTTTTATTCCATTTTAAAATCCAATTTTAAACTGTTATGTCGCTCCCAATTTGGTTGAGCATTTTTAGAATTCTGAGTGGTCTTTTAACTCTAATTTTATATATACTGACTTCCATAAAAAACGCGAAAGCAAACCAAACTGAAGGTTAGGGGTGAATTTCATTGGTCACAATTGTACAGAGTGGAAGCGAGAATTCAACGTGATTTGATTCATTACACCGGTAATGTGTGAAAATGTCATCAGCAATATGTCTTTTGTGTGAAAATCCAAGGTCACGTGACAAACCAGCTTGAAGTCCTAATACCGTGTGTGGCCACCATTTGCATGGACAACTGCTTGACACCTGCGGCTCATTGAGTGGACCAGGTGGTTGATGCGTCCCCTTGGCACACCAGCCCACACATGGACGATGGCCTGGTGAAGTTGAGCCGCTGTTGCTGGTCGTGGACGCAGGAGGTCCAACCGTCTGCCAAGTTCATCCCAAAAATGTTCTATTGGGTTTAAATCGGGACTGAGGGCTGGCCAGGGCAGCACATTGACGTTGTTATGCTGAAGAAATTGCTGGGTGGCCCTGGCTGTGTGTGGTCTTGCATTGTCCTGTTGGAATGTCCAGTTTGGGTGTTGCGCAAAAAAAGGAACGACATGGGGTCTGAGCACCTGGTGGATGTAGCTCTGTGCATTGACACCCTGTCCGCGACCAGGACCAATGTTCTGAAAGATGACTGGTCCTATGGCGTGGTTAATGCCAATTGCACCCCATATCATAACGTTCTGGCCTCCCCAGGGTTCCGCTCTACCACACAGGAGTCAGCATAGCGTTCACCAGGTCAACGCCATATTCTGACACAACCGTCAGCCATGTCAATACAAAAACGGCTCTCATATGAGAACAGTATGCGTCCCCACTGCTGCCTGCGCCAGTTGATTCGGGCTTGTGCCCACTGCAGCCTGTCCTGCCGGTGGTCTTGGTGTCAGTACCGGACCTCTGTGAGGACGCCTACATGCCAGCCCGTTCTCCTGAAGACGCCGCCACACAGTGTTGAGGCTGATTCGTTGCTGGAGATTCCCAGGCACCTGTCGGGCAGTGTTAGCGGCTGTTTGCCGCTTGTCCCGCAGATGGGTTCGAACAAAATGGCGATCCTCTCTTGGTGTGGTGACCCGAGGACGGCCGGGCCCGGGGGACGATCATCAGTGATACCAGTGACTCGCATGCGGTGCTGCAGACGATAGATGGTTGAAATGTGGACGTTAAAGTGTTGGCGACCTGCCTGGCATCCACACCAGCCTCCAGATGGCCTAGGCACGATTGCGTTCCTCTGCTCGTAGTCTTGGCATCTCTGTAGCGCTCAGACGGCAAGTCGTTATCTGAACCTTGTAGCGCGGCTTTATAAAGGCTGCATGCCTGCGTACTTGTCGCTGGTTAACTTTGCTCTGCATGGTGTGCACGTGCCTCACATGCAGCAACCAGTTTGCCATTTTTGTTGACCCTCCAATGCCGGGAATGATGTGTTGTTCACACAATTTTTTCACTGCACGTGAGTCTTGGACCCAAACAACTTGCCACAAATAGCCTTTCAATTTTTCGCGTTTTTTATGGAAGTCAGTATATATATATATAATATATATATATATATAATATATATATATATATATATATATATATATATTGAATTATAAACAATAGGGGGAGATAAGCATTCATATCTGCAGTGGTAGTTAATACTGCCTAACTAACAGTATGTGCTCAAGTGGGTGGATGGGGATAAATATAATAAATGCTCCTCAAAATGAGCCTTCAGCAAGCTTATAATCTCCAACAGGGAGGAAACTCACTAACACATAACTCCTGGTCATATACCGATATTTCGAAACCTGGTTGTTTCTCCTCAGTGACCGCGGAAAGTGTTAATTTGACTCCTCTGCCTTATGTGTGTGTGTGTGTGTGTGTGTGTGTGTGTGTGTGTGTGTGTGTGAATATACTGAAATGTTGCCTGATGTTTATATATGCCCATTAATTCGGTTTCGCTGTGGTAACCATAAACTCGTGATAGAAATTGGCAGACGATTTGGAATACCTCAAGATTAACGATTCTGTCAGGACTGCGACCATAATGACCTTGGTGATGAATTTCATTTTGTGATGAAATGCACTAAATATAACGACATCAGAAATCAGTTTATACCAAGAAAATTTACATGTATGAAGTCCGTATTTAACTATTGTTTGCTCTGCGGTGGTCAAAAAAAAAAAAAAAAAAGCGATGCTAAACTTAGTGAAGTTTCAAAAACTTAGTAAAGTTGTGTAACATTATATTCAGTGTTAATAATATGGAACATTTTGGATGGTTTGATTGGTTTCATTTACATTTGTTTGATTTGTTTCAAGAGATCCATGCCCCAAGAGGATTAAAATGCTGTGTGTGTGTGTGGTGTGTGTGTGGTGTGTGTGTGTGTGTGTGTGTGTGTGATGGGCTGGTGTGGAAGGGAATGTGGTTTGACGTAGTGCGCACACACAACGAACAAGCATTTGCTGACGGACACTCCTTTAAAAAAAAAAAAAAAAAAAAAAACCTTACCCTTTCCATTCTCAACGGTGTTAAGAATAGCTCGGAGCGAATGGGGTGGGGGAAGGGGGTGTGGTGGGGATGGGGGGGGGGGGGGGGGGGGAGGAGGAGGACGGGTCTACTGCTGGGGACCAGAGCAGAGATTGACTCTTGAGCACACGAAGTCCGAGTGCTGGTAATTCCAGCACCGTGCGGCCTCGACCGTCAACTCGGTGCCCCATGGCAACGGAGTCACGCTGCTGTTTTCAGGCTGTCGGTGCAGCACTGCGTAACAGCCTGCCCCCCGTTCCCCCCAATCCCCTCCCCCCTCCCAACGCGCCTTTCTCTATCCCCCCCCGCCCCCCCCCCCCCCCCCCCCCCGCCCCCCTCTCCTATGACCTCCTCTGTCCCGAGACTCATCCTCCTTCGCCGCTTCTTTCTCACTCTCCTGACGTTATGTTTAGTTGTTTTCGGATTTCCCCGAAAACTTTGTGCGCGTGGCGTCTTCAATAACTGCTGAATCAATCTCTCTCTCTCTCTCTCTCCTCTCTCCTCTCTCTCTCTCTCTCTCTCTCCAGGAGCTCAAAAACCATTATCAGTTGGGACATCTCTGAACAAGGTTTCCATGAAGCCTTAATGTATGTGTGTATGTGCGAGTGGGATTTCTGTATTTTGTTGAGCTTTGTTTGTTTGCTGCTTTCTGTTGTTGTCTTTTTTCCCCCCAATAGTAACTATTCAAATATGGTACCTGAATGAAATGAAGTGAGTTTCTAGTATAAAGAACATGTCCTTTTGAAAAATGTTCGATGGTGAAGACCCTACAGTACTGATTGTGGGCGGTTTCACGGTATTTGGGGATACGTGTGATCGTCAAAGCAGTATGTGTGGACGCGATGAAATCATACTGATGTTTTCAAAATATGTTGTGTTCCTGTGTGAAATATACGATTTCAAAAGTTCAAGCTTCAACAATCACGAGTGTCCCCCAAGCTGTGACACTGCCCTTGTGTTAATTTCTTCCGCTTTAAATCCGCGAAGAGAGGAGGCATGTGTGTGCTTAGTACAGTGAGTTTCTAAGTTTTCACTCCATCACGACAGGGAGACACGTTTGTTTGTGCTCTGTGAAGTGACTTGCTCATACAAATTCAAGATTTTTAATTTGCTGAAGCGGAGCAGTTCGAGCGTGTGTGTGTGTGTGTACTCAAAGATGGCACACATGATACTGAAGTCACAGATCAGCACGTGAAGGGTTTAATGTAGAGGGCAACAAACCATCGCCACATCGCCAGCATTATAAATTATTATTATTATTATTATTTTCATCATCATTATCATTATTATTATTATTATTACTATTAATTATTATATTATTATTTATTATTATCATCATCGTATACGCATATATTCAGTGAACAGATCGATAAGTTGACATGACCGACTTTGGACAGCTGATTCGGTCTACCTACGTCAGCATGTGTGACCCAACCCCGTCACATTCATCTGTGACGATATCGACCACCGCTCGCTCTGAGCCAGTCGTCACACTTATATATAACTACACGTTTTTTTATTATTATTCCCCCTATCATCTACCACTGGGGGCCGTATGGGAGAAACAGTTTTTTCGCCGATAACCCGAGGTCCGCTTCTTTTTAGATACACTCGTATCTGTTACGTGCTGAAGAGGCCTCGGTGAATTCCTTGTGATAAGCCCACTTACTACGAAACACGTGTTTATTATACTGAGGTGGATTGACGTGACCTCTGACATGAGCACCTCAAGACTTCGTTCAGGATATTTCAACGCACGCACTTCGAAGTTTTTAAAAGATAAATATTTCGTTCGTTTGATGCGATTTTTCCCCCCTTTCTATTTGTGGAGAACCGATCCGGTTTTAGGAAGCTTCGACTGTGTATGAAAAATACTATTCTGTTGGTGAGTTTCAAAACTAAAACAAACACGTATGAAACTGATTTTGATTTTGCGACAGCACTGATATGGCCACATACAGTCGGCTGGGCCTTTAAAAAACAAACTGGGGGGGGGGGGGGGGGGGGGGGGGGGGGGGGGGGGGGGGGGGGGGGGGAAACTGGTCTCTGTGAGCCGCACATCATACTGATAAGAACAGTGGTGTCTGTGACCCACACATCACTGATAAGAACAGTGGTGTCTGTGACCCACACATCATACTGATAAGAACAGTGGTGTCTGTTGAGCCACACATCATACTGATAAGAACAGTGGTGTCTGTGACCCACACTTCATAACTGATAAGAACAGTGGTGTCTGTGAGCCACACATCATACTGATAAGTAAGAACAGTGGTGTCTGTGAGCCACACATCATACTGATAAGAACAGTGGTGTCTGTGACCCACACATCATACTGATAAGAACAGTGGTGTCTGTGAGCCACACATCATACTGATAAGAACAGCGGTGTCTGTGAGCCACACATCATACTGATAAGAACAGTGGTGTCTGTGAGCCACACATCATACTGATAAGTAAGAACAGTGGTGTCTGTGACCCACACATACTGATAAACAGTGGTGTCTGTGAGCCACACATCATACTGATAAGAACAGTGGTGTCTGTGACCCACACATCATACTGATAAGAACAGTGGTGTCTGTGACTCACACATCACACTGACAAGAACAGTGGTGTCTGTGACTCACACATCACACTGATCAGTAAGAACATGGTGTCTGTGAGCCACACATCACACTGATAAGTAAGAACAGTGGTGTCTGAGCCAGTAATGACACAGCTAACATGTGAAAGAACGGTTTACTGATCCCTGCCATTCAGTCATCACACGTCGAACATGTCACACTACGGATTACTGGCCTCTGATATCCAGTCATCAAAGAGCTAACATGTCACGATACGGATGACTTGTCTTTTTGTGTCCTAGACATCACAGAGCTAACATGTCACGATATGGATTACTTGTCTTTTTGTCCTAGACATCACAGAATTAACATATCACGATACGGATGACTTGTCTTTGTGTCCTAGACATCACAGAGCTAACATGTCACGATACGGAGTACTTGTCTTTTTTGTGCCTAGACATCACAGCATTAACATGTCACGATACGGATCACTTGTCTTTTTTGTGTCCTAGACATCACAGCATTAACATGTCACGATACGGATCACTTGTCTTTTTGTGTCCTAGACATCACAGAACTAACATGTCACGATACGGATTACGTGTCTTTGTGTCCCAGTCATCACAGAGCTAACATGTCACGATACGGATGACTTGTCTTTGTGTCATAGTCATCACAGACCTAACATGTCACGATACGGATCACTTGTCTTTGTGTCCTAGTCATCACAGAGCTCACATGTCACGATACGGATCACTTGTCTTTTTTGTGTCCTAGACATCACATGCGCTAACATGTCACGATACGGATGACTTGTCTTTGTGTCATAGTCATCACAGACCTAACATGTCACGATACGGATCACTTGTTTTTGTGTCATAGTAATCACAGAGCTGACATGTCACGATACGGAGTACTTGTCTTTGAGTCATAGTCATCACAGAGCCAACATGTCACGATACGGATCACTTGTCTTTGTGTCATAGACATCACAGAGCTAACATGTCACGATACAGATTACTTGTCTTTGTGTCCTAGACATAACACGACACACATGTCACGATACAGATTACTTGCCTTTTTGTGTCCTAGACATCACAGAGCTAACATGTCACGATATGGATTACTTGTCTTTGTGTCCTAGACATAGCACGACAAACATGTCACGATAAAATAATTACTTCTCTTTGTGTCCCAGTCATCACAGAGCTGACATGTCACGATGCGGATTACTTGTCTTTGTGTCCTAGACATCACAGAGCTAACATGTCACACAATACGGATTTTTGTTTTTTCAGTCACACAGTTATCACAAGAACAGTCACGAGACAGATCCCGAGGTTCTGTGACCCAGCCATTACAACAACACGTCGCAGTACGC
>CM031628.1:38733452-38743452 GCA_018398815.1 Conus ventricosus
CACTGAGGAATGTAATCTATACAGTTCGGTTTCTGATCAAGTGTGACCAGCCGACCTTGACGTAAAGTGAGATGCTGTCCGTGACGAAGTGTTTCTTACTCCAGCACCCTCCACCCACTGTTGGCAGGTATCGGTTGATGCAGCTCAGGTGCGGCTTTTGTTTGAATCGTGTGTGTGTGTGTGTGGGGGGGGGGGGGGGGGGTATGAGTGAGTGAGTGAGTGAGTGTATGTGGTGTGTGTTGTGTGTGTGTGTGAGAGAATGATGTGTGTGTGTGTGTGGTGTGTGTGTTGTGTGTGTGTGTGTGTGTGTGTGTGCCTGCGTGTGTGTGTGTGTGTGCGCCTGCGGGGCAGCGTGCGTGCGTGCGTGCGCGCGCGCGTGGCGTGCGTGCGTGCGTGCGTGTGTGCGTGTGCGTGTGCGTGTGTGTGGGGGGGTGCGCGCGCGGCGTGTGTACGTCCGTGTGTGTGTGGGGTGTGTGTTTTGTGTGTGTGTGTGTGTGTGTGTGTGTGTGGGTGCGCGCGTCGTTTTGTGTGTGTGCGTGCATGCCGCGCGCGCGCGTATTGTGTGTTTTTATGCTTTGGTCACATACCCGATGACTAAATACATCAGCAACGCACGCGCTTTATACATCGTTTAAAACATAGCACACAACAGTGTACCGATGGAGAATCGCGTTTTACACATACTACCGATGCAACCCCGCGCTACTACCATTTTGTGTTAAAATAGACCTGAGTCAACGGAGACATTTTAATAACGGCACTGAATACACAACCAACCACCTTTTTGTCGGAAGGCCCACTAGTCAGAAGGCCCATTAGTCAGAAAATCAGTATTTTTTTTTGTGGTGTGGTCTTTTATTGGGGGGTGGGGAAATTCCACTTTCATTTCACTTTAATCTTCCGCATTTTCACTTTCATCTTCCGCACTTGGGGGAAATTCCATTCATGCAACTGAATGCCAACTGATTTTCTGACTAACGGCCTTCTGACTAACGGGCATGCAACTGAATGCCAACTGATTTTCTGACCAACGGGCCCTCTGACTAGTGGGCCTTCTGACTAACGGGCCCTCTGACTAACGGCCTTCTGACAATAAGGCGTTCCCCACCAAAAACATACGAAAACGCATCTAGTTGTTCACAGCTCACGTACTAGGAAGACATTCTATGGAGAGTTGGCCAGAGGGCCTTAAAAAGAAAAGAAAACCTCGTCATGCCAATGGTTCGTCCTTGAACTCCTTCACACGCTAAGGAGGCCGGGCCACATCCAGGTCATGACTCCTGGTTGCCCTTCTGATGTCGCCTTCTGTTTCGCGGTCCTACCTGGATTCCGATCTGTATCCCCCCCCCCCCCCCCCCCCCCCCCCCCAGGGGGTAGGTCGGACACCTCAGGGCCAATTCGCCCTGTAAACCACTTCTTAAATACTGTTGAGAAATCTAGGCCAGCAATAACCCACCTCGGTCCAGTGCGAAAAGATCCGCTGGAGGGCAGTGCTGATCATATTTGCATTCCCTTTTAAGCACTTGGCTCTCTCTCTCTCTCTCTCTCTCTCTCTCTTGTGTGTGTGTGTGTGTGTGTGTGTGTGTGTGTGTGTGTGTGTGTGTGACTACCTTGTTCGAGTCGCCACTGTTTTACATGAGCAAGGTTAATGTTAGAGTTCCCATAGCCTGTCGACCGTTAGAGGGGGTGGGAAGGGGAGAGGGATGGGGAGGAGGGGTATGGGGCTGTCAGGAAGTTCGCCGTGTCTAGGACACGGCGTGATGAAAGCCGAGCCTATCCCCCTTCTTCTCTTCTTCTTCTTCTTCTGCCACCTGTCACCTTGCCTGACAAATTAGGTGACCATTTCCTGCCGGGTAGACGAAGGTTTTCAAGCCGAAAAAAATCTTTTTTTTTAATCCGACCTCACGTGTAGATCAAACCGTCAGCTCCGCAGGCAAAGGGTAAATTTGTTAGTTTTGCCGGCAAACGTAAGCTCTACAGGCAAACGTAAGCTCTACAGGCAAACGTAAGCTCTACAGGCAAACGTAAACTCTACTGGCAAACGTAAACTCTACAGGCGAACGTAAACTCTGCAGGCAAACGTAAGCTCTACAGGCAAACGTAATTCTACAGGCAAACGTTAGTTCTACAGGCAAACGTTAGTTCTACAGGCAAACGTTAGTACTTCAGACAAACGTTAGTTCTACAGGCAAGCGTTAGTTCTACAGGCAAACGTTAGTACTACAGACAAACGTTAGTTCTACAGGCAAACGTTAGTTCTACAGACATACGTTAGTTCTACAGGCAACGTTAGTTCTACAGGCAAACGTTAATTCTACAGGCAAACGTTAGTTCTACAGACAAACGTTAGTTCTACAGCAAACGTTAGTTCTACAGGCAAACGTTAGTTCTACAGGCAGAAAGTTAGTTCTACAGGCAAACGTTAGTTCTACAGACAAACGTTAGTTCTACAGACAAACGTTAGTTCTACAGGCAAATGTTAGTTCTACAGGCAAACGTTAGTTCTACAGACATACATTAGCTCTGCAGGAAAACTCTGCAGGCAAACGTTCTAACCATTTGACCACAGGAGCATAGGATATATATCATCACCACGATCTTCGTTGTTTGCAGATGGCTCTGTAGCCTACTTAAGCTTCACCAGCAAACTTAGTTTACCCCTTTCATTCACTATTGTGCTTTACCACGATGAAGACCGGTAGGGGCACCCAAGTAGCAAGCCCTGGATCAATAGCCTCTACGGGGCCGGAATAGCTCAGTTGGTAGAGCGCCGGACTCGTGATCCTGGGGTTGCGGGTTCGAATTTCGGTATAGGGGGATTTTTCTCTCGGAGTTAACATTGGTTCTGACTCCATTCCCCACACAGTCCTTCGAATGAGACTATAAACCGAGGTTCCGTGTGTGAACGCACGCACAAAATCTTGCACACACGTAAAATCCCATCACCAACTTTCGGAAGAGAAGGCCAATTTGGCCGTTGGGATGGATGACACGTGACGCATAGCATGCACCTTCCCCGAAGATGGAGTATGGCTGCCTTAATGGCGGGATAAAAAAGGGTCATACACACAAAACTCCACTGCCTGGCTATACAGGGAGTGTCCGCAGGAGTTATCAGCCTGCGTACGCAGAAAGAAAGAAAAGAATAGCCTCTACATGTAGGCCTTGTAACAGTTGCGTTACATTCAGGCGCAGCTATAGTATGCCACTATTCCACACAAGCTACGAGTCCAACGAATCGCCACGAATTGATAAATTTTAGAAATCGTAAGGAATCGTGGATTTTTGCAAATTTCTGTACAAAATCTTGACGCTGTACGAATCGTTACGAATTTGTAAGATAGACTTAGGAATATTCGTGGGATTCTGCTCAAATCGGCGGGAACCATATGAAGATTGCCCAAAATAACTACGATTTGCAAGAATCGCTTAGGAATACTTAAGGAATGTTAAGATTCAGTCAAGAATAAGCTACGAATCTTCCGAAGGCATCACGAATCTGGTACGGTTATAATTTAGATCGTGGCTGTTCTTGAAAATTCGTGGAAGTTTCCCTCAATGCAGTATAAAAAGCCCTCATCCCTGCTGGGGCATCAGTTTCCAAAATGGACTGCCAACGTAGAGCAGCTATTGCTCTGGCCCTGGAACTGGGTATGAACAGCAGCTGGTGATGAATAGAAGACTGGTTCGAAGAAGGAGAAGGACCCCCAGGTGGTGGGTCAGACCATGGCTGACACCAGCGAGAAGACTAGAGTATGGGCACTATAGCAGACTGATGCAGGAGCTGAGGGTGGAAGATGAGAATGCCTTTGCCAACTATGTGAGAATGCCACCCCACCTGTTTGATGAGTTACTCAACAGGATCGGCCCATTCATCCAGAGAAAAGATACCCACATGAGACCAGCCCTTGATGCCGCAATGAAGCTGGCCATGACCCTGAGGCATCTGGCTACAGGAGACCGTACCATACCCTTCAGTATGACTTCAGATGTGGCTACAGCACTGTAGTATGCAGTGTGCAGGAAGTCTGTCAGGCCATCATACAGGAACTGAAGGATGAGGTCATGCCACTGCCACGGACCCAGGAGGACTGGAAGGCCATTGCCCAGCAGTTCCAAGACCGGTGGAATGTTCCTCATGCCCTGGGGGCCTTGGATGGCAAGCATATTGCTCTCAGGAAGCCACATAACTCAGGCAGTGTCTTCTACAATTACAAAGGCTTCTTCTCTGTGTCCTTCTTGCCTTAGTGGATGCAGACTACAAGTTCATCTGGATAGACACTGGTGGAGAAGGTCATCAATCCGACGGACAACTGTTTGATGCTTCAGAACTGGTGGAGTGCATCGACGACAACACCATAAACTTTCCTGACAGTGATCCTGTACCCTACGATGAGACACACCCTACTTCATTCTGGTATATGATGCTTTCCCCCTCGGAACGTTTCTCATGAAACCCTATGGCAGGAGGGGTCTGGACAATGAGATGATGGTGGCCAGCTACAGAATTTTCATGGGAGACGTGTGGTGGAGAATGCTTTCGGAATATTGGCCAACAGATTCAGATGCTTCCTGGCACTCTGGAACAACGACCTGAAATAGTACGGTTACATGGTTCATGGACACTGCTGCAAATTCGTACCTGATTCTTTCCCTATCGTAAATTCGTAGACAGTTCTTAATTGTTTCTTTGATGCTTCGGTGTGCGTTCGTGGCATTCTTGACAGATTCGTAGCCGATTCGTTGTCAAGACACCGCTTCACGATTCCCAGAATGAGTTAAGAATACATAGGAATGCCTACGAATCGATTTGGACTCAGTTACGATACATAAGAAATCACCACGATTTTGTTGAGAATTGACTAATATTTTTTTTATTCGGGAGTTCGTGGTCAAAATTTTGAACAGCACAAAACTTTTGCCCCGAATTCCAGAATGCTCAAGAATGGCAAGAACTGACTAAGACCAAATGTGAATCAGTTACGAACTTCAGGAACTTATTACGATTTAACTAAGAATCCCGGAGTTTATCAATTCCTGGCCATTCGTAGGATTCGTAGCCTCTGTGGAATAGTGGCATTAGACAGCGGCGGGATCTCTCTCCTCTCTCTCCTCTCTCTCTCTCTCTCTCTCTCTGTACTGGTGTTTATCGCATGGTATTCAATGCATGCTGATTTACAGATTCAAGACATGTGAACCCCGAAATAAAATTGTGTGAATTCAAGTGTGCAAACTGACCTTGCGCTCGTCTTTAACGGTCTATTATCACAGAAGAACCTGATGCGTGTGCATGTGTGTGTGTGGTGGTTGGGATGGGGGGTGGGGAGACGGAGAAGGGGGGGGCGATGGTAATTACAGTGGGGAGGGGGTGCGATGGTTAATTACAATACATACTGCCCGGCTACTAGAAGGAGTGAATAAATGTATTCTGAGTGGCAACTTGCACCAATGACCGAACATGCAAATTTACATCGATGACCAGTGCTAGAAAGTTCGACCGCAGGGCCAAAAGTCCAAGTGACTGAATAGAATTATACTGAGTATAACTAACACCAATGACCGAACATGCAAATTTACATCGATGACCAGTGCTAGCAAGTTTGACCGCAGGGCAAAAGTCCAAGTGACTGAATATAATTATACTGAGTACAACTAACACCCAATGACCGAACATGCAAATTTTCATCGATGACCAGGTCCTGTGCTAGCAAGTTTGACCGCAGGGCAAAAGTCCAAGAGACTGAATATAATTATACTGAGTAGCAACCAACACCAATAACCGAACATGCAAATTTACATCGATGACCAGTGCTAGCAAGTTTGACCGCTGGCAAAAGTCCAAGTGACTGAATATTATTATACTGAGTAGCAACCAACACCAATAACCGAACATGCAAATCTACATCGATGACCAGTGCTAGCAAGTTTGACCGCAGGCAAAAGTCCAAGTGACTGAATATAATTATACTGAGTAGCAACCAACACCAATAACCAAACATGCAAATCTACATCGATGACTAGTGCTAGCAAGTTTGACCGCAGGGCAAAAGTCCAGAGGCGGAAGTCCGCAGAGGAGTGTACTGCTCCGAAGAGCTCCAGTGATGTCCACAACTGTGAAGCAACGAAGGGGTAAAACAGCCACATTTCAAGGATCGCCGTCGCTGTGACAACAAACTCTTGCATCTATCGGCGTCTCTGGCCGTTGACCTCTGACAATGACCACCACGCCATAGCAGTCTAACACCACCCCACGCGCACGATACTTAAACAAGGTCGGATCTTCAGAACACTTCAATCTCATTTGAAGCCGCCCCTCCCCCCCCCCCTTCCCCTGCTCCTCCCTCCCCCCCCCCCCCTCCCCTTCCATCCCTACCCTTTGTTATACCGGTTATCAAATCGCAAGTTGTCTTAATGAGTGTGTGTGCAAAACTTGCGTCATGCGCACGCTATACCTGTCAAATTGGGACACGGAAGCAGTAAAGTCCGGATTAGCCTACGTTCAGATCGATATCATCCATGGACGTTGAAACTGTTAGAAAACTGTGCATTAAAAAAAAAGAAAGCATTTATATCACGGTAAGAAACATAGCTAGGCGTAAGTGACAATCACTGAATACTAAATAATTCTTACTGGACCGAAGATGTTAAGTAATAACCACTTTGCAAGGGACAAAGGCCTTTTGTTTGAATAACTCTCTCCTCTCTCTCTCTCTCCTCTCCTCTCTCTCTCAATACAACGCGCACGCGCGTGCACGTGCACACACACACACACACACAACACACACACACACACACACACACACACCACACACACACACATACTCACCACGCACGCGCGTGCGCGCATGCTAACACACACACACATACCACACACATACCACACACACACACACACACACACACACATATCACACACACACACACACACACACACACACACACACACACACACACACACACACTATGCACGCACGCGTGCGCACTAACTAACACACACACACACACACACACACACATATATATATATACACACTACACACGCACGCACGCACAACAGATGCAAGGCTGACACAGTCACTGAGCTCCCCGTGACGCGCATGTGTCACGGCGAGAGAGACTGAAACAACGGACACCGACTGCTGATGTAGGCATGCAGTGATGTTGGCCAGGCACCGCTGGCTCTCCACAGTGAGGGCCCGTGGCATGCCACGTTGTTTACCACACACCTCAGTGCCAACACGTCACAGACAACAACCAAGGCTGCGCTGCATCTCTTCATCCTCAATGTTTATGACTGGAACTGTTTTTCCTCCTCCCCCCCCCCCCCCAATTCTCCCCCTCCCCCAAACTCCCATACCCACTGCGGCCTGCTAGGCTATTCACGACATAAATTGAAATGACAACAGACAGAGAGAGAGGGGGGGGAGAAGGAGGAGAGAGAGAGAGAGAGAGAGAGAGAGAGAGAGAGAGAGAGAGAGAGAAAAAGAGAGAGAGAGAGAGAGAGAGAGAGAGAGAGAGAGAGAGAGAGAGAACTGAGAGAGAGAGAGAGAGAGGGACTGAGAGAGAGAGACGAAACAAAACGAAATCGTATTTAACCGGGGTAATGAGATATGCAATACACATGCTTTTTTTCCCCACCCAGCCCTGCAGAGAGAGAGAGAGAGAGAGAGAGAGAGAGAGAGAGAGAGAGAGACAGCTGACAGACAGAGAGACAGACAGAGAGACAGACAGACAGAGAAACAAACATGTTCTGCTGTTCGTGTTCACTTAAACTGCAAGATCATTACGTCCACCCAAACCACCCCTCTTTCCCCCCCCCCCCCCCCCCCCCCCCCCCCCATACTGGCCTTCTTTCCGTTCTCAGCACGCTCAACTCGCACGTAGTCCCTCGCTCGTGTGTGTGTGTGTGTGTGTGTGTGTGTGTGTGTGTGTGTGTGTGTGTGTGGCGTGCGTGCGTGCGCGCGTCTGTGTTTGTGACTGAGACAGAGTGAGACAGAAAGTGAGAGAGAGAGAGAGAGTGTGTGTGTTGTGTGTGTGTGTGTGTGTGTGTGTGTGTGTATGTGTGTGTGTGTGTGTGTGTGTGTGTGTGGTCTGTGCGCGTGCGTGTGTGTGTGTGTGTGTGTGTGTGTGTTGTGTGTGTGTGTGTGTGTGTGTGTGTGTGTGTGCGTGCGTGCGCGCGTCTGTGTTTGTGACTGAGACAGAGTGAGACAGAGTGAGAGAGAAAGTGAGAGAGTGTGTGTGTGTCTGTGTGTGTGTGTGTCTGTGCGCGTGCGTGCGTGCGTGCGTGCGTGTGTGTGTGTGTGTGTGTGGTGTGTGTGTGTGTGTGTGTGTGTGTGTGTGTGTGTGTGTATGCGTGCATGCGTGCGTGTGTACGTGCGTGCGTACGCGCGCGCAGGCATGTTTGTGCGGGTGTGGTGCGATGTATCTATTGGTGGTGCATGCATGTCTGTGTTGGTGTTAATTAAGCGTGTTTTAGGTATCCGCTTCCGCGCTTTCGCGCGCTTTATCTGCGTGCGCGCGCGTATTCCTTTGTGTATGTGTGTGTGTGTGTGTGTGTGTGTGTGTGTGTGTGTGGTGTGTGTGTGAGAGAGAGAGTGTGTGTGTGTTGTGTGTGTGTGTGTGTGTGTGTGTGTGTGTGTGTGTGTGTGTTGTGTGTGTTTGTGCGCAAGTGTCCGCGCGCGCGTGTATGTGAGTTTGTGTGTGTGTACGTGTGCGCGGTGTGTGTGTGTGTGTGTGTGTGTGTGTGTGTGTGTGTGTGTGTGTGTGTGTGTGTGTGTGTGTGTGTGCTCGTGCGCGCGCGCGCGTGTCTTTGTCTGTATCTGTTTGTATGTGTATAATTATTTAATATAATAGCGTCGTATGTTTAAAACAAATTGTAACCATACTAGGAGGTAAAAGTGTATCGAACGTAAGAAAATGAAACTGCGCGATGGGGGAGGGGATGTTCGTTAAAAGAAATTAAATAAGAAGAGGGGGGGGGAGAGAGTAAGGGGAAGTGAGAGAAAGGCACACAGAGAGAGAGAGAGGGGGGGACGGGAGGGGGGGGGGGGAGACCGAGAAACGTGGACGGAGAGAGGCAGACATACTTTTAGTCACAGAAGCAGACACACATCGATACGGACAAACACCAAGCACGCCAACACACACACACACACACACACACACACACCTTTTATTGACTTCTGTTGTCCAATCAATCCTCTCGACCAACAAAATGAGCGGAGGGAGACGCGGGTTGAGAGAAGAGGGTAGAAAGTAAGGTGGGGGTGTAAATTGCACGAATGGAGCGGGGGGAGGGGGGGGGGGGGGGGTGGGGGGGGGGGACGGTGAGAGGCTGTTCAATTCCTTGAAGACTGAACACGCTGGCTGCTCCCTCCATCTGCTGTACCCCCGATTGTCAACCAGGCCCGCGAGATACAGACATCTGCACCTTCGGTGAGAAAGCTTAGACAGACTCAGAGGACAGCCTTCCATAATTATAAGCCGAGCGCAAACTCCACGACTCTGGGTTGCACCTGGCTGGGACCAGCAGCAATTCCATCCCTAATGTAACGTCATACGATAGTATTCGTACCAGCGGCGTCCCAGTCACCGTCCATATCGCTGACCACTCCACCAACATTCTGCAGCCAGTGGGGCAAGGTGGCCCGCAGGAGTAACGCATTCACCTTAGAAACGAGAGATTCCGGGTCTGTTGTAGTTCGATCCCAACCCAGGCGGATTCAGGGTGTTTGTTTGGGTTTTTTTTCTCCGCATGAACCTAAAAAAAGTGATTCGACCGTTTGTCTTTCGTGGGAGGCAATAAACCGAATTCGCAAGCGCAGTAATCACCTAGCGCACGTGAAAGACCCCCAAGGCAACAAAGAACCCGTCCCTGGCCGAATTCTGTTACAAGAATCTACATTGTGGATGGAGAGAGGGTGAGGGAGAGGGAAAAGGCTCAGGGCCGAGGGGGGAGAGAGAGGGGGAGAGAGGGGGGAGAGAGAGAGGGTGAGGGAGA
>CM031628.1:38745952-38760952 GCA_018398815.1 Conus ventricosus
CTGTTTCCTAGCAGACCAAATTACGTCAAGCACACAGAATTCTTGCAAGACTATCTCGGACCATCTGTTCTGAAATTATTCACCACTCAGAACTTCAGTAAGATTGTCTCGAACCATCTGTATCCACCACTCAGAACTTTAGTAAGACTGTCTCGGACCATCTGTTCTGAGGTTATTCACCACTCAGAACTTTAGTAAGACTGTCTCGGACCATCTGTTCTGATGTTATTAACCACTCTGAACTTTAGTAAGACTGTCTCGGACATCTGTTCTGATGTTATTAACCACTCTGAACTTTAGCACCAATCAGAACTTTAGTAAGACTATCTTGGACCATCTGTATCCACCAATCAGAACTTTAGTAAGACTGTCTCTAATCATCTGTTCTGAGGTTATTCACCAATTAGAACTTTAGTAAGACTGTCTCTAATCATCTGTTCTGAGGTTATTCACCAATTAGAACTTTAGTAAGACTGTTTCTAATCATCTGTTCTGAGGTTATTCACCAATTAGAACTTTAGTAAGACTGTCTCTAATCATCTGTTCTGAGGTTATTCACCAAATAGAACTTTAGTAGACGGTCTCTAATCATCTGTTCTGAGGTTATTCACCAAATAGAACTTTAGTAAGACTGTCTCTAATCATCTGTTCTGAGGTTATTCACCAAATAGAACTTTAGTAAGACTATTTTGGACCATCTGTATCCACCACTCAGAACTTTTGTAAGACTGTCTCGGACCATCTGTATCCACCACCAGAACTTTAGTAAGACTGTCTCGGACCATCTGTATCCACCACCCAGAACTTTAGTAAGACTGTCTCGGACCATCTGTATCCACCACCCAGAACTTTAGTAAGACTATCTCTAACCATCTGTTCTGAGGTTATCCACCACCAGAACTTTAGTGAGACTGTCTCGGACCATCTGTATCCACCACTCAGAACTTTAGTAAGACTGTCTCGGACCATCTGTATCCACCACTCAGAACTTTAGTAAGACTGTCTCGGACCATCTGTTCTGAGGTTGACGCAGTATCTTCTCCTGGAAGGAAAGTCCGCGTCCACAGACCCCGTGGAAACAGAGCAGTGACGGGGCGCGGCAGACCATCCCGTCCCGCTCCTGCTGTCGACGCTTCCCCCATTCGCGGGCCAGCTAAAAATGACCCGCAGTTTTGAAAAGGTACTCAATCGCACTGCCAGTCAAACGGACATGAGGAGTCTCTATGCTGTGAGCACCACAGTCAGAGCGAGCACTGTCTTCATCGTTGTCGTCGTTCTGGTCATCACCAGGTTTTAGCTAGCCCTGGGATAGGATTCGTGCGGAGCCAGTTGATGACCTAGTGTCTGGCATCTTCTCATCACCAGACAGGGATACTGTGGGCCAATTCACTGTCGGTTCAGAGCCTGACAACTTCTCCTAACCAGAGATACTGTGGGGCCAATTCACTGTCGGTTCAGAGCCTGACAACTTCTCCTAACCAGAGATACTGTGGGCCAATTCACTGTCGGTTTAGAGCCTGACAACTTCTCCTAACCAGACAGAGATACTGTGGGCCAATTCACTGTCGGTTCAGTGCCTGACAACTTCTCCTAACCAGACAGAGATACTGTGGGCCAATTCACTGTCGGTTCAGTGCCTGACAACTTCTCCTAACCAGACAGAGATACTGTGGGCCAATTCATTGTCGGTGCAGTGCCTGACAACTTCTCCTAACCAGACAGAGATACTGTGGGCCAATTCACTGTCGGTTTAGGAGCCTGGACAACTTCTCCTAACCAGACAGAGATACTGTGGGCCAATTCACTGTCGGTTTAGAGCCTGACAACTTCTCCTAACCAGACAGAGATACTGTGGGCCAATTCACTGTCGGTGCAGTGCCTGACAACTTCTCCTAACCAGACAGAGATACTGTGGGCCAATTCACTGTCGGTTTAGAGCCTGACAACTTCTCCTAACCAGACAGAGATACTGTGGGCCAATTCATTGTCGGTTCAGAGCCTGACAACTTCTCCTAACCAGACAGAGATACTGTGGGCCAATTCACTGTCGGTTAATGTACAGTTGCCAGGTTCTCAGTTTCCGGTCCACTCGACATGAATCTCAGCCATAGTAACCACCCGTTTTATGAAATGTACCAAAAGAAAAAAAAAAAAGGAAAAAAAAAAAAAAACAAGATGCAAAGCACATAAACGTACTCACTGTTTATCTTGAATACGCGTGTACATGTCAAGAGCATGTTTACTACGAAAATACCCATGATCTACCAGTCAGTTATTAGATCTAAAGCTATCTTAAAATCCGTCAAATACAGTACTTTCACAGATATTTGTCAAATAAAAAAAACCCGTCACAATCAAACATGCGTCATAACTTATTTCGTAACCGAGATATTCCATAAAGAAGAAAAACCGTAATGGGCCTTTACAGCCGTTAGTAGCGGCTATTCTGGTAAAATTAAACATCGGTTATCATCCGTGACCCATAATGAACATACCTACACATTTTCAGAAAGATCGGCCCAGAAGTTTTTGTCCGGAGCGAGTGGAACACATTTTGACCACGGACAGACACACCGACAGCATTTCTTCGTTCCCATTGTAAAAGTACTCCCTGTTCTATAAGAACAGGGAGTACAAACAGGGGCAAGACGAGGCGATAGGTAGGTAGGGGGGAGGGGGGAGGGGGGAGGAGATGTGAAGATCGGTTGGGGGAGGGTGGACCGGAGGTACTTTGGGATGCTAGAGGGATGGGGGTTGACAAAGTACAGTCTGCAGAGATGAAGCTACTGATGGCCATACTGAACCATGCTAGAAAGAGTCCCAGACGGTCCAACAGCTGTTGAACCAGACAGTAAAGTCTAAAGTCTTGTGATTGGCTTCATTTGGCTTCACGTGACTTCAAACGGAATGTTACTACAAAAGATCACAATTCCACTCACAATTCAACATGTTCGCCGCATTGCTTTTTTTCAAGGAAAAAAAAAAAAAAAAAACAGTACCCACTACGTAATGTCTTCTTTGGCAGTAACTGGACAGAACAAAGAATTGCGTCCGTAAATATACAATCTCTAAATAACAGTTAGCGAACCGCCAGAGAACGTGGACAAACGAGTTACACGAGAAAAACACGACGCGTTCGACCTCTTGGTCTTCGTCTGGTGTACTTAAACGAATAAAACAACGAAAAATTCACTTAGCTTTGGTCGCTTAGATCGCTCAGGCTTCGCGCACGGCAGAAGGCGTTGACTGAAGAACGAGGCTGTTGGGAAAGGAAGTAGTGAGCGAGTCAAAAGTCGTAATGATGATAAACTTACTGTAGGAATATATTAATGGTCAACATAATTGGGGGGGGGGGTGGGTGGGGGGGGGGAAGAAAAAAAAAGATCAATCTTGGTGTCAATAGTATGTGGTCTGGGAGAAAGGGCGGAGTGGGTTGGAGGATTTTAGCGCAGGTGGTTGCCGTGGCAACAGTCCAGAGGGATGGTGATGTCAGTGTTGGGGGTAGTATCAATACGAGCAAATAGTATTACTGAATGATTTGCTACCAACGATAGTGAAGGTTAAGGTTAAACCGAAATGCATAAATATTAATTACAACAAAACAAAAAAAATAAGTTCTGACATCAATAATGTGTGATGTCATCTTTGTGTTCTGATCGTACTTTCCTCACTTTCGCTCTATTTTTATACTCTCGTTCAACGCGCATGCGAGATCTGATCTGTTGTTAATACCCAGCATGCTTTTGGAACGGTGAGAAGGTAAACATTCTACAGAATATAGGCTCGGTTTTTTAACCCACCATACTTTCGTTCGAGTCTATTTTCATTGTAAGGAATATCATTCTTTCACAGAAACAACCCTTGGCGACGAGGATAAAACAACCAAAAAAAAAATCAACAGTATGTCCAGGTTGCCAAACTTCTTGCTTTCTCCGTTACACTTCCGAAGAACCAATCGGCTTGGTATACGCTGGAAAAAATTGGATTGATCGCTTTGAAAAATGTTGTGTACACTGGACATTGACGTTGATAAAAAGAGAAAGCAATGCTACTCCCATTTCTGGTGATGAAGGCATACAACATTTACGACCGTTTCACGGATGAGCAGAAGGGGTTGGAGCGTCAGACAGACAACTAACGGAGAGAGATACTAAAAAAACCAGTTGAATACAATGTGGCAAAACAACCCTCACTGACTACTTCACCCCCAAGGCAACACATCATACGAGGTGTTAAATTCAGGCATCAACACAAAACGGAAGGTGCGTCGATCGACTCCTTCCCCACCAACACTTAGACCCTAGCAGCCACGTGTGATTTCATGACCAGACCCGTGAAATCCTCTCCCAAAAATCCTACCAGGGTGCTATCCTCCAGAGTGGAGAAGGAGGCTCTCAAAGAATGATATGACTCTGGGCAAGTGTTTGCAGAAGCCCGTGCTTAGGAACTGGTTCCGAGCTCGAGCAGCGGAAATAGACCAGGCTGCAGCAGTGAAACTCATCAGTAAATGCCGTCAACGAGCGGCTCACACATCGAACACAATATGACAGGACCCACACTTCCAGAAATCATCAACAGGGCGCCCACAGTGATGCAGTCCATTCATCAAAACGTGGCAGAGGCGGACACAATAATTACAGAGATCTGGGAGACAAGCCCAGGGACAACACTGATCACCGCAACGATGCGATACATGCGGTGGAAGTTTTCCACATATCAACAGATGCCCCAGCTAGAGGCAGGAGTGCAGCGCTGCCATAGATCGGACCACTTTTGCCAAAGTATGCGAGTTACAGGAAGAATTACGACGATCGAATTACCTCACCAGATGAACAGAAAACAACACATCCAGCGAAAGAAGAAAGTGTCTTCACCGCTGACCTCGCAAACGAAAACAAGCCCCATGGTCAGTGCTGAAATTTCCAGACCCAGTCATCTTCCTCGTAGATTATGGAGCCACCGTCCACATAGTCAATACACACCCTTCACAAAGTGTGACCAAGGAACCCTCCATCGCCCTCTCTTTGATCTTCCCTATGGCTCAAAGACCCCTTGGCCGTGAAAAGGACATTTCCAACCAGGAACTTTGGTTTCAAAAACGTGGGCCCAAGAACAGTCATTTTCTACGTTGTGGACATAGGGGACAGACAATGCTTTAAACATACTGGAGCGAGGCCGCAAAAACTGCCCCAGGCGATGAACATGATACATTTGCATTTACAGGCCTCTACACCTAGTTGCCTCGTGGCTGAGACCTTTAACCTTTTGACACTGAACTCGGAAAAATTAAAAGACATCTGCAGCAAGCTGCACATCGAGGAGTCCGTCGCCCCGGTTGCCAGAGACACAGGAGCGTACCATTCCATAAGTCCGCCACCTGAGTCCCCTGCTGTTGGGACAGACTTGAAGCAAGGCTTGTCCATTGATCAAAATCGGCGGACCTCCCATGGATACGCCGATCGTTTAGTAGTCCCGAGGAAGTCAGGGCGGAGTTTAGAGTATTGCATCGACAGCGGGAAAGCCCAACAGGGCATCAAGAGAGAAAAACCCTGATGCCGACTCCTGACGGATCATTCCACCTGATGGCTCAAAAACAGTTATTCAGCAAACTGGCTATGAAAAATGCCTACATCAGTGGAAACGGATGAGTCAAGCCGTAACATCACATTTCACACACCTGTGGTGCGACGCTACAAGAGACTACATTTTGGCGTGAATGCCGTTCAGAGATCTTCCCAGCACGTGATAGCTGAACTCTTAAACCGAGTTTCCCGGGGTCTAGAACTTTATGATGACATCATCGTCCCACGGCAGGACCCCACGCGGCCAATGACCCAGCCTACACGCTACACGGCAGCGACTCAGTTGAAAAGGGGGCAACGTCCACAAAACGATAAGTGCGTCTTTTCCGCCCCATGCCAGAACTGTCATTTTTCGGTCATGTGTTTGGAAAGTAGGCATTCAACAACCGGACCCGCGAAATCAAAACCATCTTGGTCACCTGCACCAACGAACGTCCGCGAAATCAAGATCCTTCCTGGGGATGCCGAATCCATCTCTCGCTTCATTCCAGGCTCCGCCACCTGACCAGCACCCACTGAGGCTCCTCACAAGCAGAAGACCAACATGGAAATGGGGAAGGGCCCAACAAACACGCTTTCAATAAACTAAAACAATGCCTCATGAGCACTAGGAGATGGCATATTTTTGACCCAGCTGAACACTCCACAATCCTTGTTGATGCAAGCCCAGTAGGTCTCGGCGCATCCTAATCAGAGGGAAAAGTATCATTATGGCGTAGTCGCGCACTGTCACCAACAGATACAGCGCTATCGCGACGGAAAAGGAAATGCTGGCTGTAGTATCGGGGGTGGGAGCATTTCCACCTCAACCTCTTCGGTGCTCGTGTTCACCGTAGTGACTGACCACACTACCCCTGCTAGCACGATCAAGAGCCCCAAACCTGCATGCTCGTGTTGACGCGGCGCCTTCGAACTCATGCTCCGCAATTCCCCCCCTCATTACCACTCCAGGCAGTGATCACTGAATCCCGCCGACTTTCATCAGTCGCCACCCAATCAACACCTCATCGTGACACGCTGGCGAGGACTATAACAGATACATCGCAACACATTTCGTGCAAGTTCGATGATTCAAAGCAGAGGTGCGGGACAGCACACAAAATGACACAACCCTCCACAGAGTGATCACAGCCATCGTCGGGGAGTGGCACAACAGTGACATCAGGCGTATAAAAAATTTCGCGATGAACTGTCTGATCATGACGGCTTATACTCCGAGGGACATAGACTGGTCATCCCGCATTGCCTTCAACCAAGGGTTCATCGACATTGCCACCAGTCGCACAAGGCATCGTCAAAACAAACAGTGATCCGGGGAAGGTCTGGTTTCCCGGGATTGACCGACTGTACGAAGAGACCGTCGAGACTTGAACTCCTTGCCAAAAGGGGCCTCATGCCCTGGGTCCCAAAATCCAGAGAGCCATCATCCAACCCACTTCCATCCCGACCCTGGAGTCATAGCCATCGATTTTGTGGTCCTTTCCCTTCAGGAGAGTACCAGCTAGATTCATCGATGAAACACTCAGCCGTTTCCCCGAGTGGAGCTCGTCTCCTCCACTTCCGCCGGCTGTGTCCTACACGTTAGAGATGATTTTCTCCCGCAAGGAATTCCCAGATTGTGAAACTGACAACAGGCCGCCTTCACGGACGTGAGTTCCAGTCTTTTCGTGATGATTTTGGTTTCCACCCTCGGAGATAACTTCCGCTTGGCATGAGTGCGAACCGGCACTGCCGAACGTTTCATGGCCTGCGCTCAACAAAAACGTCGAGCATCATCAGCAGCTGGCCTCAATGGAAACGGGAATAGTTAAACATTCTTGGAATTTACCGCGCCCCCCCCCCCCATTCTGTACTGCATATCCCATTCGAAGCCCTCAACTGGTCGGAAAATGAACTTAGGTCTCCCTCAAATCCCATCCCCCCTACCTGTGTCCAACAGAAGCCCTCATCGCCCATACGATGGTCCGGGAAGTGGAAGAGAAAGGTCTACGTCTGACCAGCGCCGTCACACCGTCCGTCAATGTACAGCGGGAGGGCCCATGTCCTGGTACGCCAACCGCAGCCGGCGCCGTAACCACACCCTTCGCCCTCATCCATACGTGGTGATGAGAAGAAAGGCCGTTTGATCACTGCGAAACGGTGGGTGACAACATCAATGTGCGGTAACTCTCTCCTTTCAAGCCCATCAAGGGTTTGTTTCCAGAGCGCCCGCTGAAGAAGAGGAGTACTCATACCTGTCCCACCACCATGCCCGTACCAGACAGCAGACGTTTTTTTCCCCCCCCCGCCCCCCAGGCTGCCTGGACCGGCTCAGACTCCAGGAGGGCCTGACCCAGCCGTCCCGCTGCACCGATGAGCCAGAACCTGGCGTCAACGCCCCTGCCAGACCAGTCGACAACGCCACCCCCCACATACCTGCGTGACTACGTGCGATAGACCGTGCCACACAATATGAGTTCTTTACCATAGACATGCACAACAGGTGAAATTACACCCCCCCCCCCAAATAAAAATAAAAAATAAAATTATAAGCTAAATGTAAATTTGGCAGGGTGTAACAAATCTCATCTAACATTTCTCATTTAAGGAAGAACATTCCACCTTTTTATCTAATGATGTAAATATTTGGTTGGAAATATCCATTCAAAAGGTTGGGAGAATGTTGTGTTCATGATGTACTTTCACTTCGCTCTTTTTTTTATACTTCGTTCACGCGCATGCGAGCTTGATTGTTGTTATACCCAGCCATGCTTTTGGGAATACGGTTGAGAAGGTAAACATTCTACAGAATATAGGATCCGGTTTTTAACCACCATACTTTCGTTCGAGTCTATTTCATTGTTAAGATTCTCATTTCTTTCACTGATACACCATCATCAACAAGAAATATTGGGGGGAGGGGGGGGGGACAAAGGGGGGGGGGGGGTCCTCATGAGGAACTAGATCAGAGACACGAATAAAGGATGGAGCTAATCAAAATGTGTCTCATCGTCAAATCATGTGTGTGCATGTGCCATGCGTGCGTGCCTGCGTGGTTTATGTGTGTGTGTGTGTGTGTGTGTGTTGTGTGAGTGGTTTTACTGTACAAAGTACTAAAAACGATACCGATACGCTCGACGAAAATCTGAAGAGTGGAACTGTGATATTGTGTACTGTTTTCTTTCCTTTGGAGGACTATGGCTTTTGTTCCGAAGGAATAGGGTTTGGTCAGTTTCTGGACCGAGGGTCACAATCACTCAATCTGATGCTGCATCTCTTATTGCGCACGGCCTTCGCGTCAGAATTAATGATACCAAACAAATCTCTCTCTGTTCTCTGTCTCCTCTCTCTTCTCTGTTTTCTTCAATTTACGTCATCCCACCTAGTGACTACAGATGGCTGTGTGTGTGTGTGTGTGTGTGCGTGTGCGTGCGTGCGTGCGTGCGTGCGTGCGATGCGTACAGTGCGTGCGTGTGTGTGTGTGTGTGAGTGTGTGGGTGTGTGTGTCTGTGTGTCTTGTGTGTGAAGACAGACAGACAGACAGACAGGACCGAGACCGAGACCGGACAGAGACGACGACCGAGAGAGGACCACTGAAGCGAAACCGGACAACGCCAGCAATGTCAAACCAAAATTATTTCTGTAATTGCGTGCGTCTGCTTCTTTTCCAAGGAACCACAGCCTAGCCCTGCGAATTTAGTCAAACTGGGGGAACAGTCATGGGAACGATGCTGTAAAGAGAAACTGTGTCATGACACTTTACAGTCAACACCAAGTGACCAAAGTCTATTTTTAAAAAAAATCACAAAAATAAAAAAAAATCATCCCGCTTGGATTAGTTCTTCATTCCACCCCCCTACCATTATATCACCACATACCACCACCACCACCTTCTCTCTTCTCTCTCTCTCTCTCTCTCTTCTCCTGTCGATCGATCTCTCTTACTGTGCCATATGTTACCAATTTGCCTTTTGTTTTATTTGTTTTATTTTAAAAGTTCTTTACCCCGTGGGACACCACTCTAGTTTTAAGGCTCACAGTATCTGCATAGAGTCTCTCTCTCTCTCCTCTCTCTCTCTCTCTCTCTCTCTCTCTTCTCCTGTGACTCCACATGTTTCCGATTTTGCGTTTTGTTTCATTTCTTAGATGTTTATGTTCTGTTACCCCGTGGAGCCACAACTGTTTTAAGAATCCATGTATCTGAATACAGCTTCCGACTTCTTCTCTTCTCTCTCTCTCTCTCTCTTTCTCTCTCTCTCTCTCTCTCTCTCCCACATGTCCAGCGATCGTCACTCCATGTTAGTTGTGCCCAGCGAATCCAAATGGCGTCTATCAAATGCAAAGGAGTCCAGCGCGCGGTGACCAATGATCGGTCACGTTTTGCTCCGGACTGGGATGCTTCGTACCTTATGAATCGTTAAATCTTCTCTTGAGATCTCTAAGAGGGTCGCTATATAAGTGGTTGTCTGTCTGTTGTCTGTCTCTCTCTCTCTCTCTCTTTCTCTTATTTTTCTCTCTCTCTCTCTCTCTCTCTCTATATATTATATATCTATATATATTATATATGTGGTGTGTGTGTAGTGTGTGTGTGTGTGTGTGTGTGTGTACCACCGCGCGCGCGCGCGCGGCACACAGGACACACCACGCTTGTCTTGGAGCCTGGAGTTGCATAGTGCTGTGAAACTGTGGCCGACACGGTGGTGTGTGGGTATTATTCTGGACGTGTGATCGATGTAACAGAAACGTGTTGAGTGAGCTGCGTGTTTCTTCTACGTACTGTGGCGCCCTTGATTGTGGTGCGTTGGGATGGTTGGCTGCACGGCGTTTCTTGCTGGCAGGACGAATTGTTAATGGTCTCGCAGTGATGTCGCTGGCCGACATCATTTGCCTCTCCTATACATGCTCCTCATGTGTGAGTGTGTGTGTGTGTGTGTGTATGTGGGTGTGTGTGTGTGTGTGTGAGTTGTGTGTGTGTGTTTGGGGGGGTGTGTGGGTTTGTGTGTGTGTGATGTGTGTGTGTGTGTGTGTGTGCGTGTGTGTGTGTTGTGTGTGTGGAGTGAGGTGTGGTGTGTGTGCTGTGTGTGTGGTGTGTGTGTGTGTGTGTGTGTTAGTGTGGTGAGTTGTTGAGTGTGCGTCCGTGTGTGTGTGTTGTGCGTGCGTGCAGTGCGTGCGTGCCGTGGTGTGTGTGTGTGTGTGTGTGTGTTGTGTGTGTGTGTGTGTGTGTGTGTGTGTGTGTGCTGTGTGTGGGTGGTGTATTTGTGTGTGTGTGTGTGTGTGTGTGATCCCAGAGAGAGTGAGGAGAGCGAGAGAGAGAAGAGACAGACAGACCAGACAGACGGACCGAGCTAGAGCGGCCGAGACAGACGACAGGACAGAGGGTGCCAAGGGCGGACAAACTGGCGGTCCTTTGATGGTGAGGGCGGAGATATGGCAGATTCAGATTTATTGATTGGTCAGCGACACGCGGTGAAGCCTGCCACAATACAGACCAGAAGATCTGGTTAGAACACCAGTTTTTAGGTCAGTTATTGTGAATGGTCTGCAGTGTGTGTGTGTGTGTGTCGTGTGTGTTGTGTGTGTGTGTGTTTGTGTGTGTGTTTGTGTTGTGTGTGTTGTGTTGTGTGTGTGTGTGTGTGTTTGTGTGTGTGTGTTGTGTGTGTGTGTGGTGTGTGTTTGTGCGTGCGTGCGTGCGTGCGTGCGTGCGTGCGATGCGTGCGTGTGTGTGTGTGTGTGTGTGTGTGTGTCAGGTCTATGTGTGCGTGTGTGTGCGTGCGTTTGTGTGTGGTATGTGTGTGTGTGTGTGGACAGAGGAACGAGCAGCGAGAGAGAGAGCGCATTTGTTGTTTATATTGAGAGACCGCTGTGTGTGTGTGTGTGTGTGTGTGTGGTGTGTGTGTGTGTTTGTGGTTTGTTTGTTGTGTGTGTCGCGCGCTCGCGCGCGCGCGCGTGAGTGTACGTATAAGTATAGTGACAAAGACAGACGGACAGACCTAAGACAACGAGAGCGGAGAGGTACAGACAACCAACCAACGATCATTTGTTGCTGATCCCGAACTTTTCTTCAACACAACGTCTCAGGTTCTCTCTTACTTCCCCCACCCTCCCTCCCCTCTGTCTCTCCCTCACTCCCATTTTGATTTCCGCTCTTTTGTTGTCCCTTCCATAACGCTATTTCAAAACGCCCCCCCCCCCCCCCCCCCACACGCACACACACACCACTCACACACACACCACACACACGCACACGCACACCTGCACTCACCCACACACACACAACACACACTACACACACACAACACACACACACCAACCAACCAACATCTCACAACTCGTTTGACCAACAGAGGTCTCATGTGCAGACCCGGCCCCGCCCGTGACGGCAGGGGTGGTGGTGAGTCACATACGCTCACTGTAAAGCCTCACGACCGGCCCACTCGCGCGCCGCCGCCCTGTCCGTCCACCGGTCGCTCGTGCAGCAACCCCCCCCCCGGCGGAAAAGTGCTGCCGCCCAGCGCAAGTCAGCCGGCCATGAAACGACGACGACAAAGGACCAAAAAAAAAAAAATCAATCGTGCAGTTTTTTTTTTTTTCTTCTCTTCTTTTCAGCTTTGCCATTCGTCGTCGCTGCTGTAGTGGGACCCCGCAAAAATAGCAGCGGTCTGCGTTCGTCACTTAGGCCGATATTCCCTTACCGTTCCCCCAACCCCTTACCCTCCCTCCATTACGCCCCCCCCCCCCCCCCCCCACCCCCCCCCCTTTCTAGTCCTCTATCCCTCAACCCCCACCCCCCACCCCCGACCAATCCCACTCTCGCTTTCCCTGGATCACATCCCCCCCCCCCCCCCCCTCCCCACGACAAGAGCAAGGTGGACAACAAGGAACAACCAACACACACACACACACAACACAACACACGTCGTGTGTGGTGTTGAGTGTGGTGTGTGTGTGTGTTAGTGTTGTGTGTGTGTGTGTGTGCTCTTACCACTTCCACCCTCTTCATTTTTACATTTTTCAATTTCTGTTTGATTAATGTCCTCTGCGTTCTTGTTGCTGGTTGGTGTTGTTTTATAGTTGTGGTGGTGGTGGTGAGTGGTGGGGTGGGGGTGGGGGAGGGTTGGTGTGAGTTTTCCTTGTGGTGTGAACGCACTGAAGAAACTCAAATCTTTTTCTCAATCATCGTTAATTGTCATTACATGCGCGCACTCACCACAACACACACAGCACGCACGCACGCCGCACTCTCTCTCTCTCTCCTCTCTCTCTCCCTCTCTCTTCCCACCCCCTTTTTTTTTTTGAGCCAACATCCACTGATTATGACCAGAAGTACTGCTGAAGGACCTTTTTCGCCTCTGTATATTTTATGCAGATGACAAGGCAATTATGCATGCACCTCCCGAGAGTCCTTGTTTGAATGAACTATGGAACGAGCCACTGAGAAAGCAACATGCAAAGGCTTCAAGGAAAGGTAGATGCAGACAGACAGACAGACAGACGGACGGACAGACAGACGCGCATGTATAAAGTTCCTGTAGGGCGCAGGAACCGTTACGATTGTACATTTTACCCCGATACAAACCGAGTGAGGCATTTGTCACTGTTTATTTTCAGTGCGCACATGGCAACATTCAAGGCAAGGTCAACAAAAGAGCTAGACTTTGAATCGAAAAGGCGAAAAAAAAAAGTGAATTTAACGATAGTTATTGGAGAGAGAAGAGAGAGAGAGAGAGAGAGAGACAGACAGACAGACAGACGGACAGACGGACAAACGAAACTATGCAAAAATAGAGTTACCAGGAAACACAAGAGAGAATTAATCTTTTGCACGGCTTATGTTGGCTTAACATCCAAATCTTCCTTTGTTGTTCTGTTTACTGGTGAATGAATGCAATGCCGCACCGTTGCCGACGTGGTTTAGTGGCCGAAGATCGCGCGCGTGCGTGCGTGCGTGCGTGCGTGCGTGTGTGTGTGTGTGTGTGCGTGTGTGCGTGCGTGTGCGTGTGTGTGTGTGTGTGCGTGTGTGCGTGCGTGTGCGTGTGTGTGTGTGTGCGTGTGTGCGTGCGTGTGTCTGTCTGTCTGTCTGCCTGTTTGTTTGCTATCTCCATCTTTTGTGCCACTTCAGAAGCATTACTCCTCCCCCCCCCCCCCCCCCCCCCCCACCACACACACACACACGCCGATCCTTCCCTTCCACAGCCACAGCCCACCCCCCCCCCCCTGCTTGTCCTGTCGTAGCCACCGGCAATCCGCAGGACGCAATGTCACGGCTGCCATGAGGCACCCCCAGTATGTGGAGACGCTGCAACGCCGCCGAGCCGCTTCAGTGGTACGGTGTTCGATCCATGATAAGCACAAAGACCGACTGCTTGGTCGTGGAGTGTGCGTCTTCCTCCGGAGAGCGCCACCGCGTCCGTCCAGCGACGGTCCCCCCGTGAGCTGGCTGACACTGGCGATTTCAACACGAACGGGGGGAGGAAATAAAAAAACAAAAAAACAACTAAAGTCACCATGAGAAAGCCACCGAACTTGCTACTCTTTTTTTCCCCTCAATGCTGATCGATGAGGATGAGTACGACGCCGATGATATTACGGAGTTTTCCAATCCGTGCCCGAGACTGCACTGCAGGGCTGTGGTCCAAACTTGCTTTCATTATGTTCCAGCGTTAAGCAGGTCCGAGAGATACGGACACCTGCAGTGTTTGGTCAAGAAACATGAGCAACACTCTAAGAGAGACATCCAACCAGAGGATAAAACTCAACTCAACTATGTGGTTCCCGTCTTCCCAGTTGAGCCCATAGCCAACTCAGCTCTGGGTAGTAGGAGCCGAGTGGGGGCTTGAAAATCCCAGAAATAAATGGCTCTGACGAGAATCGAACCCTCAATTCCCAAGCCGGAATCCGTCACGCTACCTACTGCGCCACGGCCAGCTGCAAATACGCCATTTTGTTTACGAATGAAGTTTATTTAGATTCTGAATCTATCCGGCAGAGCTTCGGATTGCCGACGCGCACGCGATATCTTTGCGTGAAAAGTTAGAAACGTCGCGTCATTTATCACGATCCTGCTCCGGGGCCGTCGCGTTGTCTGTCGCGATAGTTTTGTGCCGAGAACCGGTCATCTTCTCTGTCTGTCTGTCTGTCTGTCTGTCTGTCTCTCTCTCTCTCTCTCTCTCTCTCTCTCTCTCTCTCTCTCTCTCTCTCTCTCATTCGATCTTGTGGAACCTCAGACGTTGAAATATCGTTCACGTTCACGCCATCACAGACCGAGATGTGAATGATCAGCTTTCGATCGATTTGGAATCGAAAGATGCTACAAAAGCAAAGTCTCCAAGACTCTGAAAACGGTAGCGTCCCTTTGCTTTATTGCCAATGTCGGATCGAACTATGTTTCGTTGATTGTATCGTGCGACTGACTGCACGTGAGAACAATGCCACCGAAGGT
>CM031628.1:38765952-38768452 GCA_018398815.1 Conus ventricosus
GTTGTTCACTGTCGATTACCGACAACGGCAGGTTCCTGATTGGGTATTCTACATTCCGGGATGTATGTTTTACAGTTATTTTCGAGCATTTTGCAACAGGCCAACATGAGTAACTTGAGCGACACGTCGCCTTCTGTCGTCAAATGTCAAGGTCGATTCATTCCGTTTGTGTGCATCTATCGAGTTCATCCGTTTGGAATTATCGTTTTTTGTTTTGTTTTTCTCCATTAACGACAGATGTTTTATTGTCCATGCGCCATTATAGCCGTGAGACAATAGAGAGAGAGAGAGAGAGAGAGAGAGAGAGAGAGAGAGAGAGAGAGAGACAGAGACAGAGACACAGACAGACAGACAGACAGAGAGTGTACGCTTACAGTGCATACATTTGCTTTAGTATGACTGTATTCTCCCTCTCCCTTCCCCCGCCCCCCCCCCCCCCCCCCCCCCCACACACACACACACACGCACGCACGAACGCACAAACGTACACGCACACGAAGACCTCGCCACCCCCCAACACCCCACCACCTTACACACACCCACACACACACACGCACACGACACTACACGCACTATGTCACCTCTCTATCGTTCAGAAGAGGGTTGGGAACGGAGTACAGGGTATGGGGGGAGATTCGCCAGGATGGCGGGTCAAACGAAGAAGGGTCAAACAGGAGGCAATAAGCGTGAGGATGGACACAGGTTCTTTTTTTTTTTCCCTCTACGGATTTTTAAGACGCCGGGTTGGCCCAGCTGGTTACTTACGTTGTCGTTCTTGAGCCCGAAAATGAAAGTGGGGATTGCTAGGCCATTCAACGTCGACGGAACGAGCAAAACTATGTGCGCGGGCGAACGCGCGCTCACGTGCACACACGCTCACATATATGTTGAAACACTCTGAGAGATGTGGTTCAGGACAAAAGCACAAGTAATAATAACACCCAAAAACAACACGTTTCGACCAACAGGCCTTCTACAGGCAGAAAAAACGAACGTCACTACCACTACCCCAGAAAAGATTTTTTTTTTTTTTTAAATCCTTTACATCGTAAAAGTTCTTGTGAAGAAAACGAAGAACTGTTTTAATCAAAGAAAAAAAAAAATCACCCAAAATAATCTAAAACGAAAAACAACACGACCCCGGTACGAATTCGCAGCAAGGAACGAAACAACCCCCCCCCCCCCCCCCCCCCCCTCCCCGCCTCCACAGCTTAAAACCAGCAACAGGTAGAGCTTCAGCAAACTCACACCTAAACACGCGCGTGCGCGCCATTCGGACGCGCGCGAACCCACAACACAAAATTAAAAAATAAAAATAAAAAAAAAAAAAACCCCGGCACGTGCTCTTCTTGGTATCTTTTCTGTCGCCGCCGGTGAAGCTTTTTTTTTTTTTTTTTTTTTTTTTTTTGTCGACGAGCGATCCATACCTGCAGCCGCTTCTTCTTGGACTGCCGAGCCAGCACGGTCGGTGGCTGTGAAAAGCCATCTTTTGACATTGCCAGCAAAGTCGTGACAGCGGCTTCGCCACAGCGCTAGGCGGCCACGCCACAAGGTCAGATCGAAGAGGAAGGGAGGTCGCAGGGTGCGTCGCGGTGACTGCTCTCTCGTGAACTGGCAGAGGATGGCAGGATCGTTTATTAAATCTCTTGGGGTTTGTTAAAAGGGACGCCATGCCACGAGACAAGCGACTCGGGTTTATTTACCAAATAAATGAATAAATAAAGAAGGGGTGGTGGTGGAGGGGAGTGATTCTCTCTCTCTCTCTCTCTCTCTCTCTCTCTCTGTATCTCTCTCTCCCTCTCTGTATCTCTCTCGCTCTGCATCTCTGTCCCTCTCTCTCTATCTCTCTGCATCTCCTCTCTCTCTCTCTCTCTCTCTCTCTCTCTGTGTACGTTTTCAGCGGCCCACGTTCACGTGTTGCAGGTCTGCTAGGTGTGGTGGTAGCCTACATGGTGTGTAGTGCCCCCGCCCCTCGCTTCGCTGTTCTCCGGGAACCCGTGTCCTAAATCAGCTTTGGTGGGTGTGGACGTTAAACCTCAATGTCACATAACCTCAGCTCTGTGTGTGTGTGTGTGTGTGTGTGTGTGTGTGTTCGTCTGTTCCTTCTCTCTCTCTCTCTCTCTCTCTCTCTCTCTCCTCTCTGTGTGTGTGTGTGTGTGTGTGTGTGTGTGTGTGGTGTGCCTTATTTTGCTTTATTTTTGTAGCTCAAACGGCTGGCTACAAAAAACGAATGTGTTCTTATTCTACTCTTCTCTCTCTCTCTCTCTCTCTCTCTCCGTCTCTCTCTCTGTCTTTTCTCTCTCTCTCTCTCTCTCTGCCTGATTTTGCTTTATTTTCGTAGCTCAAAGGGCTGGGTACAATAAAAGGAATTTGTTCTTATTCTACTTACTCTCTCCTCTCTCTCTCTCCTCTCCCCTGTGTGTGTGTGTGTGTGTGTGTGTGTGTGTGTGTGTGTGTGTGTGTGTGTGTGCGTGCCCCTTCTTCTCTCTCTCTCTCTCTA
>CM031628.1:38778452-38783452 GCA_018398815.1 Conus ventricosus
GCAACATTTTATAAGCTTTATACGGAAGTCGATGAGGTTGCATTTTAAAAATTCTCAACCAGTATTTGATACTTTATATACAAATTAACACACAACGGGAATCTTCCCAATTCTCCATAAAACCATTGCATTAGGAGTTCTTAAACTTACATTCAGAAACCTTTTCAAGGCAAAAAGGTGTACTTTTTCTAGAATGTCAGCATTTCCAATCATACCCCATATATTCTGCACCGTAACTAAGTACTGGCTGGATTTGCGTGTCGAAGAGTTTAAAGAACACAGCTGGTGATTTTTCTCCAATAGACCACAAGAGTTTGAATATATTGATCACGCCTATTTTTGCTCTGCTAGACATATCATACAAACAATGAGAAAAGGAAAGTCTTGTGGACATGATAATTCCCAAATATTTGTACATGTTCACCACTGTCATTTTGGTTTGTCCAAAGAACCATTGCTCGTGTTGAGAGATATGTCCACCATTTCTAAACACGACAACGTTTGATTTATCTAAATTGACTGTCAGACCAAGTCTTCCAGCTGTGCCATGTAAGACGTTCAGCCGATTTTGCAAACCGGTGACTGAATCGGAGAGCAGGATAACGTCATCAGCAAACATAAGAATTAAGATTTCTACAAAATCGGGATAAGTTGAATTCCATGTTTACCTTTTTTGATTACTTCTACAGCCAGCTCATTGATAAACAGAGAGAACAAACGGGACTACACACCTCCCCCTGTTTTAAACCCAAGGGGCACATCAACGCGTCACTTAAATCGTTTCCAACTCTAACTCTTGCCTTCACAGTGTTATATATACTAGTAATAGCTCCGTACATTTTCCCATTAATTCCTCTTTTCTTTAAAACACGCCATAAATTTGCTCGAACAATGGAGTCAAAAGCTTTTCTGAAATCTATAAATGCAACAAACATTTTTGGTGTAACAGTAACTGCTTTTGAGCAATGGCAAACAGTGTAAAAACATGATCAATGGTACTGTAATTTTTCCTAAAGCCTGCCTGACTTTCGTTGATAGCATCATTCTCTTCGATCCATTTATTCAATCGTTCGTTAAGTATGTGGCTGTATAATTTACTGCACACATTCAATAATGATATTCCTCGGTAATTATCAGGTACATTTCGATCGCCCTTTTTATGCAACGGTTGGATGATAGCTTCTGACCACTGTGAAGGATAATCTCCGGTAGAAAACAATTTATTGAACAGAACAATCAGAAACGGAACAATCACTGTAACAGAGTTTTTGAAGATCTCTCCAACAATCCCATCAGGGCCTGCAGCCTTACCATTTTTTAGAGAACGAATTGCAGCATACACTTCACTTTCTGAAATATCACATTCAAGAGAATCTATATTAAACTGGTTTTGGTCTACATCGATTTGTTCTTCCTCTCATCAACAGTCTCAACAGTTTCATCGAAGGACAGACCAGACTGAAATACTTGTGAGAAGTGTTGGTACCATTTATCCTTGCTGATATTATTTTGAACAGGTCTTTTACATGATAGAGATTTCAACTTACTCCAAAATTTGGCAGAATCGTTTACGTTATCGTGTAAATCTTCACTATATTTGCACGATGGTCCTTCTTTTTCAGTCTCAGAAGCTCTTTGTAGTCTCTGCGCTTCTGGTTATAATATTTCTAATTTCCTCGTCGTCATCTCTACTTATGTAGTATCGTCTTAGATCGTGACGGAGTTCCTTTTTGTGTTGAGAGCATTCCTTATCAAACCACGGGTCTTTTCTTTCTTTGCCAACAGTAATTGACTTTCTCATACATGAACTGGTATCAATCAGTGATTCATTGAACACTTGTATTGCTTCGTTGATATCAATATCAACAAGGTCAGATGCTCTTGTCATTTTATTCCTAAACTCAGTAGTTGACAATTTGTTTTTAAAATCGTCAATTCTGTCTTGGTTCCAGACAATCTTTTCGAACTTGAAAGTACTACATATTGCATTCTGTTGGTTAGCTACGTTGACATTAGCATTAAATAAAACTTCAACTGGCATGTGTTTAGATTCTACTCTTGGCGTAATGTTCAATGACACACAATAATTCACAAGCATCGAGACACAATGGCATAATCAACAATACTGCATCCTGTAGGAGAAACGTAGGTAAAGTGGCCAAAGTCAATATCACCTTGAATGGCACCATTAAGTATAAACAAATCAAAAGAATTACAGACATTTAACAAATATTTTCCAAAATCATTCTGTATCTCATCTTTTGAGGTACGGAAAACAACACTGTCAGCGTTTTCTTCATGCAAAGGGCACATTCTTTCATCGTCATCATCATCATCTGTACTGTTTTCACCCCAGTCCGTGCATTGAAGTCTCCGAGCAACATGAATGGTAAGTTTCCAAAAGACTATCACATCCATAATACACTGCTCCAACATCCTAATACCATTTGTTATGTCCGTATCATGGTAATAAGGAAGAGTTGTTAGGGCGGTACATACACACCAAGCAGAATCACTGGTGAAATCATGCCAAAAAGGTCCTTAGACAGTTTTAACACTATAATATTGTCATAATCCACATCGATCTTTTCAATGTACTTAACGACGTCTTTTTTCACTAGCAGAGTCAATCCTCCTGATAATCTAGCCGTTACACCGTCAGACAGTTTAACGCCTGGTATGACGTAAGCACTATTGTTTTGGAAACAAATGATCAGGAAATCTAGTTGCAAATGTTTCGACTACAAGACTAAAGTCAAATTCAGCAATATAAGACCTTACCTCAGGATCGTAAATCCGAGACAGACCTTCAATGTTGTAGGTCATGAACTTGAGACTTTGCATGACATGAGCCTGGCCGAGTCCCTATAAATCGCTGCGTTGTGTAGTTTTACTGTGTTTAGTGGTTTCCTGAATGGTTGCTTGGCGTTTAGCTGTGGAATTCGTGGAACTACTCCTCAGCCGAGTTAAGGTCTGCCGCGTGCAACATTGTTACCGGAGGGCCGAGTCAATCGCTCCATCGAGGCTGTGGTAGATCGGTCGTCCTTGTTCCGCTCAGTTATTGTCCGTTCTTGCACTTGTCCAGTTGGTGTGCATGTCTCATCATGTGTATTTTGGTTAACTGGGTTTGTCACGTTGTCTGTCATTCCAATGTCCGTGTTCTGTTCGTCATCCTTTTCGCTGTTGTTGTCCGGGGGAGTCTGTCGTGGGGGTTGTCCTTCGGGCTGGACTTGTTTTCCAGTGGTCTTAGTGATGATCACAGTGCCATTTTCTTCATCACTTTCACTACCCTTGGCAACATCAGCCACGGTCAGCGGTGGCAGTGTGTCATCGTCAGGTGTCTGTCCTTGCCCATCGGTTTTGGTCTCGTCAAAATCGTTTCCTTTCAAGATTTGGTTTCTGTCAAAATCTCCGTCTGTCCCCTTTCCATTGCCATGCACTGAGTCTGTCGCCTCATATGACTGTCCGCATCGTCACCTTTCAAGATGTCGTTTGTGTCAAGATTTCCGTCTACCACCTTTTCATTATCAGACACTTGCTCAGTCACACTGTGTGATGGTGTCTTTCCTGGGTTGTCCTGTCGCTCGTGCTGTCCGTCTGGGTGTCGGTAATGTGAGGCTGAATGCTGATAAGATTGCTGTCTCGTACCGATGGCAGTGGTGGGAAGTGGTACATAGAGCTGTAGTTGTAGCTGTAGTGTGGCTGAACCGGACAACTCCAGTCCTGTACCCGCTCCCTTCACCGTACCATCTCCCACCGCCATAGTGTCTGTAGTAGTCAGCCGATGGATGGTCCCTGTCTCTAAACGGAAATCCTTGTTGTAACTCCGGCCTCCTACTGTCGCTCCTTTGCCCGTCAGCGCGGTGGTGTTCGCTGGAGTAAGTCCGATCACCTTCGTTGTTGCGGTTGCTGCTGTGGTAGTCGTGGCTCCAGGTACTGCCCGCGTGGTGTCGTTCTGCTCTCTGCCACTGTTGACGGGTCGTCTCCTCTGCTCCTCCACCACCAGCCTGTTGGCCTTGTAGTAATCGTGCACACCTTGACTGGTTCCGCGTCGTGTGGCATCAGCGTAGCTGCCTCTGCTCCGAGTAGGATTTCGGAATGGGCCTGCTACAACCAGCTTGTTTCCTTTGTAGAATGCACGTAATGCATTAGCTTGGTAGTCATGAATGGTCTGCTGTTGTTTGGTTGTTAGGTCACCTGCCACTCTGATCCCTTTCTTTCGCAGCCCCTCTCGTCCCTTTGTCAGTACACTCATTTTATCTGACCATCTTGCAAACTTCACAATGACAGGCTGTGGTTTAGAAAAGTCACTGCTTCGGCCAAGACGATGGGCACGTACAATGTCCTCAGAAGACCACGTTTTCCCTGGCACAGTGTCTTGAAGTGTGCTGATCACTTTCTTTGCACATTCTTCGTAATTTTCATGAGACGATTGTGGTAGATTGAAAAACTTGAGGTTGTCTCTCCTTGAAAATGATTCTAAGTGTCAATTTTTTCGCTGAACTCACTTGATAATTTTTTAAGTTTATCTTCCATATCAGAACTGACTTGTTTTGTTTTTTCTGACATGAAGTAGAAACGATCTTCAAGATTTGCTGTTTTGGCTTGTAGGTGTTGTAGCTGTGTTTTCATCGCTCCCAGCATGTTGTCCACTTTTGCTAATAAGTCTTTGCCAAGCGAATCGAAACGTGTTTCGAGTTGCTGACACAAAAAATCTTTTAACTTTGTCTCATGTTGATGCAGTAAATCGCTCAGTTTTTTTTCTAGCTGAGAGTCAGGCCCAGGGTTTGTCTCAATGTCGTTTGCGCACATCAGCAGTTGGAACAGTATGACAGTGAGGAAAATGCACTGCGTCTGAGCTCTTCTCGCCCGGTTTGTGTTGACACACATGGCCATGGCGAGCTTTGCGCGCTTCCCCATGAATTGAATGTATACTGTAGCAAAACGACCGCAGATAGCTCGGAAATAATTTGTCTCTAAAGGCATGATCACCTCAGCTA
>CM031628.1:38788452-38812487 GCA_018398815.1 Conus ventricosus
AAATGTTGCTATAATATTTTTCGTCTGTCAAACCGCCGTTTGATTTGTGTCGTTAGTGTGACTAAATGTTCAGTAGTGGAGCAACCTTTTGGAAAGCCGCTTGATTTTTTGGAATAATATTTTGTTTTTCACAGAAATGAACAAGTCTACTTGAGACCATTTTTTTCCATTAACTTGCATACATGAGATGTTAAAGAGATGGGGTCGATAGCTATTTTTTATCAGTCCGAGGTTTTCCTTGCTTGTGTATAGGGACAACATTGGTGTTTCCAGATAAGAGGCATTTCACGTTGACCAGCATTTTGTATCAAAGAATGTAAAAATTGAACTACATTTTGTGGTAAATGATTTAACAATTCATAAGATATCCCATCTAGTCCAACAGACGTCTTTTTTACCCATATATGAAAAATACATTCAATTACTTCATCGAGTGTTATATTTGAATTTTACATAGCTTTTTAATTGAGGTTTATAAAAACTTGATCTGATGTGATATTACTTTCCTCCTCATTTTTTTCTGTATTGTCCACTTTCAGTTGATAGTCCAGTAATTCTACTGCAGATGCATTACGATCAGCAAATGCTTCTGCTCTTTCTTGATTAGAGGGTATATTTAAACTCTCCAGTTGATTGGCATTGAGGTAAGTATATTCTGTTCTTCATGGTGTTCATATTTTCCCAACCTTTTGCATATCTTATTGTTATTACTTCTGAGTACAAAATGATGACCAATACTGTCTTTTTGCTTGTACGTTATCTCTATTTGCTTTGTTTTTTGCCTTTTTTGATTCTTGGCGATAGGAATCGAATTATCTTTAAGTAATTTTCAAATTTTATCATTTTTCAGCTTTGGCTTTTCACAATCATCGTTCCACCAAATATTGCCAGATTTATTTATGTATTTCTTTGTTTTAGACATAGGAATTGATTGATTTGCACCACTTAGGACTGCATTAGTAAACTATAGAATTACAATTATTGATATCTTTATCATTTATATCTTCAACATGAAATGTTGATGAGAGTTCTGAAAACTTGTCCAGTTGGCTGTTTGCAATTATACTTCGGGATTTTATCCTCTGTTGGATCCTTGTTTTTGTGCTAGAGAGTTCAAGTTAGTAATAACAGGAATATGGTCACTATTGAGGCTATCATTTATGAATCCCATTTACAAATTGGCGTGGATCTGGAGAGATCAAGAGTTAGATCAATAGCTGTTGCTCTATGATAAGGATTATCAGGGATTCGCGTTATTCTACCGTCATTCAGTAGATACAATGATGAATCAACAATATTCTCAATGAAACGGTTGCTAGTAATGTTTTCACGTTCTTCTCCCAAAATGGGGAATGCGCATTAAAATCTCTGTTATTAGTACTTTTCTCCCTTGTCCGCCTTTGAAACGTACGAATCCATTCTGTATTATTATCATCTGGACCCTTTGGTAAATATACAGATATGACGGTTAATAGTGTTATCAAATTTTACATCACTGCACAAGAATATATACAAAGTAATTCTGATGGAACTGGATCTGGGCACAGTGTAATTTACCCCTTCATGTACATAAACGGCAGTATCAATTTTCTCGTTAGTGTCTATCTTTTGGATGATAGGAGGAAAATAGTAATTGTCTAGTTGGGGCAACTTTTCTTTCTTAACATTCAATGACCAAAGACTTAAAACATGATATTGGTGATGGGCTAGGTGTTGCACTAGATGTTCATAGTTTGTGTTAACTGATCTGCGGTTCATTGAAAAACGTTAAAATAATTCCCTAGTGACATATGTTTAAAGGACTAAAGACAAAATGGTAAGCTGGTGTACCGGGAATGGACAGAGGTAGGCTGTGTACCGGGAATGAACAGAGGTAGGCTGATGGTGTACAGGGAATGGACAGAGGTAAGCTGGTGTACGGGAATGGACAGAGGTAGGCTGAGGTTGTACCGGGTATGAACAGAGGTAGGCCGGTGTACGGGATGGACAGAGGTAGGCTGGTGTACCGGGAATGAACAGAGGAAGGCTGATGGTTGTACCGGGAATGGACAGAGGTAGGTGATGGTTGTACCGGGAATGGACAGAGGTAGGCTGGTGTACTGGGAAATGGCCAGAGGTAGGCTGGTGTACCGGGGAATGGACAGAGGTAGGCTGGAGTACCGGGAATGGACAGAGGTAGGCTGATGGTGTACCGGGAATGGACAGAGGTAGGCTGATGGTGTACCGGGAATGGACAGAGGTAGGCTGGTGTACCAGGAAAGAACAGAGGTAGGCTGGTGAACGGGAACGGGTAGAGGTAGGCTGGTGTACCGGGAATGGACAGAGGTAGGCTGATGGTTGTACCGGGAATGGACAGAGGTAGGCTGATGGTTGTACCGGGAATGGACAGAGGTAGGCTGATGGTGTCCCCGGAATGGACAGAGGTAGGGTGGTGTACGGGAATGAACAGAGGTAGGCTGGTGTACCGGGAATGGACAGAGGAAGGCTGATGGTGTACCGGGAATGGACAGAGGTAGGCTGATGTACCGGGAATGGACAGAGGTAGGCTGGTGGTGTACCGGGAATGAACAGAGGTAGGCTGGTGTACCGGGAATGGACAGAGGTAAGCTGGTGTACCGGGAATGAACAGAGGTAGGCTGATGTAGCAGGAATGGACAGAGGTAGGCTGATGGTGTACCGGGAATGGACAGAGGTAGGCTGATGGTTGTAGCGGGAATGAACAGAGGTAGGCTGGTGTAGCGGGAATGGGACAGAGGTAGGCTGATGGTGTACGGGAATGGACAGAGGTAGGCTGGTGTAGCGGGAATGGACAGAGGTAGGCTGATGGTGTAGCGGGGAATGAACAGAGGTAGGCTGGTGTACCGGGAATGGACAGAGGTAGGCTGATGGTGTAGCGGGAATGGACAGAGGTAGGCTGGTGTACCGGGAATGGACAGAGGTAGGCTGATGGTGTAGCGGGAATGGACAGAGGTAGGCTGGTGTAGCAGGAATGGACATAGGTAGGCTGGTTGTACGGGAATGAACAGAGGTAGGCTGGTGTAGCGGGAATGGACAGAGGTAGGCTGATGGTGTACCAGGAATGGACAGAGGTAGGCTGGTGTACCGGGAATGCACAGAGGTAGGCTGGTGCACAGGAATGGACAGATGAAGGCCGATAGTGTACCGGGAATGGACAGAGGTAGGCTGAGATTGTACCGGGAATGGACAGAGGTAGGCTGGTGTACCAGGAATGGACAGAGGTAGGCTGGTGTACCGGGAATGGACAGAGGTAGGCTGGTGCACCAGGAATGGACAGAGGTAGGCTGATGGTGTACGGGAATGGACAGAGGTAGGCTGATAGTGTACGGGAATGGACAGAGGTAGGCTGGTGTTCCGGGAATGGACAGAAGTAGGCTGATGGTGTACCGGGAATGGACAGAGGTAGGCTGGTGTACCGGGAATGGACAGAGGTAGGCTGGTGTACGGGAATGGATAGAGGTAGGCTGATAGTGTACCGGGAATGGACAGAGGTAGGCTGGTGTACCGGGAATGGACAGAGGTAGGCTGATGGTTGTACCGGGAATGGACAGAGGTAGGCTGGTGTACCGGGAATGGACAGAGGTAGGCTGGTGTACCGGGAATGGACAGAGGTAGGCTGAAAGTGTACGGGCAATGGACAGAGGTAAGCTGGTGTACCGGGAATGGACAGAGGTAGGCTGGTATACCGGGAATGGACAGAGGTAGGCTGGTGTACAGGGAATGGACAGAGGTAAGCTGGTGTACTGGGAATGAACAGAGGTAGGCTGGTGTACCGGGAATGGACAGAGGTAGGCTGGTGTACCGGGAATGGACAGAGGTAGGCTGGTGTACAGGGAATGGACAGAGGTAAGCTGGTGCACCGGGAATGGACAGAGGTAAGCTGGTGTACTGTGAATGAACAGAGGTAGGCTGGTTGTACGGGAATAAACAGAGGTAGGCTGATGTACCGGGAATGGACAGAGGTAGGCTGATGGTGTACCGGGAATGGACAGAGGTAGGCTGATGGTGTATCAGGAATGGACAGAGGTAAGGTGTACGGGAATGAACAGAGGTAGGCTGGTGTACCGGGAATGGACAGAGGTAGGCTGATGATGTACGGGAATGGACAGCAGTAGGCTGATGGTTGTACCGGGAATGAACAGAGGTAGGCTGGTTGTACCGGGAATGGACAGAGGTAGGCTGATGATGTACCGGGAATGGACAGAGGTAGGCTGGTGTACCGGGAATGAACAGAGGTAGGCTGGTGTACCGGGAATGGACAGATGTAGGCTGGTGTACCGGGAATGAACAGAGGGAGGCTGATGTACCGGGTATGGACAGAGGTAGGCGGTTGTACTAGGAATGAACAGAGGTAGGTGATAGTGTACCGGGAATGGACAGAGGTAGGTGGTGTACCGGGAATAGACAGAGGTAGAAAGTGTACCTGGAATGGACAGAGGTAGGCTGATGGTGTACCGGGAATGGACAGAGGTAGGCTGGTGTAGCGGGAATGGACAGAGGTAGGCTGGTGTACCGGGAATGAACAGAGGTAGGCTGGTGTGTACCGGGAATGGACAGAGGTAGGCTGATGGTTTGTACCGGGAATGGTCAGAGGTAGGCTGATGGTGTACCGGGAATAAAACTGAGGTAGGCTGATGGTGTACCGGGAATGGACAGAGGTAGGCTGGTGTACCGGGAATGGACAGAGGTAGGCTGATGGTGTTACGGGAATGGACAGAGGTAGGCTGGTTATACCGGGAATGAACAGAGGTAGGCTGGTGTAACGGGAATGGACAGAGGTAGGCTGATGGTGTGTCGGGAATGGACAGAGGTAGGCTGGTGTAGCGGGAATGAACAGATGTAGGCTGGTGTACCGGGAATGGACAGAGGTAGGCTGGTTGTACCGGGAAGGTAAGCTGGTGTACCGGGAATGGACACAGGTAGGCTGATGGTTGTACCGGGAATGACAGAGGTAGGCTGATGGTGTGTACCGGGAATGAACAGAGGTAAACTGGTGTTGCGGGAATGGACAGAGGTAGGCTGGTGTACCGGGAATAGACAGAGGTAAGCTGGTGTACTGGGAATGGACAGAGGTAAGCTGACGGTTGTACCGGGAATGGACAGATGTAGGCTGGTGTACCGGGAATGAAAAGAGGTAGGCTGGTGTACCGGGAATGGACAGAGGTAGGCTGGTTGTACCGGGAATTGACAAAGGTAGGCTGGTGTACCGGGAATGGACAGAGGTAACGCTAAATTATGCAAACGGGGGATGCTAAACTGGTGGAAGCAGAGAGAAGTAAACCTTATGACAAGTCGCCATAAGTTCTATGGATGGAACACTTTAAAACATAAAACAGTACAATAACGCAACACAAAAAAAGACTATACATTCCCTAAGAACGGGACACCAACCTTTAAGAGAAGAGGTCCTCATCGCACTCGATGACGCCATCCGTCCGTCTCGAGACAATGGTGTTGCACCGTGGACCAGTCAGTTGTGGAGTTGCAACGCCTGCTGTGGTCGAACAGCCCGATCACGAGCGGCAGACTCTGTTGCAGCTGCTGGTGGTGAAGTCTTTGTCATAAATGTCTGTTGGTGCCGACACGATTCTTTGCCGTCTGCGGCGCCTCCGTTCTTCCCTCTGGGCCTCTCCTCTGCTCTGCTTGTTTGATGCCGGCCTTGATAGTGGACGCCAGCTGATCCCATCTGAAGCTACCATTCCCAGGTCTGCTGGGTTGAGGCTGCCTACCTCAGGTCGCGCTTGCATACATCTTTGTAGCGAAGGGCGGGCCGTCATGTGGGTCTGGAGCCTGTAGCCAGCTAACTGTACAGATGTCCTTTGGGATGCGACCATGGTACATGCGGCAGACGTAGCCAAGCCAGTGCAGGCGTCTCTTTGTGAGCATGGCGAACATGCTAGACATCCCTGCATGGGCCAGGATGTACTTGTTGGTGATGCGGTCCTGCCAAGCAATGCCGTAAGTCTTCTGAGGCAGCACAGGTGGAAGGTGTTCAGTCTGCGTTCTTGTCGAGAGTACAGGGTGTTTGCTTCCGTACAGAAGAGTGCTCAGCCGAAGGCTTGGTACACTTTCATCTTGGTGTTTGACGTTAGCATGGCGTTGTCCCAGACTCTTTGCTAGGTGGCCATTGCTGTTGCTGCCTTGCCAATCCGCACGTGCAGCTCGGCGTCCCAATAGAGGTTGATGGAGATGTGGAGCCCAATTAAACCAAGTCGTCGACCACTTCGAGGGTGTAATCGCCGATGGAGATGCGGGGAGTGCTACTGACGTCTTGACCCATGATGTTTGTTTTCTTCAAGCTGATCGAGAGGCGAACTCGGTGCAGGCATCAGCAAAGCAGGTGATGAGCCGTTGTGCTTCCTTGGTGTTGGCAGAGAGGGCGATGTCGTCTGCGAAAAGCATTTCCCTGATGAGGACTTCCCGCACCTTCATCTTAATTCGGAGACGTGTGAAGTTGAAGAGGCTCCATCACCCCTAGTGTGGAGGAAGATGTCGTCGTCAGACTGTCGGAAGGCGCTAGCGCAGCAGCAGGGTTAAGAAGACCCCTTAGAGTGTCGGAGCGAGCACGCCCCCTTGTTTAAGACGCTTTTGATTGGGAAGCGGTCCGAAGATGAACCATCGGACTTGACAGTGCCATTCGTGTTGTCATGGAAGGACGTGATCATCTTCAGAAGCTTGGGGGAATCGTCCAATCCGATGTAAGTAGGGTGAAGACGCCTGACCTACAAACCAAGTCGAATGCCTTGGTCAGATCGATGAAGGCGATGGACAAGGGGTCGCCTCTGCTCGCGGCACATTCTTGCAGCTGCCTCTGGGAGAATATATCGATCGTCGACCTCGCAGCTCTGAGCCTTTGGCTACACTCGTTCGCCGAGCCTGTTGATGAGGACGATGCGGGCGAAGGCTTTACCAATAATGCTGAGGAGGGATTTCTGCAGTAGTGTAGACGCTGCGATTCCCCTTGTTCATGTACAGCGTGATGATTTTTGCATCACGCATGTCCTCGGGAATGGTCGCTTCCTACCAGCACTACTACAGCAGAAGCTCATGGAGGCGACTTGAGGATAGAACTTTCCTTGCTGGTTTTGATCACTTCTGGCGGAATGCCGTCGCTACCGGACCTTTAACACAGGCTAGCGAGTCAATGGCCTTGCCGAGTTCCTCAATTGTGGGTGGGGCGTCGAGCTCTTCCATGGCAGGGAGGGGGGTGGTGTTCCCGAAGGCTGTGTGGGTGACCGCGTTCTCTCTGGAATAAAGCTCCTGGTAGTGCTCAGCCCATCTCTTCATCTGTTTGCTGCAGTCGGTGATGACATCCCCCGACGTAGATTTTAGGAGTGATGTTGATGGCACTGGGACCGAATGCTTTTTTCATGCCTTCGCACATGGCACGGATGTTGCCGCAGTCGGCGTTGATCTGCATGCTCTGGCACAGGTTCAGCCAGTGCTCACTAGTACATTTATGGGCGATCCGCTAGGCGTTGTTGCGAGCTTTTCGGAGTGCGACCAGTGTCTTCTTTTGGGGGCTTTCTCTTATGATGTCGGATTACGGCTCATTTAGCAGCATTGGCAAGCTCCATCTCCACGATTCCTTCTTCGAACAAGTTTTCATTCTTCCTCACTCTCTTCCCATGGGTGTCCAAGGCGGACTGGTCGGTGGTAACGGGATGTGGTTCCACCGTGATGAAGCACTGTCCGTCGGGCAGTCCTCGTGGGCTTCAACGGTTCTGGCGTTCGCGCAGTTCGGAGCACCGACGTCATGGCTGTGTTGTTCTAAGACGTCCCTTCTGCTTGGAGCTTGTCACACCAAGTCCTGTGAAAAGATGACACCAAACCATGTGAATGGATACTAAATCCGAGGGAAAGAAGACACTAGATCCTTCAGAAGCTTTCACTAACCCCTAGAAAAACAGGACAACAAACTCTGTGTAAGGAGGACACTGAACCCTATAAAAACAGGACGCCACATCGAAAGGAAAGAGAATGCCAACGCCTGTGAAATGAGGACACAAATCATATGGAAAAAAAGACACTAATCCTCAAAAACAACCACGAAAGAACGTTAAACTAGATATATGATCCTATGAATGGAGAACACTGCTTGCTATTTTATGGACGACACCCCATGAAAGAAAGACAACTATGTGTTGACTCATGATTATCATGTCGGACTGTCTGTGGATTTATGGACACTCAGATCAGGATGGCACCAGGTGCGCACTAGGAAACGTTTCGGGAAGACGAAAGAAGTCCTCTACAGCACTGCAGCCAGACCCAGTTTATCTGAAAACATGCGTCCATGTTCCAGATCACTGAATCACGTAACAAGCTGCAAAGCTTCGAGTTGATCTTTCACGCCCTTCCAGAAAATACTCCCTCTGGTGCCCCGTGTGATGTACCCTTGTTCCACAGCAGACCGATATAAGAACCCAGAGCACACATGGTGGTCATATAAAGGAACAACTTTTGTAGAAAGGACAGTTCAAAACCTCGAGAAACAAGACACGCACACACTTGTGAATGAAGGGGGCAGTAACCTTTGGGAAAACGCACTCAAAAAACCTGTCAAATGAAGAAAATACCGAACACTTCGAAAGAAGGGGACACTAATTATATAAACTAAGTGACTGAATCCTGTGACTGAATAAGACACGGAGTCCTTGGGGCTGTGGAGCTGCGGGGGGCGGGGGGGGGGGGGGGCGATTAAATCTTTACGTCAACCCCCTCAAAAGAAGCAGGTGCTATGAACACCACTTTGGACAATACGCTGGTGAAGCTTGTGGTCCGCTGAATCCACGTGTCCTGGTCGCCCTCTCCGCAGCCAGTGAAGCAGGAGTCCTTGCTCCTGTTGACAGATACGTTGGCACTTGACTTTCTGTGTAATTAAATCTTATCTACTTAAGCAAAACTGTTCCGATTTTAGTAATTGTTTTTCTTGTTTTCTGGCCGTTAGACAATACTTTGGTTAACAATATTATTCATGCGAACAACATTTAAAGTACTTCACCGACTTCCATAATTATTGAAACGTACATGTTTTCCATGTTAAACACCATAAGAGAAAGGGTCGTTGAACAATATGAATCAGAATAATATGAATCAGAATGGAGCTGCATAAGATCATCTGTATTATCACAACTTAAAATTATGAGACCTTTAGTGCCCTGCCCGGGTTCTTAGTTCTCTCTCCATGTGCTGAGTTTGACCTGAAGATGTCAGTGTCGGCAAGGGCATGGGACCTGTAGCACCGTGACTGCCGTGACTCCAAGGAGAATGCTCGTGCAGATTTGCTCCATCACAAAGTGTGTGCGTGCGTGTGCGTGCGTGTGTGTGTGTGTGTGTGTGTGTGTATGTGTGTGGGTGTGTGTGTGCGTGTTCGAGAGAGAGAGTTGTGTATGTGCGCGTGCGAGTGAACGAGAGCGAGCGAGCGAGCGAGCGAGGGAAAGAAAGCGTGAGCGCGCGCGTGGGCGCGCACTGTGTGTGCGTGTATGTGTGGGAGAGAGTGTGTGTATGTGCGAGTGTATGCTGCACATGCAGATGCGCGTGCAAGTGTATTTATGTGTTTACTGGAGGGGGGGGGGGGAGCAGCAATGGGAAGGTGGTGGTGAGGAAAGCATAGCATCGCTGTCCATCACAACTTCCGTCACCCTCTTTACCAAAATAAAAGGTTCATTATATTTGGTGAAATGCAGGGTGGCAACAGCCCGTGTAGAAAAAAAAGAGGAAATCAAGTGCTGATGGTCGATCAACATTCCATTCTACTCGCCATGCGTTTCTGCACAGCGTTTTCTTGTGTGTTCATCGCACTGACGTAATTTCGACGACGAAAATTCTTCTTTTCATTTGATTCTAACGAAAATGTAACTGTTCTAGAGTAAGCTGATTGTCTTCACCACTTGAAGTGGTGGCGTTACCTTGTCATCTCTGCTGTGTAGCCCTGGACTAGCCGTCTTCTGCTCAGCCGTCACACCCGCACTCTCATGGAGGAATGTGGTTGTCCTCTGAAGATCCACAGGGCACCTGGCACACCACCGACCCATCGGCTGAAGCTGTATACCTCAGCTCGGCATGGTACAGCCAGCGTCAGCACTATCTTCTACAGCTGTCCGGTTCTTCTCTCTGCAACAGATTGGAAGAACATACACACCCCACACACTCACCACACACACACACACACACACACACACACACACACACCACGTACGCATGCGAGCACGCACGCACACACGTATCCCCAACACTGAAAATATACGAAAATTAGGCACTAAACAGAATGGAAAGAATGACATTCTGAATCTCATGAACTGAATCTAGTCCTACACAGAACAGCCGTTTGAAAAAGAGAACGAAAAGACATAAATGAAAATTGCTCTAGACCCCACTCTAGGACACTAGCCCCACCAAAAAGACACTGCATGTGATGACAGAGGACAGTGCACCCTGTGGGGAAAGAACGCCAAATCTTTTTTTTTTTTTAGAGAGGACAATTAACTCCAGCGACGGAGACCATAAACTCTTAAAAAAGAAAACATTAAACCACACGAAATGAGGATCCAGAGCCTATGAAAAGAAGACACAAAACAATAGGGGGCGGGGCTGGGGGCAGACATCGAAAACCGTTGGGTCGACGGGGGGGGGGGGGGGGGGGGGGGAGTCGATACCAAACCTTATAGGAAAACAAAATCTGAACCAACAGAAAGAGAATATGAAACCTGTGGGGTGGGGTAGAAGCACTCGGAATCTTTTCGATAGAAGACACAAAACCTCCAGCGGAGGAGGGGGGAGTGTGGAGGCACACAGAAACTCATAAAAAGAAGATACAAAACCGGCTGGGATGGGGGAAGACACACTGTACATTATAGAAAGAGGACCGAAATCCTAAGGGGGGGGGGGGGGGGGGGGGGGACCAACCGTAACGAAAGTCACAAAATCGAGGTGGGAGAGGGAATAGGGGTTTACACTGAACCTTAGTAGATACAAAACCTGGTGGATGGAAGAGACACCAAATCTTAAAGAAAAACACGGAACCCCGCAGGTGGGGGGTGGGGAGGGCGGAAGAAAGACACTGAACCAAAGGAAAGAAAGACAGCAGTTCATGGTGGCGAAACCGTACGAACATTGTAGGACACGACATTCTGGAGTGAAAAAACACCAAAATTTTGTGGAACGAGGTCTTGAATCCTAGGATTGAGGGGGGACTCCCAGCTCGTAGCAGACAAAAGGCACGAAACACCGTTAGATCGGGGGGGGGGGGGGGGGGGGGGGGGGGGGGGGCGGGGATCTTACAGAAGGACAAGAAGTTCTGTTGGAGGTTTGGGGGGGGGGGGGGGAGAAAGAAACAGAACCTTACGGGAAGAAAACAATATTCTTGGGAGGGGGGGGGGGGGGGGGGGGGGTAGTTGTGGAGGGAAATATACACCGAACATTATACAAAGACAATACAAAACACCAAATGGTAGGGGTGAAAGAGACACTGAACCTTATAGAAAGAGGAACGAAATCTTGAGAGAGGGAAAGACAGACCAAACGTTACAGAAAAAGACGCTAAACCCGAGAGGGGGGGGGGGGGGGGGGGGGGGGGGGTTCATACCAAACCTTGAACGAACATGGCACAAAATCCGTGGAGAGGAAAAGAGGAACTCCATTTTATGGGAAAAGGAACGAAACGTGTGGGGCGCAAGGGGGGGGGGGGGGGGGGGGGCATTTCTTCTAGAAAGCTAACACCAAAATCAGGGGGGTGAGCACAAAACCTGAAAGAGAACACGTAGCCTGGTGGAAGGAAAAGAGATATCGAACTTCATAACAAGAGAGTACAAAACCCAGATAAAGAGAGACAGAGTGGGGGTGGGGGGCGCAGCAGCGCACAGAATCTCATAGAAAGAAGAATCTAAACTTTTACGAGAGAAAAAGAGAACCTTAACTTAGAAGGGAACACGAAACCCTACAGAAGAGAGAAAGAAGAAACCCCTAACCATGTCGAATGTGGACACAACACCTCTGGGGGCGGAAAAAGAAACACGAACTTGATGGATTGAGGACATTCAACTCTGCGGAGAAAAGTAGGAAAGGAACAACGAACCTTATAGAAAAAATGACACGAAACCCTTGACGGCGAGGAAGGGGAGGGGAGAGGGTGCAGACAAATTTTATAGAAAGAGGACATGCAGTTTGGTGGGGTAAACAGACACCGAACCTTATAGAAATGAGACAAGAAACCTGGGGTGGAGAGAAGTGGGTGCGGGAGACGGCGAACTTTATGGAGATAAGTCACAAAACCCTGTTGGGGACAGGCAGGTGTGGAGGACACACCGATTCTTACGGAAGCAGGACATGTAACACAAGCATTAATCCTCACAGGACCGGACACCCAAACCCTGTGGCTGAGCCAAGAGAACCGAACCTTACAGAAAGACAAGAAACCTCGTGAGGGGGTTTAAAGACACTAAGCCTTGCAGGAAGAGGATAGGAAAGAGGTGTGAGGGAAGCGGGGAGAAAATGTTATAGAAGAGGAAACAAAACCAGGGAGTGGTGGTAGGGGGATGGAGGGAATAAACACTACACCTCATTGAAAGAAGACATGAAATCCTGCATGGGAGTAGATATTCAACCTTACAGAAAGTATACATAAAAGGCTGGAAAAGGGGAGCAAACTAAGCTTTATAGGACACAAAGGCCTGAGGAGGAGGGGGCGAGGCATTAAGTATTAGGAGGAGGAGGACACAAAACCCCGGGGAGAGGAGGTGAAAGGCAGTAGCCCCTACAGGATACCAAACCGTGTGGAGGGTGGGGGGGAAGACGAACCTTACAAAAAAGGGACAAAAAACAAAAACAAAAAGGGGGGGGGGGGTGTTAACCTTATAAAAAAAAAAACGAAAACTGTGCGGGAGATGGGGGTGGGGAAGAGACACAAACCTGAAAGAAAGATACACGACAGCAGCTCAGGAAAAACGGCGGGGAAGGGGGGGGGGGGGGGGGGGGGGGGGGTGGGGGACACCGAGCCTGAAAGAAAGAGGACATGAAAACCTGTTGGGGAAGGGATGGGGTGCCCACTATCTCGAGGAGGAAGGGGGGTGGCCCACAGAAACTTTGTAGAAAGGTCTCAAAACCTGGTGTGGTGGGGTTGGATAATGGTGGGGAGGCTCCGAACCTTACAGCAAAAGGACATGAAACTATGTAAAGGAGGGGGGTGGGGGGGGGGGGGGGGGGGTGCGGAAGGGGGCGACACCGATCCTTGTAGGGGAGGGCGAAGGGGGCGAAAAAGATTCCGAGCTTTACCGAAAGAGGACACAAAACCCTGTGGGGTGTGGTGAAGAGACAGAACCAACCAGAGAACACGAAAAACAAACACCAATCTTAATAGGAGGAAGATGCCAAACCTGCGCGGGATAAAAAAAAAATCATGCCTCGTAGAAAGACAAAACAGCGCTGTGGGAAGGGGGAGAGGCATTCACGAGTCATTAGGCGTATTTAATACCATCTGACTGCGTCATTGGCCTTGTGTACGTGCGTGTGTATAACAAGGCATACACGAGTCATTAGGCGTATTTAATACCATCTGACTGCGTTTATTGGCCTTGTGTACGTGCGTGTGTATAACAAGGCATACACGAGTCATTAGGCGTATTTCATACCATCTGACTGCGCCATTGGCCTTGTTGAGTGCGTGCGTGTATATAACAAGGCATACACGAGTCATTTGGCGTATTTATACCATCTGACTGCGCCATTGGCCTTGCATTGTGTGTGTGTGTGTGTGTGTGTGTGTGTGTGTGTGTGTGTGTGTGTGTGAGAGTGAGAGAGAGTGAGAGAGAGAGAGAGAGGAGAGAGAGAGAGAGAGAGGAGAGAGAGAGAGGAGGGGGGGGGGGGGGCATTCACGAGTCATTAGGCGTATTTAATACCATCTGACTGCGTCATTGGCTTGTGTATGTGCGTGTGTATAACAAGGCATACACGAGCCATTAGGCGTATTTCATACCTTCTGACTGCGCCATTGGCCTTGTTGAGTGCGTGCGTGTATATAACAAGGCAAAACGAGTCATTAGGCGTATTTAATACCATCTTTTTTTGTGTGTGTGTGTTTGTGGTGTTTTGGTGGGGTTTGGGGTGGTTGTGTGTGTGTGTGTGTGGTGGTGTGGTGGTGTTGTGGAGGGATAAAGTTTTTTTTGGATTTTTTTTCCCAAAAATTTTATTTTGATGGTTTTTGGCTTTCTTAAAAGTTAAAAGCCTCAGTTTTTGTTTTAAAATTTTTTTACCGAATCCTGGTTTTTGGATCCCCCTTTTCATTTCGGTTTTTTTTCCAAATTTCTTTTTCAGGGTTTCATTTTTTTTTTTGTTGTTTGTTTTTTGTTTTAAAAAATTTTATTTGGTTTTTTAGAGTTTTGAAGGAAACGTTTAAAAAAATTTTTTTGTTTTTAAATTTTTTTTTTTCCTTTTTTACATGAATTGTAAATTTTTAAAAAAGTTTCAAGGGTTTAATTTTATTTTAATTTTTTGCCTGCGCAAAAATGCCTTTTTGGGTTTATAAAATTCCAAGTCTTTTTTTAAAAAAAAAACATTGCCCTTGAAAAATTTTTGGGTGGTTTTTTTTGGTTTTTTTTCTCTTTTGTTTTTTTTCCCCCCAAAAAAGTCGGTGGAATTGTTTAAAGTGTTTGTGTAATTCCCATTGACGGAATTTTTGGGTTGGTGGGTAAATTGTGGGTTTTTTGGGGGGGAAAAGGAGTTTGAAAAAAATTTTTTAAAAGAAAAAGGGGGAATTGAAAAAAAGCATTGGGGGTTTTTTTGGGCAAAAAACCCCCAAAAAAGGGGCATGCTTGCCCCCGTTTAAACCTTTTTTTGGGTTTTTTTAACGAGTAAGCGAATTAACCCATAATCCTTTTAAAATCACTTTTTTTTTGTTTGTTGAATGGGGCCCGTGGGAAATTTTGTTGGTTTGGCAGGGTTGGTTGGGTTTGGTTTGGGGTCTTTTTTGGCTCGTTTTGGCCCCTTTTTGCCAATGGGGTGGTGGTTGTGGGTTTTTTGCCCAAATTTAGAGTTGAAGGATGTCCCAAAAGGGTTCTCAAGTTTGGTTTTTTTGTTGGGTTTTGGGCTGGTGTTGTGTGTTGGGGGGGGAAAAAAGGGGGGGGGGGGGGGGGAAAAGGGGGGGGGGAAGGTTCCCGATCTGGGTTTTAAAACCCATTGATGGATTGGTTGTGGGGGGGGTGTGTGAAAACGGTCCCGGTTTTGGGTTTTTTTTTTGGTTTTTTTTGGCTTTTTTTTGGGTGTTGGGGGGTTGAAGGGAGAAGGGGGGGAGGGGGGGGAGGGGGGGGGAAAAAGGGGGGGTTTGTTTGGTTTTCGGTCTTTGTTGTGGTGTCCCGGGGGTTCCTCATTGGTTTTTTCCCCCGGGGGGTTTTGGGTTTTTTTTTGGGGTTTTTGTGGGAAAAAAGGAAAGAGAAGGGAAAAAGAGAAAAAGGGGGGGGGGCGGATTCCCAGCTTTAGGCGCTTTTCCCCTTGACGGCCCTTGGCTTGAAATTGTGTTTTTGCGGGGGGCCCCGGTGGGGGTTTTGGGGTGTGGTGCATTTTTGTGCGTGGGGGGTTTGTATTGCGTAAGTGGTGTGTGTGTGTGTGTTGGTGTGTGGGGGGGTTTGGGGGTGGTTGGGTGGTGGGGGTGGGGGGGGGGGGGGGGGGGGGGTTGGTTGTGGTTGTTTTTGGTTGGCTGGGGGGGTCGTGGGGGAAAAGGAAAGGAGATAGGGGGGAAAAAAAGGGGAGGAGGCTTAGTTCTTGGAAAATTTAAACCCATCCGACTTGGTATTTTTTGTTTAAAAGGTTCCGGTTTGGGTTTTTTTGTGGGTTGGTTGTTGTTTTTGTGGTGGGAAGGGGGAGGGTGCGGCTGAGGCTCTGTTGCGGGTTTTTGGAAAGGGGGAAAGGGTTTGGGGGGGGGGGGGGGGGGGGGGTTTGGGGTTTTTTTAAAGGGAAAAAAGGAGGGGGGGAAGGGGGGAAAGAAAGGATTAGGTTTACATTTATCCTTGACTGCGTTTCCGGTTACTTTTGGGGTTTTAAAAAAATAACGGTCATTGGCGTTTTTTCTTGTCCCAGGTTTTTGGTCTTGGGTTTTAAAAACCCGGCTCCGCATTGGCTTTTTCCTCTGACGGGAAAGGCCCTTGATAGGTTTTTTGGGGGGGGTTTGGGGGTTGTTGGGGGGGGGGAAAAAGGAAAGAGAGGCAAAAAGGGAGGGGGGGAGGGGGGGGGGGGGGGGGGAGGGGTTCCGGTTTAGGGTTTTTAAATCCAGGGGCCCTTGTTGGTTTGGTTGTGTTTTTGGTGTGTTAAAGGGAGAAAGGGAAAAAAAGAGGAGGGCCTTGGTCTTGGTTTTTTATAAAAACTACGGCATTGGCTTTTTATATTGACTGCTCAGGCCTTGGTATCTTTTAAACGGCTTTCCAAAGTTTGGGTTTTTAATTGACCCCAGGGCCTTGAGTGGTGTTTGGTGGTGGCGGGCCCCCCCGGGGTTTGGTGGGGTTTGGTTGTGTTGGGGGTGTGTGTGTGTGGTTGGTGTTGGTGTGTGGTTTGGGGGGTTTGTGTGTGGTGGTGGGGGGGTGGGGGGTTGGGTGGGGGGGGTTTTTGGGGTTTTGGTTTTTTGTGGTTGTGTGGGGGGGAGGGGAAAGGAAAAGAGAATGGGAAAAAAAGGGGAAAAAAAAGGGGCTTTCCCGGAATTGGTGAATTTTTTTGTTGTTTGGGCCCTGGGGTTTTGTGTTAACAAAAACCGGTTTGGGTTTTTCCCCATGGGGCCTTGGCTTTTTGGGGCTTTGTGTGGTGGTGGGGTTCTGGGGGGGAGGGGGGTTTGGGGGGGGGGGGGGATGGCCCCGAGCTGGGTTTTTTTTGTGGCTTGGGGCGGGGTTGGGGTGTTTTGCGTGTGGGGCGGGGTGGTGTGTGTGTGTGGGGGGGGGGAAAAGGGGGGGGGGGGGGGAAGGAAAAAGGGGGGGGCTTTCCCTTTTGGGGTTTTTTTTGTGGGTTTTTGGTTGTGAAAGTGGTGGTTGGGGTGGGGTATTGGGTTTTCTAAAGAGGGGATTGGGGGAGGTGGAAAAAAGGATCCAAATCATTGGGTTTTTTAAAACCCTCGACTCCCCCCTTGGCCTTTTTTTGTGGTTTTTTTGGGGTGGGGTTGGTTGTTTTTGGGGTTTTGGGGGGGGGGGGGGAAGGAGGGGAAAAGGGGAGGGGGGGGGGGGGGTTGGTCGGGCTTTAAATTTTATGCGCAGGGCTTTCGTGGGTGTTTTGGTGGCTTGGGTTTTAAAAAAGGGAGGATGGGGGGGTAAAAAGGCATCACGTTTTTGGGGTTTTTAAACCTTTTGACTGCGCATTGGCCGTTTTCTGGTGTGTTTTTTGGGGTTTTTTGGTTTTTTTGTGGTTGGTTTGTGTTTCCGGAATTTAAAGTAGGGGCTGCGTTCTGCTGGCGGGGCCGGGGTTTGTGTGTGGGGGGTTTTTGGAAGGGGGGGGGTTGTGTGTGTGGGTGTGGTGTGTGTTGTGTGGGGTGTGTGTGTGGGGGGTTTGTTGCGTGGCGTGTGGGGTTGGTGTGGGGGGAAAATGAGGGGGGGGGGGAGGGGGGGGGGGGGGGGGAGGGGGGAGAGAGAGAAGAAGGACAGAGATTGGGAAAAACGAGGGGAGGCCTTCGGCTTTGGGTTTTTAAAATAAAAACCCCGGCTTGGGGTTTTTTTATTGCTCGCTTTGGCCTTTTTTTGGGGTTGGGTTGGGGGTTGGGGGTTGTGTGTTGTGTGGTGTGTGGTGTGGGGTGTGTTGGGGCGGGTTTGGCGGGGGGTGGGGGGGTTTTGGGGGGTGGCCCTTTTAGAAAAAAAAAAGGAAACGTCTTGGGGCCTTGGAAAAAAACCCCCCTCTCCTGACCTGAATGACGGAGGGGCCCCAGGGGGTGCCAAAATTTATGGAAAAAAAAAATTTTTTTTTTGGGAAAAGAAAACGAAAAAAGAATTTTACAAAGAGCCTGCCTGGGTGGAAAAGGCCAAAACTTATAGGAAAAATCTTGGGGGTTTTTTTGGGGGTTTTGGAAGGGGGGGGGGGGGGGGGGCCACTGATTAAAAATGGGCCCAAAAAAACTTGGGAGGAAAAAAAATTTTTTTCCCAACCTTTGAGGAGTAAATGGGCAGCACCCCTTTAAGAAAGAAAAAAGGGGGGGGGGGGGGGGGGGGCGGAGGGGGGTTTGTTTAAAAAACCCCCCAAACCCTTTCCCGGGGGGAACGCAAACCCTTTCGCTGCTAAAACTTTCGTCAGCGAATGAATTTCAGTAAACAGAATCCGAAGAGGGGGGGAACACCCCGTTTTGTAGAGAGGAAAGGAGCACCAACCTTGTGGAGGACAGGACAGCGCAAGGGGGGGGGGGGGGGGGGGGGGGGAGGGGGGCGGGGGGGGAGATACCCCTTGAAGGTCTGTTGGGAGGAAAAGGACAAAGACCCTTTAAGGAACGTAAAAAGGAAAAACACAAACCCCCCCCCCCCCTCTCTTCCTCTCCTCTCTTTCCTGTGAAAGGGGGGGGGGACGCACCAAAACCCTTAAAAAAAGGGACCGAAAAAGTTGGGCGGAAAAGAGAGCCCCAACCTTAAGGAAAGGGACACAAAAACCCTGGGGGCGGTTTGAAGGAAAAAAAACATCGAAAAATTGGAAAAAGAAAAACCTGGCAATTGGGGGGAAGGTGAGCGGAGAGACTCCAAAATTACAGGAATACAAAACGAACCCCCGCGGGGGAGAAAAAAAACAATGAGCTTTCAGGAAAGGGTGAATGAAAGTCTGTCGTGGGTAAAGAGACACCCAAAAAGAAAACAGAGCAAAAATGAACAAGGGGGGTATGGGTGGGGTGGAAAATGGGGGTGAAGGGACACCAATTTGAGGGGAAAAAAAAAACATGGAAACCCTTAACCAAGTGATGGGGGAAAAAAAAATGAATTTTCTGAAAGAGGGGAAAGAGAACCCTTTTGGGGGAAAAAAAGACACAGAAAACTTTAGAAACAAACACTTAGGCGCGAAAGCAGCATGGGTTCTTAAAGGGGGGAGGGGGGGGGGGGCCCCGCGAAAACCCCTTTTGAAAGGGGGGGGAAGGCGTTTCTGAACCTTCGAAAAAAGAATACATGATGGGGGGGGGGGGGTGACGAGTAAAGAGTTTCCGAACCTTTCGAATGAGAAACAAAAACCCCGTGTGTGGGGAGGGGGGAAAGCGGGGGGGGGGGGGGGGGGAGCTTACATTAAAGAGGGCCCAAAACGTTGCAAAAAAAAAAAGAACCTATGTGTATAGAAAAACAGGCCGAAACTCGGGGAGGGGGGGGGGGGCGGGTGCCCTGAAAAGGGGGGGTGGAAAAAGGAAACGAAGCTTATTCTTGGGGACCTCCCCAAAAAAAAAAAATGGAGGGGTGGGGCACCCGGCCCTTTTAAAAGGACTGAAACCCTGTGGAGGGATAAAAAACCCAAATCTTTTAAAGGGGGTCACGAAAAAAGCCTAGGATGAAAAGAAACGTCGATTCTGAGAGAAAGGGCACGAAAAAAACCGGAAAAGGTGGGACACGAAACTTTAATGGACCAAAAATCCTGTGGGGAAAGAGTACCGAACCTTTTTGACAGAGAACACGAAAATCTTTTGGGGGGAAGGCGGGGGGGGAGAGGTGGCGGGAGGAGCGAACAAACTTTTAGAAGAGAAAAGAAAAGATTCGTGTGTGCGTGGGGAAGAGGGTGGGTGGGGCGGGGCGAATGTTGTAAATACAGAGGATCGAAACCCCCTTGAAACGGGGCGGGGGAGAAAGAGCCCAGACTTTTGGAAGCAGAGGACACAAAAAAGCTGTGGAGCTACGAAAGACACTAGCTAACGAAAAAAGAACTGAAAACCCCTGTGTGGAGGGTAGGGGGAGGCGGGGGCACCCACACTTGCAAAAGAGAAAAAACTGAACCCAACGAAGAAAATAACACCTGTGTGTGGGGGTAAAGGGGGGGCGAGGGGGGGGGGGGGGGGGGGGGGGCCCGACACTTGCAGAAAAAAGGAACACTGAAAATAAAGAAAACGAACATGAAACCTGTGTTGGAGGGAAGGGGGGGGGGGGGGGGGTACCAACCCCCTTCCCCGGGGGGGAACAGACCTAGAGAAAAAAGAAAAAGAAACCGGTGTGGAGAGGTAAGGGGGAGGCGGGGGGGGGGGGGGGGGGGGGCGGGGCCGACACTTGCAGAAAGAGGAACATGAACCTACGGAAAAAAAAAATGAAACCCGTGTGTGGAGAGGTAAGGGGGAGGGGGGGAGGGGGCCCCCGACATTCCAAAGGGGAACACTGAACCCAGAGAAAAGACAAAACCCGTGTGTAGAGAGTTGGGGGGGGGGGGGGGGGGGCGACCGCACTTGCGAAATGGAACACTGAACCTAACAGAAAAAGAACATGAACCTGTGTTGGGAGGTGGTGTGTGTGTGGTGTGGGGGGGGGGGGGGGGGGGGGGGGGGGGGGGGGGCACCGACCTTAAGGAAGGGGAACATGAACCTTTTCAGAAAAAGAACATGAAAAACGTTGCGGAGGGTAAGGTGGGGGGGAGGGGGGGGGACCGACACTTGCAGAAAGAGGGCCTGAAACCAACGGAAAAAACATGAACCCGGTGTGGGGGGTAAGGGGGGGGGGGGGGGGGGGGGGGGGGGGGGGGGGGCCCGACATTGCGAAAAAAGGAAATGAAACCCGGGAGAAAAAGAAAATGAAAAAATGTGTGTGGAGAGTAAGGGGGGGGGGGGGGGGAGCAGGGGGGGGGGGGGGGGGGTACCCACATTCCGAAAGGGGAAACTGAACCTAGCAGAATAAGAACATGAAACCCGTGTGTAGAGAGTTGGGGGGGGGGGGGGGGCGACCGAAAATTTCTGAAAAGGAACATGAAAACCCAGAAAAAGAACATGAAACCTGTGTGTGGGAGGGGTGTGTGTGTGTGGGGGGGGGGGGGGGGGGGGGGGGAGGGGGGGGCACCGACCTTACGGAAAGGGGGGGACTGAACCCGCGAAAAAGAACATGAAAAAGTGTCGGAGAGGTAAGGGGGGGGCGGGGGGAGGGGGGGGGGGGCCCCCCTTTGGAAAAAGGACCCCTGAAAACCCGCAGAAAAAGAACATGAAACGGTGGGAGGGTAAGGAGGGGGGGGGGGGGGGGGGGGGGGGGGGGGCCCGACCTTTCAGAAAGGGAACACGAAATAACAGAAAAAGACATGAAAACCTGTGTGGGAGAGGTGGGGGAGGGGGGGGAGGGAGGGGGGGGGGGGGGGCGGGGGGGGGGGGGGGGGGGGCCCGCACTTGCAGGAAGGGGAACAGGAACTAGAAGAAAAAGAAAAAGAAAAACCCGTGTGGGAGAGGTTGGGGGGGGGGGGGGGGGGGCGACACTTGGAAAAAGGAACACTGAACCCTTTCAGAAAGGGGAACACTGAACTAAAAGAAAAAGAACAGGGAAACCCGTGTGTGGAGAAGTAAGGGGGGGGGGGGGGGGGGGCACGTCACTTGCAGAAAGGGGAACACTGAAAGAGCAGGAAAAACATGAAAACCCGTGTGTGGGGGTAAGGGGGGGGGGAAAGGGGGGGGGCACCGCACTTGAAAAAAGGGGGGCCTGAACCAACGAAAAAAAAACATGAAACCCCGTGGTGGGAGTTTAAGGGGGGGGGGGATCGGGGGGGGGGGGGGGGGGGGGGGGGGGGTAGGGGGGGGGGGACCCACACTTGCAGAAAAGAGGGCCCCTGATCCCAAAAAGAACAAAACATGAAACCCGTGTGTGGGGTGGTAAGGGGGAGGGAATGGGGGGGGGGGGGGGGGGGGGGGCCCGACACTTGTTTTAAAAAGGAAAATAACCCAACAGAAAAAGAAAATGAAACCCGTAGGAAGGTAAGGGGGGGGGGGGGTGGGTGTGGCCGACACTTGCAGAAAGTGGAAAAATGAACTTAACGAAAAGGAACATGAAAACCGTATGGGAGGCAAGGGGGGGGGGGGGGGGGGGGGGGCACCGACCTTGCAGGGGCATGAAACCCGTGTGTGGAGAGGAAAAGGGGGGGGGGGAACATGAACCCCAACAAAAAAGAACATGAACCTGTGTTGGGGAGGTAAGGGGGGGGGGGGGGGGGGGGGGGCCCCGGGACGACCTTGCAGGAAGGAAAGATTAAAAACCCAAAAGAAAAAGAACATGAACCCGGTGTGGATAGGTAAACGGTGGTTGGGGGGGGGGGGGGGGGGAAAATTGGGGAAGTGGGAAAATGACCCTAGCAGAAAAAAAACTGAAACCTGTTGTTGGAGAGATAAGGGGGAGGGGGGGGGGGAGGCACCGCATTGCAGAAGAGGGAAACTGACCTAGCAGAAAAAAAAACAGGAAACCGTGTGTGGAGGGGGGGGCGGGGAGGGGGGGGGGGGGGGGGGAGAGGACACCGACAATTTCAGAAAAAGGGAAATTGAAATTTAAAAGAAAAAAGGAACATGAAACCTGTGTGTGGGGGTAAGGGGGGGGGGGGGTGCATTGCGTATTGAAACACTGAACAGAAAAAGAAATGAAAAATGTGGTGGGGGGGTAAAGGGGGGCGGGGGCCAGACACTTGTGAAAGGGAACACTGAACCCCAACGAAAAACATGAAATGTGTGTGGAGTGGGAAGGGGGGGGGGGAAAAGGGGGGGGGGGGGGGGGGGGGGCACAGACCTTGCAAAAAAGGGTTATGGAGAGGAAGGGGGGAAGTTGGGGGGGAGGGCCCAAAAAACTTGCGAAAAGGGGAACATGAACCTAACGAAAAAAAAACATGTAACCGTGTGTGGGGAGGTAGGGGGGGAAGGGGGGGGGGGGGGGGGGGAGGGGGCCGACATTGCGGAAGAGGAACACTGAAAATAACAAAAAAGAACATGAAACCTGGTGTGGGGGGTAAAGGGGGGGGGGGCGGGCACCGACACTTGCAGAAAGAGGAAATGAAAAGTAAAAGAAAAAAAATATTAAAACCTGTGTTGTGTGAGAGGTAAGGGGAGGGGGAGGGGAGGGGGGGGGACCCCACTTGAGGAAGGGGAACAGCCCCAGCGAAAAAGACATGAAATTTTGTGTGGAGGGTAAGGGGGAAGGGGGGGGGGGGCCCCAAACTTGTGAAAAAGGGGCAAAAATGGGAAAAGGGGACAAATTGGGGGCGGGCGAAAAGACATCAAATCAGGGCTTCTGAAAACGCAAAAATTGCGTACAGTAGCATTAAAACTCTACGGACGCGGGAGTCCCTGTAAAGGGTCCCCCGGGGGGCCCCCCAAATTTTTGGGGAAGTCGGAATAAAGTGAGAAAAAAACTGCCTTCCACATCGAAAATTGGGGGTCGAACATCGTTGTCTGCTAACTTTGGACCGAACCTCCCTTTTCATTTGAACATTTAACAAAGCGAGTAGGGCAGCCTCCAACAAAATACGTCGGTCACTTTTGTCGTTGTGAGGCTGACTAAGCTTAACCTAGGCCACAGCTGTTTTCAGTCAACCCAAAAAGTTCCTCTTTGAGCATTTATGTCACGAGGGCGCTTTTCATTTTCCCCGGCAGGGGAGGCATTTCTGCGCAGCCTTTTTTTCCAAAATGTTTTCTCGAAGGTGGTTAACAAAATCTCGTCGCAAAAGCGAAAAAGGTAGCGGAGGGCAAGCGAGAACGGAACAACTTTTGATGTTTATTTTGTTGTTTTTTGTACGATGTGTCTGTGGCAATTGCAGTGCGCGTGCGGGAGCAATTTTTTAAACGTATATTTTTTTGTTTTTATTGTGGTGTAGGGGCCCTTTAATGTTCCTGGGACCCTTTAAAAAAATGATGAGGGGTCCCGGTACGGAAAGTTTTCACCCCAGCGAAGCCCCGATCAAACCCTTACACCTAAGATCACGAAACTCGGAGGGGGGCGGGGGGAATGGGGGGGGGGGAGGCCGCGACAGGAAAAACTCCGTGAGAAAGGAAAGAGATAAACACACTGAACGTGTACAAGAAACCCTGAGGTGGGTAATGAAACACCGAACACTTGGAGGCACTGAATATCATAGAAAGAGAAAACGAGCCTGTAGGTAGG
>CM031628.1:38813487-38820987 GCA_018398815.1 Conus ventricosus
ACGGGAATGGGAGGAACGAGGTGGGCTGATGGTGTACGGGAATGGACAGAGGTAGGCTGGTGTACCGGGAATGACAGGTAGCTGTGTAGGGGAATGACAGAGTCTGAGTGCATGACAGGGTGGTGTAGCGGGATAACAGATGTAGGCTGGTGTACCGGGAATGGACAGGTAGGCGGGTAGAGGTAGCTGGTGTACCGGGAATGGACACAGGTAGGCTGATGTGTACCGGAATGAAGGGTAGGCTGATGGTGTACCGGGAATGAACAGAGGTAAACTGGTGTAGCGGGAATGGACAGAGGTAGGCTGGTGTACCGGGAATAGACAGAGGTAAGCTGGTGTACTGGGAATGGACAGAGGTAAGCTGACGGTGTACCGGGAATGGACAGATGTAGGCTGGTGTACCGGGAATGAAAAGAGGTAGGCTGGTGTACCGGGAATGGACAGAGGTAGGCTGGTGTACCGGGAATTGACAAAGGTAGGCTGGTGTACCGGGAATGGACAGAGGTAACGCTAAATTATGCAAACGGGGGATGCTAAACCTGGTGGAAGCAGAGAGAAGTAAACCTTATGACAAGTCGCTATAAGCTCTATGGATGGAACACTTTAAAACATAAAACAGTACAATAACGCAACAAAAAAAGACTATACATTCCCTAAGAACGGACACCAACCTTTAAGAGAAGAGGTCCTCATCGCACTCGATGACGCCATCCGTCCGTCTCGAGACAATGGTGTTGCACCGTGGACCAGTCAGTTGTGGAGTTGCAACGCCTGCTGTGGTCGAACAGCCCGATCCACGAGCGGCAGACTCTGTTGCAGCTGCTGGTGGTGAAGTCTTTGTCATAAATGTCTGTTGGTGCCGACACGATTCTTTGCCGTCTGCGGCGCCTCCGTTCTTCCCTCTGGGCCTCTCCTCTGCTCTGCTTGTTTGATGCCGGCCTTGATAGTGGACCGCCAGCTGATCCCATCTGAAGCTACCATTCCCAGGTCTGCTGGGTTGAGGCTGCCTACCCTCAGGTCGCGCTTGCATACATCTTTGTAGCGAAGGGCGGGCCGTCATGTGGGTCTGGAGCCTGTAGCCAGCTAACTGTACAGATGTCCTTTGGGATGCGACCATGGTACATGCGGCAGACGTAGCCAAGCCAGTGCAGGCGTCTCTTTGTGAGCATGGCGAACATGCTAGACATCCCTGCATGGGCCAGGATGTACTTGTTGGTGATGCGGTCCTGCCAAGCAATGCCCGTAAGTCTTCTGAGGCAGCACAGGTGGAAGGTGTTCAGTCTGCGTTCTTGTCGAGAGTACAGGGTGTTTGCTTCCGTACAGAAGAGTGCTCAGCCCGCAGGCTTGGTACACTTTCATCTTGGTGTTTGACGTTAGCATGGCGTTGTCCCAGACTCTTTGCTAGGCTGGCCATTGCTGTTGCTGCCTTGCCAATCCGCACGTGCAGCTCGGCGTCCCAATAGAGGTTGATGGAGATGTGGAGCCCAATTAAACCAAGTCGTCGACCACTTCGAGGGTGTAATCGCCGATGGAGATGCGGGGAGTGCTACTGACGTCTTGACCATGATGTTTGTTTTCTTCAAGCTGATCGAGAGGCCGAACTCGGTGCAGGCATCAGCAAAGCAGGTGATGAGCCGTTGTGCTTCCTTGGTGTTGGCAGAGAGGGCGATGTCGTCTGCGAAAAGCATTTCCCTGATGAGGACTTCCCGCACCTTCATCTTAATTCGGAGACGTGTGAAGTTGAAGAGGCTCCATCACCCCTAGTGTGGAGGAAGATGTCGTCGTCAGACTGTCGGAAGGCGTAGCGCAGCAGCAGGGTTAAGAAGACCCCTTAGAGTGTCGGAGCGAGCACGCACCCTTGTTTAAGACCGCTTTTGATTGGGAAGTGGTCCGAAGATGAACCATCGGACTTGACAGTGCCATTCGTGTTGTCATGGAAGGACGTGATCATCTTCAGAAGCTTGGGGGAATCGTCCAATCCGATGTAAGTAGGGTGAAGACGCCTGACCTACAAACCAAGTCGAATGCCTTGGTCAGATCGATGAAGGCGATGGACAAGGGTCGCCTCTGCTCGCGGCACATTCTTGCAGCTGCCTCTGGAAGAATATATCGATCGTCGACCTCGCAGCTCTGAGCCTTTGGCTACACTCGTTCGCCGAGCCTGTTGATGAGGACGATGCGGGCGAAGGCTTTACCAATAATGCTGAGGAGGGATATTCTGCAGTAGTGTAGACGCTGCGATTCCCCTTGTTCATGTACAGCGTGATGATTTTTGCATCACGCATGTCCTCGGAATGGTCGCTTCCTACCAGCACTACTACAGCAGAAGCTCATGGAGGCGACTTGAGGATAGAACTTTCCTTGCTGGTTTTGATCACTTCTGGCGGAATGCCGTCGCTACCCGGACCTTTAACACAGGCTAGCGAGTCAATGGCCTTGCCGAGTTCCTCAATTGTGGGTGGGGCGTCGAGCTCTTCCATGGCAGGGAGGGGGGTGGTGTTCCCGAAGGCTGTGTGGGTGACCGCGTTCTCTCTGGAATAAAGCTCCTGGTAGTGCTCAGCCCATCTCTTCATCTGTTTGCTGCAGTCGGTGATGACATCCCCCGACGTAGATTTTAGGAGTGATGTTGATGGCACTGGGACCGAAGCTTTTTTCATGCCTTCGCACATGGCACGGATGTTGCCGCAGTCGGCGTTGATCTGCATGCTCTGGCACAGGTTCAGCCAGTGCTCACTAGTACATTTATGGGCGATCCGCTAGGCGTTGTTGCGAGCTTTTCGGAGTGCGACCAGTGTCTTCTTTTGGGGGCTTTCCTTTATGTCGGATTACGGCTCATTTAGCAGCATTGGCAAGCTCCATCTCCACGATTCCTTCTTCGAACAAGTTTTCATTCTTCCTCACTCTCTTCCCATGGGTGTCCAAGGCGGACTGGTCGGTGGTAACGGGATGTGGTTCCACCGTGATGAAGCACTGTCCATCGGGCAGTCCTCGTGGGCTTCAACGGTTCTGGCGTTCGCGCAGTTCGGAGCACCGACGTCATGGCTGTGTTGATTCTAAGACGTCCCTTCTGCTTGGAGCTTGTCACACCAAGTCCTGTGAAAAGATGACACCAAACCATGTGAATGGATACTAAATCCGAGGGAAAGAAGACACTAGATCCTTCAGAAGCTTTCACTAACCCCTAGAAAAACAGGACAACAAACTCTGTGTAAGGAGGACACTGAACCCTATAAAAACAGGACGCCACATCGAAAGGAAAGAGAATGCCAACGCCTGTGAAATGAGGACACAAAATCATATGGAAAAAAGACACTAATCCCTCCAAAAACAACCACGAAAGAACGTTAAACTAGATATATGCTGAATCCTATGAATGGAGAACACTGCTTGCTATTTGATGGACGACACCCCATGAAAGAAAGACAACTATGTGTTGACTCATGATTATCATGTCGGACTGTCTGTGGATTTATGGACACTCAGATCAGGATGGCACCAGGTGCGCACTAGGAAACGTTTCGGGAAGACGAAAAGAAGTCCTCTACAGCACTGCAGCCAGACCCAGTTTATCTGAAAACATGCGTCCATGTTCCAGATCACTGAATCACGTAACACGCTACAAAGCTTCGAGTTGATCTTTCACGCCCTTCCAGAAAATACTCCCTCTGGTGCCCCGTGTGATGTATCCTTGTTCCACAGCAGACCGATATAAGAACCCAGAGCACACATGGTGGTCATATAAAAGAACAACTCTGTAGAAAGGACAGTTCTAAACCTCGAGAAACAAGACACGCACACACTTGTGAATGAAGGGGGCAGTAACCTTGGGAAAACGCACTCAAAAACCTGTCAAATGAAGAAAATACCGAACACTTCGAAAGAAGGGGACACTAATTGTATAAACTAAGCGACTGAATCCTGTGACTGAATAAGACACGGAGTCCTTGGGGCGGTGGAGCTGCGGGGGGGGGGGGGTGGGGGGGCGATTAAACCATAAAAGACGTCAACCCCCCTCAAAAGAAGCAGGTGCAATGAACACCACTTTGGACAATACGCTGGTGAAGCTTGTGATCAGCTGAATTCCCCGTGTCCTGGTCGCCCTCTCCGCAGCCAGTGAAGCAGGAGTCCTTGTTCCTGTTGACAGATACGTTGGCACTTGACTTTCTGTGTAATTAAATCTTATCTACTTAAGCAAAACTGTTCCGATTTTAGTAATTGTTTTTCTTGTTTTCTGGCCGTTAGACAATACTTTGGTTAACAATATATATCATGCGAACAACATTTAAAGTACTTCACCGACTTCCATAATTATTGAAACGTACATGTTTTCCATGTTAAACACCATAAGAGAAAGGGTCGTTGAACAATATGAATCAGAATAATATGAATCAGAATGGAGCTGCATAAGATCATCTGTATTATCACAACTTAAAATTATGAGACCTTTAGTGCCCTGCCCGGGTTCTTAGTTCTCTCTCCATGTGCTGAGTTTGACCTGAAGATGTCAGTGTCGGCAAGGGCATGGGACCTGTAGCACCGTGACTGCCGTGACTCCAAGGAGAATGCTCGTGCAGATTTGCTCCATCACAAAGTGTGTGCGTGCGTGTGCGTGCGTGTGTGTGTGTGTGTGTGTGTGTGTGTATGTGTGTGGGTGGTGTGTGCGTGTTCGAGAGAGAGAGTTGTGTATGTGCGCGTGCGAGTGAACGAGAGCGAGCGAGCGAGCGAGCGAGCGAGCGAGAAAGAAAGCGTGAGCGCGCGCGTGGGCGCGCACTGTGTGTGCGTGTATGTGTGGGAGAGAGTGTGTGTATGTGCGAGTGTATGCTGCACATGCAGATGCGCGTGCAAGTGTATTTATGTGTTTACTGGAGGGGGGGGGGGGGGAGCAGCAATGGGAAGGTGGTGGTGAGGAAAGCATAGCATCCTGTCCATCACAACTTCCGTCACCCTCTTTACCAAAATAAAAGGTTCATTATATTTGGTGAAATGCAGGGTGGCAACAGCCCGTGTAGAAAAAAAAGAGGAAATCAAGTGCTGATGGTCGATCAACATTCCCATTCTACTCGCCCATGCGTTTCTGCACAGCGTTTTCTTGTGTGTTCATCGCACTGACGTAATTTCGACGACGAAAATTCTTCTTTTCATTTGATTCTAACGAAAATGTAACTGTTCTAGAGTAAGCTGATTGTCTTCACCACTTGAAGTGGTGGCGTTACCTTGTCATCTCTGCTGTGTAGCCCTGGACTAGCCGTCTTCTGCTCAGCCGTCACACCCGCACTCTCATGGAGGAATGTGGTTGTCCTCTGAAGATCCACAGGGCACCTGGCACACCACCGACCCATCCGGCTGAAGCTGTATACCTCAGCTCGGCATGGTACAGCCAGCGTCAGCACTATCTTCTCACAGCTGTCCGGTTCTTCTCTCTGCAACAGATTGGAAGAACAACACACACACACACTCCACACACACACACACAACACACACACACACACCACGTACGCATGCGAGCACGCACGCACACACGTATCCCCAACACTGAAAATATACGAAAATTAGGCACTAAACAGAAGGAAAGAATGACATTCTGAATCTCATGAACTGAATCTAGTCCTACACAGAACAGCCGTTTGAAAAAGAGAACGAAAAGACATAAATGAAAATTGCTCTAGACCCTACTCTAGGACACTAGCCCACCAAAAAGACACTGCATGTGATGACAGAGGACAGTGCACCCTGTGGGGAAAAGAACGCCAAATTTTTTTTTTTTTTAGAGAGGACAATTAACTCCAGCGACGGAGACCATAAACTCTTAAAAAAAGAAAACATTAAACCACACGAAATGAGGATCCAGAGCCCTATGAAAAGAAGACACAAAACAATAGGGGGGCGGGGCTGGGGGCAGACATCGAAAACCGTTGGGTCGACGGGGGGGGGGGGGGGGGGGGGGGGGGGATCAACCAAAACAAAATCTGAACCAAACAGAAAGAGAATATGAAACCCTGTGGGGTGGGGTAGAAGCACTCGGAATCTTTTCGATAGAAGACACAAAACCTCCAGGGGAGGAGGGGGGAGTGTGGAGGCACACAGAAACTCATAGAAAGAAGATACAAAACCCGGCTGGGATGGGGGAAGACACACTGTACATTATAGAAAGAGGACCGAAATCCTAAGGGGGGGGGGGGGGGGGGGGGGACCAAACCGTAACGAAAGTCACAAAATCGAGGTGGGAGAGGGAATAGGGGTTTACACTGAACCTTAGTAGATACAAAACCTGGTGGATGGAAGAGACACCAAATCTTAAAGAAAAACACGGAACCCCGCAGGTGGGGGGTGGGGAGGGCGGAAGAAAGACACTGAACCGAAGGAAAGAAAGACAGCAGTTCATGGTGGCGAAACGATACCGAACATTGTAGGACACGACATTCTGGAGTGAAAAAACACCAAAATTTTGTGGAACGAGGTCTTGAATCCTAGGGATTGAGTGGGGGGACTCCGAGCCTCGTAGCAGACAAAAGGCACGAAACACCGTTAGATCGGGGGGGGGGGGGGGGGGGCGGGGATCTTACAGAAGGACAAGAAGTTCTGTTGGAGGTTTGGGGGGGGGGGGGGGGAGAAAGAAACACAGAACCTTACGGGAAGAAAACAATATTCTTGGGGGGGGGGGGGGGGGGGGGGTAGTTGTGGAGGGAAATATACACCGAACATTATACAAAGACAATACAAAACACCAAATGGTAGGGGTGAAAGAGACACTGAACCTTATAGAAAGAGGAACGAAATCTTGAGAGAGGGAAAGACAGACCAAACGTTACAGAAAAAGACGCTAAACCCGGAGGGAGGGGGGGGGGGGGGGGGGGGGGTTCATACCAAACCTTGAACGAACATGGCACAAAATCCGTGGAGAGGAAAAGAGGAACTGCATTTTATGGGAAAAGGAAAAGAAACCGTGTGGGGCGCAAGGGGGGGGGGGGGGGCATTTCTTCTAGAAAGCTAACACCAAAATCAGGGGGGTGAGCACAAAACCTGAAAGAGAACACGTAGCCTGGTGGAAGGAAAAGAGATATCGAACTTCATAACAAGAGAGTACAAAACCCAGATAAAGAGAGACAGAGTGGGGGTGGGGGGCGCAGCAGCGTCACAGAATCTCATAGAAAGAAGAATCTAAACTTTTACGAGAGAAAAAGAGAACCTTAACTTAGAAGGGAACACGAAACCCTACAGAAGAGAGAAAGAAGAAACCCCGAACCATGTCGAATGTGGACACAACACCCTCTTGGGGGCGAAAAGAAACACCGAACTTGATGGATTGAGGACAATCAACTCTGCGGAGAAAAGTAGGAAAGGAACAACGAACCTTATAGAAAAAAATGACACGAAACCCTTGACGGCGAGGAAGGGGAGGGGAGGGGGAGCAGACAAATTTTATAGAAAGAGGACATGCAGTTCTGGTGGGGTAAACAGACACCGAACCTTATAGAAATGAGACAAGAACCTGGGGTGGAG
>CM031628.1:38828487-38841148 GCA_018398815.1 Conus ventricosus
TAAGGAACAGGGACACAAAACCATGGGGGCGGTTTGAAGGAAAAGACATCGAACCATATGGAAAGAGAACGCCTGGCAATTGGGGGAAGGTGAGCGGAGAGACTCCAAATCTTACAGGAATACAATACGAAACCCTGCGAGGGGAGAAAAAAAACAATGAGCTTTACAGGAAGGGTGAATGAAAGTCTGTCGTGGGTAAAGAGACACCAAAGTTTGAAGACAGATGACACAAAACTGAACAAGGGGTGATGGGTGGGATGGAGTGGGGGTGAAGGGACACCAATTATGAGGAAAAAAAAGACATGGAACCCTTAACCAAGTGATGGGGAAAAAGGAATAGAATTTTCTAGAAAGAGGACACGAGAACCTTTGGCGGAAAAAGAAGACACAGAAAACTTTATGAAGACACAACACTCTAGGCGCGAAAGCAGCACTGGTTCTTAAAGGGGGGAGGGGGGGGGGGACACCGCGAAACCCTTGTGAAGGGTGGGGGAAGAGCGATACTGAACCTTACAGAAAGAAGACATACATGATGGGGGAGAAGGTGGGGGTGACGAGATAAAGAGTTGCCGAACCTTCTCGAATGAGAACACAAAACCCTGTGTGTGGGGAGGGGGGAAAGCTGGGGGGGGGGGGGGGGGGAGCGTTACATTAAAAGAGGGCCAAAACGCTAATGCAAAAAGAACAAGAAACCCTATGTGTATAGAAATACAGGCCGAAACCTCGAAGGGATGGGGGAAGGGGGGCGGGTGCGCCTGAAGAGGAGGGTGGAAACGGAAAACGAAGCTTATTCTATGAGGACACTCACACAAAAAAAACTGGTAGAGGGGTGGGGGCACCAGGCCTTTCAAAAGGACATGAAACCCTGTGGCAGGGATAAAGACACCAACTCTTTTAAAGAGGGGTCACGAAACTGCTAGGATGAAAAGAAACGTCGATTCTGAGAGAAAGAGGACACGAAACACGGGAAAAGGATGGGACACGAAACTTTCAATAGGACACAAAATCCTGTGGAGGATAAGAGATACCGAACCTTGTTGACAGAGAACACGAAACTCTATTGGAGAGGAAGGCGGTGGGGGGAGAGGTGGCGGGAGGAGACGCAACAAAACCTTTTAGAAAGAGAAGACGAAATGATTCAGTGTGTGCGTGGGGAAGAGGGTGGGATGGGGGCGTCGAATGTTGTAAATACAGAGGATCCGAAACCCCCTTGAAGCGGGGCGGGGAGAGAAAGAGACACCAGACTTGGAAGCAGAGGACACAAAACGCTGTGGAAGCTACGAAAGACACTCAGCTAACAGAAAAAAAGAACATGAAACCCGTGTGTGGAGAGGTAAGGGGGAGGCGGGGGCACCGACACTTGCAAAAAGAGAAACACTGAACCCAACAGAAGAACATAACACCTGTGTGTGGAGAGGTAAGGGGAGGCGAGGGAGGGGGGGGGGGGGGCACCGACACTTGCAGAAATAGGAACACTGAAACCTAACAGAAAACGAACATGAAACCTGTGTGTGGAGAGGAAGGGGGGGGGGGGGGTACCAACACTTCAGGAAGGGGAACACTGAACCTAGCAGAAAAAGAACATGAAACCTGTGTGTGGAGAGGTAAGGGGGAGGCGGGGGAGGGGGGGGGGGGGGCGGGGCACCGACACTTGCAGAAAGAGGAAACACTGAACCTAACGGAAAAACATGAAACCTGTGTGTGGAGAGGTAAGGGGGAGGCGGGGGAGGGGGCCACCGACACTTCCAGAAAGGGGAACACTGAACCTAGCAGAAAAAGAACATGAAACCTGTGTGTAGAGAGTTGGGGGGGGGGGGGGGGGGGGGGGGCGACCGACACTTGCAGGAAACTGGAACACTGAACCTAACAGAAAAAGAACATGAAACCTGTGTGTGGAGAGGTGTGTGTGTGTGTGTGTGTGTGGGGGGGGGGGGGGGGGGGGGCAGGGGGGGGGGGGGGCACGACACTTACAGGAAGGGGAACACTGAACCTTGCAGAAAAAGAACATGAAATACGTGTGCGGAGAGGTAAGGATGGGGGGGAGGGGGGGCACCGGACACTTGCAGAAAGAGGAACATGAACCCAACGGAAAAAACATGAACCTGTGTGTGGAGAGGTAAGGGGGGAGGCGGGGGGAGGGGGGGGGGGGGGAGGGCACGACACTTGCAGAAAGAGGAACACTGAACCTGGCAGAAAAAGAACATGAAACCTGTGTGTGGAGAGTAAGGGGGGGGGGGGGGGGAGAGCAGGGGGGGGGGGGGGTACCGACACTTCCAGAAAGGGGAACACTGAACCTAGCAGAATAAGACATGAAACCTGTGTGTAGAGAGTTGGGGGGGGGGGGGGGCGACCGACACTTGCTGAAACTGGAACACTGAACCTAACAGAAAAAGAACATGAAACCTGTGTGTGGAGAGGTGTGTGTGTGTGTGGGGGGGGGGGGGGGGGGGGCAGGGGGGGCACCGACACTTACAGGAAGGGGAACACTGAACCTAGCAGAAAAAGAACATGAAATACGTGTGCGGAGAGGTAAGGGGGAGGCGGGGGGAGGGGGGCGGGGGGCATCCACACTTGCAGAAAGAGGAACACTGAACCTAGCAGAAAAAGAACATGAAACCTGTGTGTGGAGAGGTAAGGATGGGGGGGAGGGGGGGGGGGGGGGGGCACCGACACTTGCAGAAAGAGGAACACTGAATTAACAGAAAAAGAACATGAAACCTGTGTGTGGAGAGGTGGGGGAGGGGGGGCAGGGAGGGGGGGGGGGGAGCAGGGCGGGGGGGGGGGGGGGGGGCACGACACTTGCAGGAAGGGGAACAGTGAACCTAGAAGAAAAAGAACATGAAACTGTGTGTGGAGAGGTAGGGGGGGGGGGGGGGGGGCGCGACACTTGCAGAAAGAGGAACACTGAACCTTGCAGAAAGAGGAACACTGAACTAACGAAAAAGAACATGAAACCTGTGTGTGGAGAAGTAAGGGGGGGGGGGGGGGGCGCACCGTCACTTGCAGAAAGGGGAACACTGAACAGAGCAGAAAAACATGAAACTGTGTGTGGAGAGGTAAGGGGGGAGGGAAAGGGGGAGGGCACCGACACTTGCAGAAAGGGGAGCACTTGAACCTAACAGAAAAAGAACATGAAACCTGTGTGTGGAGAGTTAAGGGGGGGGGGGATCGGGGGGGGGGGGGGGGGGGGGGAGAGGGGTAGGGGGGGGGGCACCGACACTTGCAGAAAGAGGAACATGATCCAAACAGAACAAGAACATGAAACCGTGTGTGGATAGGTAAGGGGAGGGGAAGTGGGGGGGGGGGGGGGGGGGGGGCACCGACACTTGCTTAAAGAGGAACACTGACCTAACAGAAAAAAGAACATGAAACCCGTATGGAGAGGTAAGGGGGAGGGGGGTGGGTGTGGCACCGACACTTGCAGAAAGTGGAACACTGAACTTAACAGAAAAGGAACATGAAACCCGTATGGAGAGGCAGGGGGAGGGGGGGGGGGGGGGGGGGGGGCACCGACACTTGCAGAAAGGGAAACATGAAACCCGTGTGTGGAGAGGTAAGGGGAGGGGGGAACACTGAACCTAACAGAAAAAGAACATGAAACCTGTGTGTGGAGAGGTAATGGGAAGGGGGGGGGGGGGGGGGGGGGGGGCGGCACTGACACTTGCAGGAAGAGGAAGACTTAACCTAACAGAAAAAGAACATGAAAACCGTGTGTGGATAGGTAAACGGTGGTGGGGGGGGGGGGGGGGGGGGACACTTGTGGGAAGTGGAACACTGACCCTAGCAGAAAAAGAACATGAAACCTGTGTGTGGAGAGATAAGGGGGAGGGGGGGGGAGGCACCGACACTTGCAGAAAGAGGAACACTGACCTAGCAGAAAAAGAACAGGAAACTGTGTGTGGAGAGGTGGGGGCGGGGAGGGGGGGGGGGGGCGGATGAGGACACCGACACTTGCAGAAAGAGGAACCTTGAATCTAACAGAAAGGAACATGAAACCTGTGTGTGGAGAGGTAAGGGGGAGGGGGTGAACACTTGCAGATATTGAAACACTGAACAGAAAAAGAACATGAAACCTGTGTGTGGAGAGGTAAGGGGGGCGGGGGCACAGACACTTGTAGAAAGAGGAACACTGAACCTAACAGAAAAACATGAAACCTGTGTGTGGAGAGGTAAAGGGGGGGGGGGGGGGGGGGGGGGGGGTGGTGGGCGGCGGGGGCACAGCATTGTTGAAAGAGATAACACTGAACCTAACAGAAAACATGGAAAACTGTGTGTGGAGTGGTAAGAGGGGAGGGGAAACGGGGGGGAGAGGGGGGGGGGGGGGGGCACACAGACACTTGCAAAAAAAGGGTATGGAGTGGTAAGGGGGAAGTGGGGGGAGGGCACAACATTGCAGAAAGGGGAACATGAACCTAACAGAAAAAAAACATGAAACCCTATGTGTGGTAGTGGTAGGGGGAGAATGGTGGGGGGGGGGGGGGGGAGGAGGGGGGCCACCGACACTTGCAGGAAGAGGAACATTAACCTAACAAAAAAAGAACATGGAAACCTGTGTGTGGGGAGGTAAGGGGGAGGGGCGCCCCGTCATCTTGCAGAAAGAGGAACAGCTGAACGTAAACAGAAAAAAGAATATTAAACCTGTTTGTGTGTGTGGAGAGGTAAAGGGGGGGGGAGGGGAGGGGGGGCCACCCTACACTTGCAGGATGGGGGAACACTATGACCCTAGCAGAAAAATAGAACATGAAACCTGTGTGTGGAGAGGTAAGGGGGAGGGCGGGGGGGGGGTGCACGAAACTTGCTGATTGAGGACTCAAAATGGGGAAAAGGGGACAAACTATGGGGGGGCGGCGGGGCGAAGAGGGACATCAAATCACGGGCTTCTGAAAACGAAAACATTGCGTACAGTTACGCATAAAACTCTTACGGGAACGCGCTGGATGTCTCGTGTAAAGGGTCCCCAGGGGACCCTTCAAAATTTTGGTGAAGTCGGACCATTAAAGTGAGAAAAGACTGCTCTTCCACAATGTATGTTGGGGTTGTCGTTAACATCGTAGGTCTGCTACACTTTGGACCGAAAACCATCCCTTTTCAAGTTTGAAACTTACAAAGCGAGTAGTGGCAGCTCCTAACAACATAAACGTCGGTCACTTTTGTCGTCTGCTGAGGCTGACATAAGCTTAACGTAGGCACAGCATCGTTTTCAGTCAACCGATGTTCCTACTTTGAGCCATGTGATGTCACGCTGACGCTTTTCATTTTTTCCCGGCAGGAAGAGGCATTTTCTGCGCAGCCCCCCCCTTTTTGTTGTTTTTTCCAAATGTCTCTCGAATAGCCGTGGTTAAACAAAATCATCGTCGCAAAAGGCGATAAAGCGTAGCGGAGAGAGCAAGATCGAGAACGGATTACAACTTTTGATGTTTTTTTTGTTGTTTTTATTGTGACGATGCTGTCGGTGACAATTATCAGTGCGCGTGCAGGGATGCAATTTTTTAAGGATATTTTTTTTCGTTTTTATTGTGGTTGTAGGGAACCCTTATGTTAGCCTGGGACCCCTTAAAAATCTTGATGATGTGTCCATGTACCGGAAATGATTTATCACCCAGCAGAGCCCTGATCAAACCTTACACTACAGATCACAGAACTCGGAGGGCGGGCGAGGGGGGAATGGGGGTGGGAGGTCCGGACAGGAACTCGTGAGAAAGGAAAGAGATAAACACACTGAACGTTGTACAAGAAACCCTGAGGTGGGTAATGAAACACCGAACACTTGGAGGCAATGAATATCATCGAAAGAGAAAACGAAGGCTGTAGGCAGGTGTGTGTGTGTGTGTGTGTGTGTGTGTGTGTGTGTGTGTGTGTGTGTGTTTGTGTGTGTGTATGCGTGTGTGTGTGTGCGTGTGTGTGTGTGTGTGTGTGCGTGTGTGTGTGTGTACGTGTGCGCGCGCGCGCGCGCGTGCGCGGAGAGAGATACCGAGCCTCCCAGAATAGAACACGAAACTCTGTACTGGGAAAGAGATACAAAGCATTATAGAATGAGGACAAGAACTCTGAGTGGAAAAGGAAAAGTGAACCCCGTAGATATAGGACACAAAACCCTGGGGGGAAGGGGGAGGGGTAAAAGAGAAACCAACCATACAGAAAAAGGACACAAAACCCTGGGGTAAACAGACGCCGAACCTTACAGAAAGAGGGCACGAAACCGTGAGGAAGAGGATGGGGAAGGGGTACAGGAAGGGGCTCACCAAGTCTCATGAAAACAGGACACAAAACCCAGGGTTGGGGGTGGGGGTAGGGAGTGAACAAACACTTATACAAAGAGGACACGAAAGCCAGTGGTGGGAAAAGAGTCATTAGCCTTATAGAAAGAGGACACGAAGCACTGTGTAGGGTTGGGGGTAGACACTAAGGCTCATAGAAAGAGGACATCAAGCACTGTGTAGGGGTGGGGGGGGGGGGGGGGGCACACACTAAGCCTCATAGAAAGAGGACACGAAGCACATGTAGGGGTGGGGGGCAGACACTAAGCCTCATAGAGACGAAGCACTGTGAAGGGGTGGGGGGGGGGGGGGGGGGCAGACACTAAGCCTTATAGAAAGAGGACATAAGCACTGTGTAGGGGTGGGGGGGGGGGGGGGGGGCACACACTAAGCCTCATAGAGGACACGAAGCACTGTGTAGGGGTGGGGGTATGGGGGCAGACACTAAGCCTCACAGAAAGGGACACGAAGCACTGTGTAGGGGTGGGGGTATGGGGGCAGACACTTAGCCTCACAGAAAGAGGACACGAAGCACTGTGTAGGGGTGGGGGTATGGGGGCAGACACTAAGCCTCATAGAAAGAGGACACGAAGCACTGTGTAGGGGTGGGGGGCAGACACTAAGCCTCATAGAAAGAGGACACGAAGCACTGTGTAGGGGTGGGGGTGGGGGGGCAGACACTAAGCCTCATAGAAAGAGGAGACGAAGCACTGTGTTGGGGTGGGGTATGGGGGCAGACACTAAGCCTCATAGAAGTAGAACACGAAGCACTGTGTAGGGGTGGGGGGGGGGGGGCAGACACTAAGCCTCACAGAAAGAGGACACGAAGCACTGTGTAGGGATGGGGGGTGGGGGGGCACACACTAAGCCTCATAGAAAGAGGACACGAAGCACTGTGTAGGGGTGGTGGGCAGACACGAAGCCTCATAGAAGAGGACGAAGCACTGTGTAGGGGTGGGGGGGCAGACATTAAGCCTCATAGAAAGAGGAGACGAAGCACTGTGTAGGGGTGGGGGTGTGGGGGCACCCCACTAAGCTCATAGAAAGAGACGAAGCACTGTGTAGGGGGTGGGGGTGGGGGGCACACACTAGCCTCATAGAAAGAGACAAAGCACTGTGTAGGGGTGGGGGTGGGGGGCACACACTAAGCCTCATAGAAAGAGACGAAGCACTGTGTAGGGGTGGGGGTGGGGGGCACACACTAAGCCTCATAGAAAGAGGAGACGAAGCACTGTGTAGGGGTGGGGGTGGGGGGCACACACTAAGCCTCATAGAAAGAGACGAAGCACTGTGTAGGGGTGGGGGCAGACACTAGCTCATAGAAAGAGGAGACGAAGCACTGTGTAGGGGTGGGGGTGGGGGGCAGACACTAAGCCTCATAGAAAGGAGACGAAGCACTGTGTAGGGGTGGGGGTATGGGGGCAGACACTAAGCCTCATAGAAAGAGGACACGAAGCACTGTGTGGGGTGTGGGGTATGGGGGCAGACACTAAGCCTCATAGAAAGAGGACACGAAGCACTGTGTAGGGGTGGGGGTATGGGGGCAGACACTAAGCCTCACAGAAGAGGAGACGAAGCACTGTGTAGGGGTGGGGGTGTGGGGACAGACACTAAGGCTCATTGAAGTGGACATGAAACTGGGGGGAAAAAAGACTTACCCTTGTAACAAAAAGTCTGAGTGACTTACGGAAAACGAACAATCCGCATCAGCAGGCGGCCTTCATTCAGCTCTACCCAGGTTGGAAGCCCCTTGTGTAAATGCGAGTGTGGACTGTAAACGCTTTAGAGCATGATTTGTAGTCGACGATAGGTCTAAAATGACAATATAATCTGAACGAACACACCAATACAGGCACTTAACTGTATTCAAGAACATACAGGCCCATATCAGTCCACTCGACTGTGAAAGAACAGGCACACTATACTAGGGTAAAAATGGAACGAAAAATGAGGAAGAATGAGAATAAGATAGAAGACTACTTAGCTGCATTCCCGGTTCGCTCGTCCTGGTTTCCGTTTTCCGCGGCCATTGATGCAGGAGTCTTTAGTCTGTTGATGTAAACATATTTTTTGACATCTGATCTTCACATTAAGCAATGTTTTTGGTTGTTTAAGGCAGCTGAAGTCAAATGAACGTACTTAAAACGTGAAGTAACATACATTTCATAGACGATACGAAACGGACCCTTGAATATTTGACTAATGTTTTCTTCACAAGTTACAAACATCAGACATCAACGAAGCACAAAACAATTCCTATCTAGGCAATACCGTTTCATGCATTATTCTGTATCATCTGCTGAGGTACACATTTGTCAAAATTCAAATGTTTTGTCGGGCTCGGACCTAAGGTCTGTTTCAGATTGATAGAAGTCTTCACCTGTCCAAGGGAGCAGCGTTGTGAGTGTGCCGCTTCGTTTAGGCCTTGACACTGGATGCGTGTCATCGTCCATCCTTGCAGGTCACCACAGAAAGGAAGTGTAGTGCCACTGCAACAGGACCAGACAATGTGTCAGTGTAGAGATGGCTGGAATGAGCAGCGTGGGAATGCCACGAGAGAAGTACGGAAGATGACATCAAAAAGTCAAAATGACAAAGACACTGACACGGAAGAGGAGACGGAGGAAAACGTGGAAACCAATATCATTGCGGTATCATTCTGATAGTTTCGGCTTATCGGGACGCTAGATAAGAAAAAAAAGAAGAAAAAGGTGAGGGGGGGGTGGGCGGAGGGGGAATACATTTGAGTAAAGCTGGGGTATGTGCGACGTTGGAGATGAGGTGTTTGGTGTGTGTTGGACTGGGAAGGAGTACCTTTCAAACCCTAGAGAATGTAAATATCTTCGTTCAAGACCACCCATCTTATTTTGCACGAAAACCCCCTTTTCACATACAAATCACGTCCATCACATATCAGTTTTGACCAAAATCAACACCTGTTTCACACTAAGATTAACATCCAAAAACCTCTAAAATTGACGTAATTGTCAATTTAAAACGGGGGTTTCCGTGCAGAATAGGATTTGGTGATCTTGAACCAACATATTTACATTCTCTCCAGGCACATAAAAATTAGGGTTTACAGTATGCTCTTCTACTTCTAACACTATTAATAAATTAGAACAAACTAGTTCCATCTTGGTTAGTTATTTTTATATTTAATGAGTTTATGTCTAGGTTAACTAATTCTTTAAATTGGCTGTCTCCACCAAACTGAATAGCTGATAATCGCAAAACCCTGCCTTAATTTCCGGCAGTGCTCGTAGAAACTGTAGAGGGCTGCCCCATAAATAAATTGCGGTCTGTTTTTAACTCTTCTAAATAGACATACAACATCGGGTACATGAGAAAATCGGCCGGCCTACTGCCTACATACTCATAAAGTCCGCTTTTTAAGTGCATATGTGTTTTAATATGATACGTTTCACCACAGTCATAAAAGCCTAAAATTCGAGCAAGGCTTCTAGGAAAAAACGAACTCCCTTTCTTCAAGTTCTGGAAATTCATAGTAATTATAAGATTTACCCCATTAATTTTTAACATAATGTTAAAATTGCTAAATACTTCTCTTAAAGAACAAAAGTTGTAGTAGCCATCGGGTATTTTAAAATGTTTTAATAGCTTGCCTTGCCCGTCCTTAATATCCACCAGTTATTCTTATCTTTTCTAGATATGTTAATCCATTTTATTTTAAACCCAATTTCTTTAAGGGCAATCTATAATTACCGCGCCCATTGTTAATTGGGTGCGTTAAGAACACACTTTTGTTTTGTTGGTTTATATAGATGTGCATCTTTTTTATAACTATTTAAAAAACTATTTTAAAAATGGAGCCTTTTAAATATAACGTAAGTGCGCTTACAATGTAGGAGCGTTTTATAACCCCAAATCTTTGGACTTCAGTTTACTAACTATTGCAGTAGACGAATCATATGGCTTCAAGTCAGACTTGTAAACCCATAACTAAATATTTAAATCCACAATAATAATGATAGAGTGCCATCAGCATGGTCATCCCACCCTATGACGTTTTCCAGAATCAGTTAAATTTTGCTGTTTACTGCGCATCCACAGGCTGCGGTGTTTATATGCAAACCATTTAAACCATCCTAATCTTTTGGTAAGGTCAGTATATAACTTCATGTTTATTACAATACAGACGAATACTAATGAACTACAAGTAGCCCTCCCAAGCGACAGCGCGTTTAATCCCTTCAACAGCCCAATGGACAATAATGCATATGAGAGAATCTGCAACGAATTTAACATTAATCCTTCAACTGATTTTAGACAAAAGTTAGACCGCAATCATGATTTAGGCACATTGTATTTGTGGGGCGCAAAAAGAGATATAATTATGACTACTGGCCGGCCATACTTCTTTTCAACCAGACAAACAAGTTCGATTGGGATTATAGAACAAAAACATCTAATTCTTGGGCAACATTTATCTTGGATGAAAGTGAAGGTCTAACAATGCCAGGAGTGCAAAGACTTAATGACTCCATAAGGACATACGTTTGGTGTCTATTAGGAGCACAAGCACAGACCAAGTCTAGCATAGTAGATCAGTCTACAGGCTTTGATGCTAGAAAAACAATTTCTAGCCAATTTAGAAGATGCTATTAACTCTGCTGTTGATTTGCCTGCCAGCATACAAAGGTATCAAGACGTTCTTGCACATGCTAGGTCAAAGGTTGACTTTGTTGTAGGTCATGGATTGTACATGCTACCTCTGACCTTAGACTACAGATTGGCATGATACAGAATTATAACAATGAAATTCTCATAGCTGGAAAGGACCAAAACTTAGGGCACAATCAAAGCTTAAACACAAGGCCCGCTCCATCATTTTAAAAAAGTACCTAGCCTTGAAGAAAGCGATCCAGTTATAAGCGCCCACAGCCAGAAAGCACTCACCTGTTGATCTGCCTCGCACTGACAGTCACACAAGTGAAAAGACAGCCTTCTGTTTTTAACTTTTACTGGATTAGCTATACTTTATTTCACTAAAAATTAATCCGGCAGCGAGCACTCCTAACGTCCACAGATGGTCAGCCATATAACCAGCAACTTTGCCTATAGTAGACAAAACCAACTAACAACACTGCCAATTATGCCAGGCAGAGCATCAAGCGCTTTGGCAGCTAACTTCTTTAATAGGTTTGCTAGATGGTGTGTTGGCATCCGTTAGTCTCGGGAGACGATGGATTTGCGCCCTTTACAAATGTTTCCTTTGGTCATACAGCGTCTGCTGTGGCTGTATAGCCCCACATGGGAGTGGCAGTCTCTGCTGCATTTGATGCACTTGAAGGCCGAGTCAGCTGCTGGCAGCAGCTGCTTGTTCTTTCTCTGTGCACGCTTTGCGTCGTCAAGCTTCCGGAGCTTCTCTTCGCCAGCTTCCAGCCAGTGTTCACAGTGTGTCTCCAGCTGGATCTGTCCTGAGCAAGCTCTTCCCAGGTGTTGGTGTCGATGTCGAGAGCCTTCAGGTCGCGCTTGCAAACATCCTTGAAGCGGAGTTGTGGTCTTCCAGTTGTTCTCTTGCCCGAGGCAAGCTCTGCGTACAGAATGTCTTTGGGGATTCCTGCCGTCGTCCATTCGACGCACATGACCAAGCCACTGAGGCGACGCTGACGGAGAAGAGTGGTCATGCTGGGAATCTTTGCACGCTCAAGCACATCGTTGTTTGTCACGCGATCACTCATGTGATCCCAAGTATGCGCGGAGGGCAGCGCATGTGGAAGGCACTCAGCCTCTTCTCTTGTGAGGCATACAGGGTCCAGGATTCGCTGGCGTACAGGAGAGTGCTTAGCACACAGGCTCGGTACACGCAATCTTGGTGTTCAATGTTAACATGCTGTTGTTCCACACTCTCTGAGATAGTCTGGCCAGGGTGGTAGAGGCCTTGCCAATCCTTCTGTTGATCTCTGTATCCAGAGAGAGGTTGTCGGTGATGGTGGAACCGAGGTACGTGAATGGCTAACGGCCTCTAATTCATGGTTGTTGATTGGTGATGCGGGGTTGTTCAGCATCCTGAGCCATCCCGTTCGTCTTCTTCAAGCTTATTGTCAGGCCTAACTATCAAAGCTTTGCAAACGGTCCATCAGACTCTGTAACTCTGCTTCGGTGTGGGTGGCCAGAGCAGCGTCATCTGCAAACAGCTTGCTCTGTGGTCATACCGTACTTTGCTCTTTGCTTCAGCCGAGCCAGGTTGAACAGTCGGCCATCTGATCGGGTGTGAAGGGAACACCCTCAGTTGATGTTCCAAAGGCGTGCTTCAGCAGGACAGAAGAAGATGCGAAAAGGGTGGGAGCGAGGAACAGCCTGTTTGACTCACTGGTATGTTGAAGCATTGTGTCGAGCCGTGTACTGCATGTCTTTTTGTAAGATGGTAACGTGACCTA
>CM031628.1:38842148-38869227 GCA_018398815.1 Conus ventricosus
TGTGTGTGTGTGTGTGTGTGTGTGTGTGTGTGTGTGTGTGTGTGTTTGTGTGTGTGTATGCGTGTGTGTGTGTGCGTGTGTGTGTGTGTGTGTGTGCGTGTGTGTGTTGTTACGTGTGCGCGCGCGCGCGCGCGCGTGCGCGGAGAGAGATACCGAGCCTCCAGAATAGAACACGAAAACTCTGTACTGGGAAAGAGATACAAAGCATTATAGAATGAGGACAAGAACTCTGAGTGGAAAAGGAAAAAGTGAACCCCGTAGATATAGGACACAAAACCCTGGGGGGAAGGGGGAGGGGTAAAAGAGAAACCCAACCATACAGAAAAGGACACAAAACCCTGGGGTAAACAGACGCCGAACCTTACAGAAAGAGGGCACGAAACCGTGAGGAAGAGGATGGGGAAAGGGGTACAGGAAGGGGCTCACCAAGTCTCATGAAAAAGGACACAAAACCCAGGGTTGGGGTGGGGGTAGGGAGTGAACAAACACTTATACAAAGAGGACACGAAAGCCAGTGGTGGGAAAAAGAGTCATTAAGCCTTATAGAAAGAGGACACGAAGCACTGTGTAGGGTTGGGGGTAGGACACTAAGGCTCATAGAAAGAGGACATCAAGCACTGTGTAGGGGTGGGGGGGGGGGGGGGGGGGGGGGCACACACTAAGCCTCATAGAAAGAGGACACGAAGCACAGTGTAGGGGTGGGGGGCAGACACTAAGCCTCATAGAGACGAAGCACTGTGAAGGGGTGGGGGGGGGGGGGGGCAGACACTAAGCCTTATAGAAAGAGGACATAAGCACTGTGTAGGGGTGGGGGGGGGGGGGGGGGGCACACACTAAGCCTCATAGAGGACACGAAGCACTGTGTAGGGGTGGGGGTATGGGGGGCAGACACTAAGCCTCACAGAAGAGGACACGAAGCACTGTGTAGGGGTGGGGGTATGGGGGCAGACACTTAGCCTCACAGAAAGAGGACACGAAGCACTGTGTAGGGGTGGGGGTATGGGGGCAGACACTAAGCCTCATAGAAAGAGGACACGAAGCACTGTGTAGGGTGGGGGGCAGACACTAAGCCTCATAGAAAGAGGACACGAAGCACTGTGTAGGGGTGGGGGTGGGGGGGCAGACACTAAGCCTCATAGAAAGAGGAGACGAAGCACTGTGTTGGGGTGGGGTATGGGGGCAGACACTAAGCCTCATAGAAGTAGAACACGAAGCACTGTGTAGGGGTGGGGGGGGGGGGGGGCAGACACTAAGCCTCACAGAAAGAGGACACGAAGCACTGTGTAGGGATGGGGGTGGGGGGCACACACTAAGCCTCATAGAAAGAGGACACGAAGCACTGTGTAGGGGTGGTGGGCAGACACGAAGCCTCATGAGAAAGAGACGAAGCACTGTGTAGGGGTGGGGGGGCAGACATTAAGCCTCATAGAAAGAGGAGACGAAGCACTGTGTAGGGGTGGGGGTGGGGGGCACACACTAAGCTCATAGAAAGAGACGAAGCACTGTGTAGGGGTGGGGGTGGGGGGCACACACTAAGCCTCATAGAAAGAGACAAAGCACTGTGTAGGGGTGGGGGTGGGGGGCACACACTAAGCCTCATAGAAAGAGACGAAGCACTGTGTAGGGGTGGGGGTGGGGGGCACACACTAAGCCTCATAGAAAGAGGAGACGAAGCACTGTGTAGGGGTGGGGGTGGGGGCACACACTAAGCCTCATAGAAAGAGACGAAGCACTGTGTAGGGGTGGGGGCAGACACTAAGCCTCATAGAAAGAGGAGACGAAGCACTGTGTAGGGGTGGGGGTGGGGGGCAGACACTAAGCCTCATAGAAAGGAGACGAAGCACTGTGTAGGGGTGGGGGTATGGGGGCAGACACTAAGCCTCATAGAAAGAGGACACGAAGCACTGTGTAGGGGTGGGGGTATGGGGGCAGACACTAAGCCTCATAGAAAGAGGACACGAAGCACTGTGTAGGGGTGGGGGTATGGGGGCAGACACTAAGCCTCACAGAAAGAGGAGACGAAGCACTGTGTAGGGGTGGGGGTGTGGGGACAGACACTAAGCCTCATTGAAGTGGACATGAAACTGGGGGGAAAAAAGACTTACCCTTGTAACAAAAAGTCTGAGTGACTTACGGAAAACGAACAATCCGCATCAGCAGGCGGCCCTTCATTCAGCTCTACCAGGTTGGAAGCCCTTGTGTAAATGCGAGTGTGGACTGTTAAAACGCTTAGAGCATGATTTGTAGTCGACGATAGGCTCAAAAATGACAATATAATCTGAACGAACACACCAATACCAGGCACTTAACTGTATTCAAGAACAATACAGGCCCATATCAGTCCACTCGACTGTGAAAGAACAGGCACACTATACTAGGGTAAAAATGGAACGAAAAATGAGGAAGAATGAGAATAAGATAGAAGACTACTTAGCTGCATTCCCGGTTCGTCGTCCTGGTTTCCGTTTTCCGCGGCCATTGATGCAGGAGTCTTTAGTCCTGTTGATGTAAACATATTTTTTGACATCTGATCTTCACAATTAAGCAATGTTTTTGGTTGTTTAAGGCAAGCTGAAGTCAAAATGAACGTACTTAAAACGTGAAGTAACATACATTTCATAGACGATACGAAACGGCCCTTGAATATTTGACTAATGTTTTCTTCACAAGTTACAAACATCAGACATCAACGAAGCACAAACAATTCCTATCTAGGCAATACCGTTTCATGCATTATTCTGTATCATCTGCTGAGGTACACATTTGTCAAAAATTCAAATGTTTTGTCGGGCTCGGACCTAAGGTCTGTTTCAGATTGATAGAAGTCTTCACCTGTCCAAGTGGAGCAGCGTGTGAGTGTGCCCGCTTCGTTTAGGCCCTTGACACTGGATGCGTGTCATCGTCCATCCTTGCAGGACACCACAGAAAGGAAGTGTAGATGCCACTGCAACAGGACCAGACAATGTGTCAGTGTATGAGATGGCTGGAATGAGCAGCGTGGGAATGCCACCGAGAGAAGTACGGAAGATGACATCAAAAAGTCAAAATGACAAAGACACTGACACGGAAAGAGGAGACGGAGGAAAACGTGGAAACCCAATATCATTGCGGTATCATTCTGATAGTTTCGGCTTATCGGACGCTAGATAAGAAAAAAAAAGAGAAAAGGGAGGTGGGGGGTGGGCGGAGGGGGAATACATTTGAGTAAAGCTGGGGTATGTGCGACGTCTGGAGATGAGGTGTTTGGTGTGTGTTGGACTGGGAAGGAGTACCTTTCAAACCCCTAGAGAATGTAAATATCTTCGTTCAAGACCACCCATCTTATTTTGCACGAAAACCCCCTTTTCACATACAAATCACGTCCATCACATATCAGTTTTGACCAAAATCAACACCTGTTTCACACTAAGATTAACATCCAAAAACCTCTAAAATTGACGTAATTGTCAATTTAAAACGGGGGTTTCCGTGCAGAATAGGATTTGGTGATCTTGAACCAACATATTTACATTCTCTCCAGGCACATAAAAATTACGGGTTTACAGTATGCTCTTCTACTTCTAACACTATTAATAAATTAGAACAAACTAGTCTCCCATCTTGGTTAGTTATTTTATATATTTAATGAGTTTATGTCTAGGTTAACTAATTCTTTAAAATTGGCTGTCTCCACCAAACCTGAATAGTGATAATCGCAAAACCCTGCCTTAATTTCCGGCAGTGCTCGTAGAACTGTAGAGGGCTGCCCCATAAATAAATTGCGGTCTGTTTTTTAACTCTTCTAAATAGACATACAACATCGGGTACATGAGAAAATCGCGCGGCCTACTGCCTACATACTCTAAAGTCCGCTTTTTAAGTGCATATGTGTTTTAATATGATACGTTTCACCACAGTCATAAAAGCCTAAAATTCGAGCAAGGCTTCTAGGAAAAACGAACTCCCTTTCTTCAAGTTCTGGAAAATTCATAGTAATTATAAGATTTACCTCATTAATTTTTAACATAATGTTAAAATTGCTAAATACTTCTCTTAAAGAACAAAAGTTGTAGTAGCCATCGGGTATTTTAAAATGTTTTAATAGCTTGCCTTGCCCGTCCTTAATATCCACCAGTTATTCTTATCTTTTTCAGATATGTTAATCCATTTTATTTTAAACCCAATTTCTTTAAGGGCAATCCTATAATTACCGCGCCTATTGTTAATTGGGTGCGTTAAGAACACACTTTTGTTTTGTTGGTTTATATAGATGTGCTCTTTTTTATAACTATTTAAAAAAACTATTTTAAAAAATGGAGCCTTTTAAATATAACGTAAGTGCCGCTTACAATGTAGGAGCGTTTTATAACCCCAAATCTTTGGACTTCAGTTTACTAACTATTGCAGTAGACGAATCATATGGCTTCCAAGTCAGACTTGTAAACCCACTAACTAAATATTTAAATCCACCAATAATAATGATAGAGTGCCATCAGCATGGTCATCCCACCCTATGACGTTTTCCCAGAATCAGTTAAATTTTGCTGTTTACTGCGCATCCACAGGCTGCGGTGTTTCATATGCAAACCATTTAAACCATCCTAATCTTTTGGTAAGGTCAGTATATAACTTCATGTTTATTACCAATACAGACGAATACTAACTGAACTACAAGTAGCCCTCCCAAGCGACAGCGCGTTTAATCCATTCAACAGCCCAATGGACATAATGCATATGAGAGAATCTGCAACGAATTTAACATTATCCTTCAACTGATTTTAGACAAAAGTTAGACCGCAATCATGATTTAGGCACATTGTATTTGTGGGGCGCAAAAAGAGAATATAATTATGACTACTGGCCGGCCATACTTCTTTTCAACCAGACAAACAAGTTCGATTGGGATCTATAGAACAAAAACATCCTAATTCTTGGGCAACATTTATCTTGGATGAAAGTGAAGGTCTAACAATGCCAGGAGTGCAAGACTTAATGACTCCATAAGGACATACGTTTGGTGTCTATTAGGAGCACAAGCACAGACCAAGTCTAGCATAGTTAGATCAGTCTACAGGCTTTGATGCTAGAAAACAATTTCTAGCCAATTTAGAAGATGCTATTAACTCTGCTGTTGATTTGCCTGCCAGCATACAAAGGTATCAAGACGTTCTTGCACATGCTAGGTCAAAGGTTGACTTTGTTGTAGGTCATGGATTGTACATGCTACCCTCTGACCTTAGACTACAGATTGGCATGATACAGAATTATAACAATGAAATTCTCATAGCTGGAAAGGACCAAAACTTAGGGCACAATCAAAGCTTAAACACAAGGCCCGCTCCATCCATTTTAAAAAAAGTACCTAGCCTTGAAGAAAGCGATCCAGTTATAAGCGCCCCACAGCCAGAAAGCACTCCACCTGTTGATCTGCCTCGCACTGACAGTCACACAAGTGAAAAGACAGCCCTTCTGTTTTTAACTTTTACTGGATTAGCTATACTTTATTTCACTAAAAATTAATCCGGCAGCGAGCACTCCTAACGTCCACAGATGGTCAGCCATATAACCAGCAACTTTGCCTATAGTAGACAAAACCCAACTAACAACACTGCCAATTATGCCAGGCAGTGCATCAAAGCGCTTTGGCAGCTAACTTCTTTAATAGGTTTGCTAGATGGTGTGTTGGCATCGTTAGTCTCGGGAGACGATGGATTTGCGCCCTTTACAAATGTTTCCTTTGGTCATACAGCGTCTGCTGTGGCTGTATAGACCCACATGGGAGTGGCAGTCTCTGCTGCATTTGATGCACTTGAAGGCCGAGTCAGTGCTGGCAGCAGCTGCTTGTTCTTTCTCTGTGCACGCTTTGCGTCGTCAAGCTTCCGGAGCTTCTCTTCGCCAGCTTCCAGCCCAGTGTTCACAGTGTGTCTCCAGCTGGATCTGTCCTGAGCAAGCTCTTCCCAGGTGTTGGTGTCGATGTCGAGAGCCTTCAGGTCGCGCTTGCAAACATCCTTGAAGCGGAGTTGTGGTCTTCCAGTTGTTCTCTTGCAGAGGCAAGCTCTGCGTACAGAATGTCTTTGGGGATCCTGCCGTCGTCCATTCGACGCACATGACCAAGCCACCTGAGGCGACGCTGACGGAGAAGAGTGGTCATGCTGGGAATCTTTGCACGCTCAAGCACATCGTTGTTTGTCACGCGATCACTCCATGTGATCCCAAGTATGCGCCGGAGACAGCGCATGTGGAAGGCACTCAGCCTCTTCTCTTGTGAGGCATACAGGGTCCAGGATTCGCTGGCGTACAGGAGAGTGCTTAGCACACAGGCTCGGTACACAGCAATCTTGGTGTTCAATGTTAACATGCTGTTGTTCCACACTCTCTGAGATAGTCTGGCCAGGGTGGTAGAGGCCTTGCCAATCCTTCTGTTGATCTCTGTATCCAGAGAGAGGTTGTCGGTGATGGTGGAACGAGGTACGTGAACTGGCTAACGGCCTCTAATTCATGGTTGTTGATGGTGATGCGGGGTTGTTCAGCATCCTGAGCCATCCCGTTCGTCTTCTTCAAGCTTATTGTCAGGCCAAACTCATCACAAGCCTTTGCAAAACGGTCCATCAGACTCTGTAACTCTGCTTCGGTGTGGGTGGCCAGAGCAGCGTCATCTGCAAACAGCATGTCTCTGATGGTCACTACCGTACTTTGCTCTTTGCCTTCAGCCGAGCCAGGTTGAACAGTCGGCCATCTGATCGGGTGTGAAGGTGAAACCCTCAGTTGATGTTCCAAAGGCGTGCTTCAGCAGGACAGCGAAGAAGATGCCGAAGAGGGTGGGAGCGAGGGACACAGCCCTGTTTGACTCCACTGCGTATGTTGAAGGCATTGATGTCGAGCCGTCGTACTGCACTGTGCTTTCATGTCGTCGTGGAAGACTGGATCACACTCAAAAGTCTTGGTGGGCAGCCTATCTTCGCTAGGACGTTAAAGAGACCATCTCTGCTGACAAGATCAAATGCCTTGGTCAGGTCAATGAAGGCCAGAAAGAGGGGCTTGTGCTGCTCTCTACATTTCTCTTGCAGCTGTCTGATGGAGAAGACCATGTCGATGGTTGATCTCTCCGAGCGGAACCCGCATTGCGACTCTGGGTACACTCTGTCAGCGAGCTTCTGCAGCCTGTTCAGGACGACTCTTGCAAATACTTTGCCTACAATGCTCAGGAGAGATATTCCTCTGTAGTTATTGCAGTCACTTTTGTCGCCTTTGTTCTTGTATAATGTGACAATATTGGCATCTCTCATATCTTGAGGTACTGCTCCTTCCTCCCAGCACTGACAAAGGAGGTTGTGCAGGTGTTCAAGCAGTGCACTGCCGCCACACTTGATGACTTCTGGTGGTATGCCATCCTTCCCTGGTGCTTTTCCTGAGGACAGGCTCCTGATTGCTTTCTCTAGTTCTGCCAGAGTGGGTTTCTCATCCAGTTCCGCCATGAGGGGGAGGCTTTTAATCGCATCAAGGGCCTCGTCGGTGACGTGGTTCTGTCTGGAGTACAATTCGGAATAATGTTCCACCCATCGCTCCATCTGCTTGTCCTTGTCCTGGATGGTCTCGCCCGTGGCAGACTTCAGTGGAGCTGTAGTCTTCTTGGTGGGGCCCATTGCTTTTTTGATGCCGTCGTACATGCCCTTGATGTTTCCAGTTATCAGCCGATATCTGGATGCTTTGACATAGCTGGAGCCAGTAGTCGTTAGCGCACTGCCTTGCTAATCTCTGTACTTTGTCTTTGCAGATCTGTACACCTGCAGGGTTCTCTGGCTGGGGGATCGCTTGTATTCAGGTGGGCGCTGCGGCGTTCTTCTATGGCTGGAGTGAGTATGGAGGAGTTGGCCTCAAACCAGTCGTTGTTCTTGGTCTGCTTTTTTCCAAAAATCTTCATGGCAGTGCTGTGTACTGTCTCTCTGATGTAGTCCCATCTCTCATGGGCTGAGCCACCGGGAGGGTTCTGAGTCGAACACCTCGGAGAGGGCTTGGGTAAATTCCGCCGCCTTGTCAGGATGTGTGGTCTTGTTCACATCGATGCGAGGTTTGCCTTCAGGCCTAGAGCGATGTATCTTCTTAGGCTGGAGCTTGATCTTGCAGCACACCAGCGAGTGATCGGTTGTCGCAGTCGGCGCTGTGGAAGGTGCGAGTAAAAAGGACACGCCTCAAGGCAGACCGCCTGATGATAATCAGGTCTAGCTGGTGCCAGTGCTTGGAGCGAGGGTGTCTCCATGACACTTTCTGCTGAGGCTTTGTCTGGAAGAAGGAGTTGGTGATGCTGAGGTCGTGGTATGAGCACATCTCCAGGAGTCGCTGCCCATTTTCATTCATCTTTCCCACACCAAACTTTCCGAGACAGGAGGGCCAGGAGTCATGGTCAGCGCCACTCTGGCTTTGAAGTCACCCAGCAGTAACAGTTGCTCGTCTTTGGGGATCCTCTGGATAAGTGAGTCGAGCTGATCGTAGAACTCGTCCTTTGTTTCCTTGGTGGCGCGAGTGTTGGCGCATAGACGCTGATCAGGTTGACGGGACCAGTGGTGGTGGTTGAGGCGGAGTGATAGCAGTCTTTCAGTTCCTTGTTGGCGGGTTCTATCATCCCTAGCAAGGAGTTCCGGACAGCAATCCAACGCCATATTTCTCTGGTGTCTTCAGCGCTCTTCCCTTGCCAGAAAAACGTAAAATCCTTTTCTCGGAGGGTTCCAGAGTCAGCAAGCCTCGTCTCTTGCAGTGTGGCGATGTCGACCTGGAGTCTCACAAGTTCATCGTTGATGACGGAGGTCTTTCGAGCATCGCTAAAAGCCTGGAGGTCGTCCGACAGTCCAGGAGTCATTGTCCTTACATTCCAGGTGCCAAACTTGAGAGCTGGAGTTTTTCTTGTTATTTTGATTTTCCCTTGCTTTTGCCTGGTGCAGTGATTGCAGTCCGCTTGTCAGATACTTCCGTACCTGAGCCCTACGCACCCAGTAAGGCAGGCGAACTGTGGCGAGACAGCACCCTATTGGCTGGGGGCTGCCCAGCTTAAGGCGGGCGGTAGCTGTCCAATGAGATGATGATCTCTCCCACCGACGGAAGCAACCCCTGGCGCCAGCTCTACGCCAATCGAGCGGATGGCTTATAACGGTAAACTGCTGCTTCCCGTGTTGTTTCGACGCTTTGCAGCGAAGCTGAAGTGTTCCTCTCCAGGGCGCAAGCCTGGGCAAGTTGGTATGGAGAATCAGCTGTTGCCCATGCAGCAGATTCCCCCTCTCCACCAGCTGATGGATCCAAGGGAAGGCAGAGCCGATACAACTTGGCACCAACGGCGTCGCAGGAGTTGCCGGGATGACGTTGAAGACAAGGTCAAGCTGCCTTAGGGACTCCGGCTCCGGATTTTTCCTCAGGGTTGACTCCCGAAGCCTTTCCCGTGAGTGGGTATAGCCGCAAGGCAGCGGAGGTTTAGATTCAGTGTTTTCCTTCACCTAGATGGACTACTTTCCCAGGTTGACGAGTTCTATCTACCCGATCTATGCGGTGTTAATTGTTTTCTAATCCAACTTTTAATGGTGTAATTGTTTTCTAATCCAACTTTTTACCAGGCTGAGGTGCCGGAGGTGCTACTGGTTCGGTTGGTGCACTGCCGGTTAAAGCATAAACGAGTGTAGAGATAGCAAACCCAACAGCAGTTAATATGCTAACTATTGTAATCCCCTGTTCTCTAAACAGAATCCTTATTCTTTCTGCTAGCGTAGTGTTTTCATAAAGTATTTTGTTTATAGTTTCTGATTCTGCTTGTTTGCGCTGCTAGCTGCGCTCTGTTAGTAGACAGCGCTTCTAAATTAGCTGACCTTTCTAGCATTAAATCCTGTATTTTTGCTGTATTCTAACCTTTTCTTCTCGCCCTAAATTGTTGTCATCTGCATCAGCGAGTTTATTTTTTTCTTCTTCTATCTCTCTATCCAGCTTGCTAAGTTTTCCTAGATTGAGCACTAGTTCCTTACAGTTGTAAAAGCATCCTTATAACCATTAAGTTCACGCCTAAGCCTAAAGTTTTCACTCCTAAGAGCCTCAATTTCACGCTCAGCGAGTTCAGAGTTGTCAATTGTTTTAATTGCGTGTCCTCATTAAAACTCGTTCTCAATTTCTGCTATTGCTTCATCTGTTCTTGGGCCCAAATCCTGAAAGAGGTCATTTCTATTTCAGATCGTGTTGGCAGCCTTTGCACTATGGTTTGTAAACGACTAACAGCCTCAGAGCTTAAATCTCCAATAAAGTTCAATTTCCTTTTGTCAGCAACAGGGAGTTTTCCCAGAATTGTGCTTGTTTTTAAAAACTGGGTTGAGTCTGGTTTTTTAGTAAACCGCACAAGGTCCCCTTCACTGGTTCTATAATTCAAATGATTATCTTTATCTCAAAATTGGAAACCCTAAGCGCTTCTGGTTGCTCTCGACCCATATGGCTATATAATGATTCAATTCTATCTAGCAATCGTATTTGACGTAATCCTACTTCTTGACCTACTGCCGCTCCTTCAATTTCTTCATCTACTGAAGGCCCCAATTGTGTTTCGTCTTCTTCGTCTTCAGAAGGATCAGGCACATCATAATCTTCATCCATATTTTTTATTTATATTCTTTTTTGTTTTTAAAATATGAACGCATACGGTTGTGACCTCGATCCATACAGAAAAGAGAAGGAACCCCATGGCGTAAAAGGTATAAGGCAGACTGTAATTAGTGTAAATACTCCATCAACAGTTCAGCCTGGACAAGCTTTAACAGTCAAGTTCCTGATCTTGCACTGACGATGTTATAATGCAGGCACTGCTAAACTATCATTCAAAACAGATATTACATCGACAGATCCTAATGCAAATGTTGTTGCTAATTTGGGCAGGGCCATCGTTAATCGTATAGCAATTAAACTGGAGGGCGTTGAAGTCTTTGTACTAGAGAGGCAGACATTTTTACCCTCTATTCGATCTATGGCTACCTAAAAAAAAAGAAAGAGAAAGTTTATCAGGGAAAAACAAAGCCCAAACGGTCTCAGCACAGGCTTAAAGCGGAGGTTTGCAAAGAATGATTTTAAAAGATGAGGCAGTAGCAGAAGCATTTGGCAACAGATTCTGTATCCCTCTAGATTTTGAACTGTTAAAGACGCATATGCCATATTACCAAGGCGCACTAAAAGAAAAACTTACTTATGATCTGACATTTAATCCTGCGATTCTGGTGTTCTGTCTGAAGCCCCTTTGGCTAAATAACAGTTAGCGACATTTCTCTTGAGTTTGATTTTGTTACTAACCCCAGACTGGCTAGAACAATATTAACCCAGTATAAAGTTAAACGGTTATTTATTATGAAATGGTTATGCACGCCATTACAGAAATAGAAACAAGCGAGCACTCTTTGGAACATACATCTAAATCAGTCTCTTGAAGTTTTTAAAAGGAATTTTGTTCTTATTTACTGAAAAAGCAACCCCTTTTCAGAGAGAATCAGAAGCGTTTTATAATCCAAAAATGAAAAGGGTTGACTGTGTAAAAAATGGCAAGTTGACCCAGTTGTATTCGGGTCGCGGTCTTTTACCTCCCAACACTTTGATGAAAAAAGAAAGTTGTTCGCTGGAGGTGGGCAAAGAGATCCTGCAGTTGATCGTGTATGTAAAAAACTTCCCCTTTTATGATGTAAGACTCGAAGACTATTTAAAGTAAATATGGACTGTGGTGGATTTTAGATCCACTTTTGACAACAGATTGTTTGGAAGTGGAAAAAGGATAGGGCAAGATGGTTACAAATAAATATTCGCAAGAAAGCAGACGGAAACGCCCCAATACAAATGCATGTTTTTCCCGGTTTGCGATGCTCAGTTAAACATTGAAGAAAACAGGCTAAAAGACGTGGCTTTTTAAAAAATGTAGAAGAAATTATTCTAATAAAAACAGATGGATAGCTTGAAGTTTCTTCCTAAAATCCACATGTTCTTTACTGCGGGATTACAGAATGTGGGAAACTGTCTTCGTACTTGATTTGTTACAAACAATATACAGGTTTCATTACGAGCACATTTTTAAATTTTTCTGCACAACCATTAAGCACAACAAGTCTTACAAAAAAAGGGAAGTTTTTTTGGGACAGACGAATATATTTTTAGTTGTCCTAGCGACAAACTGAGCGACTGTTTAGAACATTACTATAGACTATTTGAGGGAACTGAAACGTTTGTTTTTTACTGAACATTAAAAGCACCGTTTTGATTTGCCGATTTCCCATTTGGAAAAAATGTGAAATTTGGTTTTGGGTATGTTAACAATTTTTAAAGGGACACAGATTCACACTGCCTTGGTTTCTCCGCGCTGCCGACATTCGTGTGACGCCCACGTGCAACTCGCCCAAAACTTTTTTTGCCACTGGGGCCGAGACTGAACGTAGCTCATCTGTTTCTTTGTCTCAAATGGTGAGTTTGAAGTCATGCCGACTGGAAAACGGTATCAGTTGTCATTCGACCAGGCGAAGTGGTCGAAAACAATGCCGCGACTGTCTATGCAAGAAACGCGAGGAGCCATTGGAATGTTGATGGTCGGTTGTCATCGAGGAGAAACAGCCGGGACAACTGAACTGCAGTCACTCTACAATTGTAAGGCTATCACAACGTTTGGCAGCGACTGGTTCCACCACTGATCGGCGCCGAACGGGCCAACCTCGTGTTACCACACCAGCGCAGGATCGATAATTCGACAGTTTCTTTCTTCGTAATCGATTCCTTACAGCAGCAGAAACATGTCGCCAGGTGGTTGGTCGACGGGGTCCAGTGTCTGGACAAACCGTTCGACGTCGATTGCAAGAATCAGGGCTCAATGCAAGACGCCCTCTGTTGGCCCAGTCCTCACCCGTAGACCCGTCAGAAACGCCTGCAGTGGGCCAATCACCATCTGCCATGGACACGACGTCAGTGGAGAGCTGTGCTGTTCTCTGACGAAAGTCGCTTCGCGTTTTCTCATGCTGAGGGGAGAATGAGAGTCTGGAGGCGTGTTGGGAACGCTAGCCAATGCTGCGTGTTTGAAGCTGTAGATGGGGATGGGGCAGTCTGATGGTTTGGGGGGCATTCAGTCATGACTACCGGACACCTCTTTTACTTTTTGACAACCATGTGAATGCCAACACGTACCAGCAGGTGCTGCGAACCCCTCGTCCCACTGTTTGGCCAGCACCGGAGCTGCAGTTTTTCCAGCATGATAATGCACGACCCCACACCGCAAAAAGCCACCGCTGCATTTCTCCAGGCGAAAAAACATTGCTGTGTTCCCCTGGCCATCTCTGTCCCTGACATGGTTTCCCTTGAACACGTTGGGATGAGCTGGGGCGTCTTGTGGCCCGTGGAAGACGTCACAGACTCTCGATCAATTTGGGAGGCGCGCACTGCCCGAGGAGTGGGATGGACTGCCACAGGCGTTCTTGCACAACCTTGTCTACTCATGAGGAGGCGCTGCCAAGCGTGCATCAGGGCAAATGGCGGACACACTCGGTATTAGAGCTCGCGGACGGACATGCTCGTCGTGGTGTATTTTTGACAGGGACCCTAGTGAAGTCCACAGCTCATTTCAGATGAATTCGGCCTTCTTGTCAGGAACAGACATTTTGTTTAATTGAAAAATGGATGCGTAATTCAAATTATGCTTACTTTAAATATAAATAATTCTGTACTACCAACGTTTGTCTGGTCTTTTGGCAAGCGGTGCGTTTTTAATGTTGTTCAGTATATATTGATGACTGTTCAGCTGAACAAGACATTGTTAAAAAAAGAAAAGCTCTGTCAAAGCTGGCCTTTAGCGGCCGCCATGGCTTAGTTTCTGTGTGGCTCTTAACTCAAAAATACAATGCTGTCTTAAGACTTTAGATCGCAGTTAAAATCGGTTGTATTTACACTAAGGACAAAGTTTTGAAGAATTTTTAAGTGAAAATTATATAATAAGGGCAAAGAGGAGCTAAAAAAAATAAAAGAGCAGTTAGAAAAGTCAAAAGCATGCTGAGTTTAGCTTACGGACTGACCCCCCAGTTCAATACGTTGTTATTGTAAATTGTTTATTATTGATTGCTTATAACAATTTGTTTATTATAATTTTAACATTATAAAAGAATGTCTCGGGGCCAGAATCAAAAGCGGAGCTAGCTCCTAAATGCGTTGCGTAGAGTTAAAAGACCTGCAGACACAACCGAGTTTGATCTAATAGGAATGCCAGGAAATGTTTATGGATTTGAGTACACGGATGATGGGGTTTACAAACGAACAGAAATTGAAGACAAAAAACGACAGCAGTACCCTACCCTAGAAGATATAAAAAATTTTAAAGGGGCAAAACGATTTTGGCAAACCGAATACAAACTTCATAAAAGAGAGAATGCTTGGGCGTTGCTTCCTGAAATTGCTTGGAATTTAAATTTTGAACTACAAAGCCCTAATGTATACTTTGATAAGGAAACAATTTCAGAAAAGCCTTAAATGCAGGACCCTATCTTGTTAGCCTGGTTCCAGGAACACAACAGAAAAAACAGATTAAAATAACTTGGCAGGGTTTAAATATATGCTACAGAGAAAGAAGCCCTTAGCGGAAGTGGGGGAATGACACCGTCGGCTTAGAATTTAACCCAAAGCTACCCCCACTACCTAGGCAAATGACGATGATTTTTCGCTATTTATTCTCCGAGGGAGGGCGATCCTAGTTTCCCAGAACATACTTTAATCAGAGGTATACAAATAAAGGCTGAAAACTTGGATGCTCCCTTTAAGCTCGGTATTGCAATTACTAAAACGGAGACAAATAAACACCCATGTATCATCTGACAAGGTTACTGTGATGGTTGACAAAGACAAACTAACAGTACTCGACTTTATTTTCATTAAGTATGTTGATTTTATTTCGTTTCACTCTCTTAATGAAGTGCTGCCAGAAGGATTAATAAGAAGACATGTAAAAGTTTTAATTTTTAAAAAATATTTTTAAAATGCTGTTCAAAAAGTTTAGGTTAAAGCAAATAACTTCAAAAGGAAATAGAAAGCGACTTGGATAAATATAGGGTTACTAGAAAAAAATATGCTAAAGCTTTAAATACTCTTTCTTATGAAATTCCCTGGTCATCGGCTGTAGCTAGCGAAAGGGTGCGGGGTCTAGCGTTGCCGTTTTAGCCACGGAGTTGGAGCGCCGGCCTCTTTAGCATTAGGTCTTGGGTTAGGTTTAGGTGCCGTGTCTATGGTTTTTAAGTGCTGTTTTAAAAAAATTAACTCCTAAATTACAAAAGCACACTGCCATTGTGGCCCTAGCATCGGCAAAACTTTGTTCATTAAGATTAAAAATTAAGCAAATCATTACAGATGAAAACATTCGACGAAAAATTTGTGATAAGTTATGGCGATGGTGAGGATTACAGACGACGGGAAAATTGAAACTACAAAAGGAGTGGAGAAGACTTTTACTTCACGACAGGTAGACACCGTGCGATTAAACAGAACATTAAAAAAACAAACACACCGATCGGTTAACCCCAAAATAGGTGAAAAAATTAAGTTTAAAAAAAAAAATTTAAGTTTAACAAAACAAAAATACTATTTTTTTGTTAATTCACTGTGTTTGGCGGGAAAACTTGCAGTCTTCACGAACAAAGGATCTTTTGGGGCAGGCCTTTTAGATGCAGTAGCACCGCTAGAAGAGAGAGTCTCTCTTAAATAATACCGGGAGGGTCTGTTTTCATGTTCGCTCAACTTCATATACTTTCTACGCTCCATATAGGATCTGTAGCTCTAATTTAACATCACCTTCTGCCTCTCCAGGAGAAATACAAATATCTTACTTTTAGTCCAAACGCAAGAGTTTTGATTACCTTGGATGTCTTCAGTAATGCTATTTTTTTTAAATTTGATTGCGTTTTACTGTTTAAGGCCGGGTTGCTTTAAATTCTTCATTTTTTCATTTGCGCGTAAGACTGCTGGCAATCTCCTAACCCATTCTGTGTTACGCATTCTGTCCATAATTTCTTTGTGATATTGTTAGGTAAACAGGCGTTCAGCTAGATTCTTATTAAAGTTTTCTACTAGGGCTTGTGATCGATGGTTGCCTGGGATCCCTCTCTTAACTGTAACATGTTTTAAAAACAACTGGTTTACAGAACCTTTAAACTTTTCCATCATCAACCTGGATCAGCCTAGGATACTTTAATGGGCCTCGCATGTATATTTGTTGTAAAGCCACACCCAAACAGCAGTTGAGCTTTTTCCGTTAAAGGTTCAGGTCTTTGTATCTTGAAGCCATGTCAACAACTGTCAGAGCCCCACTTAAACTTTTTTCTTCTAACTTTGTCATGTGGAAGATACAGCAAGTCCATCTGGTGGGTGTCTTAGGAACTGAGTTAACAAATCTGGGCCCTTATTCTTTGGGGGCAGGTAAATATTTTCCCAAATTCCCTGTTTTGAAAGCCAGTCTTTCGCATCGGGATTCAGACACTCTAGCAGCTTTACTCAGTTTTTCAATAGCAGTCTTTCCTTTCCAATACCCTTTAGGAGATAATAGATTTTGTACTTCGTATTGTCCATAAGAAGGGCTGTATTTTAATTGTATTTTTAATTTTTTTTTAGATTGTTTTTTGCAAAAATATAGATTGCCCCCATAGCACCCACAATAAACCAATTTCTGTATTTTCTGTTCTGATGGCTCATAAAAGTCCAGTTCTGGCGGCGGTGTTGTTAGAAACTTTTTTCCCTGTCACTAAGTAATACTCATTCATTGCCTCATCAACGTCTGTAAATGTATGCTCTGCATGTCCCTGTTCCCTTAACTTTTTATTAATAAAGTCTAAGGGGAGCAATTCGTCTTTTCTCATAAGCGTCTCTTGCCTTAGCTAAATTTTCTATTGCCTTGTTATGGCGTTCTCTCTCTTCATCAGACCTAAATTACTAAACATATAATTGCTTCCAGAGAAGGCCAAGGCATTAACAATAGCTCCTCCTCCCATCATAACGACTCCCCCATTTTTTATAAATCAATATTTATAGATTAATCTGTCTATGAACTAATATTTTTCGGGGATAACCCCCTGTGCTAAAAGAAAGTCTTTTGAGGCAATCCCTACAGTAATTACAACTTTTAACCTTAACAACGTCCTCAATGTAAAACCCTTCCCGAGGTCAGCCGGCTTCATTTCTAACATGTTTTTTGCTAACACGCTATTAGCCTTTTACTAAGGCCGCTAATTTACAGAGAATGGTAAATCGTATTGATAATCTTTTTTTCACTTATCTTTTTATTAACTAAAAATATAATTAAAATAATCAAAATACGAAAGGCTGTCTATATGCTTTTTAATCATATAATCTTTGTTGTTAAAGCTAAAAAAAAAGTTGCAACTAGTTTTGGCGAATCTTCTATCTTCCCCAGGGTTGGGTGGTTTTTATTCCTAACAAACATTTTGCAAGGGTTGAATAAACTACAACACCAACGATAGGCACTGCATAATTAACCAACTTTAAACTCATGGTTTTAAAAGTATATTTTTTATTGCTTTAAAAATGGATTTGTGACGAACTATTAAAGTGTGAGGAGCAAGCAGACAAACTCCCGCAGACCTCTCCCCTAAAGAAAGATTTTACTCTCTGGCTGCGTGTGGAAAAACTAGACAGTATTTAGGCACTGAACTAAGTATTGAACAGATCCAACAACTGTTACTTCAGACATTGAAAAGTACTACGCTAGGTACGAAGCCCAGCTGGATCAAAATGGTTAGATCATAGGCCAGACAATGATTAGTTTATATGCTAAGTTAGTAAGTAGATGGCGCCAGTTGATTCAGAAGAAGATTTAAAATATGACTTATCACAAGATCCGGTTTTAAAACAGTCCCTAGAAACTCTAGCATGTGACATGTATTACAAATTTGGGACGATGTTATGCCCATTCATCATGGGGTTAATTTACTTTTAATCATTTTAAATTTTGATCATATAAATTTAATCGCAATAAAAAATGAGCGATCAGGAGAAGACGCCGCAGGACAATCCGCAGGACCCTCCGCAGGAGAAAGAATGTACCACAAGTGAATGACCGCTAGTGTAGTGTTACTAACCCTAAAAATCCTGGACGTGTTGAGGTGGGGCGTTAAACTAGCTGAATGGAACAACTGAAAAAAATCAAACCAACCCGCAAAACAAAAATTGTTAGATTGGTAAAAACAACATCACCGCCAGCAACAACACAATTAACAAAAACACAATCACAATCAAACAAAAAGATGTATCATTATGTTTGGGTGCTGCTGCTGCTGTTGGGTTTTTTGCATATAAATACCTAACCCATACCTAACAAAAAAGCCGCAAGCCCCCACAGTAAAAGAAGAACCGCCTTCTGCAAAACAAGTGCAACCTCCTGTTGTAGACCATTTTCTATTTAAAGTTTTTAAGAACTAGATAAAGTACAAGTTAAGAATAAATAAAGTACAAGTTAAGTTAGTTACAGAAAAATACTTTTTTAAGTTAAGTGCCAAGTAAATTACAAGTTAAGTGTAAGTAAATTATAAGTTATTTAAAGTACTAGTTAGGTTCTTAAGTTAAGTTCTTGTTAGGTTCTTAAGTTAAGTACAAGTTAAGTTCTTAAATAAGTTCTTGTTAGATTCTTAAGTACAAGCCAAGTTAGTCAAGTTATCTTTTAAAGTTCTCCAATGCCCTACAGCATATGAAAACTCAGGACTGACGTAAGTTCTCTTGTTATTGTTAGAGACTAGTGGGTTTCTTGTTTAAAAGCAGTTGTGTTTACTTGATGGAGGTAGAGCGCAGATTTAACATTTTGTGTGATGAAATACTTTGGTTTTTAAAAAAGAGCGTGCTTGTAGTTATCGTGAGATTTATTTTTGGGCAACTTCTTTACTTATGCCTTTAGCTTTTTTCATTACAGAAGTCTGGTGGCAACGCTGTAAAATCTTTGACCGCAAACCAACTATTCTTTTTTAACTGTCCCATTAAGTTACCTTCATCTTTCCAATTACTTTCTTGTTCACAGTTTTAAATGTAAAGGACTGTCTTTTGGATAGTCGCATGTGTCGTACCACCCCTCAAACTCCTTTAGCTCAGTTTCAAGTCTTTGTAAAAGTCTTCTGTGGGGGACGTCAGAAATAAGAGTCGGTGTCTGTGTAAAGTACTCTTGCTTTGGGTACAGTGGTTTAAAGTAGTCGTTACAGAAATTCTAACATCAATAACTTTGACAACTCTAATACGGTTAAAACCGATAAAACACCGGCTTGTCCAACTTAACAGCCCTTTTTCTTCATCATAATGCCAACCAGGCTTTTCGTTTAAAACTTCTAAAGTCTTGTTTGTTGGGTTTTGAGGCAAACTTAATTGCTTGGTTTTCTTTAGTAACTAATTTACATCTTTGCGATTGTGTACGTTATCCATGGTTTTGCCAAAACAGCTGTTATAAGTTTAAAGAAGTCTTTTCTGAAGCATCAGTGGCTTGGGTTCTAAGATCAGTATTCTTCTTGATGTATGGCCTCATAAAGGGCTCTTGATCACGATAATTATTCTGTGAACAGCTGTCTTTCAGTCCGTGTCTTAAGTAAAACTGTAGGGTCTGTAATGACACACATATTTAGTCTTGTGTCTAAGATTGGGAACAAGTTTAGGAGGTTCGATGGGGCTCATCTTTAATCTTTCTGCGGCTAGGGGGTTTAAACGTTGTGGAGATCGTGTAATTCTTTAGAGTATTCTAAGTCTACTTTTCCCAAGATTAGTCTGCTGGATTATCAGGCGTAAGTTTTAACAACATACTTAAACACAGTATTTTAAAATTTTTGAGGCCCTTTTATCATTCTAAAGTTTCTCAGTGGGGAACGGTTGACTCATGGCCCATCCATACAGATTGTTAGCGTCTAAGTACATTACATTGTTGGATGGTTTAGTGGGGTCATAATCGTCTAAATACTTGTTGTTGGCTTTGCAGTAAGGATGTGAGGCCTGCTATTTTCCTCCGCTCAGCCCGTCTTCAATCATCTGAAGTGTGGGCAGATCAGTATTAAGTCAATCTGGATGTTTGTTTGACTTTAAGAAAGCATCAAGAAAGACCTGGGGCAGGATGTAATGTGATGAGTCTAAGTTGTAATGTTTCATGCAGTAGATCTGTAAATTTTGAAAGACATCTGCTAATAAAATACGTCAGCCAATAAATTTTTGTGATGTCGCTGTTTTCGGGCGCCCATTCTTTGCGTATTTATAGTCGAGTCAGTTATGCCTTTTCCTGTTAAGACGGCTGTAAAAAATTTTTCTTAGTGGTAGGGCTGGCTCATCAAACCTTTCCCACGGGGTCCATGTATTCATAAGGATTAAACGCCTTTACGTACTAAAGATGGGTCAAAATATTGTTTAGTGATTGGAAAGTCTTGTAGAGAGCCTTCTAATTATCTAAACTAGCCATCAGATGTTGGGCTGGTTCATAAAAGGATAAAGGTCAAGAGTAAAAGTCATGTACTTTTCTGAAACATTGACTGTAGTGTTCAGAAAAAGCTTAAAATATTGGCAGGTGCTTGCTTAATAAAATGAGAAATCGTTAGCCCCGTAAGTTATGAAAGAAGATAGGCAGTTTCTATGTCTTAGGATCAACCTTAAGTTGATTACAATTGTTGTGCGCAGCCCCTCTAAAACTTCCCGCTAATGTGATCGTGGTCTCTTACTGCGCACCTAATAATTCTCTGTTACATATCCAACAGTGTGTATGAGTTTATAACGTTCTTGATCTTCAGGAGTCATAAAAATGTCTGAAAGGTTTTGTTGGTTGGAGTAGTGATTACGAACTTGTTTATCTGCTCTAAAAATCTAAGCTGCGTTGGGGCCTTGTTTAAAACTCAGGCGTCGTGTGTTGGCCGTCTGACCTAACACAATAAACGCATAAGAACAGATCTGATGGTGGGTTAATAAGGTTGGTTTTTTGTTCTTGCTGTTGTGGGCCATAGTACTGTGGTAAAAGCGATTCAAAGTCAGCATTAAACCCCGTACGGACTCATCTGCATTTTGTGTAAATTTTTAAAACTAAATTTTTGAGCCAGGCTTAGGTGTGAGGAGTTCGGTTTCACAGTCACAATACTTGTACAACGTTTCTTATGCTTGGCAGCTTCTTCTATTTGTAGAATTCTGAGCAACACCTTCTACAAATACTTTCTTAGCATGATCCTTTGATGTATAGGCCATATCTGCTTATTGTTCTAATTAATAATAAAGACTTTTGTACTATCTGCAAACAGTATCAAGTCTACATGTTTGTCAAGTGATTCGCCTAAAGTGGGGGCGTTGGGAGGGAAAACCCCTTTGAGGCACTAGATTGGCTTTTACAGACCATTCGTATACGCTTACAGGTGATTGGGTTTTTTTTGCTCTTCAAACCGAGATTTTACTGTTTATACTTACTGGAAAGGTTATGTTATCAAAGTTCAGCTCTTGTTTGTATGCATCATAATTAGAAACTCTGTTTGCATGATTTTTAAAAAGGATGTAGATGCGCTAAAACACACCACATAAAACACATGTTGTCAGAATTAGTATGTTTAAGACTGCTCGTTTTAAAATCTAACTCTTTTGGAAGAGGAAGGTAAGAATTGCCAATATAGGATAGAACTTTGTTTGTCTTATTTGATTTTAAGGACTGTCCCTTCAGACCAAAACCCGAACCCCTTAACTTTGCCTCCTCACTTGCATGGTTAAACTGTGTAAGCATGTAGTCAGCCCCGTTAAAGTTAAAGTCGTGATAGCTGATTATTTCTTTCTGTTTAGTTGAAACCCAAACTTCCATTTTTCTATAAACAGGTGTTATATAATCAAACAGAACGGTCCAAAAGACTTTTACTGGTGGCTCCTCTGAAGAGACGGGGGTTTTAGTGATAGCGTGTGCCACGCTTTCATGAACACTTGTGGGGTTAATGATGTTCATGTCTACTTCGCTAAACATATTGCTTAAATTGTTTGTCACTACTAATATTTCTTCCATCGTATATAGTTTTCCATCCTCGAATTTACTTGTGGTCATCATTTTTAAAGCCACAATATTTAAAGTAGATTAAAAAATAAAGGGAAAAAAAAGTAAGTAAACATGCTTTTATTCTTCGCCCAAGTGCCGCAACACTTCAAGGGATGTTAGCCTTACAATAACACCTGCCCAATAGTTTAGCTTTTTTGAAACACTACAGTCAATGTTTATCACTTTGATTGCTTCGTTAAATACTTCACTATTATCTTTTATTATATTGTCTATATCATTCTCAAACCAATTCACTAAAATCAATGTTTAACACTTTTATTGTTTCGTCAAATAGTTCATACAATTCTTTAAATCAGATTCACCGAGTTCGGCAGCCATTCTTAAATCTAAAATAAATAAAATTAATTGTATTTTAAATTCAGCTGTTATTCATAGTCTTTTCTAATCGTAAAAACTGACCAGGTTTAAAGGTAACAGTTACTCCTTCAAGATCATCATACACATGCAGGTCAGCATCTTTGGGGGCAATATTAAGTAAAATAGCAAAAAAACTTTATAATTGGTTAGGACAAGACTTTGGTTATACTAACGGCTTTTAATACGCTTCCTCAATAGGTTAAGCTTTCAAAAAGTTCTGTTATAAATTCATCAAACATGTCCTTTACCACTTCTTCACCAACTTTCCGCATTAATCGCCCACCCAAAATAATCAAATATTTCTGTAAGCTTTATAACTGCATGGGGGTTCATTTTTGTTAACTAGATTAAAATTATAAATTAAAAGAATAATTAGTTTCTCTTGTTTCTGTACTATAGGCATGATCTAGATCACACACGCGCACGCACACACGAGAATCATTCACACAATAGAGGGATGGTGCTTGTGCGGGAATGTGAAAGGGGCTTTTTGTTGTTCACAAATTAAACGACGTAAATTCAAAGCGGCCGCCAAAAGCACTTATAAAGTCCTGAATGAATCACAGGATCATTTTCATGGTTCCTTGAGGCAGCCTTAAAGCGGGTGAAGCAAAACGACGAAGCAAAAAAGACGAAGCAGGAGCAATACATTTAAGCCGCAAAAAAACAAAAAAGTCAATAAATAGTTGACCCCTTCAGCGCTACAGCCTGTGCGCGACCTATTTCAGTGCTCAACCTTTGCCGGCGTTCCCCAGACCGCGGCAAACCACTGGGGTGTGGTGGTGATTGAACGGACTAGTATGCTTTTTTCAGCTTCTTGAAAGAACTTTCGTCAATCGGCTCATTTAAAAAAGTTGCTCTACAAACAATTACGTAAAAAAGCGCCCAGTTCACCTACTGTCACTTTTACGTTTCACTTGCTTGGGCTCCAAAAGATTTAAGCTTTTAGAAGCGAGAAAACGAGAGCGATAACACACACGTCTAGACGATAAAGCAGTCCCGATGTACAATGCCCGGCGACCAGCAGCTAACTTCGTGCCCAGGGAGAAATTATGTCATACCTCCCGTCGATTGGTTGAACGCGCACACATGGGCAGCTAAACTAATTAATAATTCAGTGTTATGTGCAGGCTCTTGCACGCGCCACTACACAAGAGCGTTCCAGTCAGTAATGATTGGAAGCGGTTAAGGCAGGACTGCCAAACCATATAAAAATTTTTAGTTGATTTTATGTTCTCAGGAGAATGTAAATATCTTTGTTCACGATCACCAAATCCTATTTTGCACGGAAACCCACGTTTTAAATTGACAATTACGTCAATTTTTTGAGGTTTTTTGGGTGTTAATCTTAGTGTGAAACAGGTGTTTTATTTTGGTTCAAAACTGATATGTGATGGACGTGATTTGTATGTGAAAAGATGGGTTTTCGTGGGAAATAAGATGGTGGTCTTGAACGAAGATATTTACATTCTCTCCCCCTCTTTGGTCCGCTCGACATTTTATTCCGACAAGAAGAGTTTCCGTGTGTTGTGTGCGTGGGTTTTCTTTTTTCTTTCCCTGATTAAAGTAAACATTTTGAATAATAACGCTTACCATTTTCAGTCATTCCACGAGGGAAAAAGAAAGGATTCCGCAGCCCGACTAAAGCTTATATCATCGTATACCTCCAGAAAAGACATTTCACTTAAGGGGAAAGTTTACGCTCTCAGAATTAATCGTTTAAGCTTCTTTCCTTCAACAGATTAACTGCTGTGTAGAACTTCTGTGGGGAGGGATACGAATTGATCTAGCCTTTGATAGAAATTAGGTTTAAATCAGTAGGCACGGTAAATGATCAGGTCACCACAAACAGGTTACATTCAATATCCATCGATGGGTCATTAGATTCTGGACTGAACTGCAAGTACCAAACATCAGGATAAACCATTTTTGTATTGGTAGCTGATGGTCTTTTCCAATAATGACCATCGATGAAAAACACTGATCATTACCGTCATACTCGGGGTGCGTAGCGTTTTGGGGATTAAACAAAAAAGAAAAAATAGAGTTTGAAGTTGGACAGCAAGGAGGATTTTGGTGGGTATGGCAGAGCGCGTGTGTGCGCGCGGTGCGTGCGTGTGTGTTGAAAGAATGGATTGTATCAGCTATCAGAGGGAAGGAGGACATGTGGGGTGGGGTGGGGTGGGGCCCGGGATGGGGAGGGGGGGATGAGAGCTTGAGGACATGTTCACACCTCCCCCTAAATTAAGTGTGGACATGCAATGGTCTCCAACAGGCTTCGCTGGCCCAGCTTGGCAACAAGGCTGGCTGGGGTGGGGCGGGTAAGGAGGGGGGGGGGGGGGGGGGGGGGATAGGCAAGGCTCGACAACCCTAGTGAAGTTGTCAAGCGTGGGGAACAAGGTAACTCCCAAAAGGGTTTATTCAATCCCTGATGGTCCTTGCGAATGCTGGAATATCTGTAGTCCGGCTTGTCCTGAATTCTTTGGTACTGCAGTTCAGTATTGAGGTTTCCGACATCTGTGTCCCAAATTTGAAGGCTGAGAATGGAAATATCGTGGATTCTCTCACCGATTAGATTTACAACAGTGAAGACGTGTGTGGGTGGGTGTGGGGTGGGGGGACGGAGCAAGTGGAGCGCCAAGGGGCATGGGGGAATGGAGAGGGAGGAGGGTCGGGAAAGGAAAGAAGTACTTTCTCACCTATCTCGCACGATTAAACTAAGGGGCGGGGGGGGGGGGGGGGGGGGGGGGGGAGTCGTGGGGCAGAATTAGTGTTTTTTGGGAAAGGGGTTGGGTTTTGGGACTGGGGAGTCGGAGGGTTGAATTTACCACACATTTAAATCAGGGGAAAACGTAGGAGAGGTGAGGTGAGTATGGGGGTGGAGGAAGAATGTGGTGACGGCAAGACGGAATTGAACGGAATGGGCTAGCGCCGATAATGACAATAACCCCCCCCCCCCCCCCTTACTTCTCCTGGTTCGTAGGATTATTAGGATTATAACCAGAAAAAGGGTTTTTTCACGTTTGTGAATATACACCACAAAAACAGAATACTACTCGATCTTTTACTAAATGTTAAAATTCCGCTATATGGAAAGAAGATTGTGGGGGAAAAAAGAGGGGGGGGGGGGGGGGTTCTACCAGGCTGAGGGTGACCGGAGATTAGACTCAAACGAGCAAGCCTTCAGTATTTGATCCAGTTTTCTAAAGGAGTTCTAGAGGTCACACTGGCACATTACTTACGGGTCACCCTTTTTTCTCCTTTCCTCCCACAAACATGGGCTCGTTTCCGATATTTCTTTGTCATGTTTTTCTTTTCTAAAAAAAAATCTGACTGAATTTGATCAGAGACATACCTTTCGTAATCCCCCCTCCTCCTCCTCCCCTCCCCCTTTCCGCGGCTTCTTACCGTCTAACGACGCCAGTAAACTTTTACATGACAAAAGCGTGTTCAGTGGCATTAGGTTTAAACAAACAGTGTCAAATACTTGTAGTAAATATAAGCCCTTGTGTAAGGGGGAAGGAGGGGCACCAAATGACCTAAAGTGTTTTCTCTACACTTGAAGGAGTTTTACATGCACTTGCACATTCACACACACACGCACACACACCACTCCACCTTACCGCGTCAGTCCAGACATGGGTTGGGGGTTTGTCAAGATTCTTTTCCCAAACCTTCAATGGCACCAAGTACCAAGTCGAGTTGTCGCCGTCTTTCCGTCAGTGTCGGCCTCCGGCCTAGTAGTGGTACTGTCTAAATCAAAGCCGTTGTAACCGTCTAGGGTTTTCCTGTCGCTGGGGCTAGCGCAGAACTGTCTCCTAAAACCGGAGAGGCCCTAGCACTGGTCTGTCACTAGTGTCAATGTCGCAAAGGCGTAGCTCCTTCAACTAACTACAAGCTAGCCGGTCCGCCCTCTTCCAGCCCCTGTGTCATACTCTTAGAGTTCGTCTGCTTGGTTTACCCCACTGTCAGTGAACATTTCTCACGCAAAGCGCACTTCTGTGAGCTCGCCAATGTGCACATAATCCGTGCGTCAATACAGACATACCCCGATTAGAAACACACTGAAATATCTGGTAAACAGGCAAGTCAGAATTTTTCAAACCCTTTTGACTTTTTTTTTTTTTAACTTCACGAAAAGGAAATAAGTTCTCTTTTACAAAGGACAGTGATTTTCAAAGGGGTTTGAAAAAGGAACCGGCTGGCTAAAACTTCGGTTTAGAAAAAAACAAGAACAAATGAACAGATGGATTATGTACCGTCTACCTTAAAACACAATAAAAGAATCGCTCACTCAAATCACTGTTCCCGTCCTCGCCAGCGTACCTTGCAAAATGGCGCAGTCCAGTGAAGTGGATTTTGTCGTGAGTTCATGAAAGCAAACGCTGATTGGATGACGGAAAATCACGTGACACGACAAACACCCCACAAGCGTTTAGACTGTTTCACGTGCGTCCCCGTGCCGCCAGATTTAAGCCCGCGCATGACCAGTGTGAATCAGTCTTGAAGATTGCCTCTGTGTCTGTCGGCGTGTGTGTGTGTGTGTGTGTGTGTGTGTGTGTTGTGTTAAAATAAGGTTCTCTTTGTGTGTGCTCATGTATTCATGGTGTCATGCGTTTGCATAGGAAGTGTGTGTATCTGAGCGCGCATTTGCAAGTAAGTGTATTTTTTTTTTTGGTG
>CM031628.1:38870227-38885227 GCA_018398815.1 Conus ventricosus
GGAGGTTGAATTTGTTGGATGCTGGACACAGGTTTCACTTTAAATCAAGAGAAAACGTAGGAGAGGTGAGTGAGTATGGGTGGAGGAAGAATGTGGTGACGAGCAAGACTGAATTGAACGGAATGGCTAGCGCCGATAATGAAATACCCCCCCCCCCCCCCCCTACCTTCTCCTGGTTCGTAGGATTATTAGGATTATAACCAGAAAAGGTTATTCACGTTGTGAATATACACCACAAAAACAGAATACTACTCGATCTTTATTACTAAAATGTTAAAATTCCGCTATATGGAAAGAAGAATGTGGGGGAAAAAAAGAGGGGGGGGGGGGGGATTCTACCAGGCTGAGCTGACCGGAGATTAGACTCAAACGAGCAAGCCTTCAGTATTTGATCCAGTTTTTCTAGAGTTTCTAGAGGTCACACTGGCACATTACTTACGGTCACCCTTTTTTCTCCTTTCCTCCCACAAACATGACTCGTTTCCGAATATTTCTTTTTGTCATGTTTATCTTTTCTAAAAAAAATCTGACTGAATTTGATCAGAGACATACCTTTCGTAATCCCCCCTCCCCCTCCTCCTCCTCCTCTCCCCTCTTCCGCGGCTTCTTACCGTCTAACGACGCCAGTAAACTTTTACATGACAAAAAGCGTGTTCAGTGGCATTAGGTTTAAACAAACAGTGTCAAATACTTGTAGTAAATATAAGCCCTTGTGTAAGAGGGGAAGGAGTGCACCAAATGACCTAAAGTGTTTTCTCTACACTTTGAAGGAGTTTTACATGCACTTGCACATTCACACACACACGCACACCACACACAACTCCACCTTACCGCGTCAGTCCAGACACTGGGTTGGGGGTTTGTCAAGATTCTTTTCCAAGCCCTTCAATGGCACCAAGTACCAAGTCGAGTCTGTCGCCGTCTTTCCGTCAGTGTCGGCCTCCAGGCCTAGTAGTGGTACTGTCTAAATCAAAGCCGTTGTAACCGTCAAACGGTGTCCTGTCGCTGTGCTAGCGCAGAACTGTCTCCTATAAACCGGAGAGGCCCTAGCACTGGTCTGTCACTAGTGTCAATGTCAGCAAAGGCGTAGCTCCTTCAACTAACTACAAGCTAGCCGGTCCGCCCTCTTCCAGCCCATGTGTCATACTCTTAGAGTTCGTCTGCTTGTTTACCCCGACTGTCAGTGAACATTTCTCACGCAAAGCGCACTTCTGCTGAGCTCGCCAATGTGCACATAATCCGTGCGTCCAATACAGACATACCCCCGATTAGAAACACACTGAAATATCTGGTAAACAGGCAAGTCAGAATTTTTCAACACCTTTCGACTTTTTTTTTTTTTTAAACTTCACGAAGAGGAAATAAGTTCTCTTTCACAAAGGACAGTGATTTCAAAGGGGTTTGAAAAAGGAACCTGGCTGGCTAAAACTTCGGTTTAGAAAAAAACAAGAACAAATGAACAGATGGATTATGTACCGCCCAAACCTTAAAGCACAATAAAAGAATCGCTCACTCACTCACTGTTCCTGTCCTCGCCAGCGTACCTTGCAAAATGGCGCAGTCCAGTGAAGTGGATTTTGTCGTGAGTTCATGAAAGCAAACGCTGATTGGATGACGGAAAATCACGTGACACGACAAACACCCCACAAGCGTTTAGACCTGTTTTCACGTGCGTCTCGTGCCGCCAGATTTAAAGCCCGCGCATGACCAGTGTGAATCAGTCTTGAAGATTGCCTCTGTGTCTGTCGGCGTGTGTGTGTGTGTGTGTGTGTGTGTTGTGTGTGTGTAAAATAAGGTTCTCTGTTGTGTGTGCTCATGTATTCATGTGTCATGCGTTTGCATAGAAGTGTGTGTATCTGAGCGCGCATGTGCAACGTAAGTGTATGTTTCTGTGCATGGTTTTGTATTGTCTGTGTATGTCTGCATGTACATATGGTATAAGCGTGTTTTCCGAATGAATGATATGTCTGTGCATGTGTAAGCCTCTGTGTGTTGGGCGCGCGCGTGTATGTATTGTGTGTGCGTGCGTACGCGTGCGGTGCGCACGTATGTACGTGTCTGTGTATCTGTGTGTGTGTGTGCGTGTGTGTATGTTGTGTGTGTGTGTGTGTGTGTGTGTGTGTGTGTGTGTGTGTGTGTGTGTGCGCGTGCACTCATGCCTGCGTGCCGTTGTCACTATATATATCATTCATAGTCTGGCGAACTGGCCCCTGCCCTCTTCCTCCTTCACACGCACGCACGCATGTGCACAAATCCACGGCGCAAGCGCACGCGCGCGTGCACATTTACACACACACACACACACACACACACACAAAACACACACACACACCACACACACACACACACGCATGCATGCGCGCATGCACGTATACACACACACGCACGCATGCACACACGCATGCACACACATACACACACCGCGATGCTCTCTCTCGCTCTCTCTCGCTCTCCTCGCTCTCTCTCTCGCTCGCGCTCTCTTTCTCTCGCTCGTCGCGCTCTCTCTCTCTCTCGCGCGCGCTCTCTCTCTCTCGCGCGCGCGCTCTCTCTCTCTCGCGCGCTCTCTCTCTCTCTCCCCGCGCTCTCTCTCTCTCTCGCGCGCCGCCTCTCTCTTTCTCTCTCTCTCGCGCGTGCTCTCTCTCTCTCTCGTGCGCGCGCTCTGTCCCTCTCTCGCGCGCGCGCTCTCTATCTCTCTTGCGCGCGCTCTCTCTCTCTGTCGCGCGCGCGCTCTCTCTCTCTCCGCGCTGCGCGCGCTCTCTCTCTCGCGCGCGCGCTCTCTCTCTCCTCTCTCTCGCATGCGCGCTCTCTCTCTCTCCCTCGCGCGCACGCTCTCCTCTCTCTCGCGCGCGCGCTCTCTCTCTCTTCTCCGGCGCTCTCTCTCTCTCTCTCACTCTCTCTCTCCGCGCGCGTCTCTTTCTCTCTCTCTCTCTCTCCTCTCTCTCTCTCTCGCGCGCGCTCTCTCTCTCTCTCTCTCCGCGCAGCCTCTCTCTCCTCCCTGCGCGCGCGCGCTCTCTCTCTTTCTCGCGTCGCCGCTCTCTCTCTCTCTCTCCGCGCGCGCTCTCTCTCTCCATCGGCGCGCTACGCTCTCTCTCTCTCGCGCTCGCCTCTCTCCTCTCTCTCTCGCGCGCAGCGCTCCTCCTCTCCTCTCGCGCGCCAGCTCTTCTCTCTCTCTCGCGCACGCGCTCTCTCTCTTCTCGCAGCTCGCGCTCCCTCTCTCTCTCGCTGCGCTCCTCTCTCCTCCGCGCACGCTCTCTCTTCTCCTCGCACTCAGCGCCTCCTCTCTCTGTCTCTCGCACGCGCGCTCTCTCTCTATCTCGCGCGCGCGCGCTCTCTCTCTCTCTCCTTCGCGCGCGCGCTCCCTCTCTCTCCTCTCAGCGCAAGCCTCTCTCTCTCTCTCCTCCTCGCACGCGCGCTCTCTCTCTCTGCGCGCGCTAGCGCTCTCTCTCTCTCTCTCGCGCGCGCCTCTCTCTCTCTCTCCGCCGCGCACAATGCTCTAACGCATGCTCTCCTCTCTCTCTCGCGCAGCTCTCTGTCTCTCTCTCTCTCGCGCGCGCACTCTCCTCCTCTCTCTCGCGCGCTCTCTGTCTCTCTCTCGCGCGCGCGCTCTCTCTCGCGCGCGCTCTCCTCGCGCTGCACTCTCTCTCCTCTCCTGCCGCCCTCTCTCTCTCTCTCTCGCCGCTCTCTCATCTCTCTCTCTCGCGCTCTCTGCTCTCTCTCTTCGCGCTCGCTCTCCTCTCGCGCTCCTCTCTCTCCGCCTCTCTCTCTCACTGCTCGCATCTCTCGCTCGCTCTCTCGGCTCGCTCCCCCTCGCTCGTCTCTCGTCTCGCGTCTCTCCTCTCGCTCCTCTCCTCGCTCTCTCTCTCTCCTCTCTCTCTCTCTCCACAGAGAAAATCAGAGAAAATCAATAACTCATATAAACGTTTTCCACCAGTTCAGCCACACTGATACTCTCACAGAAACTGCACACACTCTCTCCCTCTCTCTCTCCACACACACACACACATATAGACTGCGAGGCGTGTCTGTTTATTCGTTCAACTTGTAGCAAACGATTTAGCACACGAAATTTTTAAGTGAAACAGGTTAATACATAAGCAATTCTTATGGCCTTATCCTTCATAGCTGATATTGATACTGCGATTTATAAGCATTTTGCTTTGTGTTGACTCAAAATCTGTTTCTTTAACAGTTGTCACGACCGACCCCTGGAGGTCTGCCCTGACAGATCGGTCTAGATGGGAGTGAAGGGAGTGACTGACCTCACACGCCTCGCAAGAGACCACACAAGAAAGATTACAATACAATACCCATTTATTCACACCAACACACACATAGTCACAAATAAGCATTCCAACACACACAACATGCACAATCACAATTAAGCATTTCAACACACACAACATACGCATAGTCACAAACAAGCATTTCAACGCACACAACATAACCACAATCATAAATAAGCATTTCCAACACACACAAACATACGCATAGTCACAAACAAGCATTTCAACGCACACAACATAACCATAATCATAAATAAGCAATTTCCAACACACGTTTCCTTTTTTTTTATGTGCTTCAGGTGGTTCCCCCTCACCCCCTGTCTCTCCAAAGTCCTCTGAGAGTACCGTGTCGAATAAGGTGCCCCAAACCGGGTCTGTTCTTGAACAGAGTCTTTCAATGACGACACCCTTGACACACACACACACCCAAATTGCACGACACAGAGCTAACCACGCCGGTCACATGCGCTGTAGGAGGTCCGTGGACAGTGAGAACGCCTCCCGTGGGACGAGGCTTTTGTCGCTGAAAGTCCCGGACAGGGTTAGGACCATCCAGCAAGGTCCACGTGCTCCTCACACTGCGCGGCACCAACAGCGCAAGCTTCGGGTGAAGCCCCCGGGAGGAGAGAAAACGGAAGGAACCGGAAGGAAAGAAGGGTACACACTGATCACATGGCTGTAGAAGTCCGAGGACAGTGTCGATCACATCCCGTCGGACGAGGCGTTGTCGTTGAAGTTCCGGGACAGGAGGTAGGGTCATCCAGCGAAGACCGTGCGCTCCTCACGACCCTGCGGCCCCAAGAGTGCAAGCCTCGGGTGAAGCCCCTGGGAGGAGAGAAAAGGAACTGGAAGGAAAGAAGAAAGGTACTGGAACCCCGCAGTCAGTACGGTCTGAAATTTGCTGCTTAATCCTAACAGCCACTCGCATGGTTGGCGAGGGAGGTGTTTGCTGAAACATTAGTAACACCAGCTCAACACAGACCTGAGCATAACACAGTAAACAAACCAAATGAGGAATGTTCGCTAAAGGTTCTCCTCACACGAAGCAGGTAAGAGATTACATTAACAGGCTAAACAAACGAATAGCAATTTATATCTTCATCCTTCCCTCACTCACGTTCAACATTTTCCTTTCTTAGAACTGAACTAATACAGCAACCATTGCTTTATAACTGCCACCACATTTGCACATAATAATTCAATGGCATAATTATCCCCACATTTTATAGCAACATTTCAAAATGACACAATTCTCCAACCACGCATCCAAACGACTAATCATGCGTACGCACGCTCGCAAACATAAAACTCGTTCCCCTTTTCACACACAAACAGACGGTGGCCGAAGAATAAGAGACCGGTGATTGTGACAGGTGGCGGACGAGCGAGACCAAGCAAGTTCCAACCCTGAATCACCAGGTTCTTCCCCCCATCCCCGCCGACTACCGCATCACCAGATGCATAAAAAGGAGAAAGACTTTTGGATATAATTTTGACTGGCCAGGTTAAAGATTGAATTAACCAGAAAAAGTGGTCTCAAACAATATTTCTTTTATAATTTGAAAACCAAAAGAAATTGCGCAAAAGAGAAGAATTAGCCGGCTAACAACAAAAAAAAACAAACAAACAACGAAACTGATGCTTACCAGCTACCCGTGGCGACCCAAAAGTGGCGGGTCAAGCGACTCTCTGCCCTCTGTCCAGTCGAGAGGACCAGCAGAGCAATGCGGAAAAGAGATGACGTCCCCTCCCCTACAGGCCGACTGTAGGAATGAAGGTACCGACCGTACCTTCGACGAAGTGGTAGAAAACCAGGACCGGAGCGGGCGCTCCCAGGACATCTCCGCTCGAGTGAAGAGCAAACCTCCCTAACCGATGGCGGCCAACAAGCCATCCTACGTCACAGAGTGAGAATACCTCAAGCTAAGAGGAATGCTGCACGTGCGGCAGGTAAAAAGACAGGTGAGAGGCCGATAGAGACAGCCAGTTCAAGAGAAAGGTACCAGCCACTCGTGAACCTGCAGGATGAATTGCACGGACAGTGGAATTAGAGAGAGAGAGAGAGAGAGAGAGAGAGAGAGAGAGAGAAAGTAAACCTAACCTGAGCTGAACGACATTAAGGTGCAAACACACCACAAGCCACATTAAGGGACTGATACACGACAACAACAACAACAATAAATAAATGAATAATTCTACCACCCTAGATGGGCCAATCGTCATAGGCCTCGTGACAAACTCGTGACAACAGTCTACAAAACTGGAATGCAAAAGTTCGAAAAGATTTGATATTTGACGTAAAAATACTTAATACATTCAATTATATGTAAAGGTATTAATGTATAATTTTGTTGGATTCCATCTCACTGTGGTATTTGGGGCAATGAAATGGCTGATACATCAGCGAAAGAAGGAGCTATTAGAAAATATCCTGATAGTACACTAAAATTAGAAAAACATGAAATAAATCGATGTTAGAAAGTCGTATAATGACAGAAAAGCTTCCTTCAAAGTAAAAAATATTACCGTGTTCGAGATCCTTGTCTAGTCTCATTTACAAAATTCGATTAAATTCATGGAAGACTAAATTTTCAAAAAATGCAGAATGTGCTTGTGGTCATCCAATATCAATTGAACATATTCTTTTTGATTGCCCATTGCTATCCCTGTTATACAACATATCTGGATAGATGTAGCAAAAATGGGATCTTAAAATGATATAAGCTACAGCGAAGAAATGAATACAAATTGCATCAGTTTTATCCAGCACTATACTTGTAAATTTATTGTGAACATTAAATCATTTATAGTTATTGTATTAATGTTTATATGTAGCCTTTCACACATGAGTGCATATTCACACTAACACACACACACACACACACACACACACACACACACACACACACACACACACACACACACACACACACACACAACACACACACCACTCTACACACACACACACGCACACACATGCATACACACAGTACACAAACACACACACACACACACACACACACACACACACACACTCACACACACACACACACACACACACACAAAGCTCAAAAGTGACAAGGACTGAGAAGGGTTAAGTTTCCCGTGCCTAGAGGGTTGTTAATTAGTTTTGTTAAAATTTTTAGCTTTTTTTCCCTTTCAAACTTATTTGAAAATTCAAGTGTTTTGTAATTACCATTATTATTCATTAAGCACTCATATAAGCACACACAAAATGCACACAAACATACTCGCATTACACACACACGAACACACACACCAACCACACACCACAACACAACACACACACACACACACACACACACACACACAGTATACACACAGAACACACATGCGCGCGTGCGAGCGCAAACTCGCATGCACATACGCTCTCTCTCTTCTCTCTCTCTCTCTCTCTCTCTCTCCTGTAACACAATCTGTATGAATCGTCAGCCGCAAACGCGTGCGCGCACGCTCGTGTGTGTGTGTTTTGGGTGTGGTGTGTGTGTGTGTGGTGTGTGTGTGTGTGTGTTGCGTGCGTGTGTGCGTGCGTGCTGCGCGCGTGCGTGCGCGCGTGCGGGGCGCCGGGGTGCGTGCGCGCGCGTGTCGTGTGTGTGTGTGTGTGTGTGTTTGGGGTGTGTTTTGTGTGTGTGTCAAGGACGTGAAACCTCTCACAAAAGGCATTAGACGCTTGGAGAAAAAGGGGACATTGTACGTGAAATACAAATAAGTAATTGACCAATAACCAGGTACGTACCCACCGCACACGCCGAAGTGGTCAGATGACAAACAACACCTAGGAGAGAGTTTGGGACCTGCCCAGTGGCGAAAGGGGAAGGGGTTGTAACCACTACGACCTCGGGGCCCCAAGTGAGTGCTAGATGCTCGGTCAGCTGAGGTTCTTGTGTAAACAGCCCAGTGAAGAGCAGGGGGCCCTTGGATTTGTTCAGATGGTTTGCCGTGGGTCACTGTTTTTGGTTCTATTGTCAGGCTGGCTGAATGCGTGTGGAGGTTGTAGTAACCCTCCTTAAGATAATTACTGTGTTAACTACCACACGAAGTCGCGGGAATTTTTCGATGTCCATCGGGGGCTAAGAGTGTGTTTGCTAATCAATTAGGTAGGGTGGGGTGTAAATGCTGATGTGTGTGGAATGTAGCGAGTGGAGAATTAAAGGGTACTTGTGAACTAGGGCTTGAGAAGCAGCGTGGACAAAGGCATGGCCCGAAGGGAATCCCTTTGTTTCCCCCCTATATAAACGAGGGAAACAACGGTGGGGAGAACAACACCAGAAGAGAGAGAGAGAAGGCTGCGGGAGAGAGAGAGAAGAGAGGAAGGAGTGAGCAAGACACAGAAAGGTCGAGAGAACGCGGTCTGGGAGATAGAAGCCACAGCTAAGTCTTAGGTTGAAAAACAAGTTTGGAAGAGAAGAAAACTAAGTTTGAAGCCCAGAGGGGGGTGAAGACAGACAAACTGAATTTGAACCCAGAGTGGGTGAAGAAGACGAAGAAGAAGAGTTCGACGCGAAAATCCCAGAGAACGACCACGAAGACCCATCCTGAAACCTGGAGCCAGTCAACCAAGGCATCACCATCAAGCAGTGCTGAAGAAGACTGAAGAGACTTGTTCAAGAACTGTGGTGTGTGTGGAAAGCGGGGTTGTGTGTGTGAAAACCTGGCCAGGTAAAAAGGGTCATTTTATTATAAACCCGGGGATAGAAGTATTGATCTTTATGTTTTGATATTCATTGTGTGTGTGATTTGATTGTTCATGTTTAATTATAAGTAGCAAGAAATTGTATTTCTTGTTCTGAGTCGTTTTAGGGAGGAAAAACGAATGCGGACATCCCATTCCCAGGAGAGGCGAATGTTTGATGGGCGCATGAGTGTGCATATGCGTGTATGAGTGCAAATAACCTTGGTGTTAAGCCTGACTAATAATAAAATCAATTTAGTGCACTTAAGCAATACCATCACGATTTCCCCGTCTTGGACAAAGGGGCGAGCCTCCAGGATTGCATGGCCCAAATTAGTTTCAGGGGGGAAACAAAGTGGGGTACTAGAGTAGTACTGGGGCGAACGTCCCACTAAAGGCAATTATAATTAGCTTTTCTAATTTATTTCCTTTAGTTCTTTGAGTGTTGAGTATTGACTTGTGTGAAGGGTGGTTGTATTAATCAGAGGTCGTTCAAGAAACGAAGAACGGGTTTTCTAGTTTTAACTCTCACAGAAGCGTGGTTTAAAGATTAAGGCTCCTTTGTTTAGGAACACTACCATTGGTTGGTGTACTCGTAACGTTTAGTAGATAAACTGTGTACCAACTTTTACTGGGTTTATAAGGGGTAACTGTTTTAGTGGTGCAAAAACATATAAGAAAAGAAAATGGCTGAAGAAAGTTTTCTCCCATTGCGGAACGGGTAAGTTTGGGGAAAGAAATGGGTATAAGAGAGGAACGCGTAGATTCATTGAATCTCAGCAAAGACTGAAGAGATGAAAGGCTGAAAAAAGGGAAATTTAAAAAGGGAACGTATAGAGGCAGAAACCACTGCGTCAAAGGCTAAAGCAAAATGCAGAGATTGCAGCTGCCAAGCAAGAGCAGATGCGAGAGTGCAGCTGCCAGAGCAAGGGGAGATGCAGAGAGGGCGAGAGCAGAACGGAATCGGAGATTCTAGCCAAAAAAATTTGGGTTTGGAAAAATAAAGTCTGAAAATCGCAGTAAAATAGACACCAGTCTGAGTCAGTAGGCCGCAGACAAAGTTGCGCACCTAGACTTTAAACTCCCACTGTTCAGAAAGAAACTGATTCAATCGACGCCTATATCAGTCGGTTTGAATCGTTGCCGAGCACGAGGGCTGGCCCGAAGATAACTGGGCAATAAACCTGTCTGCCTTGTTGACAGGTCGTGCGTTACACACAGTATCCACCCTACCCAAAGGTATCAGAGAGATTTTGACAAGGTAAAAACAGGGCGTGCTAAAGGCATATGATTTGACTGAAGAAGGTTTAGGCGTAAGTTTCGCGAGGCAGAATCGAACAGGTGAAACATCACACAGTTGGGAGTTAGACTGGACCACTATTTCAACAAATGGTAGAACTTAGTGGAGAGACAGTGATTTTAGGCTCAAGACCGGGTTTGATAAAGGAACAATACTTGATGGTTGGGGGAGGGGCCTCACAATCCACATTAAGGAAAAAGGTGCAACCACAATAGCTGAGGTACTTTAGACAGCTGAGAACATACCGGGAAGCGAGGCTGATTTGCCTGAACAAGAGGAAAGCCTGGAAGCTATTCAGAGGAAGCAGGCCAGCACATGACTCACGCAATGAGTCAGCATACACACCCGTAGGCCCACAGCGTCACGTGAGCAAACAAGGGGAAACCAATAGCCACGTGGCTAGGAATGAGCGTACCTGTTTTCTGTGTAATAAGACAGGGCACTTGGGCTAGGACTTGCATATTTAAGTCACAGAAGGCAGCAGCAATGAGGTCAGGCCAAGGGGGAGACAGGTAGAAAAAGATGGAAAAGATGACAGTGTTAAATTTTGTCTGGATTGTGCTGTGTGTTCACCCGATTCAGGCGATAACATGGAGTGCACAAAGGCAGAGTAGGGATAATGGTTAATGTCATTTGAGACTCTGGGTGCACTTGGGGTTATGGTGAAGGAGTCCCTGGTTGAGAAGGGAAAAATTCACAGGTAAAACACAAGGTAGACAAATAGATGGAACAATAGCAAATTCAAAACGGCACTGGGGTTGATTGATACACCATTCTATAGTGGAGTTGTACAGGCGTTGGCTGTTCCAAAGCCGCCGTATGATCTGGTGATCGAAACATCCCAGGAGCACGTGGGTATGGAAACCCCGACGCTGACTTCTGTGTCGAATCAGAGAAAAGGGAATCACGTGAGGAAAAGGCCCCAGGCAGGCAAAAACCCAGAAAGCACTGGAGCGTGTCCGTGAGACTAACCCCCCCACTTACGAGCAGAACAAAAGGGCGATACTCGCTTAGAAAATTGTTTAGCTCGCCACCACAGGACAAAAGAAAGGTGGGAAAAAGGGTACAATCGGGTTTGAGTTAGACAACGGCATATTGTACCGAAAAATTTACTCATTCGCGCTCGGGAAAAAAAGAAGAAGCGATCGTTGTACCTACGAAACGCAGAAGGCGGTGATGCCGACAATCATGTGACGTCAGCCTCGGGCCATCGCGGGAGAAAGGCCACACAAAAGGTTGTGACGCAAGAGTAAATACTGGCCAGGGATCCTTGTGATGTCAGGCGTTTTCTGTTCACATTGCAACACATGTCGCGCGGTACGACAACGTGGTTAGAGAGTGAAGAAAGAGTGACGGACCGAAAGGGCCCAAAATTAAATGGTCCGGCGAAAAGTCGAGTAGTGTGTGCGTGTGTCTTTTGCAGTGTCGTGTATGCGTGGCGTGGCTGATTTCGGGCCACGTGTATGAAGAGAAGGGGAAAAATTCCGTAGAAACAAATGGTTTTAAAGGCCACACGACTTAGAGCTGGTGGAGATTTCAGATTTATGTTGATATTTTCTTTGATAGTGTGTAAGTATTGATTTTCTCTAAATTTTTTTACAAGACAAATCTTTCGTGCGTTCTCTGGTGTAATAGGCTTATAGAGAGGCCGATATTAAACACTGGTTTTAAATGGGAAAATTATGAGTTTCATCTCCTTGAATGTTAAATTTTAGCCAATGCAGGGCATGTCTTCGAGTGGGGGGAATTTGTCAAGGAGCGTGAAACCTCTCACAAAAGGCATTAGACGCTTGGAGACAAGGGACATTGTACGTGGTATACAAATAAGTAAGACCAATTAACCAGGGTACGTTACCCACCGCACACGGCCGAAGTGTCAGATGAAAAAACAACACCTGGGGAAAAGTTCGGACCTGCCCATGGCGAAAGGGAAGGGTTGTAACCACTACGACCTCGGGGCCCCAAGTGAGTGCTAGATGCTCGGTTTAGCTGAGGTTCTTGTGTAAACAGTCATGAAGAGCAGGGGGCCTTGGATTTGTTCAGATGGTATTGCCGTGGGTCACTGTGTTGGTTCTATTGTCACTGGCTGAATGCGTGTGGAGGTTGTTTGTAACCCCTCCTTAAGATAAAATTTCTGTGTTAACTGACCACCGAAGTCGGCGGGAATTTTTCGATGTCCATCTGGGGCTAAGATGTGTTGCTAATCAAATAGGTAGGGGTGTGTGTAAATGCTGATGTGTGGGGGAATGTAGCGAGTGGAGAATCAGGTACTTGTGAACTAGGGGTTGAGAAGCAGCGTGGACAAAGGCATGGCCCGAAGGGGAATCCTTGTTTCCCCCCCTATATAAACTGGGGGAACAACGGTCGGGAGAACAACACCAGAGAGAGAGAGAGAAAGGCTGAGGAGAGAGAGAGAGAGAGAGGAGAGGAAATGAGCAGGACACAGAAAGGGTCGAGAGAAACGCGGTCTGGAGATAGAAGCCACAGCTAAAGTCTTAGGTTGAAGACAAGCGGAAGAGAAGAAAACTAAGTTTGAAGCCCAGAGGTGGGGGAAGACAGACAAACTGAATTTGAACCCAGAGGGGGGTGAAGAAGACGAAGAAGAAGAGTTCGACGTCGAGATCCCAAGACGGGCCACGAAGACCCAGTCCTGAACCTGGAGCCAGTCAACCAAGGGCATCACCATCAAGCAGTGCTGAAGAAGACTGAAGAGACTTGTTCAAGACTGTGGTGTGGTGTGAAAGCGTGGTTGTGTGTGTGAAAACCTGGCCAGGTAAGAAGTCATTTATTATAACCCGGGATTAGGAAGTATTGATCTTTTATGTTTGATATTCATTGTGTGAGTGATTTGATTGTTCATGATTAATTATAAGTAGCATAGAAATTGTTTTTCTTGTTCTGAGTCGTGTTAGGAGAGAAACGAATGCGTGACATCCCATTCCCAGAGAGAGGCGAATGTTGATGGGCGCATGAGTGTGCATATGCGTGTATGAGTGCAAAGATAAACCTTGGTGTGTTAAGCCTGACTAATAATACATCAACTTAGTGCACTTAAGCAATACCATCACGATTTCCCCCGTCCTGGACAGTGTGTGTGTGTGTGTGTGTGTTGGTTTCCGATGCGATGATCCATTGATTATATTTGATTCCGTCTCGTTTGTAGGGCCCAAAATTAACCTTGAACAGATCCCAAAGATGTATGAGACTGCCGGTTACACTTTTTGTCTATTTTAGTGTTTCTCTCTCTCTCTCCTCCCCCTCTCCTCCCTCTCTCCCTCTCCTCTCTCTCTCTCTCTCTCTCTCAGATTGGGTTAAATGATCATCCTGCTATTGGCAGATGATATTGTTTTGGTTTCAGAAACGATAGTTGCTTAAAAACGCCAGCTAAACAATCTGAGCAGGGTTGCCTCGTCATAGAGTAGAAAGGGGACATGAATAAAAGCAACACTGTGGTGTTTTGAAAGGGAGGTTATTTGGGGGGGGGGGTGGGGGGGGGGGGGGGGGGGGGGGGGGGGGGGGGGGGGGGGGGGGGGGGGGGGGGGGGGGGGGGGGGGGGGGGGGGGGGGGGGAGGGGGGGGGGGGGGGGGTGAGGGGGGGGGGGGGTTGTTATACCTGGGTGTGAGATGTATAGATCAGGGGGTAAGGGGGGGGGGTCCTACACGCCAAAGTTTTAGTTTACTTGCAAAGACCTTGCATGCAGAGCAAAAAAAGCTTTGATGTGCGTAATAAAAAGTTGCCATGCGTTAAACAAAAATTCACTTGAGTTACTCTTTAAAATACTGCATACCCACATACAGCCTATGTGGATGTATGGGGACTGATTTTTTCCTGCCGGCCCCTCCTCCCCATTCACCCTTCCGCCCTCCACGGCCCCCCCCCCCCCCTACCCACGTCATCCCCTGCCCTATTTGACCCTTTCCCCCACCCTTCCTCAAAGTCCCTCCCTTCCGTTCCGCTCTCCTCTCCACTCCCTTTGTCTCTTCTGTCCAGCCCCTCCCCTACTTCTTTCCCCTCTCCCCATCCCCCTTCTTTTGTTCTTGTCTCCCGCTCCTCACCTATACGCTCGATCTCCACCTGCATGTCTGCCACAAAGTGATCCACTTTGATACGGCCGCGTGGCGAAGAGCTTGCCAAATTTGGAATCAAATGCCCCCGCCCTCCCTTTGTGCTCTGTCCTTACCGCTTTCTATTCTCTCCCCCCCCCCCCCCCCCCCCCCCCCCCCCCCGCGCTCCCCCCATCCTCTGGTTGACTTCTTGTCTCCACTAACTCGTCATTCTCGGTGATAATTCTTACGCACAAATGTGGAATTCAGTCCAGTGCGTCACTAAAACGTACCAAACATTTACCGCGTGACGCAATGATTTTCTCCTGTACGCATTGCAACTCCATGCAGCACGTCACGTAAAAGCACTTTTGTCCGATCCGTCTCGATCGGAGACAACAAACACGTCTTTCCTGGACGTTTTAGAACGTTCTGAATCGATGAACAAGTTCCGCTTTAGAACTCTTCTCTATACCGAAAACCAACAAGAGTCTTGGCGCCTGGCGCGATCCCATGGAACAACCGAATGTAATTCGGCTTTTTCAGAGACAAAATCCTACAGTACATCCGTGAATTGCGGATGCTCATCCAGCAATGGAACACACACCTCAAGCGATCTAGCAACACGATAGGTTTGGATAATGAAAATGGCTCAGTTTATGGACGAGGAATGTGCTGTGC
>CM031628.1:38895227-38898695 GCA_018398815.1 Conus ventricosus
ACTAGGATTAGGGTGAGGCTTGTGGGACCTACAACATCAACGGTGAGATGAGTATCATAAAGGTTTGAGTGAGGCTTGTTGGACCTACAACATCAACGGTGAGATGAGTATCACTAGGATTAGGGTGAGGCTTGTTGGACCTACAACATCAACGGTGAGATGAGTATCATAAAGGTTTGAGTGAGGCTTGTGGGACCTACAACATCAACGGTGAGATGAGTATCACTAGGATTAGGGTGAGGCTTGTGGGACCTACAACATCAACGGTGAGATGAGTATCATAAAGGTTTGGGTGAGGCTTGTGGGACCTACAACATCAACGGTGAGATGAGTATCATAAAGGTTTGGGTGAGGCTTGTGGGACCTACAACATCAACGGTGAGATGAGTATCATAAAGGTTTGGGTGAGGCTTGTGGGACCTACAACATCAACGGTGAGATGAGTATCATAAAGGTTTGGGTGAGACTTGTGGGACCTACATCATCAACGGTGAGATGAGTATCATAAAGGTTTGGGTGAGGCTTGTGGGACCTACAATATCAGCGGTAAGATGAGTATCATAAAGGTTTGGGTGAGGCTTGTGGGACCTACAACATCAACGGTGAGATGAGTATCATAAAGGTTTGGGTGAGGCTTGTGGGACCAACAACATCAACGGTGAGATGAGTATCATAAAGGTTTGGGTGAGGCTTGTGGGACCTACAACATCAACGGTGAGATGAGTATCATAAAGGTTTGGGTGAGACTTGTGGGACCTACATCATCATCGGTGAGATGAGTATCATAAAGGTTTGGGTGAGGCTTGTGGGACCTACAACATCAACGGTGAGATGAGTATCATAAAGGTTTGGGTGAGGCTTGTGGGACCTACAACATCAACGGTGAGATGAGTATCATAAAGGTTTGGGTGAGGCTTGTGGGACCTACATCATCAACGGTGAGATGAGTGTCACTAGGATTAGGGTGAGGCTTGTGGGACCTACAACATCAACGGTGAGATGAGTATCATAAAGGTTTGGGTGAGGCTTGTGGGACCTACAACATCAACGGTGAGATGAGTATCACTAGGATTAGGGTGAGGCTTCTTGGACCTACAACATCAACGGTGAGATGAGTATCACTAGGATTAGGGTGAGGCTTGTGGGACCTACAACATCAACGGTGAGATGAGTATCATAAAGGTTTGAGTGAGGCTTGTTGGACCTACAACATCAACGGTGAGATGAGTATCACTAGGATTAGGGTGAGGCTTGTTGGACCTACAACATCAACGGTGAGATGAGTATCATAAAGGTTTGAGTGAGGCTTGTGGGACCTACAACATCAACGGTGAGATGAGTATCACTAGGATTAGGGTGAGGCTTGTGGGACCTACAACATCAACGGTGAGATGAGTATCATAAAGGTTTGGGTGAGGCTTGTGGGACCTACAACATCAACGGTGAGATGAGTATCATTAGGGTTTGGGTGAGGCTTTTGGGGCCGACATCATCAACGGTGAGATGAGTATCATAAAGGTTTGGGTGAGGCTTGTGGGACCTACAACATCAACGGTGAGATGAGTATCATTAGGGTTTGGGTGAGGCTTGTGGGACCTACAATATCAACGGTGAGATGAGTATCATTAGGGTTTGAGTGAGGCTTGTGGGACCGACATCATCAACGGTGAGATGAGCATCATAAGGGTTTGGGCGAGGTCTGCGGGACCTTCAGCACCAACGTTGAGTATCATTAGCGTCTGGATGACGCTGTGGAATCTTCATTATCAACGGTATCATTAGGGTTTGAGTGAGGTCCAGGAGATCTTCATCATCAATGGTGAATATCACTGGAGTTTGAGTGAGGTCTAACCTTCAGCACCAACGGTGAGCCTTACTAGGGTTTTGATGAGGTTTGTGGGACCTACACCATCAACGGTGAGTATCATTAGGATCTGGATTGATTAAGCTGTATAATTTTCGGAATCAACGCTAAGTATCATTAGTATTTAGGCGGGGCCGGTGTGACCTACAACATCAACATCATTACAACATTATTGCAACTACAACATCCTTATGATTTAGTGGAGGTGTGTGTGGCCAACGACATCATCGGTGATGGTCACTTGGGTTCTGGTGAGGTCTCTGCTTTGAGGGCTCTGGGGTGAGTATCACAATGTTATTATTTCTTTGTCTGCCTGCTTTTGTTTACTGTCGTTGACTCGCGTGTATAAAGCAATCACAAAGCGATAGAAATTAAAAGACAATTAATTGGAAGGTGATTAGCTCTGTTTAGTTTGAACACCCTTTATTGATTAATTCTGTAACATTTGTATGTAAAAACGACTGGTTTTTTTTTCTTTGACTTCATTAATCAGTTTTAAAATCGTTTTCCAATAATCTCTTCTCTCTCTCTCTCTCTCTCTCTCTCTCTCTCTCTCCTCTCTCTCTCTCTCTCTCTCTCTCTCCGTTTACAAAAGGATCTGAAGACGGAAATGTTGAGTGTTCCAAGTGGGATATTGTAGTATATTCTTAAACCTTTTGCACAGCTACTTATGACTTGTACAGTTTTTGTCTGTTCATTACAAATGCTGTTTTAATGTTTGTATGCTACTTACAAAATGCACATAATTCACTTTTGTCTTTTTATCTTCATTTGCCAGAGTTAATAATATGTCCACTTTTATTTAACAGGGTTCTACTAAAAAAAATATATGTTTTTCGGTGTCTTGTCATTAAAACAATTTCTAAACTTATTGTTATAAAGCTATAGGTTGAGATACAACCTCTTTGTTTTGTCTAAATGTATGTGTCTGTTAAAGCATCAGATGCTATATAATATCTTTCCAAAAAGGGCTCTATATGATGACTTTTTCCTCAATCTCTTTGATCTCTAACAGTTCAGTTTGTTTTATTTTCGCTTCTGGGCATAAACTTTGAAGTGCTGTTTCCAGTTTCGGAGTTCTCATGCACATTTTTTTTAATCCTTATAATGATTTTAACGCTTGAACACGCGCTCTTATTGTGTGTGTGTGTGTGTGTGTGTGTGTGTGTGTGTGTGTGTGTGTGTGTGTGTGTGTGTGTGCGTGTGTGCGTGCGTGTGTGTGTGTGTGTGTGTGTGTGTGTGTGTGTGTGTGTGTGTGTGTGTGTGTGTGACAAATCCAGTGGTCTGCGCACTGACCAACAAGTGCGGCTGTCGTCCAGTGACGTTGGTGTTTCAGTGTGTGTGTGTGTGTGTGCGTGTGTGTGTGCAACAGGCAAAGCACTCGATTCGCTCGCCAGCAAGATTCACTGTTGTCTCGTGACGTTGATGTTTCAATGTGTGTGTAACATGCGAAGTGGTCATGCGCTGACCAGCAAGATTCACTGTAGAGAACAGTATTTTACCAATCCTGGCTCACTTGCTCCTCCACCGAGTTTTTGGGCGAAAGTGCTAAAAGCCGCCTATTCCTGTTCTCTGACAAGTAACCAAAATACGATTATCAATAC
>CM031628.1:38899695-38952195 GCA_018398815.1 Conus ventricosus
CATTTAAAACACACAAAAACCCAAAATTTGCACGACACAGAGCTAACCACCCGGTCACATCGCTGAGGGGGTCCGTGGACAGGGAAAAACGCTCCCTGGACGGGGCGTTGTCGCTGAAAGTCCCGGACGGGGTTAGGACCATCCAGCAAGGTCCACGTGCTCCTCACACTGCGCGGCACCAAAAAGCGCAAGCTTCGGGTGAAGCCCCCGGGAGGAGAGAAAAGGGAAAGGGAAACCCGGGAAGGAAAGAAGGGTACACACTGATCACAGGGCTGTAGGAAGTCCGGGGACAGTGTCGATCACATCCCTCGGACGAGGCGTTCGTTGAAGTTCCGGGACAGGGTAGGTTCATCCAGCGAAGACCGTGCGCTCCTCACACCCTGCGGCCCCAAGAGTGCAAGCCTCGGTGAAGCCCCTGGGAGGAGAGAAAGGGAACGGAAAGGGAAAGAAGAAAGGGTACTGAACCCCGCAGTCAGTACGGTCTGAAATTTGCTGCTTAATCCTAACAGCCACTCGCATGGTGGGCGGGGGGAGGTTTTGCTGAATACATTAGTAACCCCAGCTCAACACAGACCTGAGCATAACACAGTAAAAAAACCAAATGAGGAATGTTCGCTAAAGGGTCTCCTCACACGAACGGGTTTAAGAGTTTAAACATTAACGGCTAAACAAACGAATAGCAATTTATATCTTCATCCTTCCCTCACCACGTTCAACATTTTCCTTTCTTGGGAACTGAACTAATACAGCAACCATTGCTTTATAACTGCCACCACATTTGCACATAATAATTCAATGGCATAATTATCCCCACATTTTATAGCAACTTTTCCCAAAATGACACAATTCTCCAACCACGCACCCAAAACGACTAATCATGCGTACGCACGCTCGCAAACATAAAACTCGTTCCCCCTTGCACACACAAACAGACGTGGCCGAAAAATAAGAGACCGGTGATTGTGACAGGGGCGGACGAGCAGACCAAGCAAGTTCCAACCCTGAATCACCAGGTTCTCCCCCCATCCCCGCCGACTACCGCATCACCAAATGCATAAAAAGGAAAAAAGACTTTTGGATATAATTTTGACTGGCCGGGTTTAAAGATTGAATTAACCAAAAAAGTGGTTCTCAAACAATATTTCTTTTATAATTTTGAAAACCAAAAGAAATTGCGCAAAAGAGAAGAATTAGCCGGCTAACAACAAAAAAAACAAACAAACAACGAAACTGATGCTTACCAGCTACCCGTGGGCGACCCAAAAGTGGCGGGTCAAGCGACACTCTGCCCTCTGTCCAGTCGAGAGGACCACAGAGCAGATGCGGAAAAGAGATGACGTCCCCCCCCCTACAGGCCGACTGTAGAATGAAGGTACCGACCGAACCTTCGACGAAGTGGTAGAAAACCAGGACCGGAGCGGGCGCCCCAGGGCCCTCTTCCGCTCGAGTGAAGAGCAAACCTCCCAAACCGATGGCGGCCAACATGCCTCCTACGTCACAGAGTGAGAATACCTCAAGCTAAGAGGAATGCTGCACGTGCGGCAGGTAAAAAACAGTGAGAGGCCGATAGAGACAGCCAGTTTTAAGAGAAAGGTACCAGCCACTCGTGAACCTGCAGGGTGAATTGCACGGACAGTGGAATTGAGAGAGAGAGAGAGAGAGAGAGAGAGAGAGAGAGAGAAAGTAAACCTAACCTGAGCTGAACGACTTAAGGTGCAAACACACCACAAGCCACATTAAGGGACTGATACACGACAACAACAACAACAATAAATAAATGAATAATTCTAACCACCCTAGATGGGCCAATCGTCATAGGCCCTCGGACAAACTCGTGACAACATCTACAAAACTGGGGAATGCAAAAGTTCGAAAAGATTTGATATTTGACGTAAAATACTTAATACATTCAATTAAAATTAAAGGTATTAATGTATAATTTTGTTGGATTTCCCTCTCATGTGGTTTTGGGGCAATGAAATGGCTGATACCCTCACGAAAGAAGGAGCTATTAGAAAAATCCTGATAGTACACTAAAATTAAAAAACATGAAATAAATTCGATGTTAGAAAGTCGTATAATGACAGAAAAGCTTCCTTCAAAGTAAAAAATATTACCGTGTTCGAGATCCTTGTCTAGTCTCATTTACAAAATTCGATTAAATTCATGGAAGACTAAAATTTTTAAAAAATGCAGAAGTGCTTGTGGTCATCCAATATCAATTGAACATATTCTTTTTGATTGCCCATTGCTATCCCTGTTATACAACATATCTGGGATAGATGTAGCAAAAATGGGATCTTAAAATGATATAAGCTACAGCGAAGAAATGATACAAATTGCATCAGTTTTATCCAGCACTATACTTGTAAATTTATTGTGAACATTAAATCATTTATAGTTATTGTATTAATGTTTATATGTAGCCTTTCACACATGATGCATATTCCACACTACACACACACACACACACACACACACACACACACACACACACACACAACACACACACCACACACACACACACACACACACACACCACTCTACACACACACACACGCACACACATGCATACACACAGTACACAAACACACACACACACACACACACACACACACACACACTCACACACACACACACACACACACACACAAAGCTCAAAAGTGACAAGGACTGAGAAGGGTTAAGTTTCCGTGCCTAGATGGTTGTTAATTAGTTTTGTTAAAATTTTAGCTTTTTTTTTCCCTTTCAAACTTATTTGAAAAATTCAAGTGTTTTTGTAATTACCATTATTATTCATATAAGCACTCATAATAAGCACACACATATGCACACAAACATACTCGCATACACACACACGAACACACACACACACACACACACACACACACACCACACACACACACACACACACACACACACACACACACACGTATACACACAGACACACACATGCGCGCGTGCGAGCGCAAACTCGCATGCACATACGCTCTCTCTCTCTCTCTCTCTCTCTCTCTCTCTCTCTGTAACACAATCTGTATGAATCGTCAGCCGCAAACGCGTGCGCGCACGCTCGTGTGTGTGTGTGTGTGTGTGTGTGTGTGTGTGTGTGTGTGTGTGTGTGTGTGTGCGTGCGTGTGTGCGTGCGTGCGTGCGCGCGTGCGTGCGCGCGTGCGTGCGCGCGTGCGTGCGCGCGCGTGTGCGTGTGTGTGTGTGTGTGTGTGTGTGTGTGTGTGTGTGTGTGTCAAGGAGCGTGAAACCTCTCACAAAAGGCATTAGACGCTTGGAGACAAAGGACATTGTACGTGTATACAAATAAGTAATTGACCAATTACCAGGGTACGTTACCCACCGCACACGGCCGAAGTGTCAGATGACAAACAACACCTAGGAGAGAGTCGGACCTGCCAGTGGCAAAGGGAAAGAGGGTTGAACCACTTTTAACCAACATTTACCACCCCAAAAACAAAACAACACCAAAAAACCCAAAAAAACCCAAAACCCAACCACCGGGCCAGGTGAAACCCCCAAAAAAGGGTTGTGCGGGGGTTTTTGGGGTATTTGGGAAAATTATTTTTCCCCCCAAAAAAAAAAGGGGGAAATTTTAAATAAAAAAAGGGGGGACCTACAAAAAAAAGGGGAAAAAAAAAACCCCCCCCCCCCCCAAACGGGCCACCCAGTATAAAAAAAAATTCCGGGGAAAAAATTTTTCCCAAAAAAACCTTCTGTTTTTATTTTTTTTTTTTTTAAATTTGATTTTTTTTTTTTCGACTCTTGGTGGTTTTGGTGTGTTTTGGGGGGGTTTGCCTGTTGGGGGTTTTTCTCCCTTGGGGTTTTTTGCCAATCGGTTGTTTGGTGGGGGTTTGTGGGGTGCCCCAAAAAAAAATTCCCTTGGAGAAAAAGGGGATTTTGTCGGGGTAAAACAAAAAAGAAATTTACCAATTACCGGGGACGTTACCCACCGCACAGGGCCGAATGGTCAATAAAAACAACCCTAGAAAGGCCGCCCGGGCAAAAGGGGGAAGGGTTTTAACCACTACGACCTGGGGCCCCCGGGTGTTGGGCTGGGTCGCTGAGGTTTTTGTGTAAAGGGGAAAAGCAGGGGGGCCCTTTGGGTTTTTCAGATGGTATTTCCGTGGTCATTTTTTTTTAGTGGCCCGGGGGGTTTGGGGGGGTTTTTTAAAATTTTGAAAAAAAGGGGCCCCCCAATCCGGGGTTTTTTTTAATTGGGGGGGGAAAAAAATTTTTTTTTTTTTAAGGGGGGGGAAAATTTTTGGGGGGAATGTAAAGGGGTTTGGGAAAAAAGGTAAATTTTGGGAAAAGGGGCGAAAGGGGGGGAAAAGGGAGGAAAGGGGCCTTTTTCCCCCAAAAAAACTGGGAAAAAACCCGGGAGAAAACCCCGGAGAGAAGAGAGAGAAGGGGGAAGGAGGGAAAAGGGGGAGAGAAAGGCCAAAAAGGTGAAAGAAAAGCGTCTGGGAGAATGAAGAAGAACTTTTGGGTTTTAAGCAATGGGAGAAGAAAACTAAATTTGAACCCCGGGGGGTGAAGAAGACAAAGAATTTGAAACCCCATTTTAAGAAACAAGAGAAAATTCCCCCCCCAAACCCCCAAACCCAGTTCCGAAAAGGGGAGAACCAAGGATCAACGGTGGGAAACGTGGGTTGTTAAAACGGGGGGGGGGGGTTGGGAAAATGCCTAAAGTTTTTATTTTCCCATTGGAAGTATTGATTTTTAGTTTTATATTTCATTTTTGTATTTTTGTTCTGATTTTAAAAGAGAAAAAATGTTTTTTTTTTCATCGGGAGAGAAACGAATGGTGCATTCAAAATTCCCCGAAGGCAAAGTTTTCCTGGTGGAAGCTTAAAAAAAAAACCTTGGGGTTTTAAACCACAAAAAAACCCCTTTTTGCACTTGCAAAAAACCCCCTTTCCCCCCTGGCGGGGGGGGTGGTTTTTTGGCGAGGAAAACCCGATTAATTTTTTCCCCTTTTTTCCCAAAAAAAACCTTGAAAGTAAAGATTTGGGGTTTTTTGGTTTCGGGGCTTTTTTTCTCTTCCCCTTTCCCCCCCTTTTTTTTTTTTCCCTTTTTTCCCTTCCCCAATTTTGGGGTTGAAATATTACCCGTACAAAAATTTTTGTTTTTTTAGAAAAAAATTTTGGTTAAACCCAGAAAAATCTGAACCCCCCATTGGGAAAGGGGGGAAAATTTAAAAAAATGGTTTTTGGGGGGGGGGTTTTTCCCCGGGGGGGGGGGGGGGGGGGGGGGGGGGGGGGAATAGGGAGGGTTTTAACCACCCAAAAAAAGAAAGGAAAAAGCCCCCCAAAGAGCTTTTTTTAAAATGCATGCAACAAAAAAAGGGTGGCGAAAAAGGGATGGTTCAAAAAATTATTTTTTTTTTAAAAACGCATAAAAACACCATTGAGTATGGGGGCGATTTTTTTTCCCCCCCCCCCCTTTTTTCCCCCCCCTACCCCCCCCCCCCCTACCCTTTTTCCCAAAACCCCCCCTTTCCCCCCCCGCCCTCCCCCCTTTTTCCCTTCCCCCACCCGTTTTCGACCCCCCCCTTTTTTCCCCCCCCCCCTTTTTTTTTGTTTCCCCCCCCCCCAACCCAAATCCCCAAAAAAGTTGCCACAAATTCCCGATACGGCCCTTCAAGGTGAAATTTTAATAAACCCCCCCCCTTTTTGCCACCCCTTTTTTTTCCCCCCCCCCCCCCCCCCCGGTCCCCACCTCGGTTTTTTGCCCCCAACTCCCCACCCGGGAAATTTCTACCCCAAAAAATGGAACTCCCGGATAAAAACCCCCCCCCGAAGTTTTCCGAATCAACCCCACCGTCACGTAAAACATTTTCCTCCCCCGTGGGAAAAAAACACCTTTTTTTTGGGTTTTTAAGTTCTGAACGATAACAAGCCGCAAAAATCTTTCCAGAAAAAAAGATTGGGGGGACCCCGGAAAGTGAATTGGCTTTTCAAAAAAAATTCCCCGGGAAAACCGGGTGGGACCACCCGGAAAGGAAAATAAGTCTGAAACTGGTTGGTAATTAAAAGGCCCGTTAGGAGAAATTCTTAGGGGAAATTTTTAAAAAGCCCCAAAATTTAAACCTTTTGTTTTTCATTCCAAGTATTTAAGGCCTGGCTGTCAAAAAAATTTTTTTGGGGGGGTGGGGCACGTTTGGGAAAAGGAAAAAAACTTCCACAAAAAAATTTTGGGGAAAAAGCGGGGAAAAAATCGAGCTTTTAAGGTTTTTTTTTTCTTAACGCCCAAAAAGCGCCCTAAAATTTTTTTTTCCCAAAAACCCAAAAAAGGGTTTAATTTTTAAATTTTTTTATAGGGAACAAAAAAAATTTTACAAAAAAATCATTTTTGGGAAACGAAGTTTTTTGGGGCCTTCAGGAAAGTATTTAAATATACCAAGGGGCCTTAAACCCACAATTTAACAAGTATACCCATTTATCTTTAAATTAAATTTTCTGTCAAAATCCCCATGTGGGTTTTCAGTTTTTTTGTAAATTTTTTTTTTTTAATTGCGCAAAAGTAGGGTGCGGGGAAAAAAATTTGGTTTTTCGAAAAAAGAAAAGGAAAAAACGAAAAAAAACAAAGTTTTTTCCCGGCCCGAAATAAAAGGAAAAAAATTTTGAAAATCATTTTTTATTTTTCCCAAATGGGGTTAAGAAAACGGGGTTGGGGGCTGGGAATTATGAAGGGAAAAAATTACCAAAAAAAAAAAATGATTTAAACAAAAAATTTTAAAAGGTAAAAAAGCAGGATTTTTCCATTTGGGGTTTTAAAAAAGCTTTTATTTAAAAAAGGGGGGGGAATTTTTAAAAAATTTTCCCTGGCAACGTCCAATTTAGGCGTTTTTAAAAAAGGGAAATCAATAAAAACAAACTATGAAAAATCGCTCCTGCAAGGGAAGGGTTTTAAAAAATACAAATTTTAAAAAAAAAAAAAAAAATGTTTTCAAAAGTGTTAAAATTAAAAATTTTAAACAAACCGGGGGGGGGGGGGGGAAAAAAAAAGGGGGCAGGGGAAAAGGGCAAAGGGGGGAAATTTGGGGGGAACAAATAAAATTAAAAAAAATTTAATGAAAAAATTTTTCCCCCTTCCAAATTGTGTAACTTAGGAAAGGGGGTAAGGTGGGGGGGAAAAGAAAAAAAATTTTAAAAAAAAATGTAACAGTTTAAAGTTAAAAAAAAAAACTTTTTATATAAATTTAAAAATTTTTGGGGAAAAAAAAAAAATGGGGGGGGGGGGGGGGGGGGGGGGGGGGGGGGGAACCCCAAAAAACCCAAAAGTTTAAAAAGGTTGGGGGACAAAATTTTAAAAAAAAAACAAAAAACCCAAAAAAAGGGAAAACGGGGGGAAAAGGGAAATTTTAAAACCCAAAAAAAAACCCACCACAACAATTTTTAAAAAAGCCCGGCAACGATCCTCCTTTTTTGGAGGACGTTGAAGCTTGGGGGGAAACCCCTTTTTTTTTTTTTGGGGGGGGGTTTTCCCCCCCCCCCCCCCTTTTTTCCCTTTTTTTCCCCCTTTTTTTAACTGGGAAGTTTCCCAAAAAAAATTTTTCAGGGGGCCCCCAACAAAAGACAATCAACCCCCCAGAAGGCCCCCAAAACCAAACCCCCCCCAAAAAAAAAAAAAAACCCCAAAAAAAACAAAAACATTTGGCCAGCACCCCCCTTTCCCCCCCTAAAGACAATATGGGGGAGGGGGGAAAAAAAAAAAAAAGGAAGACAATGCAAAGATGGGAAAAAGTAATAATTATGGAAGCACTAATACTAAGGAAGGGAGAAAGAAAAAGTAATGGGATGGACAGAAAGCAACAGAGAACAAAGTATAATCTTATGGAAGGATGGAATCTAGAAGGTAATAATATGTAAATAATAGTTTTAAATAATAAACATGATGTAACCATATAGTAATAGATAAGTTGATAGAAATATAGGAGCTGGAAAAAGTAATGGTGTAATATCAGATAATTAAAGAATAATAATTATATAATATAGAAGAAATGTAACATTTGTAAGTCATGAAGTTGTACAAAAGGAAGCGATTTAAAAAGAATATAATTAGAAGGGTGTGTGGTGTGAGTGTGGGGGGGGGGGGGGGGGGGGGGGGGGGGGGGGGGGGGGGGGGGGGGGGGGGGGGGGGGGGAACACACACAAAAATCCCCAAAATGTTTGAAAATGGACTTGGACCTGGACAATATGTTGCAAACAAAAACACACAAAAAACCCCATAAATGTTTGAAAAGGGACTTGGACCAGGACTATATTTTGAACACAAACACATAAGCACACACACACACAATGTTTTGAAAGGAACTTAGCCCTGGACCATACTGTTGCAGTCCTGTCGTTTCTGGAGCGGAGCGGTTCGACAGCTCGCCGGAGTGTGACCCTGTTTTTGATCTTTGTGTGGAGTGGTTTGCGCCCCCCACCCCCCACCCCTCTCATTCCCTACTCCTTTCCTCTCCATCCCATTCAACTCGCAGTCCACCCGTTCTCCAGAAGGACGCGCGTGCACGCGCGCGCGCGCACACACGCACACACACACGCAACGCACATGCAATCACGCACGCATGCACACGCACGCACGCACGCACGCACACACACACACACACACACACACACACACACACAACACACACACACACCACACACACACACATGATAGGCAAGCCTATGTCAGTGTGTCCCCGAAGCTTACTGACCGGAAAGCACTTGTTGGTTGAGAACAGACTTAAAAGTACATCGGACGTAAAATACTTTGGTGAACAGGGTTAAAGGGTGCAGGCAGTCCTCGTCTGGAAATCTCTCACACCTCGTAAATGTAAGAACTCTCAACCTCTCTCTCCTCTCTCTCCCTCTCTTCTCCTCTCTCCTTCTCTCCTCTCTCTCTCTCTCTCTCTCTCTCCATCTCGCACACGCACACGCGCACGCGCACACACACAATGCCACAGGCGGGCGTTTATCGAGTCCTTGCTGTAAAGTGTTGTTTAATAGACCTTTGTAATTATCTTTCGTATCATTTTTTTGTATTGCTTGATTTTTTTGGCATAACAGAACAAGTACAGATGATATAAACTATACTCGGTAGAGATAAATAGTAATGATTCTCATTCCATTACATATTATGAAATGCACACATGGGCACAGCCAATTCAAACTGCTCCAACTCCCCCACCCCCCCCCCCCCCACCCCCCAATGCCCTCTTCTCACTCCTATTTCCCTAAAAACCACGGTCGCGAAAATCGATTCTCAAGTTCTTGACATTAACACCTTCCTATCCTACACGTGGGCCTACAGGTAAAATGGCAACTATCATTGCTTTAGAAATGGGTGCTACACGATGCAGGCTGGCAAAGTTCTGCTTTCACAGTGACTTGTCTCTCTGTCTCTGTCTGTCTGTCTGTCTGTCTCTCTCTCTCTCTCTCTCTCCCTCTCTCTCATCTCTCTCTCTCCTCTCTCTCCTCTCTCGCTCTCTCTTCTCCGTCTCGGAAGTGAATTCAGTTAGTTTCACACCCCCATGAGAGAGAAGAGACACAGACAAAGAGAGACAGGTAGGCAGCTGGGTCGATAGATGTAAATAGACAGACGGACACACGCACACACACACCACACGCGCGCACACACACACACACACACACACACACACAACACACACACACACACACACACACACACACACACACACACATATATATATATGCACGCAGGCACGCACGCACGTACACGCACGCACACACTTGCACGAATGTGAGACACAAACATTTTACAGCGGAGTCCATGAAGATCCTGTTCAGGATGTCCCGCCTGACGTGATCCTTGAGTTTTTGAGAGAGATTAACATTTTTTATCTGATTTAAGATTTTACGGCAGAAAGATTTTTAACAAAGTTTCTGGTGCGTTTGTAGACGATGTCATTTAACAAGATGTGTGAAAGTTGGTTTTTTTTTTTTTTTTAAAGACTGGTGAGTTGATTTTAAACGTGGTGACAGCCCTGATATGGCCCTTTGCGGTCGGCTGGGCTATAAGCAACATTATCTTATCTTATCTTACGCACGCACACACACACACACACACACACACACACCACAGATTCCATCATTCAAGTTCATGTGACCCCTCTCTCTCTCTCTCATTTCATTTCATGCTATTGACACTGTTTTCACAGGTGTCATGTGTACACAGGCCTCCAAAACAAACCGACGCATTTTCAAAAGACAAGTTTCGATGTAAAACTGAAGAGCAACGTGTACAATAGCCCTGGAATTTTTCCAGTTGTCTGTATGCGAATCAGCACAGGAAAGCTCGGTCTAGTGCAATGTGTAGAGTGTTTTATTGTACACAGGCAAGGGAATCGTGGTGCTAGACTATAAAATATAAAGTCCGCTGTATTAAATCTAGCCCTCAGGCCGATTTTTAAACAGAGATGCTGAGTGAATGAATTTCGTCTTTGTGTTTCATTTTTGGGTGTCAAATTGTCTGTCAATCTAACTGTCGGTCCTGTGGTGTGTGTCCGTGTGTCTGTCTCTATATTTACCGACCTGCCTACCAAACCTGCCGCTCTCTCTCTCTCTCTCCTCTCCTCTCTCTCTTTTCTCTCTGCCTATCTGTATGTGTGTGTGTGTTTGCGCATGCGTGCGCGCCGGGGAATTCGCGTGCGTGTCTATGTGTGTATGTCTCTGTGAGGTGTGGTGTGTCTGTATGTCGTTTGTGTGGGGAGAGAGAGAGAGAGAGACAGAAAGACAATACAAAATTATCATCCATAAAAGTGTGCCGGAGAGTGCGCGAGCGCGTGTTGTGTGATAATCTTTTCCAGCTATCTATCTAGATATAGATATCTAGATGTAGATATGTGTCTCATGTATTACACCCCACACACAACACACACGCACACGCACACACACACACACATTATATATAATATATATATATATATAATATATATATATATATATATATTTTATATATATATATATATATATAATGTTTAACAATTAAGTGGTAGTGGAAAACAAGTAGAGGCACAGGTCCTCCGTCGTTGCATTCATGACATGACAAAGATATTGAAAAAAAAAAAAAGATGAAATAAAGGTTGGGGGATAGAAGGGGCGGGAAAAAAGTAAATGAAACGAAAAATCAGGGATTTATATCATGAATATTAAACTCTCACTAGCAGCACATGGGAGAAAGAGAGTGTGTGTGTGCACGCGCGCGTGCGTGCGTAAAAGAAAAGGAGACAACAATGTAAATTTGAATCCGCTATCCATTATAGCCAAGTTGCCTCCCTTGTTACAGGTAGTTTGTTACTCCTCATAGACATGCTTTTAAAACGAATCCTTGACTTGATGAGTCACCGAAATTAATAGTTTCTGATTAAGAAGCATCGGACATCCTGACCTTAGCACCTGAAACCTGAAAGACAGTAATGCCATCTGTATGTTCAAATTTCTATCGTAATAGAGTTGTTTTCCGTCACTTACCACTCAATTTTTGTCCACTCGATCACACCATGTGCATAAAACTCATTCTCCCCTACCCCCCCCCCCCCCCCCCTCGTGTGGTTGTGTGTGTGACTAAATCGATCTTTCAGATCTACTGTCGTTTTTTGGTGTTTTATGGAACAGCCGTCTCCCCTATATAATTTAAAATCTTTTTTTTTTTTAATTTTTTTAATACTGCTCGTTGGTCGTCAGTGAAGAAGAAACCCGTCGACTAGGCTGTTTTTTTAGGTAAGCTTTCCCAATTGAAAAGACCCCCCCCCCAACCCTCCCCCCCCCAAGGTGTCAGAACATTGGATAGCCAAAGAACCCCCCGTGTCCCCCCCCTCCTACTTCTACGTGCCCCCCGGAAGCATTCCATTAGATTCTACCCAGCCGTTCTGGCACGACCACAAAAGCAGCTCCAGGATCGTAGACCTGTGAAGATGTTTACTCTTCTCCTCTCCCCCCTCTCCTCTCTCTCCTCCTCCTCCTCCCTCTCCCTCTCCGAGACTACTTTTAAAAGTGATTCCAAACAGATACCTGTACCGTTCGTTCGCAGCCAAACAGGAATCATTCTGTTAAAGAAAGGAGAAAGAAAAACAAAACAAAACAAAACTCTGCATCTGTATTAGTTGCCTAGCTTCAATCAGCATTTTTTTTTATCGCATGCCATCGAATGACGTCATAAGGACAATCGTCATCGTTGAAGCGTCATGAGATAAGTTCGTCCCAACGTTGAACCGCCTTGGCTAATGTTTGAACTTCGGACTGGGATTGGAAGGACCTCGGATTGGACGGCGACAACAGTAGTAGCGAGCAGGCTTAATCGGCCTAGCAGTCGTCTTAGACGCAACTGTAGGTGTTGCTTGTAAGTTGTAGGTAGAGCAACACAGCAGTGTAGTTCCGAAGTAAGAGTGGATAGTGTAGGAAGATAGTAGCCTAACTTCAAAGTAGCCCTGCCCCACAACATTGAAGGAAGACAGCAAGCTGGCCATGCTTCGCTAAAACAAGGTAAGGTAATGTTGCTTATTTACATCCCAGCCGACCGCCAAAGGGCCATATCAGGGCTGTCACCACGTTGAAGTCACCTCACCACAGACTAGGGCAGGTACTTTTGTAAGTAGTCGAACTTCGCGTTTTTCATCTTCATCTTCATCTTTATCCATTAAACGTCCTCAGTCCAATCATGGGATTATCTGACGTAAATTGTGGGCTGGCCAGCAAAAAAAAAAAAAAAAAGTTACTGTATTTTCTTGCTCTTGAAACAGACGTGTAAAGAGCCTCAGCCTCACAACTGTTTTGGGCAGGGCGTTCCGGTCCATTCATGGTGCGTGGAAAATTGGACCCCTGTCGGTACAAAGTTCGCACTTTGGTCGTTTGAACTATGATCATTGACTTCTTCCTACGCTTCGGTTGACAGAATCGCATGGATCAATCCATGCATACCATGCCAACGTTGGAATTTAAACATCAAGCCAATTCTGTGATTTTCCTTCGCTTCCTTAGGGGGTTCCAGTCCAGTTGGCTTGGATGAGGCTTTTTGGGTTTTTTTAGCTGACGTTGGGGAGATTGTGCAACGTCCTGTGACAAAGCGTGCAGCCCTCCTTTGACTGATTCCAGCAGCCCTGTCCTCGTTATCGTCGTGTTAGGGGTCCCACACGGTGCAGGCAATATATCCAGCGTGGGTCGTAAACCAGGCTTTGAGTAGCTGGGCCTTTAGCTGGGTGCGCTGATGTGTTCAAACTGGGCATACGTAGGATCCATCTGTCAGCTTCGAACAAATTCCATCCCCTGCCGGGGCCAAACACGTGTGAAAGATTCTCCACGTCTCTGTCGTTCATCCATGGGCTGGAAACGAGGTGCCAAAATGGCAGTGGCACCTTGACAACCCTACTTGAAGTCTACGCACCACGTACCTAATGCATAGAACAACTGATCACATTAAAGCAGGCTGGTGTGTAGGTTCTGGCCCTCCTTCCTACCATCCCTTAGCAATCGTTATTTATTGATTTATTCAAGATTTTTTTTTTCGGGGGGGGGAGGGGGGGGGGGGGGGGGGGGGGGGGGGGGGGGGGGACGGGGGTGTGCGTGTGTTGTGTGAGTGTGTGTTGTGTGTGGGTTGTGTGTGTGTGTGTTGTGTAAACGACTGTAGTTGAGCGTACCGACTCCGCAAGAAAGTTGCAGCTACGCCGACAAAAGTCAATTCCACTTGGGGCCGTGCTGAATCTGTTTCAAATTCACATTGTACTGAGTCTTCTCTCTCTCTCTCTCTCATACTTCTCTCTCTCTTCTCTTCTCTCGTCCTCTATCTCTCTCTCTCTCTCTCGTCTCTCATCTCTCTCTTCTTTTGTTTGTCACGATTTCCTTCTGCATTGCAACCCTTAACATGCAGCGTTGGTTAATATGTCGATGATTGGCCATAAGTCGCTTAAGAGGATAAAAAAAATATCATGATCCATTGCGCAACCCTCATTTACAATAGTTATATTACATGGTGAGTGGGGAAAAAAAAGAAAGTATCAAATCAAAAAAAAAGAAAAAAAATCAACCAGTGTTATCAAAGTATCCTAACGGGTGAGAAAGAAGGGGGATTTTTTTTAAAAGTTTGGAACATCGTCCCTCAAATGAACTAGCAACAAACAAGAGATACTAATGACGGGTTAGACTTGTATCAAGGGCCACATGAAAATGGTCCACAGAAAGAAGCTGAACAAGACACAGGTCGTTGAAAGCTCAATTAACTCTGTGTGCGTGTGTGTGAGGGCATGGTGTGTGTGTGTTGTGTGTGTTCGTGTGTTGCGGTGCGTGCGTGCGTGCGTTGTGTTGTAGAAAGAGAGAGAGCAGGGAGAATGTAAATGCAGATACAAATTTGAACACACACATACACACACACCAACACACACACAAACGACACACCACACACACACACACACACACACACCGCGCGCGCGCGCGCGCGCACACACACACACACACCACACACACACACACACACACACGACACAACAACACACACACACACACAACAAACGCACACACACACACACACAAACAACGCACGCGCACACACACACACATACACACACACACACACACACACACACACTAGCACACACATACACACACACACCCACACACACACCACACACACACACACACACACACATGGCTCCCTTCTGACCTCCCCTTTCCTCCTCTCCTTCCACATTCCAGACCTGTCACCAGAACAATCCACCAAACCGGCCGCCGAAGGGACCCGAGCCCACCCGTCATCAATCACCTTCAGCCCGACTCGCCCAGGAAACGACGCTCCCCGCACCACCCCTCCCGCCTCCCCCAACGCGCAGACCACAACCACCACCAGACGACAGCTGGTTGAACACAACCCCATTCCCTGACCAGCAACCACGAGAGACAAAAGCCCAGGCCGACCCAACGGAGGGCTATGAGGCACATCCCCTGCCTCCGACGGAGTGGGGCCTGGTGGTCGTAGGTGGCTTCCAGAATTGCAACATCATCTTGGACTGCATCAACTACTCCTTCGGGCTTCTGCTGGGAGTCGTCGACAATTTCCAAGAGAGCAAGAGCAAGTGTCGCTGGTGGGTTCGCTGCCCAGCGGGACGTACAACGTCCAATGTGAGGATCATTAGGGTTGGGCGAGGTCAGTGAAAATTCGGCTCAAAGGTGAGGAATCATTAGGGTTTGGGCGAGGTCTGTGAGAAATTCGGCGTGCAAATGGCGAAGATCATTAGGGTTAGGTAAGGTCTACGTCAATGGTGAGGATCAAGTAGGGTTTTGGGTGAGGCCTGTGAAACAGCATTGGCAACGGTGAGGATCATAGGTTTTTTTTAAGGCTTGTGGGACCTACAACATCAACGGTGAGATGAGTATCATAAGGTTTGGGTGAGGATTGTAGGACCTACAACATTAACGTGAATAACAATGTAAGAGTTATGTGAGTTTGTGGACCTACAACATTAAGGTGAGATGATAATAATAAGGTAGAGTGAGGCTAGAGGGACCTACAATATCAGCGTAAGATGAGTATCATAACGTTTTTGGTGAAGCTTGTGGACCTACAACATCACAACGGTGAGATGAGTATCATAAAGGTTTTTGGGTGAGCTTGTGGGGACCACAACATCAACGGTGAGATGAGTATCATAAAGGTTTGTGTTGAGGCTTGTGGACCTACAACATCAACGGTGAGATAGTAATCATAAAGGATTGGGTGAGACTTGTGGACCTACATCATCAACGGTGAGATGAGTAGCAAAGGTTGGGTGAGGCATTGTGGGACCTACAATATCAGCGGTAAGATGAGTATCAATAAAGTTTGGGTGAGGCTTGTGGGACCTACAACATCAATCGTGATATAGTACATTCAAAGGTTAGGGTGCGGCTTTTGGGACAACAACAGCAACGGTGAGAAGAGTATCAAAAAGGTTTGGGTGAGGCTTGTGGGACCTACCAACATCAACGTGAATGAGTAACATAAAGTTTGGTGAACTTGTGGGAAACCTACAACAACATCGTGAGAGAGTATCATAAAGGTTAGGGTGAGGCTTGTGGGCCCCTACAACATCAACAACGTGAGATGAGTATCTATAAAAGGTTTTGGTGAGGCTTGTGGGACCTAAAACAACAACAACGGAGAGATGAGTATCATAAAAGGTTTGGGTAGGCTGTGGGACCTACACTCACGGAGGAGATGAGTGTCACTAGGATTAGGGTGGAGGCTTGTGGGACCTACAACATCAACGGTGAGATGAGTATCATAAAGGTTTGGTGGAGGCTTGTGGGACCTACAACATCAACGGTGGATCGAGGTATCACTAGATTAGTGAGGCTTCTGGTCCTACACCATAACGGTGTAGATGAGAATCACTAGGATTAGTGTGAGGCTTGTGGGACCAACAACACAAACGGGAGATGATATCATAAAGGTTTAGTGAGGCTTTGACCTAACAACCACAACGGTGAGAGATATCACTAGGAATTAGGGTGAGGCTTGTTGGAGACCTACAACATCACCGGTGAGATGAGTTATCATAAAAGGTTTTGAGTGAGGCTTGTGGGACCAACAACATCAACGGTGAGATGATAATCAATAGGATTAGGTGAGCTTGTGGGACCTACAACATCAACGGTGAATGAGTATCATAAAAGTTTGGGTGAGGAGCTTGTGGGACCACAACATCAACGTGATATAGTATCATAAAGGTTTTGGGAGCTTTGGACCTACCAACATCAACGGAGAGATGAGTAACATAAAGGGTTGGGTGAAGGCTTGTGGACCTACAACATCACACGGTGATGATAGTATCCTAAGTTTTTGGTGAGACTTGTGGGACTCTACTTCATCAACGTAGATGAGTATCATAAAAGTTTGGGTGGGAGCTTGTGGGACCTACCATATCACGTAAGATGAGTAATCATAAAGGTTGGGTGAGGCGTGTGGGACCTACAACAGCAACGGGGGGGAATATATCATAATGTTTTGGTGAGGCTTGTGGGGCCAGACAACACAACGGATGAGATGAGTATCATAAAGGTTGGATTAGGCTTGTGGGACCTACAACACAACGGTGAGATGAGTATCATAAAGTTTGGGTGAGACATTTGGACCTACATCATCATCGGTGAAGATGAGTATCATAAAGGTGTTGGTGAGCTTGTGGACCTACAACATCAACTGGTGAGATGAGCGTATCATAAAGGGTTGGGTGAGTCATGTGGGATCCACAACATCACAACGGTGGATGAGTATCATAAAGGTTTGGTGAGGCTTGTGGGGACCTAACATCAACAACGGTGAGATGATGTCACTAGATTTAGGTGAGCTTGTGGACCAACAACTTCCAACGGTGAATGAGATCAGAAAGGTTTGGGTGAGGCTTGTGGACCTACATCATCAACGGTGAGATGATATCACTAGATTAGGGTGAGGCTTCTTGGACCTACAAAACACAAAACGGTGAATGATATCACTTGGAATTAAGGGTGAGGCTTGGTGGGACCTACAACATCACCGTGAGATGATTATCATATAAGTTTGAGTGAGGCATTTTGGACAACAACATCACGGTGAGATAGTATTCACTAGATTAGGGTGAGGCTTGTTGGACCAACACCATCAACGGGAGATTAGTATCATAAGGTTTGAGTAGGCTTGTGGACCTACAACATCAACGTGAGATGAGTATCACTAGATTAAGGGTGAGTTGTGGACCTAACATCAACGTGAGATGAGTATCATAAAGGATTTGGGTAGGCTTGTGGGACTACAACATCAAACGTGAATGAGTATCCAATAGGGTTGGGTGAGCTTTTGGGCCGACATCAACAACGGTGAGATGAAGTATCAACCGGTTTGGGTAGCTTGTGGACCTACAACATCAACGTGAGTGAGTATCATTAGGTTTGGGAGAGGCTTTTGGTACCTACAATATCAACGGTGAGATGAGTATCATTAGGGTTTGAGTAGGCTTGTGTAGGGGGGGGGGGTGGTGGGGGGGGGACCGACATCATCAACGGTGAGATGAGCATCATAAGGGTTTTGGGCGAGGTCTGCGGGACCTTCACACCAACGTTTGAGTATCATTAAGCGTCTGGATGACGCTGTGGAATCTACATTATCACGTATCTTAGGGTTTGAAGTGAGGTCAAGGAGATCTCATCATCAAAGGTGAATACACTGGAGGTTTGAGGAGGTCTAACCTTCACACCAACGTGAGCCTTACTAGTTTTGATGAGGTGTGTGGACCTACACCATCACGTGAGTATCATTTAGGATCCTGGATTGATTAAGCTTATAATTTTCCGATCAACGCTATTATCATTAGTATTTAGGCGGGGCCGGTGTGAACCTACAACATCAACACTCATTACAGCATTAATTGCAACTACAACATCCTTATGATTTAGTGGAGGTGTGGTGGTGGCCAACGACATCATCGGTGATGTTCACTTGGGTTCTGGTGAGGTCTCTGCTTTGATGCTTTGGGGGTGAGTATCACAATTATTATTTCTTTGTCTGCCAGCTTTTGTTTACTGCGTTGCTCGCGTGTATAAAGCAATCACAAGCGAAGAAATTAAAGACCATTAATTGGAAGTGATAAGCTTCTGTTTTAGTTTTGAACAACCCATTATTTAATTAATTCTGTAAAATTTGTATTAAAAAACGAGACGTTTTTTTTTTCTTTGCTTCATTCATCGTTTAAAATCGTTTACCAATAACTCTCACCTCTCTCTCTCTTCCTCTCATCTCTCTCTCTCTCTTCTCTCCTCGTTCTCGACTCTCACTCTCTCTCTCTCTCCGCTTACCAAAAGGAACTGAAACGGAAAAATGTTGAGTGTTTCCAAGTGGGATATTGTAATATATTCTTAAACTTTGCACAGCTACTTATGACTTGTACAGTTTTTTCTGTTCAATTACAAATGCCCTGTTTTAAATGTTTTGTATGCTACTACAAAAATGCACATAATCACTTTAGGTCTTTTTATCTTCATTTGCCAAGTTATAATATGTCCACTTTCATTTAACAGGTCTACTAAAAAAAATATTATTTTTTTCGGTGTCATGTCATTAAATGGGAACAATTGCTAAACTTATTGTTATAAAGCTATAGTGAGATACAAACCTCTTTGTTTTTGTCTAAATGTATTGTCTGTAATGCATCAGATCTATAAATACATCTTTTCCAAAAAGGGCTCTATTGATGACTTTTTCCTCAATCTCTTGTGCTTCTCTAACTAGTTCCAGTGTGGGGGGGTGGGGGGGGTTGTTTTATTTTCGCTTCTGGGCATTAAACTATGAAGTGCTGTTTCCAGTTTCGAGTTCTCATGCAAACATTTTTTTTAATCCTTATAATGAAATTTTAACCTTGAACAGCGCTCTAGTGGGTGGTGTTGTGTGTGTGTGTGTGTGTTGTGTTGTGTGTGTGTGTGTGTGTGTGTGCGTGTGTGTGCGTGCGAGGTGTGTGTGTGTGTGTTGTGTGTGTGTGTGTGTTGTGTGTGTGTTGTGTGTGTGTGTCTGAACAAAATCCCAGGGTCTGCGCCTGACCAACAAGTGCGGCTTCGTCCAGTGACGTATGGTGTTTCAGTGTGTTGGTGTGTGCGAGTGTGTGTGCAACAGGCAAAGCTCTCGAATTTTTTTTTTTTTCGCTCGCTCAGCAGATTCACTGTTGTCCTCGTGACGTTGATGTTCAATGTGTGTGTAACAAGCGAAGTGGTCATGCCGCGGACCAGCAAGATCACTTAAGAACAGTATTTTACCAATCCTGGCTCACTTTGCTCCTCCACCGAGTTTATGAGCGAAAGTGCCTAAAAGCCGCCTATTTCCTGTTCTCTGACAAGTAACCAAAAAAATAACGATTATCTACAAACAAACATACTGTGCAGGTTATCCGTTTTCAATACTAATTTACTAAACTTTTTTCAGATTTCATTTTGCTTAATCCTGGTTTTTCCTGGTCATTTACAATAACATTCATTTTCGCGCGAACATTCTTCAAATGAGTCCTCTGTCTTTCATGTGATATAGAACTACAGTCTTTAACTGTTCTCTAAATCTTTTAAAAACGAGTTATATTTTGACATAAAATCCACACACTTATTCCACATGTCTCCACTGAAAGCTGTTTTCGACAAAGTGTTTCTCTTTAAACTATGTCTCATTCGCGAAATTCTGCCGAACAGTCATCTATAATAAATAGTGTCTGCGTTCCTTCAAACATCATATAACTGTTCTAGACACTCACACAAGTTTATTCTAGGATTAACTAAAAATATGTTATCATCAGTCCCATATAATACCTTCTATATATGATATGCTTTGTTCACATATAAGTGTTGGACAGAAAACCACATATGATTAAAATTATAACGATAAACAGTTTGTTAAATAAGGTCCGAGGACAATATTGTTTTTCCACAACCAGTCTGTCCACACATCAATGACAAGGTCAATGAGGGGTTTTGTCAAAAAGTTTAACTGCTCCATAGTTTTATAACTAGAAATTTAATCTAAATCCAGTTATTGTTTTTATCATGCACTCTGTCAAAACTGTTCAGTATAATAAAATCCTATAAGCCTAAATGTGTAAGATTAATCCAATTCAGTGCTGTAAGATTGTTTCTATATTAGACTAATATTGATTTGGTTGCTTGTTGATAATGACCATTAATATCTCACCATTGTGAAGAATGACAACAGTAACTTTAAGACTGTCAACGCTAAGTTTGGCCAGCTAATTAGAATTCCTTTAAAAAGGCGTCACAAACTGCCCACAACCCCATCCCTCTCCTTATCTTTTAAGACAGAAATTTCAAATAATATTGTGAACGCGTCCCAAATTCATTTGCGGCATGAAACTGTAATTTTGTAGAAGCATCTTTTAACGCTTCTCTTCTGAGGAGGATGTACTGTTTTTTCCCATAACGGATTTATTTCAATCTCTTCCGACTATTGTGCATCTGGCAGGAGACTTACATGTAAAGGGCCAGTAGTTGAATGCTTTTCTGAAACTTATTTGACGGCTAAAATAAGTAAATTTTCATGAATCAAATTTTATGTCCCATTCTAAATATGGTTCTAAGTGCCATATGATGTCAGGTTTTTCGAACTTTTTATATTCATACGACCAACAATATTTGCTTCTAATTTGCGCAGCTGATCTAGTTTAGAAACTTTTGGTTGTCGCCAACCCTCTTTGCGTTTTATAATCACCATCTTTTAGTGTACTGCAAAAACATACAAAGCCCTATCTCACCATTCCGTTCAAAGTCCCAACGACTGCAAGTCTTTTAATCTAAAGTTAATACACCTTACAGGCGCTAATTGTTAACTCCTGGTTTCTTTCTGCCCACCGCGACATTAATTTTTTTAGTACCGCATTATTTTATTTTCCAAAAACAATGTGGACAGGTTATCACATTTCACCAACTTCCCCTCCCTTTGTCTTTGATTTTTATATAAAATGATCCGACCTCCCACAAACAAATCCTTTTAAACTGTAAATTAGGAATTTATAATTTTCATAATCCGCAATATCAGCGTTCCCTGACGTAAGACTCTTAAAAAACAGTTGAGGGCCTTCAGACAAATCAGTTTTCATCATGCCAGCTTCATCCAAATGAATATAGAGTAATGAATTTAATGCAAGATCCGAGCGGATTTCTCCCTCATAAGTAGTTTTGTTCTGCTCAGCAATAAACTAAGAGTGGGTAAATGCTATTAGTAAAGCCTAACATTAGCTTGCTCTCTATCAAAATCGTAAGATGTTTCTTCTTCTTCAACTAATGTAACATTGGTTTTAGATTTGCATTGTTAAGTTGAAGTAATGTCAAAGCTACTCATTGGCTTCTTTTATGATCAAACCGTAATAACCAACAGGTATTGTTAACAGCTCATTTTTGTCCTGCACTGTTAACTTTTAGAACCTTATGATTATTTTTGGGTTCACTTATATTAAACCTTACGACTGTTGTAAAATATTTCATGAAGCGCAACCAATTTGGCCCCGCATTCGTTATCAATAGCAATGTTCTAAAAAAAACGAAGGGACGGTCTGTTTGTTATTGTTACAAACATTTTTAAAACCAATTAAAAATGAGCGCAATCAAATATCTGAATGGCAAAATATTCTGTTGGGCCTAACCCTAGCAACTTAAAAATATAGCAACTGATACTCTTGAATTGCGTGACCCAACTGCCTCCTTTTCATAAAAAGGAGATACTCCATTGAAAGCTATCTTAAAACCCCCCGAGTGAAACGACCACAACAAGAAGGTGGTTAGTCATCCGGATGCAGTTTTAGCAGAACATTAATTATTACATTGCTGTGTTTTTGCGCATCAACTGGTGTGGAGTGGCGTATGCTGATCATTTAAATCACCCATGATCCTTTGTGAGGTCATGTACAGATTTCATTTCAATTACACCTTCAGACTATTTTGACTGAACTCGAGCACCATTCCCAAATGACAAAACCATTTAATCCCACTTAGTAACATAAAAGACATGAAGCTTTTGACAGAATCCTGTAACGACTTCAATATTAACATCAAACAGCTTTAGACAAAAGTTGGATCTTAAATCATGCCTAGGCGACCCTTTATTTTCGGCAGCGCCACGAAATATAACTAGACTGCAACCTCCTTTCAAAACTTTCTTTGTCAGGCAAACTGTTCACCTGGGTCCCTACTGCAAGAGCCTACAACAGCATGGACAACATTATCTAGACACTTCTAAGGCCTACTAGGGCGGGACTAGAACGAATAAACGACTCTATCGCACTTACGTTGGTGTTTGCTAGGGCCAAGCACAGGCAGATCAAGCATAACTGCTCCTTTCTACTGCTTTGATCACAAAAACAATACTTTAGCAATTTAAGAGGACGCCATTAATTCTACATTTGATTTACCTCAAGTAACGAAAGATACCCAAAAATGTTTTTACAATTCGCAATATCGAAAGTAGACTTTGCTGTTGCACTTGTTTAATACATGTGCCTTCTGACCTCAACTCCAATAGGTATAATAATAAACTATAATAATGAAGATTCTTATAGCAGGCAATGAACGAAGGTTGGAAAACGACATAAATCTGAGCCCGTAATATTACAAACATAAAAAAAGCCCAAGATTAAGTCATCTAATTCCCAAGTCCAAACCCTCCCCCAAAGTCATTGAAGACTCAGCAAAGCTCGCAGACTCTGGTTCGCGATGACCAAGAATCATGAAAAGACAGCGCTTGTTTCTTGGATTAACTGGCCTAGGATTACTTGGTCTTTATCTTACATATATATCCCAACTATTAAGAGAACTAATGTCCATAATTGCTTCGGCCATAAAGCCAACTACTTTGCTTGCAGTAGACAAAAGCCAGCTGACGATACACCCCAATATCCTGTAAAGCGTCCACGGCTTTACCGCTAATTTTTTAATAAACTTGCAAGATGATCAAGCTGTTTTTTATCCCATGATTTATCAGGAGGAGCATGGCGCGGAGGTACTGAACTTTGTTGCTACTGCTCCTGTAATGCCAACACCATGTAACTTATTGCAAATCCTAAAGTCTGTTATAACGCTTTGCTAATGTGACCTTCCTTGCTCTCTAAACAGTGTTCGATACTTCGTTCTGCTAGTGTCGTGTCTTCATATAAAATTTTTTCGATAGTTCTCTTATTCTATTCACTTAGTCGTAATTGGTCTCGGTTAGTAGTTAGCACTTCTAGACTTGCTGATCATTCTGGTTCAAGATCTTTTAGTCTTTGTCTTAATCCTTTCTTTAATATCAGCCCTAAGTTGCGTCATCATCCTCAACGAGTTTTCTTTTTCCTCTCTTATTTATGGCTCATCTAGTTCACCCTAGTTTTCTAATTGTTTTTAATTCGTCTCTGATGGTCTTAAAGCATGATCAAGGGCCTCTCTTTCTCTTCTCGCATGGGTAGCGGGAGTTGTGATAGTCTTTAACCTGTTTCTTCTGAAAAAACTGGATTTCTGGCGTCTATTACATTTAATTAATTCACCTGCTTATTGATTTAAGTCCCTTAAGTTCATGTTTTGCATTGGTATCGTTGGGAGTTCTTCAGTTTTTTTGAAGTTACAACGCCATCCCTATCTAATTTTGGTCTAACAAGAACCAACGATTTTGATCATATTACACTAATCTTTGGATAATTGACTCTTGCTAAAAACTTTGATGGGTCTGTTTAGTGTAAGCCGAACAGATTCTCCGTGATCGCTCTTACAAACAATGACCATCTTCTCATTCAAAATCATTTGGTCTATATTAAACGGGAGTCTTGGCCTAAACTATGTAAATGCTCGACCGTACTTACTATTAATTCCACGCCGGCATTGAGAGCGCTGAGCGATCCGAGTCTAAGGGATCCAATTTCACTCATGTCGTTCTCCAGGATCAAAACATCATAATCTTCTTCGCCTTCAAGTCCTGCCATGTTTTTAATATTAACTTTTTATTTTGATTATAAAAAAATGTCACCCACAACATATGGCTCGATTCTTGGCCCTATTGAAAAGCTAAAGAAACCCCTTGGCGTGCGGGAAAATAAACGGAATTAATACTGGTCCAAATAATCCATCTACAATTGATTCAGATCAAATTTCTTACTGTTAATTTCCAGGACCTAGGAGCGGAAGATATAATCCGTGCCAGCTCTGCACGCTTACTTTATAAAATAGACCTCGCTTCAACAACAGACCAAACAGAACAGTTTGTCCAGAATTTGGGACTGGCAATCGTTTAAGCAAATTTCTGTTAAAACCATGGGAGGCACTGAAGTATTTCCTTAAAACAATGCAACGATATTTATAGAACCTATCGAGATCTAATGCAGAGCGGCTGCGACGAGAGAGGTGGTGGGAAGATGCTTGTGCGGGGATCTCAATGGAATCGATACAATCTGAAGAAGAGAATGGACGACTTCGAGAACTAGGAAGACGGGCGCGAAATCGTCCCAGCAGACTAACTGAGCGCGAGGATTCAGTCACAAGAGAACGCTGATCGTACACTGTATAATCAATGTGCATTTAACAGACTGCGATCTACGCTTTGACGCATTCCCCTAGGTGACTATTATGATTGAGGATTGTAGTAAAGAGCGCCAGAGGCGCCCATACTGTGACAATCGTCAAGAGAAGCGATGACAGAAGAGGTCGCAAGAGGTTTGCGTATGTCTGGGGTCTCTCTGTTACTAATACGTATCTCAAGCGATGTTATCAAAGAGGGCAGCCAGACAACCGGAGAGAGAGGTTGCAAACGACTCACAGCACTGTGTAGAGTACGGTTTCGGTAGCATTCTTCAAACACGTCCTACGATCGTCTCGTGATCTACTGCATACCACTAATAGATGAGAGAGCACTCGGCGATCTAGTGATCTGACTTCGAGAAGACGGCGGCCGAAGCGATTAGTTCATGCATAGACATTTGAGACTCTGGTGCTGCTGATACTGGTCTGTATAGGCAGGGAGGGGAGATAAGAGGTTGTCGAGTTGTTTACGAGGGCAGAGAGGGTGTGTGGATTAGTGGGTCTTCGACCAGTGTTAGTTGGTTTGAGATGTAAAGGTTTTGTGTTATTCGAAAGGTTTTATTGAGACTGTGTCTTTCACTTAGTGAGTGTTTTTAATGATTGAGTAAGGTTTACATCTCTGGAGGTCAGTGATGTAATAGTCATTATAAAGCATATAAATATTAAGTAGTACGTCTTGGCTCTTTTGACTCATGGAGCGAGCAGGCGTAGTAATTATATAGATACTCAAGGTGCTATGACAGCCGTTTCAGACTTGTTACAAAGAGATAGAATAAATTCAATGGGGTGGTGTGAGTGGACTGAGTGGTTGTACGTGGATAAGAGATATATGATTACATGCATTAGTGAGGAAGTATGGAGACGTATATGTTAAAGATTTAATTTTTTATTAGTAGTCAGTTATGTTGAGTGCATCAGGGGGGTTGGAGTTTATTAGTGTGTGAGGAACAGAAAGGGTAATATTACTAGTAGTGTTTGAGGATATATTTGTGGATGGTAATAGGTAGAGTGAACACATAGGATCATTATAGGTTAGTTGATTGGGTATTTATGTTGGATTGTGAGGTTTGGGTTTCAGGTAGATGTTATGGATGGATGCTCTTTATGAGTGTTGATTTTTTATATTACAAGAGGACAGTCAGATATGTATCTTAGAATGTATAAAGAGTGATTGTCATAGTGTTTGCATGTTATCATGGGGGGGGGTGGGTGGAATGGGATTAGATGGATTTGAGGACAGTGATTTGTGTGTGTAGTGTGAGGTGAGGATTAGTTATATGTCACTGGGAGTTGTAGTGTTCTCACAGTGAGGCAGGATTAGGATCAGAACTGTGAGAAGGAGGATTTAGTAAGAAGTTATGCAGTTTGTATATTGGAGGAGGTGTGTTTTAAAGTTTGTGTTGTTAATGATTTTTATTTAAGGTAATTTGATTATTTTTATTGTATGTAAGGGATTTTGTAAATTTATAATTTATTGGTGAGATAAGGGTTTATGTAGTTGTTTGTAGGAATTGAGTAGTGATGAGGGATGATATGTTAAGTTAATCGTAATATATGGATAAAATATGGAAGAGTAGGGAGGGTAGAGAAAGGGGATGGTAGGTGAGAGTATTTTTTTTTTTTATTTAGAATTTGATTATATATGTGATTAGTTGTAAAGTTTATAAGATTTATATTTTTGTTTAAGTAGTAGAATATGATAGGTTTTTTTGGTTAGAGGTATAATGGGGGGTGGTATTCTTTTAATTGGTTGGATATTTTTTATTAATGGGGATATTAAAATGATAAAGTGATTTTTATTATTTAGGTTTTTTTATTTTAGTAAATTTAAATGGAATTAAGATATATGTATACTGAATTTGAGGTGTTCTTTAGTTTATGTGTACCAATAGCAAAAGACAGTTGATATTTTCTGATTTATATTTTTTTAATTTAAATAAATATTTTGAGTTAGAAAAGTACTCAACATCTAAGATATAGGAAGGACAAGACGAATTTTTTGAAGCAAGGCAGAAAATTTGTCCAAACACGGAATGATATGGATTTATGAATTCATTGATACAAAAAGCGTACAAAGTGTTTGTCATGCTATTTCTCAAGGTCCAAGTAAACTAAAAATAACCCCCATTTAAGTAATGTTTAGCTGGTATGAATTGACTATGTAACAATATTTAGATATTCTAGATGTCTGGTCTCAACTAAACAGCAACTATTCCGTTCCTCTAATGACGTAAGTCTGTGGCAGACGAACGCTGCACAGTTTACGCTCTGCTGAAGAAGCCAAATGAGAGGCTCTGGTTTGGTCAGAGGCGAAGTCCTAAGATCAGATTAAACAGTCCTAATAGCACCGTTTGTTGCAAGTCTCACATTCCACTAACCTCCAGCATTAGTCGCAAAAAAAGCATCTAAACATAAAAATACTGACAACAAATGTTTTATGTGTGTGTTCTTGCAAGGCTGCATAACGCCCATTATAACCCAAAACCAGAGAGAGTGTCTAACTATCGCCTTTACATCAATGATCTTAACTTTATGGAATATCCTTTCCCGTTAGCGTGATTCCATTGAATCTGTTTGAAGAAACAAAACAAACCCCATAACTGTTAATGTCTACACCTGGATGAGGAAAACAATTTGGCGCCATTTAAGTTGTTCCAAGAAAACAGTCCAACGTTGCGATCCAGACAAAAATCATGTTGACTTACTACTAAGGTTTCACCAGCTGGGCTGCCACATTACACATTGATACGAACAATGAGTAAACTTGCAGCATACTCAAAAGAATGGCACAAACAAGAATTTCTGTCAGAAAGTATTTAACAGAAGGCCATCTGTTCAACCGCACGCGAACATAAAAGAAACAATGTATCGGCCCATTGACTGTAAGACAGAACTAATTACGCCCCCAAAGCAGTAAAGTTATTTTAAGACTGGAAACGGAAGCAAAATTCTCCATACTATTTTACGAAGACTTTGAGTCGCATATGTCCTTAGAGGGGCCAGCGCCACAAAATCTACGGAAAAACAAGTCTAATATATCAACAGATTTGTTTCATTTGCCTTCATTTTGGCAGTCGGATGGCGCTATTCAGCACCAAATTATATAAGGACCAGATGCTCAGAAACATTCTAAAACGCATGCCGCAATGCGTAAAGACTGTTCTAATAATCTGAATTTATCTGAAATCAGAATCTCCTGAAGATCACAGCAGTAGGACTCACACGCATTGTTGGATTTGCGGTTTAGAGCTAACGCCCAAGAGTGTAAACCCCACAGTAAGAGACCATGATCACATAGGGAAGTTTAAGAGAGCGGTTGGCATAACAAATGCAATCTTAACTAAGTTTTTGAACCAAAGACATGGAATGCTGCCCATCTTCTTCATAACTTCGAGGTTAAGCGACTCTCATCTTATATTGTCTAAGCATACCACGCCTTCAGTAGCATGCATTGCACAGTCATCAGAAACGTACATGTGTTTTCAACTTTAAATACATGTCTTACGACGACTCTATCAACACAGGATGCTCATTAGAGCACTGGCTATGTCCTTAAATCCTGCCCAATAACGGAAAAATATTTTGACTCACTCTGTTAGAAAGGGCGTTTACCCTATGATACTGAACATTGGGAAGGATTTGACGAAGAAACACTTCCGCCTAAAGGCGTTTCTTTTCTAGTCTTAGAGAAGGACATCAGCGACTCCGATTACCGGCATGCTCAAGATGCTTGGCAAAAGTTAGATTGTAAAACGATGGGAGACTATCATGACTCCTATATAATGGCAGATGTATGTTCGTTGGCGGACGTCCTTTGAAAATTATAGAAAGAACCTGCATGAAACATTATAGCCTGATCCTCGCTATAACAATTCTGCGCCCGGAGAACTGGACGCTTTCTTAAAGTGTACGGAGACAATTTGATATTATTGTCTGACACTACCAATGATACAGTGGATTGAAAACGATGCGGGAGGAATGTAAGCGTCGCATCATTACTGTAAACAAACAACCAATACTGGATCATAATGATCCCAAGCAAAAGGTCGAACTCTCTCAGTATTTAGATGCAAACAATCTGTATGGATGGTCAATGGGCGACAATCGCTTCCATTACCAACTTTAAATGAAACATACGACGATCTGAAAAACATTCAGGTATTAAAGAGGTTGAAATTTATGCCGGCAACACGTGGGTTCATTCTAAATTACTAGAATATCCGCTCAGAACTCCTGACCTGCAAATGACTATACCATTAGCACAGAAAGTCTATAGATTGACAAAAGAGCCGCCTATACTTGTCTAATCTTCGTGGCAAAAAAAATTATGTCTTCATTACAGACTTCTACAATTTTTATTTAAGACATGGCTGAAGTTGACACGTTCCATCGCCATAATTGCTTTGATCAAACAAGCTCAAGAAACCAAACATCATAAGAACACTGATCTCAGAACCAATCCACAATGCTTCAGAAAAAGACTTTCAAGCTGAGGACAACACTGTTTTTGAAAGACTAAGGAGAATCCGCACAAGCGTAATGATGTCAGATTGGTCACCAACGAGAACGAAGCAATTAACTAACTACAAAACCTAATTATCAGGACTTTAGAAGATTTCATGATCAGCTTTTTTGCATAATGATAAAAAAAAAGAAAGTCAAATTAGACAAACCTGTATTTATTGTTTTACTGTTTGAGAATTATCAAAGCTTTTTGATGTTAGAGTTTCTTTTGACTACTTTTAAGCCCTCGTATCCTGAGTCCAGAGTACTTTACACAGATAAGATAAGTTTTGTTATAATATTCCTACTAATGACATCTATAAAGACATGGAAATGGAAGTAGGCCAAAGGACATGCTGGATGGATGAAACATCTGATTACCCTAATATTCGCCATTGCATTCAATTCTACTAACAAGAAGGTTTAGGAAAGATGAAGAATGAATTGAATTCTGAAGTGATCAAGGATTTGTGGGTTAAGGAAAAAATGTACAGTAATTTCGAGCCAGGAGAAAATCATTAAGAAAGCAAAGGGAATTCTCGCAGCGTTGTGCAGTCAACATATCACATGACAACTACAAAGAAGCATGTATGCCCCAAATAAACTTTCATCCATGACAAGTAAAACTGCGATTCTAATCTACATGAAACAACACAACAGTTTTAACAAAGAAGTCATTATAGATATAAAAACAACAAAACGGTGTTTGTTAATCCAGAGTTTATTCATAAGCAATCGTTCACTGGAACCGCATAAACGGGGTTTATATTTTTCATCACTTTTTATTATAAGATCAATCATAGCTTCATCAATTCATTTAAATCTTTTCTCATGTTTGCTTGACGAGTTCGAATTTTTTTTATATTTCAAGAATTCTTTTTCCCAATTTGGGGGGTAGGGGGGGGGGGTGATTTGTAGGTGATCTGGAGATTAGCATGCTTGATTATTCCCGAAAATGTGTCCTTAATACATTACTCGCCTGAAAGATTTCCGTACATTTCAAGGTCTCTTCCTTTACCAGTCTTGTTCTCTTCCTTCTAGCATCCAATTAAACTCAAATTATTTACGTAAATTAAATAAAGGCGGAACTGTGTCTGGGGGATTTATCGCAGTTTCTTCTTCACAAAAGATCTGAGACTGGATGTTTTGTATGTGTGCAGTATTCTCGTAAATGAAATACACGGCCGGATTCATTTTTACAATTCTTTTTATTTCATATGGATCAAACCTCCAAACCGATCGTTGCCCTGATGCGAGTGTCCCCCTTCCGCTTCCCCCGTAAAATAAAGTACCCTTATCTTCAAACCAAACGGCAAATAAGTTTGCCGATGAAGACTCTCCTTCAGCAACATTTATTGTTTTTCTTTTGATTGCTTTACGGTTTTAGCCCTTTAAATTCTTCATTATTCATTGCGCGCAAAACTGAGGGCATCTTCAACCATACTGTGTTGCGAGAAGTGTCAATAGCTCTCTGTGATACTGGAAGGAAGAAAAGGTCTTCGCTAACGTTTGTAAAGTTTTCAACTAAAGCCTGTGATCTGTGAACTCCCGGAATCCTCTGCTAATATAACTCTATGTTTCAACAATAATTGATTCACTTGGCCTTTAAATTCTGTTCCATCCATCACTTGAATCAGCGAGGATAAGTTAGTGGGCCCTCGTTGATATATCTTTTATAGCAACAGCAACAGGCCAGAAGCACTCTTTGTGTTTAATGGTTTCTGCATCTGGTATCTTGAAGCCATTCAATGAAATGTGAGTGCGTACTTAAATCTTTTCGTCTAATCCTACGAGGGTAAATATAGAAGAACCATATGATGTGTCGTATGGAGTTGTAGTTAACAAAGTGTGTCTCTGTATTCGTCTAGCAGAAAATAAATTGCCAAATCGCTTGTTTAGATAACCATTCTTTGCGTTTGTTCACTGACTCCACCTGCCTTGCTTAGCTTTTGTAATTGCAGTATTACCCTTCCAATATCCTATGGCGAATAATAGATTTGTTCATTTTTATTCAAGCCAAATATTATGCGCAAACAAATACACGACAGTCCTACCAACAACAATAAACCCGATTCTGCATCTTTTGTTTTTCCTGATGGATGAATAAAAGTCACTGCATTTGGTGGGCAATGTCTGGACCGGTTTGCCCTGATACGGTAGAAAATATCTTTTATTCTTGGTCAACATTTAAATGTGTAAGCTGCATGCCCCTTTTCTTTCAGAGTGTCATTAATAAAATCTAACTGCTCAAACTCTGCCTTTCATAGCTCTTGTGCAGCTGCTAGGTTGCCTTCCATAGCTTTGTTAATTCCTTTTTTCTCTCGCCGTCATCACCGAGTTTACTAAATTCAAAATTTACTGCCGCTAAAAGCAAGTGCAATCACCACAGCGCGCCTATCATTATTGCAGTGAAGCCATTTTTTTATAAAAGTATTTTTTTTCTTACAAATTAAATTGTCTGTAATTATTCCTTGCTTGACTAGAAATCTTCGTGCAACCGAAGCTGCAATGATAGCAATCACATTGCTGATCCTCAAAGTCCTAGTTTGCCAAGATCTGCCGGTTATTTTAACAAGCTTTTACAAGCATTGAGTATCCTACACTTAGGCCTCCAATAACAGCAAATGGTATAACAAGGTTAACAACATTTTTTTCGGTGCTACATTTTAGAAAATAAAATAATTATAATTATTAAAAAAACAGAACAGTGAGATCTACTACAGCTACAGGGGGGGCCCCCCTAAACCTCCTGAACTTATGAATGACCCAAGTTGATGACCAAGCTATATGCCTAAAAGGAGAGGCTGTATTCTTTGGCGCATGTGGAAAACAAAACAGAGCCTCGAACTAATTCAGCATTGAACAGATTCAACAATTGCGCCGCCAGACATTATAAAGTATCATAACAGGTATGGGAAAACCGCCAGCTGGTCGAGAATGTAAAAAGTGGGGGGCAAACGGCTCTTAGTTTGTACACATAAACTAGTCCGTAGATTTGCCTCCCAATTGATTCTGAACAAGATCTTACGAATGATTTAACGCAAGATCCAGTTTTAACAAGACATTAAGTCTCTAGGGTGTGATTTATATTAACAGATTGGAACCCATTGTTATCGCCATTTAATCATGGGATTAATTACTTTTAATCAAAAAATATTTTATTCCCTTCAAATGAAACGAGCTGGAAAATCATCAGAATCAGAACAGTGGAGAAAGTAACCAGGCCAGAAAATCAGCAGAAAACATGGGACACTGAACCAGGTGGTGGACCAGAGAAAAGAATCCTCACCTGGGCGTGTTTAAGCAGTAAAAAATTACATATGGAACAGACAAAAAAAATTAATGTATACCTAAAATGACTCATCATGAAAACATAACGCCGCCAGCGCCAGAACAAGTTGGTTCAATGCCGGCTAAAAAAAACTCCTCCATGCGATAACAAGACCTACAGCACCAAATAACTTCATGGAAAATTGAAACTTAAAACTGTTGCCATTTTTTGGCGCCCATAGCTGCTGTGGGGGGCAGTATTGCGGCTAATAAAATATAATAACCGATGCAACAGAAACAAAAGCAACAAAAAAATCTGACCACTAATGCAGAAAAAGACACCACACGCCAAAACCGCCAATAACAAGCAATTATTTTGATCCCCTTTGAAATGTAATAATATTTTAAATTTATTAATAAAATAATCAGGCGTATTATAAAATGATGAAGTCAAAAATAAAGACCTGGAGTCTACAAAAACATTTCCATAACACCCCGAATTGTTATCAATGGATGCTTCGGACTGTAAAACCTTCCTTAAGATTATATGCAGAGAACGCTGATCAGACATCCTCAACGATGACGCGTATTTTGAGCGTTGTGTACTAATCTAAGACATTTCCTATTAATAGAAAAACCTACTTGTATTTTATTGATAAATTAATAAGATACTAAAAAAGAACTTGGTTGTACTTAGAGGATGACTATCCTATGATCTTAGTTAACTAGGGTAAGAACTTGAGGATGACTTGGTGACGTAAGATGACTTAAGTAAGAACTTGTAAATGACTTGAGGCTGACTTTGAATAACTTGAGGATGACTTGTGAATGACTTAGGATGACTTAAGTAAGAACTTGTGAATCCCTTAAGGATGACTTGTGAATGACTTGAGATAACTGTAACTGACTTGAGGATACTTGTGAATGAACTTGATGATGACATGTGAATGACTGAGGATGACTTAAGTTGTGGCGTACTGGGTGGGGGTGGGAGACGAGCGTGCTGGGTGGGGGTTGGGATACTGCGTGCGAGGTGGGGATGGGGAGACTTCGTGCGTGGGGTGGTGCGCAGGAGTTACCTCCCTAGTGTCCGCACATAGCAAGTAAGCAGTACCGTAGCCACTTGCTACTATAAATAGGCGTTCACCCGCAGACGGTTGAATTATAGCAAGGCGGATTTTACCGTCCCTCTTGCAACTATAAATGAGGCGTTCACCGCATAACGAAATTTATACAAGGCGGATTTTACCATAGCCTCATGCTACAAAAAATAGCGTTCACCGCATAACGGTTATTTATAGCAAAACTGTATTTTACCTCTGCCCTCTTGCTACTAAAAATAGGCGTTCACCGCATGAACGGTTATTTATATTAGCAGTCCGAGCAAGGCTAATTTTACTGGCAGTCCCTTGCCACGAAATAAGGCGTTCACAGCATGAACGGCTCTTTATAGTATCAGTCAGCAAGGCTAACTTCACCGCAGATTGCCTCCCACAACAAAGAGTTTCATTATACTTTCCTTCTTTGCTCAAAAAAGTTTATACCACATTCTCATCCAGCTTAGGAATCGCCAGTAGTTAGTACACCCGCTATTGTATTTTTGAAGCATTTTATAATTGAAGATAGTCTGCTACGCACTACTCCTCTCCATACTAAGTAGATTACTAAGTCCTGCCTACCCTATCTATTTTGCCAGAAACTTTCGAAAATCGCCATTCAGTTGCATAAGGCACACTTAAAGCAGATGAACTGTTAGAAATTAGAAAAGTAGAAAATTACTACACATCTTAATACACAAGATCACTTGCCCCATGAACACTGAATCTGTAGTTAACAATCAATCAAGTCAGAATACAAACTGAAACATTTTTTACTTGGGAGTACTGCAAAATGTTTCAAATACACTCAGTCGTGTTTACCTCCGCCTTAAAAAATGAAACGCCATGTTGTTTAAACATGGCTTAGCTGTCTCAAGCCAGCTCCCCAACAATCAACGCGAGATGGATTGTTTGCTTCGTCGACTTTCGAACAATATCATCATAGCCAAACACGTATAAACTAGCTGTATCTTTGTCAAACAATATTGCTTCAACAAGCCAACAAACCTTTAAGATACATCACAATTCTGTTTTCATAAACCGGTTATTAAAAAAACACACCACCGCCCAAGTAAACCGTCCTGCTCGTCCACTGTCAGCGAAAGAATTTGGGTAACCCCCTTGTTCAAGTGAGCGGCCGTGCTACGCTTTAACTCGGTGATTGGTCAGCCAAACAGTCGCCACCTGGCGCGGGGACGTAGGCAGAACGTTTCAGAAACTGATTAATGCTAGGCAGGAAGGTAGGGTTGAAGAGAGGGGTAGAGGAGGTGCCGCAGTATGATTTTTGCCTGTGCGTGTGTGTATGTGCCCCTGTCTCTGCTCTGTGGGGTCCGCGTGTTGGGCCTCTGTGTGTGGGGTGTTGTGTGTGTGTGTGTGTGTGTGTGTGTGTGGTGTATGTGGGTGTTTGTGCATGTAGTGTATTGTGTGTTTTGCATGTTGTAGAGGGTTTTGTGTGTGAGTGTTGTGTGTGTGTGATGTGTGTTTGAGTGATTGGGTTGGATTGTTTATATATAAAGTGTAGCCAATTCCATTCCTTCCACAATTTTAATCGATAAAGCTGTTGAAAAAGTATTTGTGATTCAAAACTTTTCTAACATAGAATCCCCTGGGAGAAAAAAACACCCATGTGCTGGCAGAAGCCCGGCAACTAGAAATAAAAGCTACCTGCCACCTGCAGAGCAGGTCTGACACGCCCCTGACAAGAAAGCCGTGGGAACAGACAACCGATTTGTAATATGAAGCGCGTTCCCGTCCACGCCGCTTTTCCCTACGTTACTCTTATGGGGGCGTGGATCAGTTTTGCTACTTTCTCCTACGCTACGCTCTGAAAACCTTTAGTAAATTAGTATTGAACACGAAACCCTGCACAGTATGTTTGTTTTGTATGTCGTTATTTTATGTTACTTGTCAGAGAACAGGATAGCGGCTTTTAGGGCACTTTCGCCCAAAACACGGTGAGGACAGTGAGCCAGGATGTAACATACTGTTCTCTACAGTTTCCGGACACTGATGTTTCATTGTGTGTGTAACATGCAAAAGTGGCTACGATCACTGACCACAAGAATCAGTTTGTCCAGGACGTTGATGTTTCCATGTGTGTGTAACACGAAGTGCTCGATTCGCGGACTCAGCAAGACTCACCGTGTCCAGTGTCGTTGATGTTCATAGTTTGTGGTGTCCACTGGCCCAGTGGTCAGCGCTCTGACAACAATTCGGCTGCGTCCAGTGACAGTGGCGGGCAGTTGGTGGCCGGAGAGTGCCTTCCTCCTCATCACCATGGCGCCCTCTGTCGACATCCTCAATTCTGACATACGGCGTCATGGTGGTAAGTACCTCATGCCTTCAGCCTCAAATGACGTCATGGACACGTTCACAAACTCTACCGCTTACATGACGCACAGCTCTCGTAGTTGACGACATGTCTTTGAAATGATGGTGGACCTCAGGTTTTTCTGTTGAGGTCAAATGACGTTGCGGGTTCTGAGCCTACAGAAGAAATCCATATAGAAGGCTCAGAACGGGGACAGTGTGTCCTGTCTTGAGTTGAATTGCCTGTAAGGGTGGGGAGTTGGGGGGGGGGTGGCTGCTGCAGAAAAGATGACGTCACTTAGCCTAGAATGTAATATATAACACTGGAAAAAATGAGTGCTGGAAGCATGATACGCCCACAGGACGTTCAATGACCTCCCGTGATATCCGAAATGTTAATGATAGTGTCGTCAGGGGCGGGCAGAGTCGGATCTTCCTATAACTAGCTGACCTTCCCTGCTCTGTGTGATTTTCAATTGCTGCAGTTTCACCGACTGCCAAGATCATCTGGAAATCAAAAGAAGCTTTCTGATCTGTTCGTGGGACTCTCTCCGCCGTAGTAGTAGATCTATTATCTGTCTGTTTGGTTATACCGACCACAGTTTTGGGCCGAACGCCACCAGATTGGTATCAATTAACCTTGGTGTCCTACAACAGCAACGTTGGGTCGGCGATCCGTGACGCATTGCGTCGTGACGTCAGTTTGCGTCCCACAGACGCAAAACTTCCATCGAACACTATACGACAGACAAACCGCCGGGGCGAGACGGGGTCGAAGCGTGTAAGCACAGTTTTCTCACAAGAGGGCAGATCCTGTTTTACCCATGCGATTTCGCGATTTTTGTACACATGTTTTGGCATAAATACGACGAAAAATAATGAATTTAAACTAAAAAAACAAGTCAGAAAAAAAGTCTTACGAGAATTGCACTGCAGACTTTAACCATGATGGTGTCTTGGTTAGGCTTTGTCCTAAGAGCGACAACTCCTTAAAACTTTCACGCGCAAGATCGCGTCTGGCTGTATCTGGTTTCCTCTTAACACGCCAGTATGTACGAACAATACGACAGGTATCGCCCTTAAATATCGAACAAAACAGACACCAACACAAAAGGGAAGATTTGTAACACCAATCTAAGTCGAAAATACACTCACTTTGGTTGAGAAAACACCAATCGCAAGTTTAGGGTAGACAGTCCAATATAATATTAGAAAAGTATTAGACCTCAGAATCAAAAAAAACTTACTTAGAGAATATTTCGACAGGGTCGCCCTGGTCTTCTTCAGCTCACTGTTGCAGTGTGGCAGCGAGGCCTGTGGTGTGACTGTGTTGGGGTGTGGTGTGGGTGGATGAAAAGGACAGGGCGACCCTTCGAAATATCTCAAGTAAGTTTTGAATTTGAGTCTTAAATACTTTTCTAATGTCGAATCCAAATGCCAAGAAACCTAAAAACTGAAATATATATATTTGCCTTTAAATAATACAGGTGGGATTACCTTCGCTGATGTGAGTTACTTGCTTATCATATTTGTCAGAGTGCTAGAAGATGATACATCCTCTGCCGTGATTTGATCTCTTCCATGACCGTGCCCGGCTCAATGTCTCTCAGGCTGACATTTGGCATCAGCTCTTAGATCCAGCCGATTCCTTCAGCGCACGTGTGAACAGCTGTGTGTGGCATATGTGTGTGTGTGTGTGTGTGTGTGTGTGTGTGTGTGTGTGTGCGTGTGTGTGCGTGTGTGTGTGTGTGTGTGTGTGTGTGTGTGTGTGTGTGTGTGTGTGTGTGTGTGTGTGTGTGTGTGTGTGTGTGTGTGTGTGTGTGTCACTCTCTGATAGTAAGGTCACTGTCATGAGGGGTTGAGCAGTGATATATCCTGTGACGTTATTTGACCTCACCTGCCCATAGACATGACATTCAAGGACACGTCCACGACGTCGTGAACTATAATGCATTCTCTGGCATCCAAATATCTGTCATATCTGGAACATTTATTGTCACTGTCATCATACGTTGAACTGTGAGACATTCTCTGGCGTCATTTCACCTTCAGTATTCCTGCTTGTAACTGATACCACCCATGACGAGCCGATCGGTCATATTATATCCTATGAGATCATTTGACCACCTGTATTCGTGGTTTTAAATGATACTGTTATAAACTTCTGGCATATCTGCGACATATCCTCGAACGTCAGTTGAGCTTTTATCTTGGTGATATTGATTGAGACTGTTATGCGTGCTGGGAGTTCATCATCCCTTAACGTCAGATGACCTTTTATATTTGTGATATTAATTGATACTGTCGTGCGTGCTGCTGGGAGTTCATACGTCATCTGACGTCAGCTGACCTTGCATATTTGTGATATTAATTGATATTGTCATGCGGGCTGCTGAGCGTTCATGTATCCTCTGAAGAGTTGACTTGTTATATTTCTGATATCAATGGATACTGTCATGCGTGCTGGACGTTCGTACAGACTCTGACGTCAATTGTCTTTCCATAATATCCTTGATTGAAAGATACTGCCATGAGGTGCGGGGAGGTGGAACATCCTGTAACATCAGTTGACCTTCAGTCACCGAGATATTGAATGATACTGTGTAACTAGAAACCGGGCCGTGACGTCAACTGATCTTCTTTTGTCTGAGATAATGACTAATGTGCCATGACGTAGTGGGCAGTGAAATATGTCCGCTGTCACTTGACCGTCTCATATCCATGACAAGGAATGATACTGTCAGGAGGTTGTGAACGTTGTCACATCTACTGGCAATGGTTGATCGTTAAATGATAGTGATATGACACGATACTGATACAGCCTCTGCCAACAACCGACTTCTCATGCTATCTGTTTAATTAGATAATACCCCCTGACGACAATTAACTTCTCATGCTGTCTGTTTAATTAAATAATACCCCCTGATGACAACTGACATATCATGCTACCTGTTTAATTAAATAATATCCCCCTCCTGACGACAATTAACTTCTGGATGTGTGTGTGTGTGTGTGTGTGTGTGTGTGTGTGTGTGTGTGTGTGTGTGTATGTATGTGCGTGCGCGTGCGCGTGTGTGTGCGTCTGTGTGTGTGTGTGTGTGTGTGTGTGTGTGCGCGCGCGCGCGTGCATGTGTGTGCGTGTATGCGCACGTGCGTGCGTGTGTGTGTATGCGTGTGCGTGCGTGTGTGTGTTCAGGGTTTGGGCTTGGCATGATGTACCTGCCCTCTATCGTCAGCGTGGGGTACTACTTTGAGAAGAAGAGAGCGCTGGCCACTGGCATTGCCGTCTGCGGCTCTGGCATCGGTACCTTCATCTTCGCCCCCCTGTCCGAGTACCTGTTGCAGGTCAGTGTCTGGCCCCTTTGACAGGTCAGTGTTGTTGTTGTTACTGGTAGTTACCGCTGTCACAGAGATCGTCTTTACCCCCCTGACCGAGTTCGTCTTAAAGGTCAGAGTCTGTCCGCTTTGATACGTCAGTGTTATTGTTGTTATTGGTAGTTGTCGTTAATCTGGGGTCATCTCTACCCCTCTGTGTAAGTTCTTCTTACAGGTCAGTGTCTGTCCCCTTGGATACGTCAGTATTTTTGTTGTTATCGGTAGTTATCATTGTCACTGGGATCATCTCTACCCTCCCTCCCTCCCCCTTCATCCCCCCCTCCCACCCACCCCCACCCCCAACCCCCGTCCGAGTCCCTCTTCCAGGTCAGTGTCTGTTCTATTTGTTACATTAGTGTTATTATTGACATTGGTAGTTATCATTATCTCTGTGATCATCTTTACCGGACAAAGATCCGGCCCTAGGCGAACATGCACATCCCCCCCCCCCCCTCTCCCCCATCCGCATCATAGCCACACGTGACGTCATGCGCCACTTCCTTTGTGACGCCGGGATTGAGGACTGCTTCTATTCGGTCGTGGTGGTGGGGGTGGGGGTGCGAGGTTGCTGCGCTGTTAACTCGCATTGCATTTCCTGTTGTTGGTAGCCCAGCCGATCGCAAGGGGCCTGACCCTGGCTGTTCCCATGTCAGAAACGATGGCGGCACAGCTGACGCCACCCTCCACCAATCAGACGCCTGACCTAACCAGTCCGAAGAGAGTCCATCATCAAACAAAGGGGAACTACTGTTATGACTTAATGGCAGAGCAAGACAACGTGGCACATTGAACGATAAGGAAATGTGTGTCGGTGAACAGAATGAAACCGAAGCATGGAAAATCGGTTCAGTAACGTCTTGCCAGTTTGCTAAGATAGACCAAAAAATGTTATGTTATATTGGGCGAGATAGACAAAACATTTTACGTTATATTTGGCGAGATTGACAAAACATTTATGTTATATTGGGAGAGATAGACAAAACATTTATATTAGGAGAGATGGACAAAACGTTTTTACCTTATATTCGGAGAGATAGACAAAACGTTTTTACCTTATATTGAGAGAGAGAGAGACAAAACATTTTTACCTTATATTGGAGAGATAGACAAAACGTTTATGTTATATTGGGAGAGATAGACAAAACGTTTTTACCTTGTATTGGGAGAGACAGACAAAACGTTTTAACCTTATATTGGGAGAGAGAGACAAAACATTTTTACCTTATATTGGGAGAGAGAGACAAAACATTTTACCTTATATTGGGAGAGATAGACAAAACATTTTTACCTTACATTGGGAGAGATAGACAAAACGTTTTTAGCTTTTATTGGGAGAGATAGACAAAACATTTTTACCTTATATTGGGCGAGATAGACAAAACATTTCTACCATATATTGGGAGAGATAGACAAAACGTTTCTACCTTATATTGGGAGAGATAGACAAAACGTTTTTATGTTATGTTGGGCGAGATAGACAAAACATTATGTTATATTGGGCGAGATAAACAAAACATTTATGTTATATTGGCCGAGATAGACAAAACATTTTACGTTATATTAGGGGAGATATACACGACATTTTTATGTTATACTGGGCGAATCTTTCTACATACGGAACGCGTGCGATCACGATTCACGAAAACTATCGCCTGAGTGTGAGTGCACAACGCTCACAGCAAACATCAAGAATTGCATGCACCTTGGCGTATGCCGTACGTCGATTTTCATGCACGCACGCATGCACACATTGGGTCACTATGGTTCCAGGAGCTGGACTGGAAGAACGCCCTGATGCTGATCTCTGGCATCACGCTGAACGCCGCGGTCTGTGGCATGCTGATGAGGCCTCTCCAGCCGGCACGCAGCCGGCGGAGACCCCGGGTCAGCCAGCCAATCAAATCGAAAAGTCAGAGGTACTCTCCAAGCCTTGGCCTTGAAGTTTCATTAATGAACTGCCATTAGTTTAGCCAGTATATACCAAAAAATGATCACGTCACGTAAGTGGTGGCTAGATTTAAGTGCAGTTCCAGCTGTCTATGTCAAACAACTGAAGCTAGCTTACCTCTTGGAAAAGGTCAGAGAAACATGTCACATGCACTTCGAACCTCACCGCTTATAAAAATGACCCATGCCGATTTACAAGGCGTAGAATCATGTCAGTCTCCTGATGGATTTACGGCGCGTATTACGTTTTTTGTCAGGTGATCTATGGTGATGTCAGTATGATGATACATTTCCAATGCGTAGGATTCTGTATGGTGATCTGTTCGTGATAGATACAACTCTGCCAGACTGATGGTGCCATTTCTGGAAGTGCGATTACGCAACTTTGATGATAGGTTTTCTAGAAGTTATAATCATGTCAGGATGATGTCTGTCCAAGATGTGTTGTCATGCCGGCATGATATTTTCGAAACGTACAGCTAGATCAATACAATGATATATCTTCAAGATGTATGCTCATGCAGTGTCTGATGATATGTCTCCGAGATGTATTATCATGTCAATAAGACGATGTATTTCCAAGATGTAGTATAATTCTGTTAGTATCACGATGGTTTTCCAAGATGTATAATCAAGTCGGTATCATAATGCATTTTCAAGATGTGTAATTATGCGAGTACGATTATGTATTTACTAGATGCATATTCATGTCAGTTTGATGATGTGCTTCCAGTAGAGATAATTAGGTCCGTATGATGAAGTATTTCCAAGATGTACAAATAGGCCGAGTTGGTTGATTTTTTTTCAGTGCGTATACTTGTGTATTAATGTATTTTCATATGTGTAGTAGTGTCAGTTATGTCACTGTGATGATGTTGTTTTTTTTGCAGATGTAAGTTATGCCAGTTTGATTATTATGTTTTCCAGGTGCGTGATTATGCCAGTGTGATGACGTGTTTCCTATACGTATGATAATGTCAGCATGATGAGATATTTCTATTTTGTATAATTATGTCCTGATAATCATGCATATGCAAAAAGTATGATTATGTCTGTATTGTGATGTATTTCCAAGTCGTGTGATCATGCCAGTATAATTGTGTATTTCCCTTTTCCAGCATCCGTTATCATGCCAATATGGTGATCAACTTCCCAGATGTGTGATCATGCTCGCATAATGCTTTTTACATAATTATGTATGATGATATTGTATTACCAAAATGCACGATTATACTCGAATGATGCATTACCAAAATGTAGGATTATACTAGAAGGCTGCATTACCAAAATATAGGATAATATCAGAATAATGCGTTGCCAACATGTACGATTACACTAGAATGATACATTGCCAAAATGTATGATTGTGTCAGTGGGATACATTTTCCTTATTTCAATCAGGTGATGATGTGTATCCTAGATGTATCATGATATCAGTCTGATGTGTTTCCTAAAGATACAGATATGTCATCATGCTGATGTATTTCTGACGTATGTGATTATGACAGTATAATGATGGATTTTCTCCGGCAAATAGCAGTTTGATGCTGAAATGAGCTGACATATTTCTGTTTTGTCCAACCGTAGCTGTAGTTTTTTTTTCCAGGACACTCTGTGATACTCAAACGAGTTGCTATGTCTTTCTTTTGCTTTGTTTTGTGTAGCTGTGTCTGTTGCTAAATTTTCAGGTTGCTGTATGATAATGTTACGGGTTGACATGTATGAATCATATATGATTTATTTGATTTTCCGGATAATGTATGATGATGAAACCTATCGATCATAGCCTGTTGTGTCTGCTGCGTTCTTTTCAAGACACTGCATGATAATTAGACGAACCGATACATATCTACGAGACAGACATTTACGAATCAGAAATAACACTGCAAGACTCATGTGTTTTTTCTGTTCAACTGTGTCGTCTACTGCCTAATTTTCAGATCCCCTCCAGAAAAGAAGGCCCCCAGATATTCCATGGGAGACACTGGTTTCGTGACAGAAGACCTTGAAGTTAAACTGCAGGCCTTGGGCTCATCTCTCACTGTCGGCCCCGACGCTCGAACCGTCCAGCAGCAGCAGCAGCAGCAGCAGAGTCATCACGATGTCTTCTCAAAAATGCAAATGATGCCACCGCATGATCGAGGTATGGTGTCCAGTGTTGCGGACATTCCTCCCAGACACTGTCCAGAACTGGCCAGCGGAGGGGATTCCAACATCACTGCGCCAGTGACGAGAGTTCTTCCCCAGCTGCTTGTCACGGCAGTCCCTCGTGCAGAGGAGAACGCCACGGAGATGCCTGTCTTGGGCAGACGCAGTTCCGATGAAGACCGGGTGGAAAGCTCTTTCTGGCACCAACGTTGGTCAGAGCGAGACGAACCAGCGGCGTATGCCTTGTACAATCATCGCAGTTCAAAAGAACGCATGGCAGAGACTTCTGTCTGGGAAAAACTACGTAGCTCAAAGGAAGACAGGACAGAAAATGATGTCTTGGGAACATCTAGCTTAAAGAAAGATTGGACCGAGACTTACGCTTATGGCAAACCTAGTTCCCAGAGGGACATGACAGACACTTCCGTCTTGGCAAAACCTGATTCAGAGAAAGACATGACAGAGACTTCTGTCTTGAGAAAACCTAGTTCTAGCGAAATCAGGACACTGACTCCCGTCTTGGGCACGCCCGGTTCCGTGTCCCCTGGCGGCGGAAATGACGCCAATTGTAATACCAGATGCGCGGAGGAACCTGCATGCCAGCGGTCTGGGGACGTGTACTTGAGACTGAGAGAGGACGCAGCGCCAGGCGACGACTCCAGCCCCGTCTTAGACAAGATGGACTATCAGGGGAGACGATCACTGGCCTCGGAGGTGTTCTCCTCGGTAACACCGGAGTCTGAGACCACCCCTGTCCCCCTCCTGAGCACAAAGAGTGACAGTCACACCGTCTGCGTGCCATTCCTCCATGCTCGGAACGGCTTCCTGACGCGGAAAAGTGATTCCGATGTACGTCATGGTCCGAGGCACCATGAGTGTCCACCTCTGTACATGTCACTGTGTGTCACCCTCTTTACACGTTCTCCTCTGTCCACAATCCTTTATCTCTTTGTGTCTCTGTCTCTGTATGTCCCAGTCTGTGTTCCTTTATTATGTGTCCATATGTCTCCATCTCTCTATGTTCCTTTGTCTTCATGTGTCACAATCTCATATGTCCACATTCATCTGTCTTGCTTTTTTTTGCTTTTTTTTTGTATTTCACCATAACTCAATATCCCGATCTATGTTCTTTTATAGCTGTGTGTAACTCTCACTATAAGGCCCTTTTTATGTTCCTTTATTTGTCACATTTTTACATGTCCCCATCTGTCTATGTTCCTGTATTTGTGTGTGTCACCATTTACATGTCCCCATCTGTCTATGTTCCTGTGTCTGTATGTGTCACCATTTACATGTCCCCATCTGTCTATGTTCCTGTATCTGTGTGTGTCACCATTTACATGTCCCCATCTGTCTATGTTCCTGTATCTGTGTGTGTCACCATTTACATGTCCCCATCTGTCTATGTTCCTGTATCTGTGTGTGTCACCATTTACATGTCCCCATCTGTCTATGTTCCTGTATCTGGATGTGTCACCATTTACATGTCCCTATCTGTCTATGTTCCTGTATCTGGATGTGTCACCACTTACATGTCCCCATCTGTCTATGTTCCTGTATCTGGATGTGTTACCATTTACATGTCCCCATCTGTCTATGTTCCTGTATATGGATGTGTCACCATTTACATGTCCCCATGCTTCACATCTCTATATGTGCCAATCTGTCTATGTTACTTTATACCTGTATGTTCCTGTATCTGTGTGTTGATTTGATTGCTCATTCTCCTGGTAAAAGTTGTATCCTTGACCCTATCCCCACTCCCCTCATGAAACAGTGTGCCTCACATCTGGTGCCGTTGATTACGTCCATTGTGAACACATCTCTCGCATCTGGTTGTGTCCCTCCACAGTTCAAACATGCTGTTGTCACACCTTTGTTGAATAAAAAATGGTCTTGACGCAAATGATATGAAGAATTTTAGACCAGTATCGAATCTTCCATTTCTTTCTAAAATCCTTGAAGCAGCTCCAATCCCATTTGTCAGATAATGGTCTCCTGGAAGTGTGTCAGTCCGCTTATAGGAAAAACCACAGCACAGAGACTGCAGTTCTGAGTGTCTTAGACTGCCTGCTTTGTAAATCAGACGATAAACTGGTCTCCCTTCTAGCATTGCTTGACCTCAGTGCTGCTTTTGATACTCTTGACCACTCTATCCTACTCAAGAGACTCAAGGTTACTTTTGGATTTGACTATATGGTTCTCAAATGGTTCACATCATACCTTTCTGACAGGACACAGACGGTAATCGTTAATGGTGCTGAATCATCCCCTTCTCCTCTTCTGTATGGTGTTCCCCAGGGCTCTGTCCTTGGACCAGTTCTTTTTACCCTTTATTCTCAGCCTTATCTGACGTTATTTCTGTCCATGGCTGTGACTTCCACAAATTCGCAGATGACACTGAACTCTCTAAGAGCGCAACCACCAGCGATTTTCAAGGTGCTCAATCAGATATTACCGCATGTTTTATGGACGTAAAAGTCTGGATGACCAGCAACAAACTCAAGCTGAATTGTGACAAAACCGAGATCATGGCTGTTGGTACCTCCTCTCGTGTCAAGATGGTTAAAGCTGAGTCGGCAGAAATTGATGGTGTTGTTTTACCATTCAAAGAGTCAGTGAAATATTTAGGTGTCAGCATTGATCAAACGCTCTCTATGCAGAACCAAATATCTAATGTTTGTCGTGCATGCTTCTTGAAACTGCGACGTATTGCTTCTATCCGGTCTTACCTCTCCACACAGGCAACAATCAGACTCATCACCGCCATGGTAATGTCCCGAGTAGACTACTGTAACTCTGTGTTAGCAGGACTTCCTTCAGAACAGCTTGCACGATTACAAAGGGTGCAGAACAGTGCAGCTCGGCTTGTGCTCAAAAAGCGAAAAAACGAGCATATTACACCTTTGTTGCGTGAACTCCACTGGCTTCCCATCAAACATCGATGGCAGTTCAAAATTGCAGTCTTTGCCTATCGTTACTTTGATGGGACACTCCCACAGTATCTTTCTGCTTCTCTGTCCACCTATCAAACTTCTCGGTCTCTTCGATCATCTTCTCAGAAACTTCTGAAAATTCCTAGGCGCTCGTTGAAGACAGTCGGTGAGAGAGCATTTAGCTTTAGTGCGCCCACTCTTTGGAATTCTCATTCTGACAGCTTACGTGACCTGCCTACATTATCTAAATTCAAGTCAGAGTTAAAGACATACTTCTTTAGGAAAGCCTTCTTCAACCATAATATCTAAATGCTGTGTCTATTATTCTGACCTGACTTTATATGTACTGCATGCAAAACTGTATTGTTTACGCTTGAACCGATGAACTTGATAAGTGCGCCTGTGTCGGTACGTGTGTGTGTGTGTGTGTGTGTGTGTGTGTGTGTGTGTGTGTGTGAACACATGTTAGTGCGAGTGTTTGAGTGTGTGTTGAGCGCAATGAGTTGATCCCAAGAATTGCGCTATATAAAATCTATACATTATTATTATTATTATTTATTACCATTTACATGTCCTCAGCTGTCTATGTTCCTGTATCTGTGTGTCACCATTTACAAGTCCTCAGCTGTCTATGTTCCTGTGTGTCTCCATTTACAAGTCCCCAGGTGTCTATGTTCCTGTGTCTCTGTGTGTCACCATTTACAAGTCCTCAGCTGTCTATGTTCCTGTGTGCCTCCATTTACATGTCCCCATCTGTCTATGTTCCTGCATCTTTGTGTATCCACCAACCCTATATACCCCTGTCTATCTCTGTTCCTGAACCATTCTATGTCTCAATCTCTACATGTCCCCAGCTGTCTATGTTGCTTTATGTCTACATGTCTCTATACCTGTCTGTCCCACATCTCGTTTCATTCTTTATTTCCCACTTGTCTATGTTCCGTTATGTTTATATGTCTTCGTCTCCTTATGTCCTCATATGTTTACGCTGTATGTCTTCTAAATTGTATCTCCATCCCTGTATGTCCTCTTCTAAGTTGCATCTCCATCTGTGTATGTCCTCTTCTAAGTTGTATCTCCATCTGTGTATGTCCTCTTCTAAGTTGTATCTCCATCTGTGTATGTCCTCTTCTAAGTTGTATCTCTATCTGTGTATGTCCTCTTCTAAGTTGCATCTCTATCTGTGTATGTCCTCTTCTAAGTTGTATCTCTATCTGTGTATGTCCTCTTCTAAGTTGCATCTCTATCTGTGTATGTCCTCTTCTAAGTTGCATCTCTATCTGTGTATGTCCTCTTCTAAGTTGCATCTCTATCTGTGTATGTCCTCTTCTAAGTTGTATCTCTATCTGTGTATGTCCTCTTCTAAGTTGCATCTCTATCTGTGTATGTCCTCTTCTAAGTTGCATCTCTATCTGTGTATGTCCTCTTCTAAGTTGTATCTCTATCTGTGTATGTCCTCTTCTAAGTTGCATCTCTATCTGTGTATGTCCTCTTCTACGTTGCATCTCTATCTGTGTATGTCCTCTTCTAAGTTGCATCTCTATCTGTGTATGTCCTCTTCTAAGTTGTATCTCCATCTATGTATGTCCTCTTTTAAGTTGTATCTCCATCTGTGTATGTCCTCTTCTAAGTTGTATCTCCATCTGTGTATGTCCTCTTCAAGTTGTATCTCCATCTGTGTATGTCCTCTTTTAAGTTGTATCTCCATCTATGCATGTCCTCTTTTAAGTTGTATCTCCGTCTATGCATGTCCTCTTTTAAGTTGTTGATCCATCTCTGTGTGTCCTCATCTCTAAGTTGGAGATCCATCTCTGCATGTCCTTGTCAAAGTCGTATCTCATCACTGAATGTCTTCGTCTAAGTCCTTTAATCTTCATATGTCTTCCTGTCAACAAGTGCTCACCCGTCTACGTTCCTTTACTGTTTGTCTTCACCTATTTATGTTCTTTATTTCTTCATGTCTCTTTCTTTACATGTCTCGTCTGTCAAAGTTCCTGTACCTCGACATGTCTCCATCTCTGTATATTTCCATGTGTCTGTGCTCCGTTATCTCTGTGTATCACATCTCTGTGTATGTGCCCATCTGTCTATGTTACTTTATCCCTGTATGTTACTGTATCTGTATGTCCCCATTTGCCTCTGATCCTTTATCTCCATGCGTCACCATGTCTATATGTTTCCATCTGTCTATGTTTCTGTGGGTCACCATTTCTGTAAGTCCCATCTGACTATGTTCCTTTATATCTATCTCTCACCTCTGTGGGTGTGTGTTGTTTTCTTTTTATGTATCACCCTCGCCTCTCTCTGTTCTCACCAGGCTGTGTTCATTTCTCTCGATGTCTCATCCTCTCTGTAAGTTCCCTTCAGTCTCTATTCCTTAAATCTGTGAGTGTCACCATTTTCATACGTTCCCATCTGCGTCTGTTCCTTCATCTCTGTATCATCCTGTCAGTATGTTCCCGTCTGTCTCTGTTGCTTGACTTTTGCGTTTGTTTCTTCACTGCTTTGTGCCCCCATCTCTCTCTCTCTCTCCTCTCTTCTCTCTCTCTCTCTCTCTCTCTCTCTCTCTCTCTCTCTCTCTCTGTGTGTGTGTGTGTGTGTGTGTGTGTGTGTGTGTGTGTGTGTGTGTGTGTGTGTGTGTGTATAATGCATCTCTGTGTGCCCCAGTCTCTAGATATCCCTTTGTCTTTGATTGCGTTTCTGCGTGTGTGTGTGCTCCATTTCTATGCTTTCCATCTGTGTGTTATGTTGTTGTTGTTGTTGTTGTCGTACCCTGGCTAAAAGACTCAGGGATCATCCAAACGGCCGAAGTACTTGAACACTGGTTCAAATGCATCAGCTGGGGATGAGAACATTACGTGTGTGACCGCTTTTGATTACCCCCGCCACGTGGGCAGCCACATTCCGACTTCGGGGGATTTTGGAGACTGATAATGTTATGCTAGGAGCTTGTCACGGCTGAAGACAATCCTCGCATAACTAAGCAGAGCATAGCGAACTTTTGACGTAGCCTTGGTGTTCTAGCCTATGTCAACTGGCCTGACACAGCCTTAAGCCAAGGCGGTGTCTGCATCTTTATTTTGCCCCATTTCTTGATTCCTGTGTCTGTGTCATTGCCTCTACACGTCTCGGTCCGTCAGTGTTTTCGTCTTAGTGTGTATGTGTGCTCCATCACGACGTTGTTTAATCTTATTATTATTATCATTCTTCTTCTTCCTCTTCTTTGCTTCTTCTTCTTCTTCTTCCTCTTCTTTGCTTCTTCTTAGCTTCTTCTTCTTCTTCTTCTTCTTCTTCTTCTTCTTCTTCTTCTTCTCTTCTTCTTCTTCTTCTTCTTCTTCTTCTTCTTCTTCTTCTTCTTTTCTTCTTCTTCTTCTTTGCTGCTTCTTCTTCTTCTTTATCGTTGCATCTTCTTCTTCTTCTTCTTCTTCTTCTTCTTCTTCTTCTTCTTCTTCTTCGTGTTGCTATTGTTGTTAATGTGGTTAGTAGTAGTAGTAGTAGTAGTAGTAGTAGTAGTAGTAGTAGCAGTATTGTTAATGTTATCAAATGTCCTTATAAAGCGCCTATCCATATTCAGAGACCAAGCTGTAAGCGCTTCACAATCGACGCTTTCGTTAATACAACGGGCTGCCTACCTGAGTAGAGTCTGATGGCGCAACGTTCAGTCACTTTCTGGGCCATGTAGAGTGTGCAAGACTTTATGCGTGCATTCACACACGAAACCTCGGTGTACAGTCTCATTCGAAGCACCTTTCGAGAAATGGGAGTCAGAACAAATCTGATGTCCGAGGGAGGGAAAAATTCTCCCTGTATCTAAACGGCCTGGAGGGAGATTCAAAATCTGATGTCCGAGGGAGGGAAAAATTCTCCCTGTATCTAAACGGCCTGGAGGGAGATTCAAACCCCCAACCCCGTGTTCACCAGTCCGGCGCACTACCAACTGAGCTAGTCCGGCCTCGTCCAGTCTCTCTCTCTCTCTCTCTCTCTCTCTCTCTCCCCTCTCTCTCTCTCTCTCTCTCTCTCTCTCTCTCTCTGTATTGTGTATGTGTGTGCGTGCATGCATGCGTCCGTACATAGGTGTTTACGCGCTCGCGCGCGCGCGCGTATGCTAACGCGCGCTCACCTGCATTCTCACGCAAATCTTACTTCTATTTTGCCAGGTGTTCAGGTTCCTATACCACTCCCCTAAAGACTACCAGAAAATGAGTGTGCCTTCCGACATTAAGTATTACGTGCAGCTGCCGGACAGGCTTCCCCCCTGGGAGGTGAGTGAGTGTGAGTGCTTAAAAGGAACCGTCTCCATTGGTGCCAGAGAGAAAGAGACAGAGAGAGAGAGAGAGAGAGAGAGAGAGAGAGAGAGAGAGAGAGAGAGAGAGAGAGAGATATCATGTTGCTTATGGCCGAGCCGACCACAAAGGACCATATCAGGGCTGTCACCGCGTTTAAGTCAACTCACAATTCATTAAGAAGAAAAGAACCCCATTCACACAACCCTTTAAAATACACCTCCTAAAAGCACACTGAAAATGTTAAAAAAAAAAAAAACGAACCTTTCTTCCGTAAAATCTTAGAACAGAAGAGAAATGTTGATCTCTTGTCAAGAAAATTCAAAGATCACATCAAGTGGTGGGGACATCTCTGAACAAGGTTTTCATGGAGTCTGCTGTAAAGTGTTGATGTCTCACATCGTGCAAGTCCCAACACTAAAAGAAGATGTTTCACTGTGAGTGGCACATGACACGGAACGCACCAGGGAGCTTCTTTGTCCTCTCTGGTGCCTCAACTCTTCTACTTATAGCTGTCCAAGTGTAGAAGGTGCCTTAGTTACTCTGTTCATAGCAGTTTATAAAGCGGAGGCTGTTTTCGGTTAGGTCTATACTCTGTCTACAGCTGTCTATAATAGCTATGATCGTTACACCTGCTTCTAGTTGTTCATGATACAGAACGTATTTCATGTTCCTTCCGGGCCCAGATCGGCCTCACCAGCCACCTGCGGACCCACACTCAGCGATCTTCTATCTGAGATTGAAGTCATGGTCATCTTCGAAATCGAAGGACGAACAACATGTCATGTTAAAAGTGAAGATTGAAGTCCTCGGTGTGTGTGTGTGTGTGTGTGTGTGTGTGTGTGTGGTGTGTGTGTGTGTGTGTGTGTGTGCACCTGTCTGTGTGTGTGTGTGTGTGTGTGTGTGTGTAGTGTGTGGGTGTGTGTTGTGTGTGTGTGCACCTGTGTGTGTGTGTGTGTGTGTGTGTGTGTGTGTGTGTGTGTGTGTGTGTGTGTGTGTGTGTCCGCATGCGTGTGTGTATCTCACCAAGGTCCCGGACAGGAAAACGACGATGGTGAACCTGGGCAGTGAGAAGAACATCTGGCGGCTGAAGTCGGTGAAGACCCCGGTGGTCGGCCAGTCGCTGCTGTCGCTCAGCGTGTCCAAGAAGGACCTGGCCCGGCCCTGTACCGCAAGGACATCTTCTACAGCGGCAGCGTGCACAACCTGCCCCTCTTCCGCTCCCAGCCCGACATGAAGAGCTACATCACCAGCATCACCACCATCCCCGGAGAGACGGCCATCATGGCTGGGGGGGAGGCCAAGGTGTGTGTGTGTGTGTGTGTGTCTGTGTGTGTCTGTGTCTGTGTGTGTGTGTGTCTGTGTGTCTGTGTGTGTGTGTCTGTGTCTGTCTGTCTGTGTGTGTCTGTGTCTGTGTGTATGTGTGTGTGTGTGTGTGTGTGTGTGTGTGTGTGTGTGTGTGTGTGTGTGTGTGTGTGTGTTGTGTGTGTGTGTGTGTGTGTGTGTGCATGGAGGGTTGCATCACCACCATCCCCGGAGAGACGGCCATCATGGCTGGGGGGGAGGCCAAGGTGTGTGTGTG
>CM031628.1:38954695-38959457 GCA_018398815.1 Conus ventricosus
AAACATAAGAGCAAGCTTTGTTTATATATAATTCAATATTTCTTGCAGTCATTGCAACACCAAGCTGCTCTGTAAGTTGCTGGAATGGTGCTTGGTACTTAAAACCTTGGAATTCATTAATATATTATATATATATATATATATATATATATATATATATTTCGTGTGCGTACTCATTCATTCAATTGCTAGTGTGAATACACATTCATCACATATTCAGTGTATGCACACGCCTGTGAGTGTGTTCCGATTCAGTAGATTGTTTTCCATGTTTTCACTTTCCCATTTCTTCTTACTTGTTTAAGTGAGTGATTATCGGAATGATTTGCAATACCTGTGTGAGCATAAGACAGTTAAAGTCCCCTGAGGAAGGAGGTGTGCTCGATGAAAATTGTTCTTCTGTTGTGCATTGTTCAATACATATGACCTTTTTTTCTCCTCTCAACACTTTCAATTCTTGTTCATCGCTGGCTGCTTTGGGGGTGCTGTTGGATTGTTTTCTGAACCCTTGGTTGATGAGAACACCACAGAATTACGGACTGTGGTTGTGTCTCTATTTGACGCCAAGAGCATAGTCACGGAATCATCCGTGTCTCCCTGATGAGTCCGATCCAGCGGCTGCCTCCGAAGAGGGATTACGATGGTTCCTTTATGCAGCTAGTGGAGAATTTGCATATGTATAATATATTTACTTAATTTTTGTTCCCATTTTCTTCATCTTCAACCCCCCCCCCCACCCCCCCCCCCCCCCCCATGTTTTTTTTTTTTTGAAGTCCAAATTTTTGCAAAGTCATTAATATAATGACAGAAGAATTGTTAGCCTGCACTTGTTTCCCCCATTACTTAATTGTTCAGTATTATATTTATATATATATATTTATATATTATTATATATATACACACAATTATAAACAAAGCTTGCTCTTATGTCTTAGATTGAAGAAAAAGGAAAGATAAGCATTCATATCTGCAGTGGTAGATAATTCTGCCTAACTAACATTATATGCTTGAGTGGGGAAATAATAAATGCTTCTCAAAATCAGCCTTCAGCAAGTTTATAGTTTCCAAGGGGGAGACAATCTCCAATGGGAGAAAACTCACTAACATATAACTCCTGGTCACATACCCGTATTTCGAAAACTGATTGTTTTCTCCTCAGTGACCGTGGAAAGTGGTAACTTGACTCCTCTGCCTTTACGGTTTTAAGAAGAATGCTATCCCGAAAAAGGCTGGTGTGCAATAGCGTAGTATGTTTGTTGAGTTTTCAAAAAAAAAAACACCAAAGGTGCCACCTAAGAAGCAAAAGAAAATCATGAAAGATCAAAACAAGCTACATTTTCTTGTGAAAAGTAGAAGAAAAAAAAAAACACTGTTAAGACACAAGTGCTGAGGTCCAGTTCTTGGAATGAATCCAAAAGGGGACTGAATTACAATAAACTAATAAATTCCAAGGATATATATAGACACGCAGACAGACAGACAGGTAGGTGGCCAGACAAACGTCCAAGACGCACTGGAAGCGAGGTCTTCATTTCGACGCCAGCAGCATGCAGGGTCTCACCTCATGTCTCATCTCTGTCGCCCGTTTCAGGTGTGGAGCTACCTGTGCTTCCCCCAAAGCTGCAAGGACACGCTGCAGGAGATGCTGGACTTCTCCCCGCTGAGGAACACGGGCTTCCTGCTCATCTGTCTGGGCAACGTCCTGGCCTTCCTGGGATTCTACGTGCCCTTCGTCTACTCCGTGGACCTGGCCGTCAGCCTGGGCATCAACAAGAGCAGGGCCGCCTTACTCATCTCCGTCATTGGTCAGTGCTTGGGGGGGATGGGGGGGTGTGGGGGTGGTGGATGACGTCACCTCCTGGCGAGGAAACTGGGGGTGGGTTAGGGAGTTCCGTTTCCTGTTTTCTGCGAAGTTGTCGTGTTCGTTTATATTGATGTTGTTCATTCCTGTATGCATGTATCAGCATGTGCAAATGACTTGCTGTTCATCCTTGCTGCTTATTGCGTGTTTGTTCTCCCTGCTTTCAAAGAAATATACGCTCGCAGTTTTATATTTTTTGTGACTGTGAATTGGGAACTATATACGTTATTTATTTATTTTTTTCACCTTTGCTGTTCGTCAGCAAGAGAGGAGGTAGGAACTAAACAGAAAGAGATGAGAAGCATGTCTTGAGTGAATCCGAGGGCTCTCCCAGCCGGCGGCAATGAAAACTTAACTCCCTTTCCTGGGAGCCGTTTTCGTGAGTCGTTTGCAAACGATTGTTTTTCATCGAAAGTTTGTAAGTTTGACACTGAGAAAAGAAGAAAAGAAACACCCGAGGGTGCTGGGGGGGACCCAGAGAAGCACTGTCTTCACCTGCCTTTAGAGCAGTCCTGTACCACCCTTGGAGGCCTGCGTTGTCTTGACGATGGGTACAGGCACGCGCAGGTAACTCCATTAAGATATCAAGGGACATAACTGCTCCTGAACAGAGGTAAATCAGACTACAGGATGCAACTCATAACAGCCTTAATTTTCATTTACGTCTGTATACTTGTATTCCTCTTAAAACACCTAATGTTTATGTATTTTATTTCATTTATTTTTTCACAGCGTAGTATCTTAATCTTCCGTGCCTACCCCATGGCATTACTCTCACACCGATTGCTCCCTGGCACCTCCATACCCAGCAACACCCAGGCTGGTTATGTCGCAGCCTCAGGGCAGCAGTCTGAAGGGAGCAGTCGGTATGAAGCAGTCACAGTGAGGCAGTTTGTTAAACCAAACATTGCACTGCTGCTGCCGAGTCACTTCGCTGTTCAGTGAAACCTGATCTGATCCGACATACAGCAAGACATCACATTATACAACTGGCCTCCTGCTGACGACAATGATTGCTTGGTCGCTGAGTCAGTGTGAGTAAGCGTTCCTGAATCAAACTGAACTTTCAATAAGATCCTGTTCAGAAAGTTTGTTTGTATATATATGTATTATTATATATTTACCTCATTGTTTACCTCGTTGTTTCATTACTTATAATTGTGTGTGTGTGTGTGTGGTGTGTGTGTGTGTGTGTGTGTGTGTGTGTGTGTGTTATTCTGTGAGTGTGCGGAGGGTGGGATTGGATGGGTGGGTGTGATTTGTTAGATATAGATCCATAGTCATGCTTGTGTGGCCACTCTTAATTTCACTTGGAGATAACAAAGTGTTCTTGACTTGACTTGACTTGTGCACAAGGCATCACCACGCCTATGGCTCCTACGCTTAGGAGATAACCAGGCTTGAAAGTTCCCATAAACAAAGATCTCAGATGGGGATCGAACCTGCGACCTCCCAGCCGTGGAATAAAAATCAAATCAGCGTTGTGGCTGGTACGATCACTGTTATTCAAAACGCTCGCAGCGGTGTGTTTTGTTCGTGAGTTAGGGTTTTTGAGTAACATCTATTCGAAGGGACCGACAAGGAAAAGACTTGAACTTAGTACCATCCCTGTGCCCCCCCCCCCCCCCCCCCTCTCCCCCGTTGTGCAGGCATCACAAACACTTTGGGCCGAGTGGTGACGGGCTGGCTGGCAGATTTGAGGAAGATCAACAGTCTGGTGATTACCTATGTGTCATTTTTTATCTGTGGACTGTCCACAACCATCTTCCCCTTCTGCAACACCTATGGGCTGCTGTGTGCTGTCTGCATCGCCTCGGGCTGAGCGTGGGTGAGTGTGTGTGTGTGTGTGTGTCTGTGTGTTTTTGTTGTGTGTGTGTGTGTGTGTGTGGGTGTGTGTGTTTGTGTGTTTTGTGTTGTGTGTGTTGGTGTGGTTTGTGTGTGGTGTGTGTGTGTGTTTGTGTGTGTGTGTGTGTGTGTTGTGTGTGTGTGTGTGTGTGTGTGTGTGTGTGTGTGTGTTTGTGTGTGTGTGTGTGTGTGTGTTGTGTATGTGTGTGTGTGGTGTGTGTGTGTGTGTAGTGTGTATGTGTGTGTTGTGTGTGTGTGTGTGTGTGTGTGTGTTGTGTGTGTGTGTGGTGTGGTGTGTGTGTGTGTGGGGTGTGTGTGTGTGTGTGTGTGTGTGTGTGTGTGTGTGTGTGTGTGTGTGTGTGGGGTGTGTGTGTGCGTGCGTGTTGTGTGGTGTGTGTGTTGTGTGTGTGTGTGTGAGGGTGTGTGTGGGTGTGTGTGTGTTGTGTGTGTGCGTGTTGTGTGTGTTTGGGTGTGTGTGTGTGTGTGTGTGTGTGTGTGTGTGTGTGTGTGTGTGTGTGTGTGTGTGTGTGTGTTTGTCCGTGTGTGTGTGTGTGTGTGTGTGTGTGTGTGTGTGTGTGTGTGTTGTGTGTGTGTGTGTGTGTGTGTGTGTGTGTGCGTGCGTGTGTGTGTGTTGTGTGTGTATGGTTGTGTGTGTGTGATCTAATACTTTTCTCCATGTGTTTGTTCAGTTTCTGACAGTGAATTCTATGATTTCATGACTGTCCAGGTGGAGGGAAAATACAATTCAGACCTCTTTACCCAGGCGATGTTACCGTAATTTTGTGCACATTTGGCGAAAATACAACAAACATGACGATCCCCCCAAAAAAAGGTTCGAAGAAATGTTCTAGAGCCGAAGTTCTTGAGTGCTAATTGCACTTGCGGATTGTTACATGGCAGTGGCTTTGGCCATCAGAACAATTTTTGCTAACATCCGCGCGCGAAATCGCGTCGGCTGTGTCCGTATCATCGGCAACAAAGCCTGAAACGTCCGGGGGGAAAAATCGGCGAGGGAGCATGGAAAGATCTATTTGTAGCGTAGTTCATTGCAAGATC
>CM031628.1:38959557-38967057 GCA_018398815.1 Conus ventricosus
AGGTGGTTATTGCCTAGAAAACGTCTCTGCTGTACAAGAAACGAACGCCTGTCCTCCCCCCCCCCCACTCCCCCCCCCCCCCCCCCCCCCCCCCCCCCCCCCCCTCCCCCCCCCCCCCCCACCAAATAAGTAGGGAACACACGGACACACACACACACGCACGCACGCACGCACACACACGCACGCACACACACACCACACCACACACCACACACACACACACCTATACACACACAAACACACACTCGCACGCACGCAAGCATGCACGCACACATGCACGCACACACGCACGCACACACATACACACACAAACACACACACACGCGCGCACACACACACACACACACACAACACACACACACTGAGCTTGCTTTTACAAACATTTGGAAACTTAATACACCCTCTATTAAAAAAAAATACGCCTATTTTTTTTAATTTATGCACACTCTCATAAAAAGAAAAGAAAAGTACACCCTTTTTAAAAAAAATAAAAAGTAAACCAAGAGCATTTTTAGGGTAAACACATAAGTGCAGTGTGTCACACTGTCACTTTTGCACACGCGCATTCATGACAGCATTTACTCCATACGCACACGCAATCTTTCCAATCAACCAAAAGGCGCGCACTACCGAAATGTTTTTCTCGCCCCCTCTCCTTCGGGAAAACACTTTACTAAATCACATAAACCCGTTATAAACAAATTTTATACAGGTGCACTCTTTCCACTGAGAGGCAAACCAACTCACTCAAAACTTCATAAAGTCACGGCCTCCACACAACATTGGCCCACAAACTCCAGACCTGGAAATTAAGTGATTCTTCACGTCCCTTGATGCTATTGCTGCCATCAACCACAAGACTTCATACTATCAAGAGTCCCCTGTCTCTCCACAGACTTCATCTCGCACCCTCGATTTCTCCCGTCCTGGAATATGAACTTTCCGACTTCCTCTCCCCGACTCTTCATGAACACTGGAGAGATGAGTTCCCAACTCCTCTCCCCTCGTCTCTCCTGTTCCCGGGAAGATGACGAGTTCCCGACTCATCTCCCTGAGTCCCTTAATTCCTGGGGCTGCCTACCGGTGTGTTTTCCCCAACCATGGCCATCTTCAACCACCTCACGTGAGAAGGTGAAGGGTGAAGGGGCTAAGGGTAAAAAGGGTGAAGGGCTGAAACACGAATAAGGTTCGTGTAAGTCCCATCTAGTTCACATATGAATTCTTTCTTCTCTTTTCCTTAAGTTTTCCCCTGTAGCTTTCCCACAACTATCTATCGCTCACCTGGTAATGACTGGTCAGCAGGAGGACCAACGTCCTGACAGGTTCGAGTCTCTAGGCCATCTGCCTGGTTAAAACTGATTCTTTCCTCCCTCCTCCTATGAGTGCATACCTCAGTGTTCAAAACACATGACCAGCACCCTTACCAGCCCTTGTTAAACTATCACTCAGTGGTCACTTACACCATTGCCACGTTTTGTTTTCTTTACTTGAGTCATACTCCCAATTATTTGGGGAAACGGCCCGCTACACTAGTCAAGCCACATGAATTATTCCTTTCTTTTATGTGGCATGGGAAATGATTCCATATCACTAACTACATGTGATTGACGTCACATTCCTTGATTGAGGCTACGTCACATGACACCCCCCATCCTGGATGAAGAAATTTTCTCCAGAAAATTTTTTTTAAAGGATAAACAACTTTCACTTAAACACATCTTCCACCATGAATCTCAAAATGTGTAACCCATCCACATGATACACCAACATTAATAATCAACGTATAGAATCATCACTGAATCCACCATAAATACATCTTCCCAAACTTTCAGTCTTCTAAAAAAAATACATAATTATCACCACATCTCACAAAATACATTTCACAAATTACATGATAAATCAACTATGATATTAACAATTCGAAAGTACAAATTGTGTTTATATATTAAGATGAGAGCACAATATTTTCCCTTGATCTTTGTCTCACATCCTGTGTTTCAAACCCTCAAGACAATGAGATATTTCCCAAGGTAAATTTTCTCATAGACATTAAACAAAATAAACATAGTTCGAAACAGTTTTCCCAATGTAATGTTATAGCCAATGAAATCACAGCTTTCCATTGTGACAGTGACAAATAAAACATTGGTTTTGTCTCATTGCACAATCAAAACATGTGTAATATACATTTTCTAAAGGTAATTTGCTCATACACACATACATATATATCAACTTCACAAAGCAAGTTAGACATAAACAGTACATGAAGATTTTGCATTGTTTTACGAAAGAATAAAGCAAAGAATAGATATGTACTACATCAACATCAAAGTTTTTGCTTGTAAAAACCTCTTAGTCACTTTCAACAAAGCAAATTATGCATAAATACCACTTGATTTTACATAGTCAGTAGCATACAATGCACTGTCAAATGTGTGCACACCGTTAATCATAAAGAAATACAAAAAACAGGAATAGGTCTTCCCTTGAAGACAGTTACATTTGTCCATGAATATCATGCACGGACAACAAATCTGCAGACATTTTGTGTTTCCAGGCACTGTTCAACAGTAAACTGGAATTCCTGCATTGCCAAAGACCATCTTAATAATCTGCTGTTCTATGTCTTTGAACGAGTTCAAGAACGTCAGTGGCCTATGGTCAGTCTCTAACCGAAACGTTCTTTCAGTCAAGAACCTGGCGAACTTCTCACATGCCATACAATAGCCAAGCACTCTCTCTCAATAGTGGATATTTCTCCTGTGTCCTTTGAGAACTTCTTACTGGCGTATTGCAGCGGATGTAACAAAGCACTTTTCCTGCAACAGAACCGGGGCTCCCATTCCTTTTCGAACTGGCATCAGTTCCAAAATCAAGTCTTCTAGAGGAGGTAACAAAAGAACAGGAAATAATTGAGGGTGTTCTGAACACACTCCAAAGCCTCTGCACTCACAGACACACAATACTTTTTGTTTCCTAATTTCGTCCCTTTCGTCAGTCAGTACCAAGGGGCCGTCAGGGACGCAAAGTGGGGTAACATATCGTCTATAGTAAGACAACAATCCGATGAGTGAACCTGACTGTTTCTTTGTAGTGGGTTTAAAGTAAAGATAAAAATCTTTTCCACTTCTTTCCTTCTGGCATCATTTTTCCCACTGAAATAGTGTACCCAAAAATTCGCAGAGTTGAAAACCGCACGAAGTTGGATGGTCCGTGCAAGTCAACCCAAAACATCTGATTTGGAAAAAACAGCCGCAAGTTAGAAAGGAGTCACTCCATGACCTTGCAGCAACAAAATGTCGTCAAAAAAACTACTGCACCACATTCATGGAGTTTTCAGGGCTCGCATCATTCTAGCAAAAGAAGCTGGCATTTTTTGCAAAACCGAATGGAATTTTCGTCCATTGGAAAGACCAAAATGTGTTTGAAATGCCTGTCTATCCTTGTCAGCTTCCGCCTTTGGAATCTGCCAGTAATCTTATCAAGTCTACTTTCACAAAATATTTCCTTCTGAGAGCTGACACAGAAGTTCTTCAATGGCTGGGTGGGCTCGCACCGAAACACAGTGAACTTATTAATTTCCTGAATCGATGCAAGAACGCACCCGATCCATCAGGTTTGTTCCCAATACAACTGGTGAGCTGTACGGAGACGTCGAAGGGTCTCTGACCTTTAAACCAGCATTACTTTGATTTCCCTCTCGACAACCTCTTACTTTTGCAAACGGCAGGGTATGTTCAGGTTCGCACTGTATTTCAGTAGGTAACTTGAATACTATGGGTTCAATACCATCCACTGTACCTGGGTCATCGGTCATCGACATCCAAATCTTTCAAAATTTCTTTTGAGCCGTTCTGTTTGACTTGAAGACAATTCATTTCGAACAAAATCAACATCATAGTTTCACCTTGAACAGACAGAGTAGGAAGGGGTAACAACATCATCTGCCACTGGTTGATGTTAACACTCCTACTTTTGCGTTTTTCACATCCTTTGATCTGTCCCTGTACGTCCCAGCAATGGGTACAAATTCATCACTGATAATGTCTGTCATTTGACATCAGTTTTCTGAACAGGACATTATCCAACTCAACGACTGGTTGATGGCAACATTTGTACGTTTTCCAACATACTTCTTCAACATGTTCTCATGAAATACCCTTCTCAGTGTTTGCCATTTTGATCTAATAATTAACCTGCAGAAATTATTTTCGACCACCTGAAAAGGACCCTCCACATAACACAAGAATCTTGTTATGTTCATCAGTGATAATACAAGGACTTTATCCCCTACACTGAAGGAACGTGGCTTTTGCTTTCTGTCTGGCAAAGACCTTGTACACATCTGTTTTCAATCAGCTAACTGTTTGTCCATTGAATGTCATGACAGTCGTTTAGCAGCAGAAAGTACTGTCGTCCAGCGTCTCGTCTTTACCTGCATTCCTTTTAGATCATCTGTAATCTGAGTTTCATTCCCAGTTTTGAGACTTTTAGCGGCTTTGTAGCCGTTCCTGCTCTATGATGTCTGATCTGGTACTCACAAACCAAGGAATGAACGCTCCACCCGCACCACCATGTCCTGTAGCGACACCTGGCAAAATTGCCCAAGATCAAGCGCAGACTGGGTTTATCGATAACACAGGCGGTTATAAATCCGGAGTAGTACTGTGGGTATCGAATGAAATTTTCGCCAGCGAAACGTTGTCAATCAGTGCCTCCACACGACCTACACTTATACATACACGGACCGTGTTGAGATACTGGTTTTGAAGCACGAAAGATTCCGTACACCAGCATGGGCACCCAGTGTCCCTCGCAAACCGAAGCCTGCAATCCAATTGGATGGCCTCCCGTTTTTCTAACACCATCCCATCAACCGATTGATCTGGTCCAAAACAAGGCCTTCTTCACAATCATGGAGACTAATGGCGGGTATTGAACCATTGGTTTTAAAGGGCAATTCTTTTTTTCATAGGTACTTGCAATCACAAAAGAAACAGCATCGCTTTGTCTGATCGGAAGCTGACTGATTTTGTGAACTTCAGGTTTCTGTCCACGAACTGGCCCAAAAGGTCAACGTGTGGTCGTTGTCCACGACCTCGGAACGTTTGCTGAGGAGTAACGGGTCTTTCCGGCGGTGATTCTTGTACTGACGAAAGTCAATCGAACCGCGGAAAGATCCCTGCGTTCCTAGGATAAATATATCCTTAGGACTCAGAAATGGACCCACGATTTCCTTTCCTGTAACTTCCCTGTCCTGATGGATGAGTACATTACGCATGAGACTCAAAGATTGAAAATTTCTCCTTTTCAGCCACGCCCTTATCTGGGTGATCGATACAATACTGATCAGCGCATCGGACACATTCCTCACGCTTTCAAATTGCCTTCTTTTAAGGAAGTGGGCCAGATCCTTTGCTCACCGTCTGGAACAGTTGTTCCTCTAAAGAAGGAGATTCTCGCAGTGATTGAAAAAGTTTTGTTCGTTTTTCATAATCGAATCATCGATCTAAACAATGACTCATACGAATTAGAAAACGACGGAAACGATTCTCCTTTTCAGGGCGCACAGAACGGAAACGTCGTGAAAACGAATCAGCAGAACATTGACATTTCTTGAGGATTCTTCTTTCAACTGATTCCCACGTTAAATTTTGTTTCGCCGCGAGTGTGTGGTAAGTGTCAAAGCGCTACCCTTAAACAACGACGCAATATACAATGTCCACTTTTCCTTGGCCAACCACAAAGACCGTTGCGTGACTTTCAAGCGGAAAAGAAAACTATCTATGTCATCCGTTTTTCCTCGAAAGTGGTAACTTTGAATATATGCGCCTTTGGTTGAGGCGCGCTTGTGAACGACTGGTGGAGCTGGTGGAAGGTTCTCTCGCAATGCCTGTTAATCTTTTAATTTCAGCATCAGATCCCTCTAGTTCAACTGTCTCAACTTAAATTGACGTTCTTCAGCTTCAGCATCCCTCCTGTAGTCTTTTTCTTCAATTTCACTTCCCCTGTAGTCTATTTTCTTTCAGCTTCCCGACTGTAGTCGTTTTTCCTTCAATTTCAGATTCCTCTGTAGTCTTTTTTTCCCCGATTTACTTCCCTCTGTATCTTTTTTCTTCGCTTCAGCTTCCCTTGTAGTCTATTTTCTTCAGCCTTCAGATTCCTCCCTCTTTAGTCTATTTGCTTTCCTCTCTCTTTAGCCTGTCTGCCCTATCTGTGCATTGTTGCACATGTTAGTAAATTTTTCTCCATCAAACCCAAGCGGTTACGCTTGTTTAACATATTTATCAAAATCATCCCATAATAATCGTCAACAGATATAAACAACAAACAAATTCGAAATATGAAAATAAAAATAAGGCGATATATGAGGGCGCTGTTATATTTCACAAAAAAAAAATGTAATTATAGTATATAACAAATAAAAGAATTCAATTTCCGGTGTAAACAGACAACAGCTTACCAAAACATGTAGATATTAAATCCAAGGAATGTATTTTCCAAAAAGTAAAATTGCAAACTGCTATCAATTTGGAATTTAAAAAAAAATGAAGTTCAATTCAAATCTGTTTTTCCTAAGAAAAGGAAAAAACACAATAAAGTTTTCTGAAAATAAATTCTTTATAAAGTTTTAGTTCTTAAATGTTCTTGTTTGTCAGTCTTTTCTTTCTTACTTAATTTCAAATGACTTTAACAAACAAATGCAACCGCCCTTATACGATAAAAATGAATATAAATTACAAAACTAATGGAAGCAACAAACATTTAAAAAGAGGGAAGAAAAACACAACGAGCGGAAATATCCTACCTAAAAGATGAAAATGATTGAAAAGAAACTATTATGAGCTTATTGTGATGAATGGTAGAGTGTATTTGAAAAAGGGGGTAAAAGGAACTGAAAAGGATACACAGGATCGGAACAGTGAGAAGAAATCAAGAACAGCAAAAGAAGCCCTCAGACGCACCCTAGGGTCACTGTCTCCCGTGAAACTGGAGACGGGAAAAAACAAATCACTCACAATATACACAACACTAACAGCAATAAATGCAAAATAGATAACAATCAAATTAATAAATCAACTTCACCCAAACTCAAAAAAATTCTCGCACCACACCCAAAAAAAAATAATCAAAGAAAAGAGTGTTTATTTGGGCTGAGCGGTAATAAACTCCACCACCTACAACTAATTTGGCGTGACGGAGGTGAAGCTGATCCCAACACTCTGAGGGCAAGGTAAAAATCAAAATGAAACTATAGGAAAGGTAAAGAAATCAGATAATTACGAGAAGGGAAGACTATCGACTCCCCAACGCCATGCCCCCCATCGAACGCAGGAAGAGGTTGGGGCGATCAGTCCTGGAAGGACAAAAAATCTAATACTCTAGGGAAGGACAGCGACTCCCTCAACGACGCCCTGCCCCTGTGCTGCCAGGAACGAGCAAGAGGAGGTTTAGGCTATCGGTCCCTGAGGGGAAAGGTCCTAAAGGAAATCCTACCAA
>CM031628.1:38972057-38984557 GCA_018398815.1 Conus ventricosus
GGTCGGTCCTTTTGTCAACGAAAAAACATCAATTCAATAAGTTTTTTTCGTAACAGTACTAGGCATGTAGAGTGAAGCTTGGTAAGTATCAAGGAAAATAGCTGGGAATGTCAGAATATCATTTTGGTCATTATATATACATACATACATACATACACACACACACACACACACACACACACACACACACACACACACACATTATATAATATATATATATATATATATATATATATATATATATATAATATACAACAAACTAATAAATTCCAAGGATAAGTACCGAGCACCGTTCCAGCAACTTACAGAGCAGCTTGGTGTTGCAAGATGGGATTGCATTCTTCTTAAAAACTGAAAAGGCAGAGGAGTCAAATTACCACTTTCCGCGGTCACTGAGGAGAAACCACCAAGTTTCGAAATATCGGTATATGACCAGGAGTTATATGTTAGCGAGTTTCCCTCCCTATTGGAGGATGTCTCTCCCCCTTGGAGAATATAAGCTTGCTGAAGGCTCATTTTGAGAAGCATTTATTTTATTTTTTTCCCCATCCACCCACTCAAGCACATACTGTTAGTTAGGCAGAATCATCTGCCACTGCAGGTATGAATGCGTAACTCCCCCTATTTCTTCAATCTAAGACATAAGAGCAAGCTTTGTTTATAATTCAATATTTCTTGCAGTCATTGCAACACCAAGCTGCTCTGTAAGTTGCTGGAACGGTGCTCGGTACTTATCCTTGGAATTTATTAGTTTGTTGTATTTTAGTCCCTTGCGGATTCATTCCAAGAACTGGCCCTCAGACATCTTTTTATATTTTCTACTTTTCACAAGAAAATGTAGCTTGTTTTGCTCTTTCATGATTTTCTTTTGCTTCTTAGATGACACCTTTGGTTGGTTTTTTGAAAACTCAACAAACATACTACAGTATTGCACACCAGCCTTTTCTGGGATTGCATTCTTCTTAAAAACTGAAAAGGCAGAGGAGTCAAATTACCACTTTCCGCGGTCACTGAGGAGAAACCACCAAGTTTCGAAATATCGGTATATGACCAGGAGTTATATGTTAGCGACGTTTCCCTCCCTATTGGAGGATGTCTCTCCCCCTTGGAGAATATAAGCTTGCTGAAGGCTCATTTTGAGAAGCATTTATTTTATTTTTTCCCCATCCACCCACTCAAGCACATACTGTTAGTTAGGCAGAATCATCTGCTACTGCAGGTATGAATGCGTATCTCCCCTATTTCTTCAATCTAAGACATAAGAGCAAGCTTTGTTTATAATTATATATAATATATATATATAATATATATATATATATATATATCCCCCTATTTCTCAGTCTAAGACGTAAGAGCAAGCTTTGTTTATAATTGAATATTTCTTGCAGTCATTGCAACACCAAGCTGCTATTAAGTTGCTGGAATGGTGCTCGGTACTTTTCCTTGGAATTTATTAATATATATATATATGTATATGTATACACACACACACACATATATATATATATATATAGAGAGAGAGAGAGAGAGAGAGAGAGAGAGAGAGAGAGAGAGAGAGAGAAGGGAGGTGTGTGTGTGTGTGTGTGTGTGTATAAAACGTTGGTAGTAGAAGGATATCTGAGAGTCATGACCTAGATGCGGCCCGGCCCCCTTAGAGTGTAAGGAGTTCAGGGCCGAAACACTTGTCTGAGAGGGGGTTCTTCTACGAAGACCTTCTGCTGTCAAGCTCTCCCTTAGAGTGTCAGGAGTTCAGGGCCGAAACACCTGTCTGAGAGGGGGTTCTTCTCCGAAGATCTTCTGCTGTCAAGCTCTGTCCCTAGAGTGTCTTCCTACTATACATAGTATTTTCTTTTTTTAATCCGTTATACTGAATTCAGTATTGATACTTCATGGCTGCTACCCACGCAAGTTAGCAACACCCCCCACACTCCCCTACTGTTAGCTCTCACGGTCCGCGTCAGTGTAATATAACAATAATGAGTCGGTGAACTCGGCACCAACGTCAAGGACTGCAGGATTAGTGCTCTTTTTTCGTGTTCATCTTCTTCGTCTTTCTTCTCCTTGCTCTCCTTTAACTTCGTAAAGAGTCAGTCAACAGGACGCCGCGCTGTAGAACAAACAGGACGCCAGGTCCCTGCACTTGTGTCCGCCGTGTTCCAGAGCCTGGCCCCCCTGCGAGTGTATTCTTCCCTGTCCGTTATGCAATGCTGTCAGTATTTTTTGTTTCGTTTTTTGTTTGTTTTACTCCAGTTCTTGTAGAACAGGGAGTACTTCAGAATGGGAAAGAAGAAATGCTGTGTGTGTGTGTGTCCGTCCGTCCGTGGTCAAAATGTGTTCCACTCGCTCAAGACAAAACTACTGGGCCGATCTTTCCGAAAATTTGCAGGTATGTTCATTATGGGCCAGAGATGATGCCCAATGTGTTATTTTACCGTTATAGCCGTTACTAACGGCCTGTAACGGTTTTTCTTCTTTATAGAATATCTCAGAAAGTACTTGGCCGATCTTTCTGAAAACGTAGGTATGTTCGTTATGGGTCACAAATAATGCCTGATATTTTAGTTTACCGTTATAGCCGTTACTAACGGCTGTAACGGCCTGTAACGGGTTTTCTTCTTTATAGAATATCTCAGAAAGTACTTGGCCGATCTTTCTGAAAACGTTGTAGGTATGTTCGTTATGGGTCACAAATAATGCCAGATGTTTTAGTTTGCCGTTATAGCCGTTACTAACGGCTGTAACGGCCTGTAACGGTTTTCTTCTTTATAGAATATCTCAGAAAGTACTTGGCCGATCTTTCTGAAAACGTTGTAGGTATGTTCGTTATGGGTCACAAATAATGCCTGATGTTTTAGTTTACCGTTATAGCCGTTACTAACGGCTGTAACGGCCTGTAACGGTTTTTCGTTCTTTATAGAAAATCCCAGAAAGTACTTGGCCGATCTTTCTGAAAACGTTGTAGGTATGTTCGTTATGGGTCACAAATAATGCCTGATGTTTTAGTTTACCGTTATAGCCGTTACTTACGGCTGTAACGGCCTGTAAGTTTTTTCTTCTTCATGGAATATCTCAGAAAGTACTTGGCCGATCTTTGTGAAAATTAGCAGGTATGTTCATTATGGGTCACGGATGATGCCCGCTGTTTTAGTTTACCGTTATAGCCGTTACTAACGGCTCTAACGGCCCATAACGGTTTTTCGTCTTCATGGAATATCTCAGAAAGTACTTGGCCGATCTTTGTGAAAATTAGCAGGTATATGTTCATTATGGTCACGGATGGTGCCCATGTTTTAGTTTACCGTTATAGCCGTTACTAACGGCTGTAACGGCATGTACCGGTTTTTTTTTTCTTTATAGAATGTCTCAGAAAGTACGTGGCCTATATTTCTGAAAATTTGTAGGCATGTTCATTATGGGTCACGGATATTGCCCGATGTTTAAGTTTACCGTTAAAGCTGTTACTAACGGCCCATAATGGTTTTCTTCTTTATGGAAAATCTCAGAAAGTTCTTGGCCGATCTTTCTGAAAATTTGTAAGTATGTTCAATATAGGTCACAGATGATGGCCTATGTTACCAGAATAGCCATTACTAACGGTTACATCAGCCCAAGACGGTTTTTCCTCTTTATGGAATATCTCACGCGGATTCAGGATAAACTGGGAGTACGTTTATATGCTTTGCATCTTGTCTATTCTTTGACTGAAGTCAGCTGGTCTTCCTGAAGGTCTGACGTGCTGCATGATGGTTTTGACGCACTTGTTCATTGAGCGATAATATAATGATAAGTACACCACAGCTCGCAGCAATTTATGGGATTTTCTTTCCCGAAGTTGGAGTATGGCTAGCTTAATGGTAGGATAAAAAAAAAACGGCCGTACACACAAAACTCCACAGTGGGTATCCGCAGGAGTATCAGCCTGCGTACGCAGAAGAAGAAGTGGGATTTTTCTTCCCTGACCGGGTCTTACCCAGAGTTGAGTTTGCTGTAATTCCAGTTGGGAAGACTAGGATCAAACAGTCGGGTTGCATCCACTTTATGGATGCGTCAAATTTCCTGACCAACACTGCGGGTGTCTGTATCTCTCAAGCCTGGTTGATGGCGGGAATGTATCACGAAATCAAGCGCAGAGGACTGCCCTGTCATGCATGCATCCTAGCAGAATGGAAGTCCGTGGCATGCAATATGGTCGTCGTCCTCATCCCCATCGATCAAGCATTTTTTTTTTTTAAAGGTCTAAAAGTCTGTGGCCCTTCATATCCTGCTGTCATGGTGACCGCAGTTTCCATTGCCTCGCCGGGTCTGTGGCCTTGGTTTGATTCTGTCGGGGTCACCGGCATTGGCCGATTCATGCGGACTGTCGTTGGATGGACGTTGGGGCGTCCTCCGGGTCGAGTGCTCACACGCGCCCACTCTGAGACAAAGCCGGTGGAGGGGGGGGGGGGGGGGGGGGGGAGAAGACGAGAACGATGAGAGGAGGGGGCATTGAGTGAGAAGCGGGAGGGGGGTGGGGGGGGGCACAGAGAAGGAGGGCGAAGGCAGAAGAGAAGGAAAGAGAGAGAGAGAGAGAGAGAGAGAGAGAGAGAGAGAGAGAGAACAAAGACAGGGAAGGGGGGGGGAGATGTGCGGAGAGAGGGAGAGGGAGACACAATGGGGCTCACACAGACACATACAACACACACCAGAGAGAGAGAGGCGTGAAGAGAGAGCAAAGAAAGGGAAGGGGGGGGGGATGGGCGGAGAGAGGGAGAAGGAGACCGACCGGGGCTCACACAGACACATACATACACACAGACACAGAGAGAGAGAGAGATGGCCACCAGAGAAAGAGAGAGAAAGGCAGAAAAAGAGAGGGCCAGAGAAAGAGAGAGAGGCAGACAGACAAAGAGTGAGAGAAAGGAGTCAGCATGAGAGAGGGAAAGGTGCACAGAGAGAGAGAGAGAGAGATTCTAAATAATTTTTCCCCCGCAAGGCCTGTAACTCCTGAATTATAACAGTTGCTTTTGATCTTAGTAAATGTGCATATTCGGATAATCATACGCTCACAAAAAGACAACACAGCAATATCACTTTATAATTGGCTTTTGTTCGTGGTTCCACCATCTCAACGAAGGTATACAAGCGTACAAAAACATCTCTCACTACTACTTACTTATCCATGGCTTCAGACCTTCCTTGTTTATTTGTTTATGATATAAATCTAAAAAGAGAAGGAAAGAAGTGATGAGCAGAAAGTTCAAGAAATAACGAAACACAACAGCCGATTGTTTGCTTTCCATGGTGCTGTTTTCGTCCACTTGAATATCCTACGCTCCTTTGTGCTGAAAGAAGTACACAAACAACAACAACAACAACAAACGGAAAACAACAACAACAACAACGGTTCATTGTTTGCGTATTTTCCACGATGCTCACCTAACTCATCATCACCGTCGACTCAGCATGCTCCACCTAACTCATCATCACCTTCGACCTCAGCAGTATCCCGATATAACTGTTTGCTCCATCTGGCTGATCATGAACTTTGACCTCAACAGTATCCCGATTTGACTCTTTTCTCCATCTGGCTGATCATGACCTTTGACCTCAACAGTATCCCGATTTGACTCTTTTCTCCATCTGGCTGATCATGAACTTTGACCTCGACAGTATCCCGATATAACTCTTTGCCACATCCGACTCATCATGACCTTTGACCTCAACAGTATCCCAAGGTTGGACTCTTTGTCTCCATCTGCATGGCTCATCACGAAACTCTGACCTCCACAACAATCATCATCCCGATTTGAAGGCTGAACTTTGAAGCATCGTCCTTGGCTCCAGGGAAGAAGCTGCCCGAGGTCACCCAACCTGGAACACCATGATCAATCCTGGAGTGAAAGGCTTTGAAACGAGCTGAGCGGAGGTGCTGGAGCCCAGACGACGTCAGCTTCGTGAATACAGAACAAGAAACCACCTTTCAATTCAGCCTGGCTCACCTCCAAGTCTGCCCTGTCCACACACACTGCAACAGACTAATTCACAAGGCGAGGATCGGCCTGATTGGTCATCTTCGTACACGTACACACGCGCGCGCGCGCGCGCACGCACGCAAGCACGCACGCGCAACAACACACACCACGCACGCACGCACACACCCACGCACGCACGCACGCACACGCACACACGCGCACACGCACACACACACACACAACGCACGCACACACATCACACACGCACACACACATCACACACACACACACACACACACACACACACACACACACACCACACACACACGCCACCCAGTGATAGCTGAAGTCGTGGTCACCTTTGCCCGCGAAGGAAGATGTGACTCTGGGCTCCTTCTGACTCATGATGACCTTTGACCTCAGCAGTCATCCCGATTCCCCTCTTTGCTGCTATTGACTCAGCATGATCTTTGACCTCAAGATATGCCGATTCCCCTCTTTGCTCCAATTGACTCAGCATGACCTTTGACCCCAAGAGTAAGCATCCGACTCCCCTCTTTGCTTCAATTGACTCAGCATGACCTTTGACCTCAAGAGTATCCTGATTCCCTTCTTTGCTCCAATTGACTCAACATGACCTTTGACCTCAAGAGTATCCCGATTTCCCTCGTTGCTTTAATTGACTCAGCATGACCTTTAACCCCAAGAGTATCCCGATTTCACTTTTTGCTCCAATTGACTCAGCATGACCTTGACCTCAGAGTATCCCGATTCCTTCTTTGCTCCAATTGACTCGGTATGACCTTTGACCCCAAGAGTATCCCGATTTCACTCTTTGCTCCAATTGATTCAGCATGACCTTTGACCTCAACTGTAGTCCGAGTTGACTCATAGCTACATTTGACTCATCATGACCTCTAAGCGGCATACTTAATTGAACACTTTGCTCTCCATGACTCACATGATCTCTGACTTCAACTGCATACTAATATAACTCATGGCTCACCACGACTCATTGTCAATGTATAAATAAATGCATATTTTAATAATTTTCTTTAACAGCAACTAGATCTACTTTCTCTTTGGATAGCTCAGCATACGATTTGGCCTTCAACAAGTTATTGCGTCACAGTTATACTTTATATGACGAAATCACTCCAGCCACGTCTTCAAGTTCATTCCTTGCCGTCAGTATCATGCCTTTCACTAAGTCTCACAAAGAATACTTCAATTAAAGGGGTCCTCACCCCTAAATAGCATGCTTGGGTTGTTCAAAAGTGTGACCGAGCGTGTTTCGATGTACGTGTTACTTTTCTTCTGGAACTCGCTTATATCCGTGTTTCGGGTCGTGCAAGTAGCCAAATCGTGACTCGCCACGGAAATTGCCGAGCACAGTACGGAAAGAGACGAGAGTCGGGGAATCCGCAAGTCACGTATAAATGCCAAGACTACCGTGAATGAAAGACATGTCCCTAAATGCTTTCGCTATGAGGACGTAAAACTCAACTATTTTCCGGCGATAATGGCAGATGCTCCCAGCTACGAGTCAAGTTCCAACGAAGAGGACATCAAACGTGAAATTTTCACTGAAGTGTATGGAGTTCAGCCGTACCAGTTTGAACCTACAGCTCCTTGTACAGTACCACCTCCCTCGCCATCAGACGCTTGTGTTTCTTTCCAGGCAGTTCGACATTTTACAGGTTGACCATATTATGTACATGTACACACATACGCACGACACAGATAGTACATGATATACATATGCACATACATACATCTGTTCACACACACACACACACACACACACACACACACACACACACACATATATATATATATATATATATATAATATATATATATATATATATATATATTATAATATATATATATATATATTACCGTAGTATGTAAATAACTTTAAAATGATTATGTGATACACCACATTTTCCTTCAGTTGTTTAGATCTATCAGATAATGCCTTTTCCTTTGTACAGGAGTTTGTCAGCTACTGCATCATCACACTAATTCTCTTCCCTGCTGTAGAAATCTGTTTAATAGCTGTTCACTTTCAGCCCCCCCCCCCCCCCTCCCACACAAAACACACACACACACACACACACTTATTTTTTACATTCTTAATTTCAAACTCACTCCCTCCACTTAAATTCTGAAGTTCCACAATGACAATTAGAATCTGAGGGGTCTTTTACAATATATTTCAGTCATAGATTCTGGCTGTAATTTTAAAAACTGATGCGTGACGTGCCGTACATCAGATCTAAGCTGCAGATCTAAGCTCATTATTCTCTTACTCACCAGGACAGTTTATAGCATACAGACATACCACAACTGCATATATCTTAAAATGCACACTGTCACCATCCTGTGTCCAAATACTGATGAATAATTCACTTACTAAAGCATATGGTTGATGGGGGGAAACTTGAACTTGCAGGCGTGCCTGATGTTCAGCAATGTCCTGAAAAATAAAAACCTAAACTATTATTCACTGGAGTCCAACAAGCTGTTATTTGTGGACATGGACACTTTCTTGTTAATAAGAATCATACCTTCAGTTTTGTTGGAAACAGCAACAGCAGGGGAAAAAAATTAATCACAAACATGCAACAGTTTCAGTGACAGCAGGCAATGTGACTGACTGACTGACTGCCACTATGACTCTGCATGTGTGACTGAAAGTAACAATGTATGTTTCAGTCTGATGCCAACACTCTACAAAATCCAACAACTATCTTTACAACCAACCATGCACTGAGAATGAAATGAAACACAAAACGATCAACCACTCATTCCACAAACCTTACCTTCTTTACGTCTCTGAGTTTGGCTCTCTTGCTCCTGACAGAATCTGTGTCACTGTTTGCGTTTGAGGCTTGCACTTGCAGCCGGCGAATGAACACAGAGTGCTTTAATACATTTTCTGTTATAATAGTTGGCACAGCATCCCTCTTTCAGCTGTCTTCGGACCCGAATTCCAGTTTCCACCTTACCTTCCAGGTATGTTGGTCTTGGAAACTGCTCTTCAAAGTGACGACAGCAAATGCCATGATAACTGTCCCGAAGAACAAAATCTTTCCTCGTTGTGGTGACAACGTTTATCCACAATCGCCTAAACTGGCTGGAAGCACCTGGAAAAGCATGAACGCTTACTCTTTGTTTATTTCCTGATGAAATTCCGCAACCAACACAGCACACATTCGCCCCATCTCACTCAGCCGAACACAAAGAGTGACTTGGCTTTTTCTACGTCATCAATCGGGAAAGCCCCCTTTTATCGAAATCGAGGCTCTCGTTCCTGTTTCAGCCTCTCGCTTTCCCGGTCCGCAAGAAATGCTGCTCTCACTGCAAGATGAGAGCACAGGCGGCTGATTCGGGGCTTGGTTTTGCAATACCAAAACCGTGTATTTGGTCAAAATAGATTTGTAAAAATGGATGAGAACCCCTTTAAACTCTTATTTTGTGTCATTTTTTTTCTAACTATCTTGTTCATTGCTATTTCAGTTTATAAGATGAACTATTTATCATAAGATTAGGAATAGAGTTTGTTTAGAACTTACCGCCAATGACATTGACAAACAAAGCACAAGACAAGACACGATGCATTTCAACCACTTGGGTCTTCTTCAGGCAAAAAAATAAATCACATTTAACATGTGGGACAGTACAAACAACGAAAAACAAAAAAAAAGAATGAAAATGACTTATCCGTTCTTGTCCATGTGTTTGGTGGGCGGAAATGACATGCGGCCAGGGGGATTATGGGAGAGGAAACGGAGGGGGGGGGGGGGGGTTGCGTCAGGGGAGGTGTGTGTGTGTGATATGATAGGGTTGTGTGTCCAGTTTATTGGGATGGTGTGATATCTTTGTGATGGTTGTGGTAATGGTGGATTGATAATAATGGTAAGGGAAAAAAAAAAAAAAAAGGGGGGGTGGGGGGGGGATTTAAGGGGAAGGATAATACAAAACTAGATTAAATAGATGGAGGGTTGCTGTAACTACTGTATGAAGTGAGTGAAGGGGATGTGGTGGTGGTGTATGTAAGTGTGTGTGTATGTGTATGTGTGTGTGTTGGTAGGGGATTTTGCCAACTGGTGTGGAAGAGGTGAGTATGTGTGTTTGGTTATTGTTGGATATTGATGCCTTGGGGGTGTAGTGTGCACACTACACCCCCAAGGCATCAATATCCAACAATAACCAAACACACATACTCACCTCTTCCACACCAGTTGGCAAAATCCCCTACCAACACACACACATACACATACACACACACTTACATACACCACCACCACATCCCCTTCACTCATTTCATACAGTAGTTACAGCAACCCTCCATCTATTTAATCTTAGTTTTGTATTATCCTTCCCTTAAATCCCCCCCACCCCCCCCCCCACCCCCTTTTTTTTTCTTTTTCTTTTTTTCCCTTACCATTATTATCAATCCACCATTACCACAACCATCACAAAGATATCACACCATCCCAATAAACTGGACACACAACCCTATCATATCACACACACACACCTCCCTGACGCAACACCCCCCCCCCCCCCTCCCCTCCGTTTCCTCTCCCATAATCCCCCTGGCCGCATGTCATTTCCGCCCACCAAACACATGGACAAGAACGGATAAGTCATTTTTCATTCTTTTTTCGTTTTTCGTTGTTTGTACTGTCCCACATGTTAAATGTGATTTATTTTTTCGCCTGAAGAAGACCCAAGTGGTTGAAATGCATCGTGTCTTGTCTTGTGCTTTGTCAATGTCATTGGCGGTAAGTTCTAAACAAACTCTATTCCTAATCTTGCTTCGTTCGCCGCCGTCAGTCACTCCATTTTGAAATTTTATTTATCATAAGTTATATTTATATTGCTATGTCGTAACCCAATTACCAGGACCGGGAGATCACATGACCGGAGAAACGGTTTAACCAAGAGAACGACAATCGACCATCAGATCTGGATAGCGATTTTTTTTTTTTTTACAAAGTTTGAACATCATTTGGAATTTACTCGAAAGCTTCACGTACAAAATTGTTCTTTTATAGTTCTACAACATCATCGAGAAGTGTGCGCCTTTTATTTCATCGGATTCTGCGCATTTGTCATACAAGTTATCTTGTCAGTCGAGATCGCCTGGCCATCTTCACCAGAAGGAATCTATATCTATTGTCATTGTGTCCTGATATATTTTTTTTACAACGCTTGGATTAGTCGAGGACCATCGATCGAGCCTGTTCAAGAATCTGCAAGGTTGTACTGGACTTTTCACCTTTCTGGCAATAACTTCGTTCATCAACAACATCAAATTCAACAATCCGTATTCATCCTTCATCGGCATCCCTTCCTGCCGTTGACCTGGCGATTTCTTCACCATCTACAGCCAGGAGGAGGAAACCGCGGGCGACCGGACCAGGACAGGGTTGGACCTCTCCTAGCCCCGCTGTACTAGACCTGGTCGGAACCGCCTTGGTTCGAGGTCAGTTCTTCATTCATGTAATTTCTCTATTTAATAATAAACTTTAAAATTATTAATTTCATGATTGTATGACTCAGCTATTCATCTTGGCGTGCATCAGTATGTTGGTGAGTACGTTGTATGCGACCATCGTCGCGTCATATCTATTATCATTATTATATGCGATCATTGTCGCATCATAAATGAAATTCATAGATGTTAAGAATTTATTTTGGAAAACGGGTGAAGAGTTGCCCGAATCATCATTGGGTGTCATCGTCACTTCCCGTTTCATCTCATAAGCCATCTATGTGTCTTCATCGTGCCCACTTTAGACACATACAAAACAGTTACACCACACTAGACTTGTACACATCTGTGTTGATTTGTCTGTTTTGCATGTACACTACACACGAACACCCAGCTGTCCTTGGACATTAGTAAAAGACATTGAGGCGGTGTGTATAGTTAGGGGCCTCCTTGCAGGTAGTTCCTGTTTACCGGTTCCAGTTTCCTGATTCCTGGATTCTGTTCGTGTTTTGGACTCTTGTGTACGGGTTCGACGAGATTCCAGCGACGTATTCAAGATATTAAAAAAAATCTACGAGAAGATACAAGGACGTTAAAGAAAGATGAGTTAATACAAGCGTCATTAACACAAAGAATGAATCATCCTCTTCTTCTTCTTCTGCTGATACTCCTGCGGACACTCACTGTATGGACAGGGAAGTTTTAATCTCATCTACCCAACAAAGGGAGTGGGGTTTTGTGTGTATGACCGGTTTTTTTTTATCATGCCATTAAGGCAGCCATACTCCATCTTCGGGAAGGTGCATGCTATGTGTAACGTGTCATCCATACCAACGGCCAAACTGGCCTTCTCTTCCGAAAGTTGGTGATGGGATTTTACGTGTGTGCAAGATGTTATGCGTGCGTTCACGATCACGCACGGAACCGGTTTATAGTCTCATTCGAAGGACTATGGGAAATGGGAGTCAGAACCAAGGGGGAAATCCCCCTGTACCGAAACGGCCCGGCGGAGATTCGAATCCGCAACCCTTGGATTACGAG
>CM031628.1:38989557-39002057 GCA_018398815.1 Conus ventricosus
TTTCTATTGCCCAGGCAATTTTTCCTTTAATACCATTGTTGCCTAAAGTTTTCCATAGTTTCTCTCTATGAACCGTATCAAATGTTTACGGAAATCAATAAAAGCAACATACAGTTTCGATGTCTTACAAGCTGTTTCTGAATCAGTGCCATGAGCGTAAAACATGATCAGAGGGTACTATGCTTTGCTCTAAATCCAGCTTGTTCTTCACCGATTATTTTGTTATCATCGATCCAGTTAGTAATTCTTTTGTTTAACACAAAGCTATACAATTTGCTACATACATTCAGCAGTGAGATTCCCCTGTAGTTGTCAGGCACGTTCATATCCCTTTCTTAAATACAGGGTGTAAGATTGACAAGGACCATTCATCAGGATACAGGCCATTGTCAAAAATTGTGATTGAAAAATTTAATCAAGAAAGGTACAATAATATCAACACTGTATTTATAAAATTCTCCTAGCATACCATCCGGTCCAGTCGCTTTTTGCCTCTTTAATGCTTTGATTGCACTTTTAATTTCATTATCAGATATTCTCTCGTTTAGAGAGTCAATATTAATATCAAAATCAGCGTCGGAGATACATTCAAAACGATCGCTGCCAACATTGCCCAGAGCATTTTCATTTGCAACACATTAAATACATTATTAAAGTGGTTATACCAATCTTCAATGGAAATCATTGGTTGGGTAGATTTGGGTTTGACAGATCGAATGGTATCCAGAATTTCTTTGGATTCTTCAAATTATCTTGTAAAGACATTATGATATTCTTTTATGGCTTTTTTTCTTTTGCCTAATTAACTCCTTATAGCTGTTCTCTTCGCACAATATGCTGCCCTGTCTGTATCATTATGGGGATCTTGAACTCCTGTGTAAATTATTCTTAACATTTTCTGCTTTGTTTGCATCAAGGTCAAACAGACCCTATTTTTCTCGGTTCCAAGGAATATAGTTTTCTTCATACATTCCCCAGCATATCTGAAACACTCATGAAGTCTGCACAAGGCAAGGTTTACATCAGACTCAATTAAAAATGTTGCTTCGTTCAACAGACCTTGGACATACTCGGTTTGCATCAAAGCGGAAAACGTAGCATGTTTTTGATCCTCCCATTTATACTTCGAAATAGTAGTCCTATTAACGTCTTCTTTTTCTACAACACATCCATTATGTCAATCGTAAAAGCTAAAATCACCACTGCATGTTTAGATTCAACTTTATAAACTATGTTAAAGTCGGCACATCGAGAAAGTAACCCACGTGAAACTATGAAGTAATCTAGAACACTGCTACCGGTTGGAGAAATATACGTAAAATCGCCTGAAAATTTTAATACTCGCAAGCCATTTCAAATAGACAAACCAAACATTTCACACACCAGTGATCAAATAACGACCAAAAGAGTTCGTAGTAGCATCTCTTGATTCCTAGTTATACTTTCATCCGAAAATGTGTGAACAGTGGAAGTCAACATGGGACACCACATCACACTTTCGTCCACAGGGTCAGAACTACTGACATTAACAGAGCCAGTTCTTGAATTAAGGTCGCCAAATACAATCAGTGGCAAATCACCATTTACCCTAATTAGTTCAAAGAGGCAGTCTTCCAGCATAGAAACTCCATTGTATATATTTGTTTCAGCATAATACACAGAATTTTCGGGTGGCAAGTAAACTCCTAACAAAAAACAATCAGTGTTTGTACCTAATAATTTATGAGACAGCTTCAGAGCAATCATGTTGTCATATTCAATATTCAGTCTTTCAACATATTTAACAAGTTTGTCTCTCACGAGAATGATAACACCACGGACAGACGACCATGGACACTGTCTGAAACCTTTACACCAGGGGAAATAAATATCTTATGAGTAGGGAAAATGTTCTGGTAAAGTTACGATGAAGGTTTCCACCCAAAAAAACAATATCATTAGCTATTTACAAAAAAAGACAAATCCAACACTTGAGTAATACTCCAAAATCCTTCAATATTAAAGACCGCAAAAGAAAGTAAATTTTTTCATCAACATGTTTTACTCTGTCAACGGTCTATTTTGTAACGATTGACTGGTTCCAACGTTAGAAACATGAACTTTATTAATGTTTAAAGGGCTTTGGCCTGACCTTCATTGTCACATTCCATCAGCGTCCTCAGTTGTGGATTGACTACAGTGCCAATCACTAGGGAGCTTTTGCTGCTTTGGACAGGAAGAAGTTTGTCCACTGCTAGACTGGCTTCTGGTCAACATGGTGACGGCTGACTATCATGAACCGTTTTAGGTTTGGGTTGACGTTGAACCATAGTCTTGCCTTTACCCCTCCCCTTCCCACCCACACCTACATTTTTCGATGGCGTGTCTTGATGTGGGGTACCTGGTAGGGGAGAACCTCTCCCAAAACCTCGAGGGGAACAGCGCCAGGAACTGGTGACAGCAGTTGATGAAGTGGTAGGGTCAAGTTTGGCACCTTCCTCTGGAGTTGAGGTTGAGGTGTCAGCGTCAGTACCAAGTCCAACACCAGCCTGAAGCTGACAGGCGTCGACATGGTGCAAGATCTGGTTGACACCATGATGCAGATGACCCGGAAAGACGTCATGAGGGGGTCTACTGGGGCTGGGTTCTTGCAGAGGATGACTGGAGATAACTCGTGGAGGGTCTGGCTCGGAATGACGTCATGAAAGGACTGACTCTGGGTAGTTCTGCTGAGGACTGAATGTTAAAACATTTAGACTCGGGCTTGACCAGTGACAACCCATGAAGAGGCTGACCGGCAACAACATCGCTAGGGGACTGACTGGAGATGACATCACATGGAAACTGATTCAGGGTGATGTCCTGCTGGGGCTGCTTGAGGGTGACTTCACACAGAGGCTGACCGAGGCTGACACTGTGACTGGTGTTCTGGTGCTGACTGGTGTTGTCACCATTTTCTCTCAGGGAGCCGTGTCGGCCGGATCCGGCAGAGCTCCTTTGGCATGGTGATGCTGCTGCTGCTTCAGAGCAGGATGCAGCAGTACCACTAGTGGGAGGCAGAGAGTCAATGGGTGGCTGGTTGGATATCCTGCCAGAAAACGCTGGGGGTGGCATGGGAATCTTTCACTATAAGTCTTCCATTCATATAGTATGCATGCTTTCCTTGCTTTTGAGATACAGCACGGTGTCCCTCTGTGTCCTTGGTCAGATCAGCCCCAACACGAAGTCCCTCCCGACTCCGCATTCTGTCCCTACCATCCCTGTCCCTCACGATGGTCATGGCATCTCTCCATCTGCTGAACTTGACAAGGATGGGGCGTGGGTGATTAGACAAACGGGGCGTGGAACCAAGACGATAAGCACTTTCCATGTCTTCCTCTTGTCAGTTTGTTAGCGGAAAGTTTCTTGTCAAACACTGTACCAGGTTGGACATGCATCCCTGGATGGTTTTCCTTTTTCTTCTTTAATGCCATAAAATACCAGATTTGAGCGTCGTAAAAGCCTGTCTTGATTTTCTACAGCAGTTTCCAGTTGTTTGAGGCGGGTGTTTTTGGGTTATGAAGATTTTCCTTGGATGTCCTGTAAATGTTCTTTGTTTGATGTACTTGCTCTTCAACCCAATGTGTAGTTCTTTAGCATAAGATGTGTGTATGTATTTCTGTACTGTTTTGTTTTAGTTCTTTATCCATAGCATCGAGTTTCTTTCAAGCTGCTCGTTGCGAGATCGGGCCGCACTCATCATTTCAATAAGAGTATTTAGTTTGTCTTCTAATCGTGCATTTTGACTGTTAAGTTTCACTTCTAAATCATTGACAAATTCAGGAATGTTGAGAGGGCCTGGATTAGATTCAATATCGCCACATCTCAGCAAAAGAAATCTGAGATTAGGAGGGGGAGCATGGAAATCATATGAACGAAATGGGAGAAAATTTCAGTTGATGAGGGGTATGGGTGGAAATCAAGGCAGGGAGGGGAGTAGAAAGTCACAGTATTATGCTCGGCAGACGGAGGAAAGTCATCATACATACTGCGCTTTGCCCTGAACACATCTCCACCACTGTCATATGCAGGCAGAAAGGGGCGCTGAACAGAATCATTGTTGACAGCAACAGCCACAAAACAAACACTGCCACTTCTTGTCCATTGTACACATGACCTGCAAACGGTTCATAACCACTGTCTCTGCACAATGATTTCATCATTTTTTTAATCATAATTTTGATAAAGTTGCAGCAACTGACCTATAACACAACGATAGCTCTGTAAGTCTACTGCCATGTCAAATCATTAACACTCAACAAGCCTCGTAGTGAACAGTAAACACATAGAACGTAGGAAGCTGGAAACGGAGCGAATTGTAAACACGTCTGCACTCGATGACTGCTCAGCTCAGACTGAGAGAGAGAGAGGGGAGAGAGAGAGAGAGAGAGAGAGAGAGAGCTTGTAACCTTCTGCCAAAATTGGTTTGGGCCATGTGCTCATCACAAAACGAAATTAAACGTTTTTGTACTCCCAGTTCTTATAGAACAGGGGTACTTTACAATGGGATCGAAGAAATGCTGTCTGTCTGTGTGTCTGTCTGTCCGTGTCAAAATGTGTTCCACTCGCTCCAGACAAAACATCTAGACCGATCTTTCTGAAAAATTGTAGGTATGTTCATTATGAGTCACGGATGATGCCCGATGTTGTATTTTACCAGAATAGCCATTACTAACGGCTATAACGGCCCAAAACGGTTTCTTCTTTATGGAATATCTCAGAAAGTAATGACATCAATACGATTGACGTCATAGTATAAAACTGCGTCAGTTTAGAAAAGACGTCACATTATTTCCAGATAAACTGGGAGTACGTTTATATGCTTTGCATCTTGTTAACGTTGGAGCGATTTAGTTCTTTTCCTCATCCTCCTGTTCTTCTTCATGTACTTGTTCCTCTTGATCTTGTTCATCTTCTTCTTGTTTCTCTTCTTCTTCTTCTTCTTCTCGTCGTTGCTGTCAGGTTGGCCCTCGGATGGCTGTGTATGGTTGTCAAGGACTCCCTCGGATTTCGTTTTTCGTTTTTGTATTAGACACACAGCGAACGGGTCTGGGCTCTTTGGTGTCTGGAGAGACGGGACGTATCTCTCTCTCTCTCTCTCTCTCTCTCTCTCTCTCTCTCTCTCTCCAAATCTGTGTACTCCCGGTGCCTGGGAAATCATGATACTTGTTATTTAGATTGCCTGATTTCATCGCTGTTAGATTCTTCTGATCCATTCTATGTTCTTTCCTTGTTTTTAAAATTCAGTTTAAGATGTATAAAAATTTTTTCCCCTGATAATATTCAGCATATTTCTTTCTCTTTCACGTATCGATGTTGACTATGCAATCCGCCGATGTGTTTATTGTTGTTACATTTTCCGACACTGAGCACATCACAAGCTATTGCTTGCTGTTGCTTCAGTTCAATAATTTGTTATGGACACAACTGTTCAATAAAGAAATGCTTGAAAAAAAAGAAAAGAAACGAAAGCATGGAAGGACCATGCTGATATCGCCACGTTCGTTCTATCGCCCCGTGTTGTGTATGTGCACGAATCTCACAACTGTGTTGTACACAGTGTCAGTTTTGAACAAAATTGTGTGTTGTATGCTCAGACTTCATTTCATGAATGTACAGACGTAACCTGTGCATGGGCCATAGTTTTTAATGGGCTTGCAATATGCAACCATTATGACTTCATGTATTTCTAGCTTTGAGGTGGAATATCTTTATAAACTGACATTATCAATTATAAGTTGACGGAATGAAATAGTATTTGTTGTAAACAATATACAGCAAATAATCCGATTTTGATAGTTTGGTGTTAAATCGCATCTATGCTTATAATTCATTAATGTAGGCTACAAGCAAACAAAACATGCGTTGTCTCCCCTCCTCTGTGTTGTTAATTTTCAAACCGCCTGCCATAGAAGGCTTTTCTGTTGTTTGAAATGCTCTCCCTTTCTCACTCTTCGGTGTCAGGGTCCACTTGACACACTGATTTATTCATTTGTGTATTTATTTACATATTTGTGTGTGTATGTATTCTTTTATTTATTTATTTATTTATCTATTTATTTATATTTATCTATATTTTTTACTTTTTCATTTCAATCATTTATTCATTAATTTATCAATCCATCTATCTATTCTTTTCTGGTCTGGAATGTTGACAACAAAAACCAAACCGTCCACGCAGTAATTGTGGATCTATGACGTTAATTCGTGGCGTACCGTGCCACCTGGGGATTCCTTCCCTACGTTTACAGCGCGATGTAGCTTGTCTTGAAAACGTTTCAGAGTTGTCCCCCGTTACCATGGGCTGTTCATCAAGCAAAGGGCCGTAACTTTCCATTTCCAACAGGAAGAGGGTGGTGGGTTGCTCGCTTGTGTGTCTGTATATCCCTTTTGTTTTTCTCAGAAAGGAAAAAAAAATCCCCAAACTAAAACTCGCTCTCTCTCTCTCTCTCCTCTCTCTCTCTCTCTCTCAACGTTTCAAATGCGGTTATGCGCGGCTATAAACAATAAGAGGTCCAAAATTTGGGAACCAATCAGAAAGGGCAGTAGATTGTATTTCGACTTAGAGAGAGAGAGAGAGAGAACGAACGAAATTTTTTTTTATCAGTATAGGCCATGGCCCCTTCTAATGTCAGTACAGTATGGGAGTAGCCATTCACGCAACAAGGCAATATCACATCGTCTGACACGACGTAGCTGACAGAGAAGCATATCAAATATGAACAGTAAGTGTAACCGCTAAGTTCATTGACTGAGTGAAATTGTGCGCCTCTTAACGCTTTTTTTTTCTTTACGTACATGCAAATGTTCGTCAAAACTCATTCCTTTTGAATTGCTATATTATAAAGCAGCTCGAAATGAAAAAGGGTTTTCACAGAATTTCCTGGGCATATATATTCCACGCCGTAAATCCAGAAGTGCAGAACCACAAAATAAAAAGTGTAATTCATCTCATTTGCCTCTTTACCTAAACGACACAGCAAGCTGCATGTCAATGTTTTAGTCTTTGTCTATCGGTGCTGATGTACTTTGATGTCCGTAATTCTGAATATCTCTCAATTCGGAGAGAGAGAGAGAGAGAAGAGAGAGAGAGAGAGAGAGAGAGAGAGAGAGAGAGAGAGAGAAGAGAGAGAGAGGAACTCGTGACTTTAATGTGAGGCCTCCAGCCTATCCAATGAGACACGTAACATGAAGTTGTTAATGCTATTGAAAATGAATGATTTATATAGAAAAAATTTCAAAAAAAAAGTTGCTCATATTGGCGATAAACAAAGTAAACAAACTTATGTTTATAACATTTCATTACAACTGTTCCTCTCTAAAACGTAGAGCGTAATGTACAAACATAGCAACCTCTCTCATCATGACAGCATTTTCGTTTGCAATAGTGCCTCTGGACAGAAAGCTATCTTTTTAGTGTTTATGAATATATTTTTCCCGTAATCTTTTGCAACTTGGACATTTTAGTAGAAATGTATTTCGTTTCTTCTTCACTGCAAAAAGGGCCGGTGTTTATTGCTGGTTTACTTTTTATTTGTTCCAAGCTCGTTTACGCCTAATCTGACTTTTGCTAATGCCCTTCCGAATTTTGCAATTGTGATATCATAGAAATATTTCTCAGGTTGACGCATGATTTAAAGGATCGGTAGACGGTATGACGATCACTACCTTCTAATTTACTGTGCCAGTCCTGTTTGAAACAGTCTACCATTCCTGTCTAAACACTGAGAAGAATGCCTTATCATCTCCCACTCCTCCATTATCCACACTTCTGAAAATCCGTAGGATCAAACAATGTTTTACGTCTAAAGCCCAGTTGGGGGATTTGCTAACTTCTTTCAATTCTTTTTCGTATGCTTGTGTCGTATCGGAGAGAGAGAGAGAGAGAGAGAGAGAGAGAGAGAGAGAGAGAGAGAGAGAAGAGAGAGAGAGAGAGAGAGAGACGAGAGAGAGAGAGACACAGAGAGAGAGAGAGAGAGAGCGCTCCCCCTTGCATACTATTTATCAGCACTAACGATCGAAGTTCCTTTTTCCCCATGACTGACAATGTATAGCTTCAGCCATACAGGCGTGGACGGATTTTTTTTTCCCCAACAGGCGAAAAACATCCCACAGTGTATGAAGTTTTGCGCGGTAAAATATCTAGGAGTGTCACTGTCCAAGTAGGTAACACTCCCATCCTCAGGTAGAAATACCCACCCATCCCCAGCCCCTAGCTCCTACCCAGGATAAAAAGAAAAGGTACCGCGCAGCATGTGTATGTATGTGTGTCAGTGTGTCGCTGCATGTTTGCAACGTCGAACCATGAAAGACTTGGAAGCATTCGGTTCAAAGTGATATGCCACAGCCGGATCCAGGGAGTTGTGTGTGTGTGTGTGTGTGTGTGTGTGTGTGGTGTGTGTGGTGTGTGTGTGTTGGTGTGTGTGTGTAGGTCCTAGCCCTCTCCCTCAGAGAGAGAGAGAGTTAAAAAAAATAACAGAGTAAAAAAATAAAAAAAGACAAGTGTTGGTTTTTTGTTTTTGTATTTTTTGTCTTCCGTTTGTCATTTTTTCTTTTTTCCCTTTCAAACGACAAGTCTTTCAAGTGTGCCCCTGGACCTGCCAGGGAGCCTACTGCAGCCTCTGTGTACCCCCCCCCCCCCCGCCCCCCTCTCCTTCTGTACGCCCAAGTGCAACACTGGGGCGAAAATCCAGGGGCGGAAATTCATGGGGCGAAAATCCAGGAGCGGAAATTCATGGGCGGAAATCCAGGGGCGAAAATCCAGGGGCGGAAAATCATGGGGCGAAAATCCAGGGAGCGGAAATTCATGGGCGAAAATCCAGGGAGCGGAAATCATGGGCGAAAATTCATGGGCGGAAATTCATGGGCGAAAATCCAGGGGGGCGGAAATTCATGGGGCGAAAATCCAGGAGCGAAATTCGTGGGGCGGAAATCATGGGACGGAAACCCAGGGAGCGAAAATCCATGGGGCGAAAATCCATGAGCAAAATCCATGGGCGGAAATCCATGGGCAAAAAATCAACAGGGCGTAAGCCCAGGACACCAAGCAAGGAAACATTAGCGAGGACGACTTCACGCTCACTCTCCATGAAGCTCGGCGCTTCTGCTGCCTAGGACGGCCACGTGTGCACCGCTCTGTGAAGCAGGTACTACGTTCCAGTATGATTATTAACCGTGAAATGGAGAGTTTCTGATCTGAATACTCGTTTCGTATTTAGTGCAAATAATCAGGAGAACACACCACACACACACACACACACACACACACACACACACACCACACACACACACACACACTCACTCACTCACTCACTCATTCACAGACACACACACACACAACACACACACACACACACACACAAACACACACACACACACACACATGCCCGCGCGCGCACCCACACACACAACCACAAACACACAACCCACAACACACACACACACACCACACAACACACACACACCACGCAGCACGCAACACGCACACACTACACACACACACACCACCACCACACACACCACCACAACACTACACAACACACACACAATTTTTCTATTCACAGTCTCCACACACACACACACACACACACACACACACAACACAACACCACTTTTCCCCACTCACACAACACATCACCACACACACACACACACTAACAACAACTTCTACCCTTGATAGAGAAGATAAACACATATTTATTATTTTGTGTACACAAGTCTACATCAAATGATCGTGAGGACTCTTTGGATAAAAAAGAAAAAAGTGGGTCAACTATTTTTGACTATGTTGTGTTACAAGTTCGCAAATCGAATTGTGCTTTAAGCCTTTGTACACCAAATGTACATCATGTAAAGGCCCCTCTACCCCCCCCCCTTTTTTTGTCCAGACGTATAACGTTTCTTGAAAGCGTTTACGTCACACCAATAACAAAGGAAACTAAAGATACAGTGTCCATGGTGAAGTACATGCCTTTATTGAAATGATGAAACCAGAAACATACTGTAAGGTTTCCCCTTTCTTTCCCCCCTTTTCCACTCTTTTTTTCTTTTCCGTTCATTTTTCTTTTTTCTTTTGAAAGTTCATGTTTTTCTTTACTACAGTGCATGCACGTTTATTCCCTTCGTGCTCAGTGACCAAACCAGAAGAAGCACTGCTCACCCATCCCGCCCCCCCTCAACATCTCCTGAAATATTGGGAGGCGGAAAATCTGGTGAAATGGTCAGACACAATTCTTTTGGATCATCTATCCCATAACTCGTCATGAATCATCTTTCCTTTTTTTTCTTCTTTTTTTTCTTTTCTTTTTTTTTTTTTTGTTTTCTTCAATTTTCGGAAACGAATGTTGATGATCAACTGATTTTTTTCTTTTCTTTTTGCTTGATTGTGCTGCACGTTTTTTCCCTTTTTTTTTTTGCTTCTCAGTGCGCAAAGAACCAGAAAGCCGCTCCCCGCACCCCCATCCACCCCCCACTCCCCAAAAAAAATATTGGGCCGAACAATCGTAGAATGGTCGACAGATTTTGGATACTAAAACTAGTACATGAACAATCTTTCATGTTTTTACTTTTCGCCCCATCGACGATTTAGCACATCTTCTTTTTGTTTGGTGAGTGGAACGTGGGGTAGAGGGGGAGGAATCCAGAAATCCCCGCTCCCGCTACCCGTCCAGTCACGCGTAACCAATTCTCCCCAGCCTGTGACAAAAAAACAAAAAAAAACGTAGGGGTGTTATTAAACATTTCATTACAACTGTTCCTCTCTAACCGTAAAGCGTAATGTACAAACAAAAGCAACCTCTCTCATTATGACAGCATTTTCGTTTTGCAATAGTGCCTTCTGGACAAAAAGCTATCTTTTTAGTGTTTAAATATATTTTTTCCCGTAATCTTTTGCAACTTGGACATTTTAGTAGAAAATGTATTGGGTTTCTTGTTCACTGAAAAAAGGGGCCGGTGTTTATTGCTGGTTTACTTTTTATTTGTTCCAACTCGTTTACGCCAAATCTGACTTTTGCAAAATGCCCTTCCGAATTTGCAATTGTGAAAACATAGAAATATTTCTCGGGTTTAATGCAGTGATTTAAAGGATCGGTAGACGGAAAGACGATCACTACCTTCTGATTTACTGTGCCAGTCCTGTTGAAACAGTCAAACCATTCTCTGTCTAAACACTGATAAGAATGCCTTGTCATCTCCCACTCCTCTATTTATCTACACTTCGAAAATCCGTAGGAGTCAAAACAATGTTTTACGTCTAAAGCCCAGTTGGGGATTTAACTAACTTCTTCAGTTTTTTTTCGTATGCTTGTGTGGGTATTCGAGAGAGAGAGAGAGAGAGAGAGAGAGAGGGGAGAGAGAGAGAGAGAGAGAGAGAGCGCGCTCCCCTTTGCATACTAATTTATAAACACTAACGATCGAAGTCCTTTTTCCCATGACTGACAATGTAAAAGCTTCAGCCATACAGGCGTGGACGGGATTTTTTTCCCCCCAACAGGCGAAAAACATCCCCACAGTGTGTGAAGTTTGCGCGGTAAAATATCTAGGAGTGTCACTGTCCAAGGTAGTAACACTCCCCCTCCTCAGTAGAAATACCACCCCATCCCCCAGGCCCTAGCTCCTACCCAGGAAAAAAAAAAGGTAAACCCCGCAAGGCATGTGTATGTATGTGTGTCAGTGTGTCGCCTGCATGTTTGCAACGTCGAGCTATGAAAGACTTGGGAAACATTCCGGTGAAACTGATATGCCACAGCCGGATCCAGGGGGGTGTGTGTGTTGTGTGTGTGTGGGATGTGTGTTTTGTGTGTGTGTGGTGTGTGTGGTGTGTTGTGTGGTGTGTGGTGTGTGTGTGTGTGTGTACTCGGTCCTAGGTCCTCTCCCTCCCGAGAGAGAGTTAAAAAAAAATAACAGAGTAAAAAAAAATTAAAAAAAATGTGTTTTTTTGTTGTTTTTGTTTTTTTTTTTGTCTTCGTTTTTCTTTTTTTCCCCTTTCAAACGACGTCTTTCAAGTGTGCCCCTGGGCCCTGCCAGGAGGCCTACTGCAGCCTCTGTGTACCTCCCCCCCCCCCCCCCCCGCCCCCCTTCTTCCTTTCTGTACCCCCAAGTGCAACACTGGGGCGAGAAAATCCAGGGGCGGAAATTCATGGGGCGAAAATCCAGGGGCGGAAATTCATGGGCGAAAACCCAGGACGAAATTCATGGGGGGGAAATCAGGTGCGAAATCCAGGGGTCGGAAAAGTCATGGGGCGAAAATCCAGGGAGCGGGAAAAGTCATGGGCGAAAATCCAGGGAGCGGAAATTCATGGGGCGAAAATCCATGGGGCGGAAATTCATGGGCGAAAATCCAGGGGGGCGGAAATTCATGGGGCGAAAATCCAGGGAGCGGAAATTCGTGGGGCGGAAATCATGGGACAGAAACCCAGGGAGCGAAAATCCATGGGGCGAAAATCCATGGAGCAAAAATCCATGGGGCGGAAATCCATGGG
>CM031628.1:39004557-39012057 GCA_018398815.1 Conus ventricosus
ACCACCACCTACAACACACACCACACACCACACACACACACACAAACACACACACACACACACACACCAGCACATACACGAACACGACCTCGCACACGGAAGTAACCACACGTCTTAGGCATACACCACACACACACACACGACAGCCCACGCAACCACACCAACACAGCAGACACACGAGTCCACCACCGACACGGAACCGACCACCTACACACACACCACTTACGCACCGCACACACACACACACACACACACACACAAACCACACACTCACACACACACCACCACACACACACCACACACACACACACACACACACCCCACACACACACACACACACACACACACACACACACACACACACACACACACACACACACACACACACAACACACACACACACACACACACACACACACACACAACACACACACACACACACACACACACACCACACACACACACACACACACACACACACACACACACACACACACACACACACACACACACACACACACACAACACACACACACACACACACACACACAACACACACACACACAACACGGATACTTGTCTCGCTACCGGTCTTTCCTCACGTCCTCCTTGTAGCTCAATCCCCACCCCCACACCCCAACCCCCACCCCCTCCTTCCCAGATATGTCATTTATTTCTTCATCACCGCAAGGATGGTGTTTCTGGGGAACTGGCAGGTGCGAGACTACTTGTAATCGTAGTATGAAAAACCTTATTTATCCTGTCGTTCCATGTTTGCTCCTTCCTTCGCTCATTCTTGGATGTTTCCGTTTTTCCTTTCAAGGACGGCTTTCGGGGAACGTTCGGACACACAGGAGAGAACGGAGAAGGCGAAGGGAAATATTTATCTTGCAGATGTTAATACCTGGGCACATCTAGGCCTGTAGTTTATTGTGTTTCACATTTGCTTAACAACTGTATATTCATTTTGTTATTTCGTTGGTTTTTACGCAGCTACGAATTCTTTTTTCGTTTTTGTCTTCTTCCTCATTCCTCTTCTTTCGTCCTTCCTTCCCTTCTTTCCTTCTTTTTCTCTGTCTGTCTGTTGTTTTTCTTTTTGTATAAGCAGCACATTCTCAGAGTGTGTGTCCCAGTACACCACACATTAGAACATTGACAAACCCAGACACTTTGTTTGAAACGCCAAAACACTTATAAAATCAGCAAGGATATGTCCATTTGTAAGAGAACATACAGACTATGCATGGTGTTCAAGAGATTGGTTGGGAAAAAAGGGGGGAAAGCTAGCAGTGGAAATCCCCCCCCCCCCTTTTTTTTTGGGGGGGGGGGGGGGTGTGTGAACAAGACAGTGTAAAGCACACAATAAAATGAAGAGGTGGATTTCGGCCTTAGGAGAAGAAAAAGGAGGAAAAAATCACCGCCTTAGGTGCTCCATTGGTCCGTCAACTGATGCCACACACACAAAAAAAAGAAAAGAAAAAAATGATGCATGTTGAAGAGAGAATGGTGCTCCAGACTTTGGCCTGATGTAGTCTGCAGACTTCTGCTGCCTCAGCCTGACTGACCCGCAGTGTATGCTCCAGATTGATGCACGGTATCTTGTGGGCATTTACTTTCTGTTTTCAACCCTGTTCTTTTTTTTTGGTCTCCATTCGACTGGAGTTTGTCGTCCGCCATCCAGATGTTTTATTTCTTTTCAGTCAGACACACTAAACAGAGTGCTTCCGGTCATTTTAGATTACAGCGATGTCCAAAAACATACAGTTGACTTTTTTTTTAAGAAAGGAAAGATAATATTTCCGCGGACCATACAGACATACAGATGACAGGACGAAACACGATGCATTTCGACCTCTTGGGTCTTCATCCGGCAAAAAAGCACAACATTTAGAATCAGGAAAACGAAGATTGAGCAACCACTTATCTTCTCATATTCGGCGCAAAATGGTTGTTGAATGAAAACGAGGTTGTTGGAAAGGGGACTATGGGAGTTAAAATAATAATGTCGACAAGAATAGTGATAATGATAACAATTGCACTGATAGTGATGATAGTGATGATGATGAAAATATTTGACTAATAGGAGGAGGAATACTGTTACATTTGATGATGAATATGACGATAATAGTTGTAGTCTTAGTGGCTAAACACAGAAGGGAATAAAGCAGAGGGGTTGGAGACCCGAGAGGTCGAGGCGCATCGTGTTTTTCCTGTAATCCGTTTGTATTGTTTGCGGAAATAATATTATCTTTCCTCTTTAAAACTGTGCTTCAATTTCCGCCTTAAGTCACATCGCTTTGAAAATAAAGCTAACTATCATCGAAGAAACTGTGATGCAAGAAAGAGTAATTGATTCACAACGGCAGAGGCAGGATAAGCGTAACCATGAAAAGAACAGGCTCATGAACTGAGCCCTGGAATATACAATACATCGACGGTGTGGAGCTGGAAGTGGAGCCAGTGACAGAAAGAAAAGAACAGTCGGTGATGTTGGAATGAATCAGGTTGAGTATTGTCTTCGAGAGACCGACTCAGTTATCCAAAGAGGTGAGAACAATGAGCGGTCAGTGGTATCAAACGTTGTGGTGAGGTCCATGAGAATGAAATGAAATGTTGTTATCGAGAGAAGTCTGCCAGTCGTCGCGGATTTTAAGCACAGTTTCAGCGCTATGGTCAGAGCCGTGGGCAGTCTGAGGGGGAGAAATCAGGACGCCAAAGATGCTCTATTGGTTGAGCAAGAACAATTTTTTTAGTTTCTCTGGAGATAGATTCGAAAGCGGGCTGTAATTTTTTCAATTTTCAGGATCAAGAGAAAGCTGTTTGAAGAGAGCGGATAGTGTTTTTGATGATGGCGGTAATATGAGGCAGGACTACACACACACACACACGCACGCACGCCGCACGCACGCACGCCGCACGCACGCACGCACGCACGCACGCACACACACACACACACACACGCACGCACGCACGCACGCACGCACGCACATACACAAGCACGCGCAAATATGCGCACACACGCTTAAACTTTCAACCACGCACACTTAAAAACAAGACATATTAGAAAATAATTCCTTATGTATTTTTTATTGAAAACAAACGTAAAATGAATTCATCAAGACAGGAAAAACAAAACACATCTTAGAAGCATAAACCAGTACAGACTTTTAGTGTTAACGAATATAAGCATTAGATTACCGTTAGTTGTGAAAGCAAGTTCTAACAGAAAAAACCATGTCTCCCGGAGAGTGAGAGGGTTCAGCACTACAGACTAGAGGCAGACAACATGCAGAGGGTGATAACAGGGTGAATAAGAGAGCAGGAATGGGCGGCATTACAGAGTGGTAATTTGGGGTATTGGCAAGTGGGAATGGGCAGTAGTGGACAATGGGCAGCAGTGGACAATGGGAATAGGCAGCAGTGGACAATGGGAATAGGCAGCAGTGGACAATGGGAATAGGCAGCAGTGGACAATGGGAATGGGCGGCAGTGGACAATGGGAGCAGTGGACAATTCGAATGGGTAGCAGTGGAGAATGGGCAATAATGGACAATGGGAATTAACAGCAGTGGACAATGGGCAGCAGTGGAGAATGGGCAATAATGGACAATGGGAATTGACAGCAGTGGACAATGGGAATGGGGAGCAGTGGACAATGGGCAGCAGTGGAGAATGGGCAATAATGGACAATGGGAATTGACAGCAGTGGACAATGGGAATGGGCAGCAGTGGACAATGGGCAATAATGGACAATGGGAATTGACAGCAGTGGACAATGGGAATGGGCAGCAGTGGACAATGGGAATGGGCAGCAGTGGACAATGGGAATGGACAGCAGTGGACAATGGGCAGCAGTGGACAATGGGAATGGGCAAGGGTGGAGAATGGGAACAAACAGCGGTGGACAATTGGAATAGGCAGCAGTGGACAATGGTAATGGGCAGCAGTGGACAATGGGAATGGGCAGCAGTGGACAGTGGGAATGGGCAGCAGTGGACAATGGGAATTGACAGCAGTGGACAATGGGCAGCAGTGGACAGTGGGAATGGGCAGCAGTGGACAATGGGAATGGGCAGCAGTGGACAATGGGAATAGGCATCAGTGGACAATGGGAATTGACAGCAGTGGACAATGGGAATGGGCAGCAGTGGACAATGGGAATGGGCAGCAGTGGACAATGGGCAGCAGTGGACAATGGGAACGGGCAGCAGTGGACAATGGGCAGCAGTGGACAATGGGAATGGGCAGCAGTGGACAATGGGAATGGTCAGCAGTGGACAATGGGAATGGGCAGCAGTGGACAATGGGCAGCAGTGGACAATGGGAATGGGCAGCAGTGGACAATGGGAATTGACAGCAGTGGAGAATGGGAACAAACAGCGGTGGACAATTGGAATAGGCAGCAGTGGACAATGGGAGTGGGCAGCAGTGGACAGTGGGAATGGGCAGCAGTGGACAATGGGCAGCAGTGAACAATGGGCAGCAGTGGACAGTGGGCAGCAGTGGACAATGGGAATGGGCAGCAGTGGACAATGGGCAGCAGTGGACAGTGGGAATGGGCAGCAGTGGACAATGGGAATGGGCAGCAGTGGACAATGGGCAGCAGTGGACAATGGGCAGCAGTGGACAGTGGGAATGGGCAGCAGTGGACAATGGGAATAGGCATCAGTGGACAATGGGAATTGACAGCAGTGGGCAATGGGAATGGTCAGCAGTGGACAATGGGAATAGGCATCAGTGGACAATGGGAATTGACAGCAGTGGACAATGGGAATGGGCAGCAGTGGACAATGGGAATAGGCATCAGTGGACAATGGGAATTGACAGCAGTGGACAGTGGGAATGGGCAGCAGTGGAAAATGGGAATAGGCATCAGTGGACAATGGGAATTGACAGCAGTGGACAATGGGAATGGGCAGCAGTGGACAATGGGAATGGGCAGCAGTGGACAATGGGAATTGACAGCAGTGGACAATGGGCAGCAGTGGACAATGGGCAGCAGTGGACAGTGGGAATGGGCAGCAGTGGACAATGGGAATGGGCAGCAGTGGACAATGGGCAGCAGTGGACAATGGACAGCAGTGGACAATGGGCAGCAGTGGACAGTGGGAATGGGCAGCAGTGGACAGTAGGAATAGGCAGCAGTGTACAATGGGCAGCAGTGGACAATGGGCAGCAGTGGACAATGGGAATGGGCAGCAGTGGACAGTGGGAATGGGCAGCAGTGGACAATGGGAATTGACAGCAGTGGACAATGGGAATGGGCAGCAGTGGACAATGGGAATTGACAGCAGTGGACAATGGGCAGCAGTGGACAATGGACAGCAGTGGACAATGGGAATGGGCAGCAGTGGACAATGGGCAGCAGTGGACAGTGGGAATGGGCAGCAGTGGACAATGGGAATTGACAGCAGTGGACAATGGGAATGGGCAGCAGTGGACAATGGGCAGCAGTGGACAATGGGAATGGGCAGCAGTGTACAATGGGAATGGGCAGCAGTGGACAATGGGAATGGGCAGCAGTGGACAATGGGCAGCAGTAGACAATGGGCGGCAGTGGACAATGGGCAGCAGTGGACAGTGGGAATGGGCAGCAGTGGACAATGGGAATTGACAGCAGTGGACAATGGGAATGGGTAGCAGTGGACAATGGAAATGGGCATCAGTGGACAATGGGAATTGACAGCAGTGGACAATGGGAATGGGCAGCAGTGGACAATGGGCAGCAGTGGACAATGGGAATGGGCAGCAGTGGACAATGGGAATTGACAGCAGTGGACAATGGGAATGGGCAGCAGTGGACAATGGGTAGCAGTGGACAATGGGAATGGGCAGCAGTAGACAATGGGAATTGACAGCAGTGGACAATGGGTAGCAGTGGACAATGGGAATGGGCAGCAGTGGACAATGGGAATTGACAGCAGTGGACAATGGGAATGGGCAGCAGTAGACAATAATAATAATAATAATAATAATAATAATAATGGATACTTATATAGCGCCTATTCTCGGCTAGAGGCCAAGCTCTAAGCGCTTTACAATCAACACTCGTCTACACAACGGGCTGCCTACCTGGGTAGTGCCGACTGAAGAGCTGCCAGCTGGCGCTTCATTCAGTCGTTTCCCGTGTCATCCAGTCAGTATCGTTCAATATCGATCACTCATGGGGCAGCAGTGGACAATGGGTAGCAGTGGACAATGGGAATGGGCAGCAGTGGACAATGGGCAGCAGTGGACAGTGGGAATGGGCAGCAGTGGACAATGGGAATTGACAGCAGTGGACAATGGGAATTGACAGCAGTGGACAATGGGAATGGGCAGCAGTGGACAATGGGAATGGGCAGCAGTGGACAATGGGCAGCAGTGGACAATAGGAAAATGAGACTATTAAAGACAGGGAAATATATCATAAATGTAAAATCCTTCACTACCAGCCTATGGAGACCATTCTAACCCATCTTGAAGACAGAACTGTTCATACTGCCTGCTGCTAGGCCTTTGAACAGTTCATACTGCCTGCTGCTAGGCCACATATACATATGTTTACATGATGGAACAGTCGTTGTACAGGTCGACACCCGCCTTGAAGATCTCCAAACCTTGCTTGACCGCCTGCAGACCCTTCTTCAGAACAGGCAGGACGTCTTTCTGAAGCGTGTCCAGAAGCCGGCTGAAGAAGTTGGAGGACTCCGTCCCGTCCACGATCGCCAGGTTCGTCTCCCGGATGGCCTCGGCCCGGGACTTGAGGCCCGTGGCGGACCGACTCGCCACGAGCGGAGCCACCAGCGCGTTCACCTTGTCCGAAATGCTGTTGTGGAAGTACGTCCGCCGCGTTGTCTCTTGAGCTCCTGCAACGCAGAACAATCACTAGATGAGTCTGGCTCGCCGTCAGAAAAAAAAAAAAAACAGCTTTGCCCGGTGTTATGTTCCGAAATGATTCTATGCCCGAAATCACTCGTCTCCAAACATTCTCGAAGGGTCCCACACGACAAGAGCTATCAATCACTGCACATTGCCCTTAATTTGAAGGGGAAAGCAATTCTGGACCTGAGCCAGGACTCTTGCCTCCTCCTCCATCCCCTTCCACATCCCTCACTCCCCCTCCGAACCCTGTTCTCAAAGCCGGAATAGCTCAGTTGGTAGAGCGCCGGACTCATGATCCTGGGGTCGCGGGTTCGAATCTCCGCCGGGCCGTTTCGGTGCAGGGGGATTTTTCCCTCGGAGTTAACATTGGCTCTGACTCCATTTCCCGCACAGTCCTTCGAATGAGACTATAAACCGAGGTTCCGTGTGTGAACGCACGCACAACATCTTGCACACACGTAAAATCCCACCACCACTTTGGAAGAGAAGGTCAGTTTGGCCTTGGTATGGATGACACGTTACACATAGCATGCACCCTGCGTGAGAAATGGAAAAATGAAGGAAGTAAGGAAATTGAGTGAACGATATTGGACGATATTGAACTGGATGCACGGGAAACGACTGAATGAAGCGCCA
>CM031628.1:39022057-39032057 GCA_018398815.1 Conus ventricosus
GTCAGATGGGAGTTGCTCGTTCTCCTCAATGAGGATCGGCTTTCAGGGTTCAGGTTCAATGGGGAAAAACATGTGTGATAGGTAGGTTAAATTTCAGGCAAGAGAATGACAGGAGAAGGAAAAAAAAGACAATGATATGTGAAAAATGGTCTGTTTTATCTTTGCAGCAATCGGCTTGGTTGCTTCAAGGTGAACGATAGCCATATTGCATGACGTGTTTGTGACAATTACGAGACCATGACCCACGAGTTCAATAGGAAGCCTTCTTGTAATAGGAATAAAAAAAAATGTTCACTGCAATGGATGGTGAATAGACAATTACTCACCTCTCGGACTTGGACTGTTGGAAATCAAGAGAAGAGAAGAAGAGAGAGAGAGAGAGAAGAGAGAAGGAGGGTGATCTTTATTTGAACATGACCTGGTTGTTATATCTACAAAATTGCAGACACAATCACCATACCCACACTCATCAACCTCTTTATCTTCACCACCCTCCTCCCCTCTTTGTGTTATTTAAACATACTCCATTTACATCACTGTCATTCTATCATGTCCTTTCTCTTTCTTTTTCGGTATCAATTGTTACCCATTATATAAAATCTCTTCTGGCAGTGAGGGGTGGTGGAGGTGGTAGGGAGGTGGTTGTAGAGAGTAGCAGTAGTGGAGGTGGCTGTGAATGTGGGGTCCAGAGTGCTATGTAGCATACAGCCAGCCACCCCGCACACATTTTGCTACTGCGCTCTGCAGCAGTATCGCACCTTTGTTTCCGTTATTTTTTGTCTTCTACTCATTTATTCATGTCATTATTATAATGTGATTTCCTGTTTCTTTTTCGTTGCTTCTCATGCTTACGTTATATCAATTTTTCTTGCATGTGGTGTGTTTGGTGTGTCTAGTGTTGATGTTGTGTGTATGTATGGATGTGTAGTGGAGGTGTTCGTAGAATGTTGTGGGGTCAGCATGTGATGTAGTAGATGTGTAGTTGCACGAGCTAGCATGCAAGTGTTGTGATGTGCTCTTGGCTGTATGCATTATTTTGTTAGTTGTAATTGTGGTTTGTCTGTCACGTGCTTATAGTTATGTGATTTATGTATGTGATTGTGTCGTTTGTCTGTCTACGTGCTTATAGTTATGTATATGTGATTGTGTGTTGTGTCTGTCGTTTGTTCGTCACTGCTTATTAGTTATGTATGTTAGCAGTAGGCAGCAGCAGCCAGCAAAGCAGGTTGGAACTTAATCATGGTTTTCCATTGCAGTTGTTTCCTTGCGTGCATGTCTGATTGTGTTCGTGAAGTGTGTCAGTGAAGGTACAGTACAGTAATTTTTGCACGTGTTGTTGTTGTTGTTGTTTTCCTTACGGGCTTCAATTCTTGCCTCCGTGTTTAGTATTTAATCATACGCAAACATATATCAATGCATTGCAAACTGAGAAAAAAAATCGATCATTCAATCAATCGATCAATAAAATAAATAAGGGTCCAGTGCATTAATATCTTGATGACACACACGTACACGCCCGAACACAGCGCATCAGCCATTCCCGCCCGCATCGAAATGATAATACAACATCTGAAAACTCTTACAAATCATACTCAAAACAACAGGCCATGTTACCGCACAAAATGTCACCACTGCACAAAATGTCACAATGACATTTTGTACAGTTATTCACTGCACAAATTGTCACAATTTGCATAAATTTGCACAAAAAGTCACAATTGTGACAATTTGTGCACCTGTATGCCTTTTTTTTTAAATCACTGCCGCACAAATTGTCACAACTCTCTCTCTCATCTGTGTGTGTGTGGGTGGGTGTTTGTGTGTGTGTGTGTGGTAGGGTGGATGGATGGGTAGATATACTCTATGATGTCCGAGTATTTTTTTTTCTTGCGTTTTTCAATTTGGCTTGCAATTTATAATTTTCAGTTTTATATATACTATATACTTTTAGTCTGTATTCACTGCACATGTTTACGAGGTGACAGCCCAGACTAGATGGTCCATGTGGGTCGATGAGGCTAATAGAAACAACATGATTTGTCTTGATTCGCATGCTCATCTCTTTTGCACTTTGTTAGTCTTGAGCAATTGTTCTCCTATACATCCGTACTATGCACAGTATGTATGTACTTTTCACATGTGTTTATAATTGTCTATTTTTTCTTATACAGGTTTTGATACATTTTGCCGTTTTCTCCATTTAGAGAGCACGGAATTTTCATTATTCTTCTGGTCCTTCATCTTCTTCTCTCCTCCTCATCCTTCCTCTTCCTCCTCATCCTCCTCTTCCTCCTTCTTTTTTTCTTCTTCTTCACACACACACACACACACACACACACACACACACACACACACACACACACACACGTGCGCGCGCGCGCGCGCGCCACACACACACACACACTCTCTCTCTCTCTGGATTTGTTGTGTCATTATTTGTCAATGTTGTCTCTTGGTGTCTTTCCCTCTATCTCTTTTTTAAAAAATTTTCACCTTCGGTTTATAAGGTGTGTATATATTGTTTTTTCGGTTTGTCTGTCTGTCTGTGTCTTTGTACACAGCATCTTCTGTTGCTTGTGGACAAATCTGCATGATATTTCATGGATAGGTTCCATATGACCATGGGGTGGTCGTAACGTGAAACATAAGCCTACAAATTCTTTGGTACACTTCAGTGATGCACACCTACATGCACTCAATTTGCACGCACACAAACACTCATACGCACGCACATGCAAATAGACAGAGAATAATAAAAACAATAATAATGATAATAATAATGATGATGATGATAATAATAATAATAATAATATAATAATATAAACACTATACACATGTCCAAACAAGAGTCAACATATGGCAAGTATTCAACGTAGTCTTCGGAAGAGAATGTTTTGAGATTTGATTGAGGCAGCTAGGAGATTAAAATGTCTTATGTGATGGGAAAGAGTCAAAGCTGAGGGGCATAGATTGAGAGACGTGGCAATGAGTTTACATTGTAACGCTTCGACGAAGCAGACGGAGTCAGAAGAAAGCGAAGAGTGCGAGAAGGAATGTAGAGACTTCAAGTTCAGACAGATAGGAAGTGATGAGCAGTTCATATTGAAGCATGCAAGATTACAAGATCAGAGAGAAGGAGAGAGAGAGAGAAATGAAGAGAGAGAGACAGAGAGAGTAAGAGAGAGAGAGAGAGAGAGAGAGAGGTTGTGACATTTTGTGCAAGAGTGAATTCGAAAGTGGGGCATAGATACACAAATTGTCACAACTGCGAGTTGTGATATTTTGTGCAGTCCTTCACTGCACAAAATGTCACAACTGGCACAAAATATCACAATCGTGACATTTACTGCAGTGGTGACATTTTGTGCGGTAACAGGCGACCTCCTTCCTAGACAGTCACACACACACACACACACCTGAGCAACAAACTGAAGCAAAACGTACCTTCAAACTGTCCTTGACCGATGAAAGGCTGGCTGAACTTGCCATGATCTTGATCTCGACAGCGAGCGAAAAGGATTGCTACGCGTGTGAGTGAGGCTAGCTTTTAAAACGATGAGTGCGCCCACCAACCATAACAACCTCACCCGAGGCTCCGCCCCCATGTGGGTGTTCTTGCTCCATAGGCTAAATCTCTGCTGTCATCTCGCGAGAATATTATCTTGTCACTTTTGGATTCGGCCTTTTATATTATTATATATTATTATTATTATTATTATTATTATTATTATCCCCGCCCACCCCAAAAGCCCGCCTGTTGCTGTTGTTCGGGCAGGCAGGGGTTCGGCTGGGGGAAATACGTTCTGCGCAGAAAACGTCATCACAGCAACGATTTACCCGGACGTCTCGTTTTTTGAGAAATCCAGTCCAGTGGAGCAAGGTACACGTCTTGTTGAGGGTGGAGGTGGTGGTGTGTGGTGGTGTGTCTCTCGGCTGATCTGTGTTATGTTTCAAGGAAAAAAACTCTAGTTTTCGTGTTTGCAGTCAGTGGAGCGTTGTTAGTAATCTCTTGACAGATCTTGAAAGGTAGGTGAACTACTTTTCCTGTCCTCCCATTTCCCGAAAATTTTAGATCTCTCCCCAAGCGCTTGCCTTTTCAGGTATTTGTTCTATGTTCCCGAAGAATTGGGAGTGAAAGCGAAGTCTTTTGTGCACGAGTAATTGGTATGAGGATGCGAGTAACTAAACACTTTTCGTGACAAGGATGTATTTGTTCATTCATGTTTGCTGGGACCTGTTCTATTCTCGTCTGACTTCACACAACCTCCCCCCCCCCACCCCCACACCACCACCTTCCTCTCTCCACACACACACACATCCTGTCCTTATTCCCATCCCTCCCCACCTTCTCTCTCTCGCTCTCTCTCTCTCTCTCTCCCCTCTCTCTCTTCTCTCTCCTCTCTCTCTCTCTCTTCTCTCTCTCTCTCGCCACTGAGTAATTTTTACGGTTCAGTCATTAATGTAAGACAGCAAAATGGATCGAAAAATAATAATATCACTGGTGCATATCAAGCTGGATTTAAACAAAATTATTCAACAATTGACCATATTTTTTTAACACTTTTGGCGGTAGTTCAAAAGCAGTTAGTGGACAATAGAAAGCTATATGTTGCATTTATAGATTTTGGAAAAAAAGCTTTCGATTCTGTATCAAGAAAAGTTTTGTGGCCAGTACTTGCCAAAAATGTACTTATGAGTAAAATGTATGCCTGTATAAGAAGTACGTGTAGAAACGAATTTTATTTATTGTTCGAAAGTACTAAAACAAGGAGACGTGTGCAGTACAGCTTTGTGTCCTTCGTTTATTAATGAACTCGCTTTACAAATGATTGAAAATGGAAAGCAGGGTGTAAAATTTTCTCCTGATTTCATGGAGCTGTTTATCTTATTGATTCCAGATGATACTACATTGATGTCAGAAACAGTGGTTGGGCTACAAGCTGAGTTAAATAGTTTGTATACAGCAGTTAGTAACTTAGAACTGACGGTAAATATGAATAAAAGTAATGTTATAGTTTTCAGAAAAAGGGGTGTTATATGACTGCAAGGGAAAAATGGATATACTGGTCAACAGAACTTAAAGTTGGTAACAGTTATAAGTAATTGAGTCTGTTTTTTTTTTCAACCAAACTTAGTTTCTACACAGCATGCGATGAATCGGTGAGCAAACCTAAAAGAGCATTAGTAGCGATTTGAGAACATTGTTTTAACTAGAAAGTAAATCTCCTGAAGTTGTTTTTTTAAGCTGTCCGATGCCCAAGTACAGCCTATAGTCCAGTGCGGTTCTGAAATAGGGGAGTTAAGGCAGCTTCAGAAGTAAAAAGAAAAGGTACACACATGTGGACTTAAAAAGTTCTTATGTGTAGATATAAGACTACCGAATGATTTCTTGTATGGGGATCTGGGTAGATACCATATATACTTAAACACTTACGTACGTTACATGACATTTTGGTAAAAAATGACTGGTAAGGAGGAGCACAGATTACTGTATAGGGCATACAAAATGTTATGTTCTTTTGACGTAAAGGGGAAAGCATACGTGGGTTCCAAATGTTCGTACAACTTTAGAAAAATATGTGTTCTCTTATATTTTGGATTTGTCAGGCTAAAGAGTCGGTTTCAACATTTATTAAAGAATTTAGACAGAGAATAATTGATTGCAGGTGGCAGGAAGGCGACAATTACACACAAAGAAGTGAGAGATACAGATTTTATAAAAACGTTTAAAAAAAAACCCGCAGCTATCTGAGGGAATCATATGTCTCAATGAATATAAAATAAACTTGCAAAGAATGCCCTGAGTAAACTTAGATTCGGGTTTCTTCTACATTCACACATTTGTTAAGGCATACAAGAACAACTGAGTCACCATCAGAATGGGCCAGTGGCATTCTGACTAAAACAATCCATTCATTCATTCATTCATTTATTCTCTCTCTCTCCTCTCTCTCTCTTCTCTCTTTTCTCTCTCTCTCTCTCTCTCTCTCTCTCTCTCTCTCTCTCTCTTGTGCTACATATGACAGCCTTTCTGTGCACCCACCACCAGACCTGCGTTTCCTGTTGCTGCTGTCCGGACAAGTGGAAACCAACCCAGGCCTAGCTCTATGAAAAACTCAAAGAAGGCTCCCGTTGACATACAGTGTGAACAGTCAGAAAGAATGGAAGGCAAACTGAACAAGTTAATTGACATGATGAATGATACAAGGTCCCATGTACAGCGTTTAGAGGACAATATCAACGAGAAATATGAACGTTTACAAGATCAGTTCATTACAAATACAGAACGTTGTCTCCACGTTGCAGTCATCAATAAAGAAGACTAGTGAACAGCTGGGTCATATGAAAGAAGATCAGCGTCAGTTTGATTCCAGACTGAGACATCTTGAAGATGAAGTGGAGAGGCAGGAGCGCTATTCTCGGCGATCCAACTTGCTGCTGTATGGAATACGAGAAGAGGAAGGCGAATCCCACGATCGATGTATGGAGAGAGTGATTCAGCATCTGAATCACTATTTCCGTCAGAAAAGCTGGACGATGGACGACATCGATAGGCACATCGTCTTGGTTTACCATCTCCCCAACTCAAGCAGGCCACGCCCGTCATTGTAAAGTTCCACAGATGGAGGGACGCTATGGTTGTTATAAAAGACCGCGAGGGGAAGAGCCAGATGCGGAACTCGGACGGCATACGAGTGGCAGGGGACCTGACGAGGCAGCAGAGGAACACCATGGCGCAGCTCCATCAGGAAGGCAAGCATGGTTACTATTCCAGAGGCAAGCTGATCGTCACAGAATCCCGAAGACACCCAGACAGCAGTTACAGCCGAGACAACAGGCCCCACCCCAGTCTTTACCCCCTGATCATCGCCCCTCTGTTACCAACCTTTTCCCACCAGTGTCCCGACCCATACCTACGCTGATGCTGTGGCACAAAGCCAGGACACCACAGTGCCTGTCCCCATCAGATGGAAGATGCCGACGACGCCGGTTTTCTCCGAGGATCACACGCAGGACATAACGCCAGGCGGAGTGCAGCACCGGACCAACGCGAACAGTCCACAACGTGCAGGAGACGAGGACGACACTGCCGAGGAGGGTACCAGCTTTCAGCCGTTCTCATCGCCTCCCCGTGGTTATGGTCGGGGCTCTCCTCTGAGGACTCCGATGGAGCAGTCATCAAGTTCAGCCACGGCAAAGAAAGATGCCAGTGGAGGGAGGGACGAGGGAGATCACGTTTGGTGGGACAGCCACGTTCTGATTGCAATCAGCCACCCCCGGCGACACCTGTGCGAACCAAACCAGAAGACTGCTCTCTCTGCTCCCAGCCAAGCACAACACTTCCCAAGGACTGGCACCGGAAGACACCAACTCAAAATTCTGGCATGCCGAATTCCAGTTTGTGTGAAATAGCAATCAGGCCATCGCCCTAGCTTTGATCCTTTTACCGACTTAATAGTGACACAACAAATCTCAAACTGTTTTGAACTCGATGATAACTCTGATGTGAAATGTGGCAACTGCTATGACGATAATGTGCATGCCGTCATGAGTGTCGATGACAATGACTGTCCACTGTCCGAAGTGACTCAGTGTGACCACTCTGACAGTGCTGTTGAATCAGCCTTGTTCGTAAGTACACAATCAAAAACTACGTTTTGTGTCATTTAATGTAGAAGGCATATGGAGGATTGCGAATGAACTTGATTTACCCATTTTTTGTTGCAAAGTATGACTTTGTCCTCTTATTGGAAACTTTTTTCCCACACATTTCCTGATCATTTAGCTCCTTCTACATGTAGCATATGTTTCACCTGGTATTAAAGTAATCAGACAGTGTACATGGTCGTCTATCAGGTGGTGTTGTTTTCTTGTTCGAAAATCACTTAGTAAATATGTACGTAGAGTTGAATGTGAAATGGACAATATTGTTATTCTGAAAGTGTCCCGCCACTCATGGGAACCATGTCTGATTGCTTAGTAATTGGAGTTTTACATTCCCCCTGAAAACTCGCCTTATTACCAGAAACGGACATTTATAATGGTGTTAGTCTGTTGAAGACTGCTTGCTCGATCTTGGAAATGAATATAATGATGTTCCACTTATGATTTGTGGAGATTTAAATGCACGAACTGGTCCCTATATTCACAAAAATGCAACATATCAAACGAATTTTTATGATTTACGAGCACCTGTTGACACGGAGATGCAACTAATTCCAATGATAAATTACGTACGTCTTCTGATACCATAGTCAACCCGTTTGTCGCTTGTTGCTATCTATATGTGACCAGTATGAGCTTTGTATCTTGAACGGATTAGAATCGAAGTCTTTTTCAGGGGAATATACATATATATCTGCAAATGGATGTAGTGTTGTGGACTACTGTTTGATTTTCAAACCGGTTGCTAGAAAGATGTGATTGTTTTAACGTTGTTCTATGGTTGAATCGAAGCATGCGGCTATCGAAATATCTCTAAATGTATTTGCTGATGCGGTTCTCCCCAAACTTAATTTTACTCATAAAGTCATTTCAGTATGTATGTATAAATGGGACGAGAACAAGTATGAAACGTTTCCGACCTGATGCATAATGAAAATGTGAAAAATATCATGGACGAAGCTGTATCACTTATTGAAATTGATATAAATCAAGCACTAAGCAAATTCAATGAATGTTTTACATATGCAGGTGAATGTATGAAAAAAAACTATACATGTTGGGTCAGAAAAGAGAAAAAGATGGTACGATCTTGAATGTAAACAGACTAGGACTCTTTTGCGCAGGAAACTGCACCAGTTCGGCAGATCTCACCTCGATACCGACAGAATAGCTTATTCCGAGAAAAGAAGGCAGTACAAAGAGCTACTTGAATGTAAAAAGAAATTTACAAGGAAAATGTTTTGCATTCCTTGCACGACAATTTGAATAACCCAAAAAAGTTTTGGGATACAGTTCGTTCTGCATCACCCTCAGTTAGTGGACAAAACACAATAACTAAAACTGAATGGTTCGAGCATTTCACCAATGTTTTCAACGCCAGTGGCAATGACCGTAGCGATGATGGTAGCATTGAGGGTAATGAAATGCTCATTTTGACGCTCATGATGCAGCTCAAGTCACATTTAACTGTGACACACTGAATGAGGCAATCGCTACAGGAGAAATTCGGGAGGCAGTACGAGCACTCAAAAAGCCGAAAAGCTGCAGGTCCGATGGTCTCATAGGAGAGTTTTATAAAAATGGTATAGAACATATTTGCCTTTCCTATTGAAATTCTTTAACTACTGTTTGATCATGGATTGTTTCCAGATGAATGGTCTTTGTCAATCATCCAGCCCCTGCATAAAAAGGGTGACTTAAATATTCCTGACAATTATCGAGGAATCTCGCTTCTTAATATTTGTAGTAAACTGTACAGTTTTATATTAAACAAACGTATCTCAAGATGGATTGATGTAAATGGTATTTTGGGTGAGGAGCAAGCTGGGTTTAGGGAAGGTTATTCCACAGCAGACCAATTTTCACTATGTTCGCTATGGCTCAAAGCAACTTTTGAGGCATATGAAAACTTTATGTGGCATTTATAGATTTCCGCAAGGCTTTCGACACAGTGTGCAGAGGGAAATTATGGGCTGTTTTACGCAAGTCTGGATTGCAAGGCAAAGATATTTAATGCTCTAAGATCGATTTATCATGTCGTTAAAGCAACGGTACGTGTCCATGGTGAATTAACTGATGTATTTATGTGCCCACGAGGCTTGAAGCAGGGAGAGGTGTGTTCACCAGTTCTTTTTCTCCTTATTCATAAATGAGCTCACAAAAGACATAGTTAATTTTGGCCGGCATGGTATCCAGTTGTCCCCAGCCTTTATCGAAATATTGATACTGTTATTATGCTGAAGACGTGGCATTAACATCTGACAGCATCATTGGCCTCAGACACAGCTGAATATCCTGTCTGAATGTAGCAGAACGCCTGGGTCTTATTGTAAAT
>CM031628.1:39037057-39049557 GCA_018398815.1 Conus ventricosus
GGATAAAGCATTATCAATATGGTATACAATTTTCATGTCCATTTTTGATAAACATGCCCCCCTAAGAACCAAGCGGGTCAAATACATAGAAAAACCACCATGGTTGAATGCAGAAATTAATGTCGAAATCCAGACTCGTGAGAAACTATTGCAAGACACTGGCAAAGACGATAACTTCAAGAAACAACGAAACAAAGTAACCGCAATGAAACGACGCGCTCGAAAAAAGTATTTAATGACTTGATTAAATCTAAAAGTGATACGAAATCAATTTAGAAAGCTATAAACCAACTATCAGGGAAAAAATCATCAACAGCCCCTTGTAGTGATAATCTCTCTGCCGAAAAGCTGAACAAACATTTCACAATCGTTGCCCAAAGAGTTGTCACGACAGACAACTCACAGTCAAACGATCTGTTGTTGTTAAAAACATTTTTTGTGATTCAAAAAACATATACACAAAACTTCAGTTCCCATTCATTAGTGTGCACGAAGTTTTCAAAGAACTATCATCGTTAAAACAGTCTCGTTCACGAGTTTTGGATGGACTTGACAGCAAAATCTTGAAGATATCTGCACCATTATTTCGGAACACATTACATATGTTTACAATCTCTGTCTTGAAAATTGTTGTTATCCACAAGTGTTTAAGGATGCCAAAGTGCTGCCGATTCATAAGGCCGGTGATCGTTCGGACCCATCCAATTATGACCGATTTCTATTTTATCTGCTCTGTCCAAACCTTTGGAAAAACACATTAAATGTAATCTCAGGCACATTTCACCAAATATGATCTATTTCACCCCAAATCAGAGTGGATTTAGAGCCAGTCATTCCTGCCACACCATGCTCACTAACTTAATAGAAGAATGGCATATGAACATAAACAATGATTTATTTACTGCTGCTGTCTTTGTTGATTTTGCAAAAGCATTTGATACCATTGATCATGATCTTATTATCTAGAAAATGTATTTTATATGGACTTACCTTGGATTCAGTAAATCTCCTTTCATCTTTTTTGAATAATAGAAGACAAGCAGTATTTCAAAATTCCATTATGTTCACCTCTTATGACGGTGGTATTCCTCAAGATCTATTTTAGTCCTATTTTGTTTTTCTATTTATGTTAACGATTTACCACTTCATGTAACGTCGTCTACTGAACTGTTTGCTGATGATACTACCATTTATAATAAAGATAAAAGTCCGGAAATAGTGTGCTGCAACATGCAGAAAGATTTAGATAAATTAGTTAGCTGGACAGAAGCAAATCATGTGGCTCTTCACCCTCTTAAGTCAAAGTTCATGTTAGTTACCACCAGACAGAAAAGACAAAACATTAAAACCAGCTTGCCAAGCCTTAATATTTATGACAAAGCATTAGAAGAAGTCGAATCGCACAAATTGCTAGGTCTTACACTTGATAATAACATATCTTGGTCTAGCCACATATCTTTTCTTTGTAAAAAACTGTCCAAGAAAGTGTTTCAGCTAAATAGAATAAAGCATTTTCTTGATGAGCATACTCGAAAGATATTTTTCCATGCATACATTCAACCGGACATAGACTATGCTTCAACTTGCTGGGATTTGGCAAGTAAAAACTCCTTAAGACCTCTTGAGAGCTTATACAGACGTTCTCTCAAACTTATTCTGCTCAAATCATCGTCCCTCCTACCCAGTGATTACAAATACTTGGGTATTCTTCCCTTTGGGTTTAAATGCCGCTTTAATAAAGCTAATTTTATGTACAAAATTATAAATAATTTAACGCCGTCTTATCTCCATAGAAAATTCATCGTAAACGATATTCGTAGCAAACGTACTATTTCACCCCACGACCTAGGACTAATCTCTTCATGACCTCCCTTACTTACTCGGGTGCCAGACTTTGGAATGAATTGTCCGATCATCTTAAGAACAGCTGTGGTTTGATATCTTTCAAAAAGGCTTACCACAATATGTTATGGAAACATCTTTAAAATGCCGGCATGGTTCGATTTCTAAGGACCTTTTCCCCAGTCCAACTCTAATGGCCATTTGCCGCTCAATAAAACATGGTTGTAAGTTGTTGTTTTTTAGGGCATGGTGTAAAGAAGCTTGTCAGCTTATCTGTTTACCCTCAATAAAATATTCGTATTCGTATTCGTATTCGTATTCTCTCTCTCTCTCTCTCTCTCTCTCTCCTCTCTCTCTCTCTCTCTCTCTCTCATCTCTCTCTTCTCTCTTGATATTCCTTGACATAAATGGCCTTCGTGGTCGGCTGGGCTATAGCCATATGAGATGATTGACTTAGGAAATGTTTATGTATGCCTGTGCGATGTTTACATATGTTTAGTTGTGTGTGTGTGTGTGTGTGTGTGTGTGTGTGTGTGTGTGTGTGTGTGTGTGTGTGTGTGTGCGTGTGGTGTGTGCGTGTGTGTGTGTGTGTGGTGTGTGTGTGTGTGTGTGTGTGCAATATGTTATAATGAGATTGCTTACTATTTTCTTTATATAAAAATGTTTTGTTTTTGTTTTGTTTTTCTTATTGCTGTGTTTAACTTTGTCAAATTGATTTAAATTGTTCCTTTTCATATATTGTTATTTTGAGGGCATAGTGTTAAAACAGCTTCCAGCTTATCTATTCACCCTCATTAAAGATTTCGAGTTTCGAGTTTCTCTCTCTCCCCTCATCTCTCTCTCTCTTCTCTCTCTCTCTCCCCTTTTCCCCTCTCTCTTCTCCCCTTTTCTCCCCAAATAACATGATTTGTAGAAAGATGTAAAATGAAAGTACTACTGCTTCAACTGCTACTACTAATACACACACACACACCTACACACACACCCCAAAACCACCCACCCCACACACACACACACACACACACACACACCACACACACACACGCGCGCACGCACGCACGCACTCTCTCTCTCTCTCTCTCTCTCTCTCTCTCAAAACACACACACACACACACACACACACACACACACAACACACACCCCACACATACACACACACACACACACACACACACACACACACACACACACCCCAAAACACACACACAGCCGCTTACGCTGAAATGCACGTACGTGGGCCCGGGCAGGCACGCGCGCACGCACACACGCACGCACGCACGCACGCACGCACGCACGCACGCACACACACACACACACACACACACACCCCACACCACACACACACACACACACACACACACACACAGACACGACACGCACACACACCAAGAAAATAACTTCTTGCAACATTTTGTCAATCCCGAAACAACATTTTGTTATTCTGATTTGCGACAAAATGTCAAGTGCATTCACGTTCAGCTGGTTTTGAGAAATCCCAGTACAAGCAGGCAATATTTTCGAACAAGGTATAATACAATTTACCTGTAATGTCTCTCTGTGTCTCTGTGTCCTCTCTTTCTCTGTGTGTGTGTGTCTCTCTCTCTCTCTCTCTCTCTCTCTCTCTCCTCTCTCTCTCTCTCTCTCTCTCTCTCTCTCTCTCTCTCTCTCTCTCTCTCTGTGTGCATCAATCGTTGTTCAGGCGGTCGTCCGCCACATCGAAACACTTCCTCTTTAGCGGGAGCTCTAAAAATAGAGGCGTCCTCCTGCCCACAATGCCTCGCTTTTGTGTGGGCAAGTCATAGCGTTGTCAGTGGAGGTAGACAGCAGCACACGGTGAAACTGCATGCAACTCCAACTCCGTTCAGTCAAGGTAGGTCACCTCTATTAACTAGATGGTGTTGATCATGATCATATTCACCTCTCTCTCTCTCTCTCTCTCTCTCTCTCTCTCTCTCTCTGTCTGTCTTCTGTCTGTCTCTCTCTCTCTCTCTCTCTCTCTCTCTCTCTACTCTCCTCCTCTCTCTCTCTCTCTCTCTCTCTCTCTCTCTCTCTCTTCTCTAGCTTGCGACGGTTGGAATGCTATTCATCATTGTGTGCACTGTCAACGCAAACAAAAAAGTAAACAGGAGCGGTTGAATTTTTTTTTAACTGTTATTCGCAGATGATGTGATCTTAATATCAAATACTGTGGTGGGTCTTCAAAATCAGCTGAATAGATTAAAAGAAGATGCAGATCGTCTGTCTAGACTGTTAATCTTGAGAAAACAAATGTAATGGTATTAAGAAATGGTGGTCACCTTGCCGTCATGAAAAGTGGTTTTATGGCACAATAGAGGTAAAAGTAACTAACTCATATAAATATTTAGGTATGCTGTTTACAAACCAGGTTGAGTATGAAGCGTGCAGTAGATGAGAGAATTGTAGAAAGGAAAAAAGGAGTCATTGAATTCTAAAGCTTTAAGGAAACTAAATTCGATTGATCTTGTATTTTTGGGAAAGCGTTTCGATGCAAAAAACCGAACCACTTCTTACGTATGACAATGAAATATGGGGTTCTCGTGACAACAGAGATGTAGAGAAAGCACACACATTTGCAATCAAATGCTTTTAAGTGTTCCACTGCATACGTCAAATACAGTAATGTATGGTGAAACTGGCAGATATCCTTTATATACAGGACGTATGTTACATGCATAAAATACTGGCTTAAGTTATTGAGGTTACCTGACTCAAGACTCTGTAAACAGGCATATTAAATGCTATTAAATGAACTTGATCGGGGAAAGAAAAATGGGTATTTTTTATCAAGAAGATTCTAACTACGAATGGATTTGGAATCGTGTGGATGTGCCAGGGAGTTGGATATGAAAACGGATTTATTTTGGAATTTAAAGACAGGATGATTGCTTCTTACAAACAGAACTGGCGTTCCAACATGGAAAACACAGAACGGTACAGTTGGTTTTTTAGTTTTAAAAGTATATTTGAAACAGAAAAATATGTATCGTTGATTACGTGCAGGTGGCATAGAATTTGCCTTGCCAGGCTTAGATCCAGGACTCTTGGTTTGAACGCCCATAAAAATGGTTTCTTACTGAGCCCCTCTACACGGTGTGGTTCCTCCTAAGGAAGATGAGAAGCATTTCCTATTCAATTGTAAAGAATACAGCAGTATCCGTGAAAAATGCATAATTATTTTTTAATCTGCTAAAAATGAGAACACAGTTGGTGTGCAAAAACTGAACTATGACGACGATGCTGTGAAATCTCTTGCAAAGTATATTGCAGAAGCTTTGAATATCAGAAACAAAACAACATGCAAAGCATATGAACGTACTCCCAGTTTATCCTGAATACGCTGATATATTTCGTAAAGAGTAAAAACCGTCTTGCTGGTGTAACCGTTTGTAATGGCTATTCTGGTAAGCATCGGCCATCATCTGTGACCTATAATGAACATACTTACAAATTTTCAGAAAGATCGGCCAAGAACTTTCTGAGATTTTCCATCAAGAAGAAAACCATTATGGGCCATTAATAACGGCTATAACGGTGAACTTAAATATCGGGCATCTCTGTGACCCGTAATGAACATAACTACAAATTTTCAGAAAGATCGGCCACGTACTTTCTGAGATATTCCATAAAAAAACAAAAACCGTATGGGTCGTTATAGCCGTTAGTAACGGCCATAACGGTATTTAAACGTCGGGCATGATCCGTAACCCATAATGAACGTTTGCCCATCTCTCTCACCACTCTCGCCACAACCACACTCGTTCAGTAAACTGTCGCAACTTGATTCAAGTGCCTATGGCTCCTCGCACACAAAACAGCGATGAACATTTCGCTGACAGTTTTCAATGCCCAGTCACTTGGTAATACTTGAAAAGAAACGATCCGCTGTAAATGACTTTTATACTCTCCGATTATACTCTCCAATGATATCGACATTCTTTGCGTAACGGAAACATGGTTCAAGGAAAACGGCGATGAACCAAAGCTACGTGACCTGGCCCCAGCTGACTATACCACCAAGTCCTTCCCCCGCCCCACCACGACCTGCGGGGCGGAATCGCCTTCGTCATCTCGGATAAACTGCTCCCCTATTGCTCTTTTGATTTCTTCTTTTGATTTTCAGCATCGGACGTTTGAACTTGTTCATCTAAAACTGTCCCTACCTAGCGCTCCTGTCCCCAACATTTTTGGATCTACAGACCATACCCAGCAGAAAGAACAAATTAACGCCCAGCATGTTTGTCAACGAACTTCCAGACTTTCTTGAATTTGTAAATGACCTTCCAGGAACATTGTTATTGATCGGCGACTTCAACTCCATTTCAATAAGCCCACATTGGATACACGCCCGAGGTGTTAGAAATTTTAGATACTTTTGGACTCCAGCAGTCCGTGAATGAAATGACGAACAAACAGGGTAACATAGTAGACAGGGTAGTGTACAGAGACAGCGATCATCTTCTAAATCCTTAACCGTTGACAATAACCCAGCATCGGATCATTATGCTGTGGAAGTGTGAATTAGATATTGTTAGGCCCCGCCGTTCCAAAGACTTACAAGGAAGTTAGGAAAATTTCTGCTATCGATATAGAGGCTTTCAAATCTGATCTGACCACGGCCATACCGAGCGAGCCATCGGCCTGTCAGCTGACCTCTGCCCTCCGTGCCACGCTTGATAAGCATGTTCCAGTGAGCTGGCGCTTGATCACCGATCGCTCACGGTGTCAATGGCACAACACAGTGGGTCCCGAGTTGTCGGAGGCCAAGCAGGAGAGGAGGGGGCTGAGAGGCGATGGCGCGCCACGGGACTGACTGTGCACAGGGAAATATATCAAACTGCGAGAAATCATGTTTACTGACATTGTTCATCAAGCAAAAACTTTGTTCTATTCTTCAAAGATATTGGCCTGTAATACGGCCAAGCAACTATTTAATGTCACAAATAGTCTCCTAGGCAAAGTCAGCTACTCCCCCCTTCCCACCATCTTCCAAACTCAAGAGCTCCCACAGAAATTCTTAGTTTTTCAATGGCAAAAATTGACACTATCCGGGGAAAAGCTAGATTTCTACTGCACCGGTACATTCTCTGAATGACAAAGTTTACTGTGGACCTCCTTTGGCTTGTTTTAGCCCTGTTAGTCAAGACTATGTCAAAAAACTTTGTTTGCGATGCAGCCCTAATCATGTGAACTTGATGCTATATTCCCACTAACTTGCTCTTTCAGTGCATTAATGACGTCCTACCCCATCTTACTCATGTTATCAATACCTCTTTGTCCTCTGGTCACGTTCCGGGAAATCTTCCGGTCCGCAGTGGTACGTCCATTGATCAAGAAACCTTCTTTAGATAGAAATGTTTTAAAGAATTATCGGCCTGTATCAAATTTGTCATTTCTATCAAAATTATTGGAGAAGATCGTTTTGGAACAAATTTTTAGAACACTCGAAAAGAATCATCTTTTGAATCCTCATCAGTCTGCTTACAGACAAGGCCATAGTTGTGAGACAGCACTCCTCCGTATAGTCAATGACCTCCTCTGCGGGCTTGACGATGGGTAATGTTTCCTTATTAGCGATGTTAGACCTCTCCGCAGCATTTGACACGATCGATCATAATATTTTGTTCTCACGGCTCCAAACATCCTTTGGATTCAAAGACACAGCTCTCGACTGGATTATCTCTTACTTGACTGGACGGACTCAGACAGTGTGTGTACAGGTAGATACTCAGACAGTTCTCCTCTTAGGTACGGTGTGCCTCAGGTTCTGTACTGGGGCCAGTCCTTTTTGTGCTGTATGCTAGTCCTGTGTCTGACGTCATCAGTGGGCACGCCATGTCGCATGAGAGCTTTGCTGATGATACTCAGCTTCATCAGTCGGTCCCATTGCTGAAATTGACTCACTGAATTTCTCGGACGCGGGGCTGCATTGCAGACCTGAAGGACTGGATGACAACCAACAAACTACAACTAAACGTCGACAACACGGAACTCGTGTTCATGACAAAACAGCCTAACCACCCTTCTCTGCCTTCAAAATGTCACTATCAATGATTGTACTGTCTCTGTCTCCACCTCTGTCCGCAGTCTAGGGGTCATTCTTGAAACCCAAACCCTCATCTTTGAGAAACAGGTTTCAAATATTTGCAAGATTGCCTATTTAGAACTAAGAAGAATCAGCTCCGTACGTCACCTTCTCTCTACAGATGCTACAAAAACTCTATTTGTGCATTTGTCTTATCTAGAATAGATTAGTGCAACTCACTTTTGGCCGGCCTTCCAAAATACCTTAATAGAAAGATTACAGCGAATCCAAAATCCATGCAGCCCGAGTCGTCTGTAGAGCAGGAAAATATTATCACATTTCGCCTCTACTTCACTCTCGTCACTGGCTATCTGTCTCAAACCGTATCTCGTACAAAATCTCAACTCTCACTTTCTCTGCTCTCTTTTGAAAATGGACCTTCTTATCTCACAGATCTCCTTAAAATCTACACCCCCTCTCGACGACTACGCTCCTGTGCTGACGACCGCCTTCTATGATGACTAACTTCAGGACTACTACTGGTGAAAGATCCTTCTCTTTTCAAGCTCCAGCGACGTGGAACAGACTGCCAGACTCTCTCAGACATTCAGATTCTATCCCTTCTTTCAAGTCTAAACTTAAAACCCATCTATTTTCTCATAATTAATCAATGTTGTGTGTGGGTGTGTGTGTGGAAGGGGGGGGGGACAATCTAACTCATAGCCGTCTGGGCCTTTTCAAATGTAGTGTATGTGTATGTTCTCCATTACATGCATTTGTTGTATGACTGGACGTTATAGGATTAAGTGTTTGCAGTGATACTTGAAAAATAAGTGAATGTCACACTCGTAGGATTAGGATTTGTTTGTTATTGTAGTAATAGTATCTGTAGCTGGGTGTAAGGTGTACTATTGTATATGAGAAGGGTGAATGAGTATGACTTTGTAAAGCGCTTAGAGAAATTCGTTTGATTAAGCGCTATATAAGAAACCATTATTATTATTATTATTATTATTATTATTATTATTAACATACCTACAAATTTTCAGAAAGATCGGCCAAGTACTTTCTGAGACATTCCATATAAAGAAAAACCATTGTGGGCCGTTACAGCCATCAGTAACGGCTACAACGGTAAACTAAAACGTCGGGCATCATCCGTTGCCCATAATGGACATACCTACAAATTTTCAGAAAGTTCGGCCACATACTTTCTGAGCTATTCCATAAAGAAGAAAAACCATTATGTAACAGCTATAACGGTAAACTAAAACATCGGGCATCATCCGTAAGCCATAGTGAACATACCTGCTAATTTTCACAAAGATCGGCCACGTACTTTCTGAGATATTCCATAAAGAAGAAAGACCGTTACAGCCGTTAGTAACGGCTATAACGTTAAACTAAAATATCGGGCATCATCCGTGACCATAATGAACATACCTACTCATTTTCACAAAGATCGGCCAAGTACTGTCTGAGATACTCCATGAAGAAGAAAAACCATTACAGCCGTTAGTAACGGCTATAACGGGGTAAACTAAAACATCGGGCATCATCCGTGACCCATAATGAACATACCTGCTAATTTTCACAAAGATCAGCCAAGTACTTTCTGAGATTTTCCATAAAGATGAAAAACCGTTACAGGCCGTTACAGCCGTTAGTAACGGCTATAACGGTAAACTAAAACATTGGCATTATTCGTGACCCATAATGAACATACCTACAAATTTTCAGAAAGATCGGCCACGCACTTTCTGAGAGATTCCATAAAGAAGAAAAAGTTACAGCCGTTAGTAACGGCTATAACGAGGTAAACTAAAACATCGGGCATCATCCGTGACCCATAATGAACGTACCTGCTCATTTTTACAAAGATCGGCCAAGTACTTTCTGAGATATTCCATAAAGAAGAAAAACCATTATAGGCCGTTACAGCCGTTAGTAACGGCTATAGCGGTGAACTAAAACATCGGGCATCATCCGTGGCCCATAATGAACGTACCTACAAATTTTCAGAAAGATCGGCCCAGTAGTTTTGTTTGGAGCGAGTGGAACACATTTTGACCACGGAAACACAGACACACGGACACACAGACACACAGACAGCATTTCTTCGTTCCCATTCTAAAATACTCCCTGTTCTATAAGAACTGGGAGTACAAAAAGTAACTCGAACTGACGTAATTAGTAAAGAACACGAATTCTGAAGAAGATTTACGTTCGTATTCATGCTACTTACTTCTTCAGAATAGCATTATTTTGGATGGTTTCGACGCAGGCCTGTTTTGCTTGAAGCCAAGCATTCAATTTCTTGTATATCTGTTTGGACTTGTTGCCCTGCCTTGTTTTGTTTTGTTCCTTTGTTTGCACCCCCATGTCACAAAGGCTATACAGCCAATGACATTAAAAGTGTTCAGTGTTTAGTGTTCTCTCCCTCTCTCTCTCTCTCTCTGTCTCTGTCTCTCTCTCCTCTCTCTCTCTCTCTCTCTCTCTCTCTCTCTCTCTCTCTCTCTCTCTCTCTCTCTCCCCTCTCTCGCTCTCTCTTAGCTTGCGACGGTTGGAATGCTATTCATCATTGTGTGAACTGTCAACGCAAACAAAAAAGTAAACACACGACACGATCAAACGGAGGGACGGGGGGGGGGGGGGAGACAGAGAGAGAGAGAGAGAGAGAGAGAGAGAGAGAGAGAGAGAGAGAGAGAGAGAGAGAGAACCGTGTAATACATGAGGTGAAGTCACAGTTTCTAACGAAATAAAACGCCAAGAATAACAACAATAACAACAACAACAGCCTGAGCAATAACCAAGATCTTGAGATGAGTAGACACGTCTCTTTACACAAAACTCACCCAAAGTGAATCATGCCTTCACCTCATCCGTCCGTCCCCGCCCCCCCTCCCCCCCCCCCCTCTTTTTTTTTTAAAGAAAAGATTTGTGGCCTGCAACTGAGTGCTGCATTGTTTGTCGATTGTTTATTTATTTCTTGCCTCTGTGATTGTTTATTTATTTCTTGCCTCTGTGATTGTTTATTTATTTCTTGCCTCTGTGATTGTTTATTTATTTCTTGCCTCTGTGATTGTTTATCTATTTCTTGCCTCTGTGATTGTTTATCTATTTCTTGCCTCTGTGATTGTTTATCTATTTCTTGCCTCTGTGATTGTTTATCTATTTCTTGCCTCTGTGATTGTTTATTTATTTCTTGCCTCTGTGATTGTTTATTTATTTCTTGCCTCTGTGATTGTTTGTTCATTTCTTGCCTCTGTGATTGTTTATTTATTTCTTGCCTCTCTGATTGTTTATTTATTTCTTGCCTCTCTGATGTCTTTGCCATTTTTCCAGATCCATAAGAAAACCTAACACAGAGTAACTTTTATTCAAGACTGGCACAGCCTTTTAAACTTGAATAAAGTCAGACAAATATACAGACGAACAATCTAATACTGGGGGAAAAAACACAAGTGCCGGCCAACAACTGAACTGTCCTCACAGCAATGCCAGTCTTGAATAAAAGTTACTCTGTGTTAGTTTTTTTTATGGGAGCAAAAAATACCACACTTGTTTACTGTTTATCGTTTACTGTTCCCTACCTAATTTCATTTCCGATTTTGTTTTGATTAAATTGAGGTTATTTGTATTTGTTTCTGTCCGTCTGTGTGTTTGTCTTTTGATCTCCCTTCCATCTTTGGGTGGATCCTCAAGCGTACGCTCAAAGATTGTCCCCTACATTTTATACTATTTGCATAATGCCTTTAGTTTTTCAGCAACTTTTTTCCTCCCCACACTTTCGTTTGGTTTCATTTACTACTCTTCGCTGGCTGCTTTGTGGGTGCTGTTGGATTCTTTTTTGCACCCTTGGTGGTGAGAACACCACAGTATTACGGACTGTGGTGTGTCTCTATTTGACGCCAGGAGCGCAGACACAACCAGCCGTGTCTCCCTGATGAGTCCGATCCAGCGGACGAAAGGCCTCGGAGAAAACAATACAAATATATCTGCCTTTAAAAGGGATTGCGATGGTTCCCTTATGCAGCTAGTGAAAAGTTTTCATATCTGTAACATATTTTCTTGATTTCATGTTCCCAGTTTCTCCATCTTCAAACTCCCCCCCCCCCCCCCTCTCTCTCTCTCTCCTTAGGTCCAAATCTTTGCCAAGTCATTACTATGAAGACAGTTCAGTTGTTGGCCTGCGCTTGTTTCCCCCCCCCCCCACCCCCCACCCCCACTGTTAGATTGTTCATCTATGTATTTGTCTGACTTTATTCAAGTTTAAAAGGCTGTGCCAGTCTTGAATAAAAGTTACTCTGTCTTTGGTTTTCTTATGGGAGCAAAAAATACCCCACTTGTTTATCGTTTACTGTACCCTACCTCATTTCTTTTCCAACAAGAAAATGTTGTAATCCCCCAGGGCCAATCCCAAATCGCAACCTTGTACACAGGCTGCGGGTTAATGGTTGGTTGGGCAGGTATTTAAAACCGGCACCTGCTTGTGCATATGGTCAGACTCTCGATATCTCTCGTTTTCTATTTGACTGCACTAGTACAAGAACTCACTTTCAGCCTCTTCATGATAAGATCAAGTCCTTTAACCTTTCGCTGTCTATGTCTAATG
>CM031628.1:39054557-39070469 GCA_018398815.1 Conus ventricosus
TGCCTTCAGAAGGATCACGATGGTTCCCTAACGCAGCTAATGAAGGTTTTTCATATTTATAATATATTTTCCCCCATTTTCTTCATATTCAAATTTTTTTTTTCTTTTTCTCTAAAATTTCAATCTTTGCAATAGTCTTTTGTATATTGACGGAAGAATTGTTAGCCTGCACTTGTTTTCCCCCACTACTTAATTGTTTAAGATAATATTGTTTGGTTCACTGAGTGGGCGATTCAGCATATCTTAGGAGATCCATAGGTAGAGGTTGTCCTGCACAAATTCTTAGACCATGACATTGCTTGAGTGTTAGATCAGCATGAGCTGACCACGCAAACTGTTCAATATCTTTTGATCTCCCTTGTATCCTTGAATGGTTCCTCAGTGCATAGGGCTCAAAGATTGTCCCATACATTTTTTTACTGTTTATATAAGGCTTTTAGTTTGTTTAGCAACTTTTTCCTCGCACACTTCTCGTTTTTTTCCTTTTTACAATCCTTCACTGGCTGCTTTGGGGGGCTGTGGTTTATGAACTGTGGTCTGTCTCTATTTGACATAAGGAGCGCAGAAACCAATCAAGCACGTGTCATCACCTGATGAGTCCGATCCAGCGGACGAAGAAAAGGCCTAGGTGCAAGGCATTACTAAAGAGATCTGCCTTCAGAACGGGATCTCGCATGGTTCCCCTCATCGCAGATATGATCGGGTTTTTCAAATTTATATTATATTTCCCCCCATTTTCTTCATCTTCAATTTTTTTTTATTTTTCTCTAAAATTTCAAATCTTTGCAAAGTCAATATTATAACTGACGGAAGAATGTTACGCCTGCACTTGTTTTCCCCACTATATTAATTGTTCAGCTCATATTGTTTGGTCTATCGATGTGGAGATTTGCATCTCGTTGGAGAATCCAAGTATAGGGTTTTGTCTATGCCACATTTCTTTAGTCCACTTTGACATTGCTTGAGTTATAGAACAGCAGTGTGACCACTCAAACTGTTCCATATCTTTTGATCTCCCCCCTTGTATCACTTGAATGGTTCTCAGGCATAGGCACTCAAAGATTGTACCCCTACATTTTTTTACTGTCTTTATATAATGTTTTAGGCTTTAGCAAACTTTTTTCCTCTCAACACTTTCGTTTTATTCCTTTTTACAATCCTTCACTGGGGCCTGCGTTGGGGGTGCTGCTGGATTTCTTTTTTCAACCCTTGGTGGTGTGAACACCCCACAGAATTATGAACTGTGTCTATCTCTATTTTGACACCCAGGAGAAGCGCACAGACACAATCAGCCCTGTCTCCCTGATGAGTCCGATCCAGCGGACATGAAAGGCCTAGGAGCAGGCAATACAAATAGATCTGCCTTCTCGATGGGATCAAGATGGTTCACTCTCACGCAGCCTTAATGACAGGTTGTTTTCATATTTATAATTTATTTCCCCCATTTTCTTCATCTTCTATTTTTTTTTCTTTTTCTCTAAAATTTCAAATCTTTGCAAGCATTATTAATAATGACGGTAAGAATTGTTAGCCTGCACTTGTTTTCCCACTACTAATTGTTCAGCTCATATTGTTTGTCAATGAGTGGGAGAGTGCATCTCTTAGGAGATCCAATGTAACGGTTGTCCATGCACCAAATTATTAGCACACTGGACATTGATTGAAGTTATTGAACAGCAGAGCTGCCAATCAACATACTGTTCCATATCTTTTGTCTCCTTGTATCATTGTAATGGATCCTCACGGCATAGGCTCAAAGATTGTCACCTAATTTTATTACTGTTTATATTATGATTTCTCGTTTTTTTAGCAACTTTTTCCTCTTCACACTTTCGTTTTATTCTTTTTACAATCCTTCACTGGCTGCTTTGGGGGTGTGCTGCTCGGTTTTCTTTTTTCAACCTTGGTGGTGTGTACACCACAGAATTTTGAACTGTGGTCTGTTCTATTTGACACCTGGAGCGCAGGATCACAATCAGCCGTGTCTCCCTGATGAGTCTGTCCAGCAGGACCGAAAGGGCTAGGAGCAGGCATACAAATAGATCGCATTCAGAAGGCGGACATGATGGTTCCTCACGCAGCTAATGAAGGGTTTTTCTATTATTTTATTATATATTTCCCCCATTTTCTTCATCTTCATGTTTTTTTTTCTTTTTCTCGAAAATTTCAAATCATTTGCTAAGTCATGATTTAATGACGGAAGGAATTGTTTAGCCTGTTCTTGTTTTCACCCACTACTTAATTGTTCAGCCATCATTATTGTTTGGTCAATGAGTGGGGAGATTGCATCTATTAGGAGAGCCATGTAAGGTTGTTCCTGCTCATGTATGCCACTGCATTGTTGTGTTTTAGAAACAGCAGAGCTGACAATCAAACCTGTTCCATATCTTTTGATATCCTCCATTGTTTCCTTGAATGGATCCTCAGGCATTTGCTCAAAGATTGTCCCCTACATTTTATATACTGCTTTATTAATGCCCTTTCTAGTCTTTTAGCAAATAACTTTTTTCTCTCCACACTTTCGTTTTTATTCCTTTTTAACAATCCTTCACTGGCTGCTTTGGGGGTGCTGCTGGCATTCTTTTTTCAACCATTGGTGGTCGAGAACACCACTGATTATGAACTGTGGGTCTATCTCTATTTGACACCAGGAAGGAGACACGACTCATCCGCCGTTGTCTCCCTGATGAGTCAGATTCCGCGGACGAATGTCCAGGAGCAGGCATTCCCAATTAGATCTGCATTCAGAAGGGATCACGTGGTTCCCTCACGCAGCTAATGAAGGGGGTTTTTTATCATATTTATATTTATTTCCCCCATTTTCTACATCTTCCAAATTTTTTTTCTTTTTTCTCTAAAACTTTTCAAATCTTTGCTAAGTCATTATAATGGACGAAGAACTTGTTAGACCTGCACTTGTTTTCACCACTACTCTTAATTGTTCAGCACTATTATTGTTTGGGTCAATGAGTGGGAGTTTGCATCTCTAGGAGATCCATGAAGGTTGTTCGGCACATTTCTTAGCACTGACATTGACTTGAGTTATAGAACAGCAGAGTGACCACTCAAATGTTCCTTATCTTTAGATCTCCCTTGCTATCCTTGATTGGATCTCAGGCATAGGCTCAAGATAGATTGTCCCTACATTTTATTCGTTTATATAATGATTTTAGTTTTTAGCATCTTTTTCCTATCGCACTTACGTTTTATTCTTTTTAATCTTCACTGGCTGCTTTGGGGGTGTGCTGATTCTTTTTTCATACCGTTGGTGGTGAGAACACCACAGAATTATGAACTGTGGTCACTGTCTCTATTTGACACCAGGTGAGCGCAGACACAATCAGCGTGTGTTATCCCTGATGAGTCGATTCCAGAGGACTGGGACGAAAGGGCCCTAGGAGAGGCAATACAAATTGTTCGGCATCAGAAGGGTTCTCGATGGTTCCATCACGAGCTAATGAGGGTTTTTCACTATTTTTAAATATATTTCCCCCATTTTCTTTCTTCTTCAATTTTTTTTTCTTTTTCTCTAATTTGAATCTTTGCAAAGGTAATTATTATATAATGACGGCAAGGTATTGTTATGTCCTTGCCACTTGTTTTCCCCCACTATTATGTTCAGCATCATAAATTGTTTGGTCAATGTGTGGGTGATTGCTTCTCGTAGGGAGATCCTAAGTAATGGTTCGTCCTGCACACAATTCTTAGCCAACTGACATTTGCTGAGTATAGAAAACAGCAGAAGCTGACCACTCAATACTGTTCCATATATTTTGATCTCTTGTATCTCTGTATGGATCACTCAGGCATAGGCTCAAAGATTGTCCCCTACATTTTATACTGTTTATTAATGTTTTTAGTTTTTTTTGCAACTTTTTTCCTCTTCCACACTTTCGTTTTATTCCTTATTTCAATCCTTCACTGGCGGCATTTGGGGGTGCTGCATAGATTCTTTTTTCAACCCTTGGTGGTGAGAACACCACAGATATTATGATCTGTTGTCATCCGTATCTTTTTGACATCCAGGAGGCACAGACACAATCAGCCGTGTCTAACCTGATGAGTTCCGTATTCAGGGACGAATGGCCTAGGAGCAGGAATACAAAAATAGATCTGCTTCTGCATGGGATCACGTTGGTTCCCTCCGCTGCTTATGTAGGGTTTTTCATATTTATATATATTTCCCCATTTTCTTCATCTTCAATTATTTTTCTTATTCTCTAAATATTTCAAATCTTTGCAAAGTATTTTTATAATTCGACGGAGAAATGTTTGCCTGCACTTGTTTTACCCCACTATCTTAATTGTTCAGACTTATATATATATCTATATATTTATATATATATAATTTTATATAATGGATTTATATATATATACTATATATAAAATAAAGTGCGCATGAAAATGGTGTAGTGAGGGGGGAGGGGGTAAACAAGTGCATGGTTAACAATTCTTCAGTCGTTACAGTAATGGACTTGAGCAAAGATTTGAAGGTTTATAAAAAAAATAAATAAAAAAATTGATGATGAAGAAAATGGGGGGATTATATTATATATCGAGAAGCCTTAACTAGCTGAGGAGACAGGAAAATGCCAATCCTACTCACATACGCACTCATCTTGGTGAGGGCGGATGGTCCTAGGATTGGCTTTTCCTGTTCTCTATGTGGCTTTGTAATCCATCACACATTCTCTTTCAATAACCAAAAGATAACGACCATACAAACAAACAGACTGTGTAGATTGTCCGTTTTCTATACTATGTTACTTAAACTTTTCAGAGAGTATCGTACGGGGGCGAAGCAGGCAGTGGCGGAACACACCCATAGAGTAACGTTGGGGGGAGTAAGCCTGACGTCGCTGACCCACCCCATATACATTCGGGGGAGCAGGTTATGCCTTTAATTGCTAATTGTCGACCTGCCTAAGGTCTCCGCCACTATTCACGATTCGGCAGTGACCGTAATTAAGTGAACATCTCGATCACTTAATTTTTCGCTCTTCTTTGCTCGACTTGACGTGTCTACGAGAGTTAAACTCTTTCATTCAAGTGCATGGAGTTGTTGTTGTTGTTAGCAAACGAAGTAGAGCCGCTAGTCATTTCACATTGGAGGACTGTGCTGTGAAGGTGTGCGGTGCTTTTTCTGCGAGAGAAGTGTTCCTGGCTTATGGCACAAAATATAGCTGCAGTTTCAGAAGACAGTGTGGATTCTGTGTTAGATATTAAGTTTTTGAATCACAATTTCCTTTTCAACAACTTTATAGATTAATTATTTGGAGTGTGGAAGGACATGGAATCAGCTACAACTTTCCAACAAGCTCAAAAATCGATCCCATTACTACGCCAACACCATACGGAATTGTGGGCAGTGGATAGAAAAGAATGCTTTACAGAAAATATAGATACTTTGAAAAAAAAATGAATTGAAGCTGCTCGTAAAGCAGATGAGAGAAGGGCACAAAACTACCAAAACAGCCCAAAAATTTCTCTTTTACAATTGTTTTAAGTAAAGGATCAAGGAAAAAAGAACCAAATGGCAGGAAAGAGATTGACTAATCAGAGCTGCATAAAATATTTTGCATCAAATTCATGCAGATAATTACACTGAAAATCGATTTCAGAGTAACGGTTATTGCTGGCATTGTTTTGTGAACTACTGGCGATGGAATGACTGGTTTTAATAAGAAAACAAGCTATATATTAACCACTGTCTGTCAAGTTTTCTGGAACTACTACGGTGACGGGCTTCTAAAATTTAAGTAAAGGTTACGCTGTAACCGCCTGGTAGCAGAGATAAGGCTAGGGTTGAGGCCAAAGGCACGAAATAACAGCGTGCAGGCCTGAGTGGAGGGGTTTGGAATTCTGACGATTGTATGATCGGGCTTCTAAAATAGTAACGGTTACGCTGTAACCGCCAGCCAGCAATCCAGTAACCGCTCTCGCACTCGTGAACGGTGGAAGTTAAACTGCCTGAATCATACAGCCTAAAAATTGAAACGCTCACGCCCGTGATCGGTGGCCTACATTGTTGGACTCCCTGCTTGTCTGCTGTTTAAACGTTTACTTTTCCCCTGCTACAGATTTACTGCTGAATCACAGCCTATAATTGACACGCTACAGCGTGAACGGTTGGCCTACTTGCTGGAATTCTCCACTCCTGCCCCATGGCCTTGTGTTGTTGTGGTTTGGCATGCTTCATTCGTTTTAACCTATTCGCCTTGCTTAAACGTTTTCCCTATTAAACTGACTTAAGGCCTGTCTCAGTCGGCACCGATGGGTGTAATTTATTCAATTGTTCTTGTTTTATCAATCATAGCTTTTGTTAACTGCACCTGGTGGGCCTGGACTTTTGAACTTGCAACAAAAGAGCACATTGAATCTCAATAACGCATAGCACCGGCTTGCCACAAGTGGTGTTAACATGACAAATACTTTAATGCTATTGTTCTCCACACACTCCCACCCCAAGTCACCCAAAGTTGTTAATGATTAGGTTCTTAATTTAAGTTCTTAAATCAAGTTCTTAATTTTGTTCTTTATTAAGGTTTTATTAGTTACATTAAGTTACCTCATGTTCTTAATTTGTTCTGATCTAGTCGACTCACCATTAAGTCATCATTAAGTACAACCAAGTTCTTATTCAAGTGATCTTATAATTATCTAAAAAAAACAAAACATCTATGTTTTTGTCTTTAATAGTAGATGTCTAATTTAGTACCACACACGCCTCAAAAAAAAAAGTTATCGCTGAGGATGTCTTGCTTAGCGTCCTCTGCGCAAGAGATCGGTTAGCATAGATACTTAATGAAGTTCTTACATCGTAAGCTACCGCATTGATTACAATTCTGGTATATTGGAAATGTCTTTTTATAGATCCATGGTCTTTATTTATTGGATCCATACATTTTATAATACGCACATGATCTATTTTTTTAAAAAAAAAACACAAAATCTTTAAAATTAAGTTCTTAAAATGTTTTCCATTTCTGAACATGGATCGAATGATATTTGTTGTTGGATGGTTATGGCATTGCTTTTGTCTTCTGTTTTTAGTAGTGGTTCAGATTTTTTTGTCTGTTTTTGTTTCTTGGTGCCATTGTTTATATATTTTATAACCGTTAATTAACGCCCCCAACAGCCAGCAAGGGGAGCCAAAAATGACAACCAGTTTTAAGTTCAAAATATTCCATGAAGACTTTGGTGCTGTAGGTCTTGAATCACATGGAGTTTTTTAGCTGGCATTGAATCACTTGTTCTGGCGGTGGCGGTTTTATGTTTTCATGATGAGTTTTTATTTCGTGATTGTGTAACATTAATTTTGCATCGTTTGTTCCACTCTGCAATTTTTTTTCCTGCTGCAACGCGTCCAGGTTTTTACCTCACTTTCTCCACCTGTTTCAATGTTTTTGATTTGCTGATTTTCTGCTCTGGTCGTTTTGAAGGGAAATATGTTAATTCTATTTGATTAAAAAGTAATTTATCCCTTGATTTGCGGACGACCAATATTGTTCAAATCTGTAATACCAGATCACACATCCTATGAGAACTCTAACAACATGACTTTGTTAAAACTGCGATTCCTGCGTTAAAGCATACATATAGTCCTTGTTCAGGAATTCTATAGGAGCAAATTACTGACTTGTTTTAGTGTACTAAACTAAGAACCGTTTGCCCCACACTTTTCACCATTTTCTCGATCCTAGTTGTCGCTGCTTAACTGTTATGATACTTTTAAAGTATTTCTGGCGACATCTGTTGAATCTGTTCTATGATGTATTCATTGCAGAAGGAAACTGGTTTTGTATTTTCGAATGCTGCAAAGAGAATAAAAATCATTCTCCCTTTTGGAGCATAAAACTGCTTGGTCATCAATCTTCATTCATTTGTTAGTCCTAGACGGATTAGGTCGCTCTGTAGCTGTAGTAGTTCATCCTCTGTTCTTGTTTTTTAGTAAATTATATTATTTTGTCTTTAAGAAATGTTAAGCAACGAAAAAAATCTGTTAACAATCTTGTTTACACATTCTGCTGTTATTGCGCGGTTTCTAAGTATAGTATACTCAATGCTTGGTAAAAGCTTGTTAAAAATTAAAACTGCTGATCTTGGCAAGATAGGCTTTGAGGATTCGGCAAAGCTGGATTGCTGTTATAGCAGTTCATTCGTACGAAAGATTTTTTAGTTTAAGCAAGGGAATATTCTGACAGTATCAATATGTAAAAGAAAAAAATTACATTTATAAAATTGGCTTCATTCGTAATGGGTTAGGCGTGCCGCTGTGGTTAATGCGATTGCTTTTAGCGAAGGAAGTTAATTACGCATTAGTAACGGCGGGATGACGGGGGGAAGAAAAAGACATAACAAAGCTATGGAGCAACTTAGCAGTGCGCAGATAACTATGAAAAGCAGAGAATGTGTTCAGTTAGATTTTTTTTACAACAAACTGAAAAAACATGGGACATGCAGCGTACTCATTTAAATATGTTGACCCAGGAATTTAATAGAATATTATATTGTAACAGGCCAAACAATCGAGTCATTGCCCCCACCAAAAGTCAGTGACTTTAATCAGCATCAGAAAAACAAAAGATGCACCTATAGAAATCGTTGTTTATGTCTTTGGGCATGTACCGGGCGTTGTTTTTTGTTGCGCATATATTGGCTGAATTAAAAATTGAACAAAAATCTAATATTCACCAAAAGGATATTGGAATGGAATCACGGCAATAAAAAAGCTAAGCAAGCAGCGGTGAGGTTAGCGAACAAACGCAAAGGACATGGTTATCTAAACAAGCAGCATTTGGCAAATTTATTTACCTGCGCCTAGACGATACAGAGAACGCACTTTGTGAACAACTAACCGATCGACACCATCTAATGGATATTCTATAGTTACCCCATGATACGATTAGACCGTAAAAATAAAGATTTACAGTACGCCCAATCACAGTCAATTGACTAGCGTCAAGATACAAAGATGCGGATCCATTAACTACAAAAAGAGTGTTCTGCTGTTGATGTGCTCAACACAACTATTTACCAACGAGGCCCGCTAACTTATCCTCGCATGATCATGTCGATGTATGGAATTAGAATTAAAAGGCCGTGGGAATCAATTTTGTTTAAAACATAGAGTCCTAAAAAGAGGGCATTCCGGGGGAGTTCACTGAATCACACGCTGTAGTGAAAACTTTCTCAACAGTTAGACGAAAGACTTTTTTCTACCAGTATCACAGAGAGCTTATGACAATTCTAGCAACACTAGAATGGGTTAGAAGACTGCCCTCAGTTTACGACGCAATGAATTATGAAGAATTTAAAGGGATAAAACCACGTTCAAAGCAATCAAAAAACAAACAATAAAATGTTGCTGAAGGACTCCAGTACAACCAGCATACTATTACCATTTGCTTGAAAGTAAGGTACTATATTTGCGGAGAAGCAGAATGGGGATATGGGACACTAGCATCAGGGCTACCGATCCAGTTGGAAGTGTTTGCCCATATGAAATAAAAAGAATTGTAAAAATTGGAATCGCCGTTGTTTTATTTACGAGAACTGACACAACAAAACAACCAGCTCCTCAAAGATCTTTTGCTGAAGGAGGACTACTCAAGATAATCCCGCCAGACAACAGTTACGCTTATTTATTTTCGTTATTACTATTCTGAGTTAAAATGGAAGCTCAGAAAGAAAACAAGATGGTTTAAAAGGGAAGAGGACCTTGAAAATGATACTGGGAATCATTTCATGCGTGTAATTAATGGCTTATTAAGGAAACATTTTCGGGGATTAAACAATGATTGCTAAATCATCCAGATCACCTACAACTCAAACCCTCCAAATTGGGAAAAAGAATATCTTGAAATAGAATTAAAAATTCGAACGCTCAAGCAATCATGAGAAATGATTTAAATGAATGGTATTGAATCTATGGATTGATCTTATAATATAAAGTTGTTTGAAAATTTATTAACCACCCCTGTTTCGATGCGGTACTCCTGTGCCGATTGTTTATGAAACTTTCTGGATTAACAAATACTCGTTTAGTGTTTGTTCTATCTAATGACTCTTTGTCTACAACAGTTGTGTTGATCTCATGTAGATTAGATCGTAGTTTTACGTTGTCATGATGAAAAGTCTTATTACCAAAACAATGCTTCTTTGTAGTTGTCATGTGATATGTTTGAATGCACACACTGCGAGATATTCCTTTTGCTTCTCTTAATGGTTTCTCTGGCTCGGAATAATACTGTACAGTTTCGACCTTAAACCAACAAACTCCTTGATCACTTTCCAGGATAATTCATCCTTAATCTTTCCAAAAACCATTCCTTTTTAAAGGAATGAATTGCAAAGGCGAATCTTTAGGGTGGGTGTAATCGGATGTGTCATACCATCCTGCATGCCCTTTAGCTACTTCTTATTCCATGTCTTTATAGATGTCTTCAGTAGGGATATCTATAACAAAACTATCTGTATCTGTGAAAGTACTCTGGACTCAGGATACGAGGTTTAAAGTAGTCATAAAGAAATTCTAACATCAAAAGCTTTGATAATTCTAAAACAGAAAACCCCAATAAATACAGGTTTGTCCAATTTACTTTTTTTTTTTTCATCATATACCAAAAAGCTGATCATGAAATTTTCCCTAAAGTCCTGATAATTTGGTTTTGAAGTCAGCTTAATTGCTTCGTTCTCTCTGGTGACCAATCTGGCATCTTTACCTTGTGCGGATTCTCCATATCTTTCCGAAACAACTGTTGTTCACAGCTTGAAAAAACTTTTTCTGAACATTTTGCGGATTTAGTTCTGAGATCAGTGTTCTTCATGATGTATGGTTTCATGAACTTTTCTTGATCAAAAGCAATTATACGAGAAACAGCTGTCAACTTTAAACCATGCCTTAATAAAATTGCAGAAGTCTGTAATGACATACAAAAATTTTTTTTTGCCTCGAAGATTAGGCACAATTTAGGCGGTTCTTTTTTTGCCAAATTTTAGCTTTCTGCCGCTAATGGATAGTCATTATGCAGGTCATGGAGTTCATGAGGATATTCTAAGTCAACTTCTAGAATGTATCCACGCTGTTGACCGGGCGTCAAACTGCCCAACCACTTTAATGCCTTTTGAATATTTTTCGGGTTGTCTTCTGTGTACATTTAAAGTTACTTAATGGAAGCGATTGTGCCATTGCCCATCCATACAGTTTTGTTTGCATCTAAATACATGAGATAGTTAGACCTTTTATTTGGATCTATTCGTCCAAGTTTTTGTTGTTTGCTTTACAGTAATGATGCGACGCCATACTAATTCCTCCACGCAATCCGTTTTCAATCATCTGAATCATTGGTAAATCTGACAAAAAATCAATCTGTACTCCAGTAAACTTTAAGAAAGCGTCCCAGCTCATCCCGGGCGCAGAAATATAATGGGCGGGATCCAGGCTATAATGTTTCTGCAGGTCTTTTCTATAATTTTCAAAAATGTCCGCCAAAAACATACATCGGCCATCAAGTAAGAATCATGATAGTCTCCCATCGTTTACACTTTAACTTCTGCCACGCATCTTGAGCATGCTGGTAATGGGAATCATGATCCCTTCCTTAAGACTAGAACAGAACGCAACTTTAGGAGGAAGTGTTTCTTCGTCAAACCTTTCCCAACTGTTCATGTATTCATAAGGGTAAACGCCCTTTCTAAAAAGAGTTGGGTCAAAATATTCTTCCTTTAAATTGGGCAGGACTTTAAGGACATAGCCAGCGACTCTAATGACCCCATCATGGCTGCATAGAGTCATAAAAAGACATTTATTTAAAGTGAAACACATGTACTTTTCCGATGACTGTGCAATGCATGTTATCCTGAAGGCGTCGGTTACTGCTTTCATTATAAGATGAGAGTCTTTAACCTCGCAAGTTATGAAAGAATATAGGCAGCTTCCATGTCTTTGGTTCAAACTTTAGTTGAAGATTGCATTTACTGTGTGCTGCTCCTCTAAACTTTCCGCTAATGTGATCATGGTCTCTTACTGTGGGATTTGCTGCGTCTGATGAGAGGCCAAAACCCACAAATCCAACAGTGATGGCTAAGGCATACTGTTTTTGGTCTTCAGGCGCCATTATGATTTCAGATAAATTCAGATTATTAGACAATCATTACGCACTTGTTGCATGCGCTGTAAAAATCTTCTAGCTGCATTTGGTCCTCTGTATAATTCTGGCGTTGAATGAGCGCCATCCGCCCTGACAATAATGAAAGAAAATGAACAAATCGATGATTACTCATTAAGACTGTTTTTCGAAGTTTTTGTGGCGCTGGCCCCTCATAAGGAACAATAAGCGACTCGAAGTCTGGCGTAAACAATGTATGGGAGAATTTTGCAGGCCGTTTCCAGTTCTTAAAACTAACTTTAAAATCCGGGCGGGGGGGCGTAGTTAGGCTGTTTACAGTCCCCTGGGCCGGGATTCAATGTTTTATGTTCGCTTGCGGCTTGAACAGAGGGAATTCTTTTTAAAACATTTTCAAACAGAATTCTTGTTTATTGCCCATTCTTTAAAGCATGCTGCATTATTTTACTCATTGTGCGAAATCAATGTGTAATGCGGTAGCCCCGCTGGTGAAAGCATCAGTAGTAAGTCAACATGGCTTTTGTCTGGCTCGCCAATCGTTGGACTGTTCTTGGACACTTTAATAGGCTGTATATTGTTTCCTCATCCCATGTGTAATTTGACAGTTATTGGTTGTTTGTTCTTAAAAACTGATCAAGGGAATCCACGCTAACGGGAAAGGATATTCCCACTAAAGTTAAGATCATTAGTGTAAGGACAATAGTTAGACACTCTCCTGCGTTTTTGCGGATATAATGCAGCCTTGCGAGAACACACCACATGAAACATTGTCGTCTGAATTCTTTATGTTTAAAACTGCTCTTTTCGCTACCAATGCTGGGGGCAGCGGAATGAAACCCTTTACCAACAATCGGCGCATACTTAGACTGTTTTAATCTGATCTCTAAGACTTCGCCCTCTGACCAACCAGAGCCTCTCATTTAGCTTCTTCAGCGGCCACATCAAACTGTGTAAGCAGTTCGTCTGCCCACCGGGTGTTAAGTCATTATGAGAAAGAATAGTCTGTTGTTTAGTCGAGACCCAGACTTCTAGATTTTCTTCATTTTTTTGTTACATAGTCGATTAAAACAGCTAACATTACTTTAACTGGCGGGTCTATTGTTAGTTTTTCTTGGAACTTTAAAAATAGCAAAACCAACACTTGCCCGTACGTTTGCTGGATCAAAGACTTCTAAATCAATATCATTCAGTGCTCTTGATAAATCTTCTTCCTTACGCATTTTCTTCAAACAATTCACTGGCCCTTCATATATCTTATCCATGCTGAGTTTCTTTTCTAACTCAAAATATTTATTTAAATTAAAAAAAAATAATTTAATCCAAATCAATATCAACGGTCTTTTTGTGCTTGGACTCATAAAAATAAAGATAAACACCCTTTAACGTTTTTAATGGAGCTGTTTAGAGCAAGTTTTTAAAGTTTCGTTTACTTTTTTTAAACATTCCTTTTTTATCTGCTCAGTGTCTGGCTGTTGAGAAAAACTTTCCCCGCCTTTCTTTGAAGATCAAAATTTTTATCTTTATAGTCATCAAAATCGGCCTGTAAACGACTAAATTCTCATCCGTGATGTTTGGTCAGCTAGACGCTTTATTTATTTTCAGTTTGAACGAGCTAAGTTTAGCTGTTATTAGTTGAACCATAGCTGTGTGCTTTGGAGTTAAGTTTTTAATTTTTTTCCAGCAGCACTTACAGCTAATGAACACAGGCCAAGAGTTAAAGATAAACCGGGAAGAGGTAAAGCTGCGGGTGCCCCTACGCCTGTTTTCAAAGAGGCCTACACTCGTTCCTGCTGATAGAGCGCTAATAGTCGATGCTCCCGTATTAACATATGTAACAGCATTTAAAGGCAGCAGAATACCTTCGTTTGGTTTTGCTGTATTTTGAAAGGTCTTGCTCTAGTTTTTGTTGCATTTGCGTAATGTTTGTTAAACTGAAGGTTTTTATGTTAGGGTTTCTACTATCCCCCTTTGTTTGGTGACTCTGGCGCCCGTAGGCACATTGGATAATTCTTAACAGACATGCTTTTTTTAAAATAAAAATAATTTTGTACGTATATCTTTAATCTGTTATCTTTAATATTTAGCCCGCGCATCATTATTAAAAACAAATACACATTAAGTGGTTTTATCGGCCTAATTTTTTTTTATCAATTTGAATGTTTATTATGTCTCTAACATTTTTCTCCCGCTTCCATGCAACTGATTATCCTCCGTTGCCCTTAGGTCAAACCATAAACCGTATTTCGTTGTTAAATAATGATCAAGTCTAACACTGTGAAGATGTAGATCTTTTGACACAAGGTCAAACTGTTGGATTTCTACACCCTACACCTCCAAACAGTTTCTTATTTCATCAAAATGCTGATAAGGTTTAAGCCCGCTAGCGTAGATTTGGTTAGGGGTACCCCCCAATTGTACATTGCACTTTAGTTATTTAGGATTAAAAAAAAATTTTCAGTTTGTCTTTCGAATGGTTTTTTCATTTTCCACACGCAATAAATACCTTTAAGCGATCTTGCTTTGACACTAAAACAAAATTCCCTATAGTGTCTGCCCTGCTTTTAGGATATTAGAATGAAAAATCACTCTTTCGTAATATATTGGGTAATTTTGACTGATATTTTGCTCGATCAGCCTCGCTTTGTTAGGGTTGCTAACGATGTCCCAAAATCTAACGAGATGTCAGAAATGCTGTACTTTGCTTCGGTGTCTGTAGATAAATAACATTTTTTGTAGTCATTAAAAGTTAGTTCATTGACAAACTGTCTTTTAATGCACCTTGAAAGTATGGGGCATGCGCTTTTAACCAACTCAAAATCTAGGGGTATGAAAAAGCGATTCCATCGCATAACTTACGGCTACCAAACCTTTTTTCCTCTTTAGCATCTCCACGCCTATTCTATTTTTAGTGCTTCTTCATTTCGATTCCTTGAAAAAGCAAGATCAGCCCTTTCATTCTCGGGTTTGCCATAGATCAGAATAGGTTAAAAAAATGTCTGCATTGTGTAAAGAAAATAACTTCTTGCCCCTCAAGTTTATAGAAATTTTCTTAACGATTGCCCGCCCTAGATTCTTTTACAACCGTCCTGTTGGGGGCCCGTTGTTTGAAATGAGTTCTATTTTGAAAGTAAGACGCGCAGAGCCTGGGACAATCACTTCATCCGCTCCTAGGTCCCGGAAATTTAACAGTAAGAATTTGATCTGCATCAAAGTAGATGGATTAAATTTTGGAACAGTAATATTCCGTTTATTTCCCTTCACGCCACGGGGCCCCTTTCAGTCCTTCTATACGGGTTAAGAATCGAGCCATATATTTGTGACATTTTTATAAAACCAAAATAAAAAGTTAATTATTTAAAAATATGGCAGGCATTGATTTTGGAGAAATTTTGATATTCGTGATCTGGAGACGACATGAGTGATTCCCGTTGGGAGCAGGCATCGCACAGCGCTCTCATTGCATGATGAATTAGAAGGGGCGCAAAGACGTGAATTAACAGAAAGTAAGGTCAATCATATACCAAAATTTAGGACTAGAACCTCCCCAAACTATATACCCTGATGATTTTTAAATAAAAGATAACCATTTGTATGTAAAAAACGACAAAGGAGAACTTGTTCAGCTTACGCATAAACGAGACCCATCAAGGTTTGTAGGCGCAGATACAATTAGACAAAGGCTCAGTACAAGCGAGCGAAATCGCCTTAGCTTTACTAAACCAAAATTAGATCCGGAGGAAGTTGCCCAAACTTCAAAACATACAACAAGAACTCCCAACAGATA
>CM031628.1:39070569-39093069 GCA_018398815.1 Conus ventricosus
CTTTTTCAAAAAAACCCCCTAACATTGTGAAATGTAAATCTTTAGACACAAGGTCTACTTTTGGACTTCTACACCTCCCCCCCCCAAACAGTTTTCTTATTTCATAAAAATGCTAAAGGTTAAGCCCGCACTAATTTGGTTAGACTACCCCAATCGAACATTGACTTTCGTTATTTTTGGTTTAAAAAAAACTTTTCACTTTCCTTTTTTGAACGGTTCTCATTTTTCGCACAGCAATAAAATACCTTTAAGCGATCTTGCTGCGACCTAAAACAAAAATTTCCATATAGTGTCGCCCTGCTTCGGGGATATGTTGTATGATGAATCCTCTTTCGAAATATATTACTAATTCGCTCATTTGGGCCCAATCACCTTTTCTAAATTAAGTTGCTAAAAACGTCAAACTAAAACAAATGTCAAAATGCTGTACTTTGCCCCGGTGCTGATATTTGATAACGCGTTTTGTATTCATTAAAATTAGTTCATATGACATCGTTTTTTATGCTCCTTGAAAGTCGGCGCAGCGCTTTTAAAACCCAAAAAAATTAAAGGGGAATGGAAAAGCGTTTTCCCAAAACGCAAACTTTACGGCTACATCTTTTTGTTGTTTTAGCACTGCAGCGTCTATTCTTGTTTTAGGCCTCACATTTTAAAATTCCTTGAAACCAAGATCACCCTTTCTTTCCCTTACCCATAGATCAAATAGGTAAAAATAGTCGCATTGTGTAAGAAAAAATTTCTTGCCCCCAAGTTTTAAGAAATTTTCTTAACGATTGCCCGCCCCAGACTGGCAACTGCCTGTTGGGTCTGTGTTGAATCGAGCCCTTTGAAAGTAAGACCGCAGAGCCGGGCACAATCAGTCATTTGCTCCTAGGTGGGGGAAATTTGACAGTAAGAATTTGATCCGCATCAATAGTAGAGGGATTATTTGAACGAAATAGTCCCTTTTTTCCCTTCACGCCAAGGGGGTTTTTTCAGTTTCTATCGGGTCAAAACGACCATGTCGTTTTTGGCATTTTTATAAAGAAAAAAAAAAAGTTAATTATTTAAAAACGGGCGGAATTGAAGGCGAAAAAATTTATATGTTTTTATCGGAACGACGGGAAATGATCCCTTTGAAAACAGCACGCTAAACCTCTAAATCAGCGTGAAAAAACAAAAAGTACGTCGAGCATTTTACAAAAGTTTAGTCAAAAACCTCCCGAATTTATAGACCCAAATGATTTTAAATTTAAAGATGGTCATTGTTTGTAAAAAACGCCAGGGCAACTTGTTCGGCTTACAACTAAACCCAAACCCCATCAAAGTTTTTAGCTGGGGGTTAAAAATTAAAATAGACTCAGGTGAAAGATCAAAATCGCCTTGCATTGCTAGACCAAAATTTAAGGCGAGGCATTTTGCAAAACTTAAAAACACACTAAAAGAACCCCACAGATAACCAAATGCAAAAAAGAACTTAAAATTAAATCAATCAGCAGGCGAATAATAAATAAAATAAAGCAAAACCAGTTTTTCAGAAGAAACAGCGTTAAAACAATTAATGATTCCCATTCCTATGCGAGAACAACGGCCCTTGATCATGCTTTAAGAACCATTAGAGGAATTTAAAACAAACAATTTAGAAACCTAGGTGAACTAATGACATAAAAAAGAGAAAAAGAAAAACTCTTTGAGGCTGATACCCCCAACTTAGGGCATGATTTAAAAGAAAGAATAACCCAAAGACTAAAAATCTTAACAAGAAAATCAGCAAACGAGTGCTGTCACAACCGAAAAAATTTACGAACTCAAGTGAGCAAATAAAAAACTACCCAAAAAATTTTAATATAAAGACACACACTAGAAACGAATACAACCTGTTTAGAGAGCAAGGAGTCACATTATAGCGTTATAACACCTTTAGATTTGCAATAAGTACACGGGGGCTTTTACAGGGGTGTGGGGGGCAAAGTTCAGTCCCCTCCGCCGCCATCGCCTAAAAATCATGGAAAAAAACACTTGATCATCTTCAAATTTTTTAAAAAAAATTAGGGGTAAACCCCGGGACGCTTTACCGGGAAATTGGGGGTATTGTAGCGGGCTTTGTCTACTGCAAGCAAAGTATTGGCTTTATGGCCGAGCACTTATGGTCATTAGTTCCGTAATAGTTGGGTTCTTTTTGTAAATAAAGACCAAGTAATCCTAGCCTTAATCCAAGAAAAACGCTGTTTTTTCATATTCCGGGTCATCGCGAACAGACCCCCGGGGCTTTGCTGATCTTCAAGATTTGGGGGTTTGGACTTCGGGAATTAGATGACTTAATCTTGGGGTTTTTGTTTACTGCTTGAATAACTGCTCAGAATTTAGTCTTTTTTCCCACCTCTGTTCATTGCCTGCTTTAAAATTTCTTTATTATATTTATTTTTTCCACCTATCAAGGGTCAGAAGAAAACATTAAAAACCAGGGCCAACACAAAGTCTACTTTCGATCTTGCGTTTTGTAAACTTTTTGGTATTTTTTAATACTTAAAGGGAAAATCAACTGTAGAATTAAGGGCGCCCCAAAATTTTGGGCTAAGTATTGTTTTTTGTGCATAAAAAAACCAAAAGGGAAGGATCAGTTATGCCGATCTTGTTTGTGTTTTGCGAACCTACAAACCCAAACGTAAGTACAAAGAGTCTTTTATTCGTTCTTTCCCGCCTATTTTGGGCCCTTAAATTGTCAAGAAAAATTTTTGTCCATGCTGTTTTATGCTCTTGCTCTAGGGACCCGAGGTGAAAAGCTGTTTCGCTTGAAGAGAAAGAGTGTAAGGAGGATTCCAGTCAAATTTAAACTTTTTTGTCATCCCCAAAAAAAAAGGGGGGCCAGACCCTGATTAAGATCCAACTTTTTTCTAAAGTCCGCTGGGGTTAAATTAATTTTGTTACAGATCCTTTCAAAAGCCTTCATGTCTATTATGTTGCTGAATGGATTAAACGGGTTTTTCATTTGGTAATGGCGCTCGCAGTTCAGTCAAATACGCCCCAAAGGGGAATAAAAATGAAATCTGTACACGACCTCACCAAAAGGGTCAGGGTGATTTAAGTGATCACAACGCACCCACCCCATTGATGCACAAAACACGCAAAGTTTTTAACGGTTCTATAAACTGCATCGGATGACTAAACCACGCTTTCGCGATTAGTCTTTTTTTAAAAGGGGGTTAAGATAGCTCTTCAATGGAGTACTCACCTTTTTTTTGAAAACGACAGTCTGGGGCACAGAAATGTCGAGGGTGTCAGTTGTTATATTTTTTTAAGATTGTATGCGGCCAACAGAATATTTTGCATATATATTTGAAAGCACTCATTTTTAATTTGTTTTTAAAAAAATTTTTTAACAATAACAACCCAAAACCGTCCTTCGTTTTTAGAACATGCTGTTTTAAAACGATTGCGGAACCAAAATGGGCGCGCTCCTGAAATATTCTACAAAGTCGTATGGTTTAATATAACTGCATCCAGGGAAAATAACAAGATTTTAAAAAATTTCCCAAAACAGGGACCAAAAATTTGCCAGTTTAAAAATACCGATAGTTATTACGGGGTTTTGGGTCACAAAAGAAGCTTAATAACTTCGCATTACTCTCAAACTTAAAAATCAAATCTAAAAAAAAAGTTAAAAATTCAAGCCGAAGAAGATCTTACTTTTTTGATAAAAAGCTACTAAAAATTTTGGGTTTACAACTAGCAATCACCCACTCATGGTTTTAGTGTGAGCCAACAAAACTACTTATGAGGGGGGAAAAACCGCTCGATCTTGCATTTCATTATTACTCTATTTCCCTTTTGGATGACTGGCACTGATAAAACTTATATGATGGAAGGGCCCCCAACTTTTTTAAAAAGCTCTTCCGTCAGGGAACGCATATTGCGATTAGGGGAAAAAACAAATTCCCTAATTTTTTCAGTTTAAAAGATTTGTTTTTGGGGGGGTCGGATCATTTAATAAAAAATCAAAGACAAAACGGGGAAAGTCCCCTAAAATGTGATAACCTGCACATTGTTTTTGGGGAAAAAAAAAATAAGTTGTTTCTAAAAAAAGCGCGTGGGGCCCGAATAATCCGGAGTTACTTACGCCGTGAGGTGTAAAACCTTAAATTTTAAAAACCTTGCAGACGTTGCGGACTTTGAACAAAAGGTGAGATAGGCACTTTGTATGGTTTTGAGTACACTAAAGATGGGGGTTTTAAACGCAAAGAGGGTTTACACAACAAAAGGTTTTTCCCAAACAGAACAACTACCAATCTAGAAGCAAATAATTGGCCGTATGAAATAAAAAGTTCGAAAAACCGACCTCAAAGGGGACTTTGAACCATATTTAGAATGGGGAAAAAAAATTTAAATTTATAAGCCCATTTACATATTTTTTGCCGTCAAAAAAGTTTTTAGAAAAGCATTCAACTCTGCCCTTTAATTAAGTCTTATACCGGACATAAAAGTCGAAAAAAATTGAAATAACGCCGATGGGAAAAAACAGTACACCCCACAGAAAAGAAAAAGTTTTAAAAAAAACTTTTACAAATTACAGTTCTTTCCAAGCAGAAAACCAGAGACCGTTCACAATAAAATTTGAAATTTCGGGCTTTAAAGATGTGGAAGGGGGGGGTTGGGCTTAGTGAGACCTTTTAAAAAGGGAAATTAATATTAGCTGGCAAAACTTAGAAGTTTAAAAGTCTTAACGTTACCATCGTCGTTTTTACAATGGCGAGGATATTAAGATCATAAAAACAAGCAAAAAAATCACTGTTGACTTAATATAGAAACAATCTTACAGGACTAAATTGGATTAATCTTACACATTTAGGCCTCATAGGGTTTTATTATACTGAACAAGTTTTGACGGAGAGTATGATAAAAATAATAACTGAATTAGATTAAACTCTGTTATAAAACTATGGAGCAGTTAAACTTTATGACAAAAACTCCTCATTGCTCATTGATTTGTGGGCAGACTGGTTGTGGAAAAACAATATTTATCCTCGACCTGTTACAAACAGTTTATCGTTATAATTTTAATCATATTGTGGTTTTCTGTCCAACACTTAAATGGAACAAAGCATATCATAATAGAAGGTTTATATGGACAGATGATGACATATATTTAGTTAATCCTAGCAATAAACTGAGTGAGTGTTTAGAACAGTTTTATAGACTGTTTGAAGGAACGCAGACACTATTTATTATAGATGACTGTTCAGCAGAAAGAGACATAGTTAAAAAGAGAAACACTTTGTCGAAACTAGCTTTCAGCGGAAGACATGCTGGGATAAGTGTGTGGATTTTATGCCAGAAATATAACTCGTTTTAAAAGACTTTAGAGAACAGTTAAAGACTGTAGTTTTATTTCACATGAAAGACAGAGACTCATTTGAAGAATGTTTGCGCGAAATGATGTTATTGAAAATGATCAGGAAAAACATAGGATTAAACAAAAACTGAAATCTGAAAAGTTTAGTAAATTAGTATTGAAAACGGATAACCCTACACAGTATGTTTGTTTGTAGATAATCGTTATTTTTTGGTTATTGAAGTCTTACTTGTCAGAGAACAGGGAAATACCAATCCTGGGTTACTTTCGCCCGAAACTGGGTGAGGGCGGAAGTGGCCCAGGATTGGTATTTCCCTGTTCTCTTGTGTGTGTGTGACAGCATACTTCAGTTCAAACGTGTGCGTCCTACTGTGACAGAACATGTGTACAATGACCCTCCTCTCTGTCTGTATAAAATTCTTAATATACAAATATCTCCACATTTCATTTTGTGAAGATGCTTAAAAAATATCTTTAGCAAATCTTGAAGAGTTGGTTTCCTGAAAGATAGAAGTTTGCCGCGTGGAGGTTATTAGGTATATCCCACAAAGTTTTCTTAGGACAAAATTCACATAAAAAACATAATGCACTTGAGAATTGTTGAAAAGGACAAAATTAACATAAAGAACACAATACCCTCGGGAGTTGTTGAAAAGGACAAAATTCACAGAAAGAACACGATACACCCGGGAATTGTGAAAAGGACAAAATTCACATAGCGAACACAAAACACTCGGGAATTGTTGAAAAGGACAAAATTCACAGAAAGAACACAATACACTCGGGAATTGTCGAAAAGGACAAAATTCACATAAAGAATACAATACACTCAGGAATTGTTGAAAAGGACAAAATTCACAGAAAGAACACAATACACTCGGGAATTGTTGAAAAGGACAAAATTCACATAAAAAACACAATACACTCGGGAATTGTTGAAAAGGACAAAATCCACATAAAGAATAACAATACACTCAGTAATTGTTGAAAAGGACAAAATTCACATAAAGAACACAATACACTCGGGAATTGTTGAAAAGGACAAATTTCACATAAAGAATACAATACACTCAGGAATTGTTGATAAGGACAAAATTCACCGAAAGAACACAATACACTCGGGAATTGTTGAAAAGGACAAAATTCGCAGAAAGAATACAATACACTCAGGAATTGTTTAAAAGGACAAAATTCACAGAAAGAACACAATACACTCGGGAATTGTTGAAAAGGACAAAATTCCAGAAAGAACACAATACACTCGGGAATTGTTGAAGAGGACAAAATCCACATAAAGAATACAATACACTCAGTAATTGTTGAAAAAGAGAAAATTCACATAAAGAACACAATACACTCGGGAATTGTTGAAAAGGACAAAATTCACATAAAGAATACAATACACTCAGGAATTGTTGATAAGGACAAAATTCACCGAAAGAACACAATACACTCGGGAATTGTTGAAAAGGACAAAATTCACAGAAAGAATACAATACACTCAGGAATTGTTTAAAAGGACAAAATTCACAGAAAGAACACAATACACTCGGGAATTGTTGAAAAGGACAAAATTCACAGAAAGAACACAATACACTCGGGAATTGTTGAAAAGGACAAAATTCACATAAAGAATACAATACACTCAGGAATTGTTGAAAAGGACAAAATTCACAGAAAGAACACAATACACTCGGGAATTGTTTGAAAAGGACAAAAATCACATAAAGAATACAATACACCCAGGAATTGTTGAAAAGGACAAAATTCACTGAAAGAACACAATACACTCGGGAATTGTTGAAAAGGACAAAATTCACATAAAGAATACAATACACTCAGGAATTGTTTAAAAGGACAAAATTCACAGAAAGAACACAATACACTCGGGAATTGTTGAAAAGGACAAAATTCACAGAAAAAACACAATACACTCGGGAATTGTTGAAAAGGACAAATTCACATAAAGAATACAATACACTCAGGAATTGTGTTGAAAAGGACAAAATTCACAGAAAGAACACAATACACTCGGGAATTGTTGAAAAGGACAACATTCACATAAAGAACACATTACACTCAGGAATTGTTGAAAAGGACAAAATTCACAGAAAGAACACAATACACTCAGGAATTGTTGAAAAGGACAAAATTCACCGAAAGAACACAATACACTCGGAATTGTTGAAAAGGACAAAATTCACATAAAGAATACAATACACTCAGGAATTGTTGAAAAGGACAAAATTCACATAAAGAACACAAAACACTCGGGAATTGTTGAAAAGGACAAAATTCACCGAAAGAGCACAATACACTCGGGAATTGTTGAAAAGGACAAAATTCACATAAAGAATACAATACACTCAGGAATTGTTGAAAAGGACAAAATTCACATAAAGAACACAATACACTCGGGAATTGTTGAAAAGGACAAAATTCACATAAAGAATACAATACACTCAGGAATTGTTGAAAAGGACAAAATTCACCGAAAAAAACACAATACACTCGGGAATTGTTGAAAAGGACAAAATTCACATAAAGAATACAATACACTCAGGAATTGTTGAAAAGGACAAAATTCACATAAAGAACACAAAACACTCGGGAATTGTTGAAAAGGACAAAATTCACCGAAAGAACACAATACACTCGGGAATTGTTGAAGAGGACAAAATCCACATAAAGAATACAATACACTCAGTAATTGTTGAAAAGGACAAAATTCACATAAAGAACACAATACACTCGGGAATTGTTGAAAAGGACAAAATTCACATAAAGAATACAATACACTCAGGAATTGTTGATAAGGACAAAATTCACCGAAAGAACACAATACACTCGGGAATTGTTGAAAAGGACAAAATTCACAGAAAGAATACAATACACTCAGGAATTGTTTAAAAGGACAAAATTCACCGAAAGAACACAATACACTCGGGATTGTTGAAAAGGACAAAATTCACAGAAAGAACACAATACACTCGGGAATTGTTGAAAAGGACAAAATTCACAGAAAGATTACAATACACTCAGGAATTGTTGAAAAGGACAAAATTCACAGAAAGAACACAATACACTCGGGAATTGTTGAAAAGGACAAAATTCACATAAAGAACACAATACACTAGGAATTGTTGAAAAGGACAAAATTCACATAAAGAATACAATATACTCAGGAATTGTTGAAAAGGACAAAATTCACTGAAAGAACACAATACACTCGGGAATTTTTGAAAAGGACAAAATTCACAGAAAGAACACAATACACTCGGGAATTGTTGAAAAGGACAAAATTCACATAAAGAATACAATACACTCAGGAATTGTTGAAAAGGACAAAATTCACCGAAAGAACACAATACACTCGGGAATTGTTGAAAAGGACAAAATTCACATAAAGAATACAATACACTCAGGAATTGTTGAAAAGGACAAATTCACATAAAGAATACAATACACTCGGGAATTGTTGAAAAGGGGGCTATTTACAGGCAGTCACATGTTTCACGACATGCTTCAGCTCAGAATGATACACTGCCGTGACAGAAACGTGCACACGTGCACAATGTAGCTTCTGTCTCTGACCTATTTTCATCATTCGTCATTTTGTGAAACTGCGAATCAAACATCCTTACAGGCTAGTTATTTACAATTTGTTTAGAATCACTATTTTGATTTCTTGAACAGTGTTGTGCTGCTCAAAAAGAAAATGCATGAAACTTTTCGATTAAATATGTACACGTGAATGTCAACATCACTTTGTAAACCAAAAATGGCAAATGTTGAACGTGGTCAAGTAAAATTCCACGACTTTCAACAACAACAAAAAAAAAAAAGAAGGAGATTCCAGGCATTTTACAAACTCAACCGACTGTCAGGTGGGTGGTGGGAACCAGAGGCGCGACAAGCAGCCAGCTTGCCCGGGCTGCTGGCAGGTACACGCTGTCCACTCATTTTTTTGGAGAGTGGAATGGCAAGGGTAAACGAGGAGGGTGGGATGGCAAGGGTAAACGAGGAGGGTGGAATGGTAAGGGTAAACGAGGAGGGTGGAATGGTAAGGGTAAACGAGGAGGGTGGAATGGTAAGGGTAAACGAGGAGGGTGGAATGGTAAGGGTAAACGAGGAGGGTGGAATGGTAAGGGTAAACGAGGAGGGTGGAATGGCAAGGGTAAACGAGGAGGGTGGATGGTAAGGGTAAACGAGGAGGGTGGAATGGTAAGGGTAAACGAGGAGGGTGGAATGCTAAGGGTAAACGAGGAGGGTGGAGTGGCAAGGGTAAACGAGGAGGGTGGAATGGTAAGGGTAAACGAGGAGGGTGGAGTGGTAAGGGTAAACGAGGAGGGTGGGATGGCAAGGGTAAACGAGGAGGGTGGAATGGTAAGGGTAAACGAGGAGGGTGGAGTGGTAAGGGTAAACGAGGAGGGTGGAGTGGTAAGGGTAAACGAGGAGGGTGGAATGGTAAGGGTAAACGAGGAGGGTGGAATGGCAAGGGTAAACGAGGAGGGTGGAATGGCAAGGTAAACGAGGAGGGTGGAGTGGTAAGGGTAAACGAGGAGGGTGGAATGGTAAGGGTAAACGAGGAGGGTGGAATGGCAAGGGTAAACGAGGAGGGTGGAATGGTAAGGGTAAACGAGGAGGGTGGAGTGGTAAGGGTAACGAGGAGGGTGGAATGGCAAGGGTAAACGAGGAGGGTGGAATGGCAAGGGTAAACGAGGAGGGTGGAGTGGCAAGGGTAAACGAGGAGGTGGAATGGTAAGGGTAAACGAGGAGGGTGGAGTGGTAAGGGTAAACGAGGAGGGTGGAATGGTAAGGGTAAACGAGGAGGGTGGAGTGGCAAGGGTAAACGAGGAGGGTGGAGTGGCAAGGGTAAACGAGGAGGGTGGAGTGGCAAGGGTAAACGAGGAGGGTGGAATGGTGTGGGTAAACGAGGAGGGTGGAATGGTAAGGGTAAACGAGGAGGGTGGGATGGCGAGGGGGGAGGATTTGTTGGGGGTATGAAAGGGGAACATGGGCGAACACAAGTATAGTGCTATCAAAGATAAACTGTAGTTAACCTTGCTTTAATGTTTCCTTTTTTTTACACACAGACATGATCACCTGCTCTGCCGCTGTCTTAACGTCAGTTAATCTTTCAGCCTCATCATTCATTCAATTTTGTTGACAGCCCATATCCATTTGAAAACTGGCTGCGAAACGGTCGGAAAGAAACAGGTTGGTGTGATCGACGTTATTTCCATTGCTCATGAACTAGTGCGAGTATGCAGAACTTGGGCCATTGAAAGTTAGCCTGTCTTGTTGACTGCTCCAATGTGACTGTACTGTGTCTCAGGGTCGTCGGAAGACTCCATGGGGGAGGAGGTCTGTGGAAATTCAGAGCGTTGTACACGTCATGAACATCGGCCGTGGACGTCACTTCCTGAAAAAAAAATGGCGTGTTTTGTTTCAACGTTTCTGTCCACCGAAATGTGTTTCAAATGCTCGAGATAAAACATGGCATCTGTAGAATTTGACTCACGTGAGTAATTCATCTTTGGAGTAGTATATGTAATGGACAACAATGAACCAATTTCATCGGCGTAAAGCCTGCTTTAGTTATATAAAAAAAAAGAAGAAAATAACAGAAAGATAAGAGAGTAGACCAAACTTTTTGAGTTTTGTTTTTCAATTTCTTTCTTCTATAATTAATGTGAATCATATACATTGTCTACCAAATGCTAAAAAAAAAAAAAAAAAAAAAAATATTTTCAATATGGCCAGAATAGCTCAGTGGCAGAGCGCCGGACTCGTAATCTTGGTGATCCTGGGGTTGCGGGTTCGAATCTCCACCGGGCCTTTCCGGTACAGGGGGATTTTTTTCCCTCAGAGTTAACATTGGTTCTGACTCCATTCCCCATACAGTCCTTCGAATGAGACTGTAAACCGAGGTTCACGTGTGTGAATGCACGTATAACATCTTGCACACACGTAAAATCCCATCACCAACTTTCGGAAGAGAGGCCAGTTTGGCCGTTGGTATGGATGACACGTTACACATAGCAAGCACCGCGCATGAGAAATGGAAAGAATGAAGGAATTAAGGAAACTGAGTGAACGATATAGAACGATATTGACTAGATGACACGGGTAACGACTGAATGATACGCCAGCCGGCAGCTCTTCAGTCGGCACTACCCAGGTAGGCAGCCCGTTGTGTAAACGAGTGTGGATTGTAAAGCCCTTAGAGCTTGGTCTCTAGCCGAGGATAGGCGCTATATAAGTATTCATGATAATAATAGTAATTATTATTCATAACATTGTAGGAAAACTGATAAAGAACAAACGAGAGCTTGAGTCATTTTGCGAAAGGATAGTAGATTTACGTTTGATAGAAAACTTACCTTACCTAGCAGGGGAGATGAATCCACCATCCCACCAGACAAACAAAATGTGTAAAAACGTTGCATCCTCAACGCTCAGTCAGTTAAACATGAATAAACCAACTCGTGATCAATCACACACACACACACACGCACGCACGCACGCACGCACGCACGCACGCACGCACGCACGCACGCACGCACGCACGCACGCACACACCTCTTCTCCGACCGCGCCCTATCCATTTTCACACACACACACACACACACACACACACACACACACACACACACACACACACCCCACACACACACACACACACCAAAACCTCCCCTGACAAAACTACAAATAATGCTCTTCAAAGACGATAAATGAATTTATGTACAAATCAAGTAAAAAATAAATAAATAAATAAAAAAATAAATAAATAAACTGCTGTGTTTCTTTAGCACCCTAGTTACCTACATTGGATGGTCTCCCTTGACCTTGAGGAGTCACGTTTTCGTAGTCGGCACCTGTTCAAATCAGTCCAATGAGGTCTGTGTAGTGCTCAGACAAAAAGAATCCTACTGTGTCAACAAACGTCATGTACATGCGCGAACACACACACACACACACACACACACACACACACACACACACACACACACACACACACACACACACATTTCACAGAGAATCATGAGCAATCGGAACGTAAGTCAGGCATTTGAGCAACATGTTCAGAGAGACACCCAGCTTCAACACTTTTATATGAAATGTCAAAATCAACACCAAAGCCATTATCTCCTCGACAAAAATGTGCTAGGGAAATAGTACTTACTGGGAATACAGATTGAAAAAAAACGACAAACAGCTTACAGTGACAAGTGAAAACTTTTTTCTTTATTTTTTAGCCTCAGAATGTGCTGGTTTATGAGCGGGAAAAGCGGGGGGCGGGATGGGGGGGAGGGGGGGGGGGGTTTAAAGGAAAAGCCAACTGTTTAAGAGACGGGCTACAGTGCCAGCAGTGAGTGTCTGGACTTTGAGCAATGCCAGAAATGAAGCGTCGTTCTTCACACTGGTCCAGGTTCCCTCTGGGGGACTGTGGACAAGTCCACGTAAAACACGGGCCTAACCCGCCCCCCCCCCCCCTCTCTCTCTCCTCACCTCCAACCCCACCCCCCATCCCCCTCCCCATCTTCCCCCACACCCTTTGGCACCAAACACATCGGGTTTATTTTAAAAGAAGAAATGCAGACAAGTCGCTCCTCGCATTGGCACAACGTGCCACTTCCTTCTGGTCTTGACACACTCCGAGGACCTTACACGATGAGATCTAAGCCTCTCTGTACTTAGCTTCCCCCACCCCCCCCTCTACCCCCTCCCCCATGTAACCCCCACCTTCTACCTCCTCCACCTTGCTACCACACATACTGTGGAGTTCAAGCAATGAAAGGTATAAGCGGTCGATTTTTGCATTGATTCAACTTACTTCTTCCAACTGATCCTAAATACGGAGTGGACTTTGAACAATTAAAACACAAGACGTAGCTCTTAACATTGGTACATCTCACCACCCTCTTTGGTTTGATTCGTAAATAATGGAGTGGATTTTGAACAATAACATTAAAAAAATGTAGCTCTTAACATTGGTATATCTCACCACCCTCTTGTTTTATTCGTAAATGTAGAGTGGACTTTGAACAGTAACATAAAAAACGTAGCTGTTAACATTGGTACATCTCACCGCCTTCTTTGCTGATATTTGCAGACTAGATACTAAACAAAAGATAAACTCCTCTCTTTGAACAGTGAGCTAACGTACCTTCCTCCCACCAGTCCATCCTCCCCATTACCTCTGTGTTTAAGCATTTCTTTATTGATCGATGGTGTGTACATGAACAAATTATTGAACTAAAGCGGCAACACTGTTTTAGAGTGTTGGAACTTGCTTGATGTGAGACGTAAACATTTCGCGAAAACCTTGTTCAGAGATGTCCCGCTTGGTGTGTTCTTTGAATTTCTGAAAGAGATCAACATTTTTCATCTGATCAAGATTTTACAGAAGAAGGATTTTAAACAAAAATCTCCGATGTGTTTTTAGGTGTATTTTAAAGGGTTGTATGAATGAGGTTTTTTGGGTTTTTTTGTTTGTGTGGATGACTTGTGAGTAGACTTCAACGCGGTGGTAGCCCTGATATGGCCCTTTGCGATCGGCTGGGCTTATAAGCAACATCACCTTACCTAAGTAGCAACAAGCAACAGCTTAAGGTGTGCTCAGTGACGAAAACATGCACAACAATAATTCCTCTTCCTTCCATTCTGGCTCTCACATCGGACTTTCCAGGGTCTGAAGACACGGGGCCCTGAAGACACAGGGTCTGAAGACACAGGTTTCCCGGGGTACACCTTCGTCTGTTGACTTCACGGCGCCTGTTTTGTTTCTTGACCTGCGCGTAGAGCTGACCTTCACCTTCCCTCCTTTAGGACGGCGAGGTTGCTCCCCTGAGAGTTCTCCTTCTTTCTCTTCTTCTTCTGAACTTGACGTACGTGTCTTCGGCCGACAGTTTTTCCCCCTTGGGCCTCGTCCGGATCAGCGTGGGACTCAAGTTGGGTTTTGGGGAGCGATTCAGACCCGGGTTGTTGATGCTGTTGGGCTGAGGGTTTCCGCCAGGGTCTGGTTTCATGACGACTGCATACACGTTCTCCACCGGGGGCTGGGGCTTTGAGCTTGAGGTGGAATGCATTGTCTACTCCGTCAACTGTGGTGTACAACCCCGGGGCGACATCCTGCCCGGATGGAAAGATCGCGGGACGTCCCGGGTTTGGGGCTGTAGATTGAGGTCATTCACATCACGTGGGACTGCAGATCGTTCTGATTGGTTTGGAGGTTGGAACCACGTGACGGTGAGGGAAGAGGGTGTGGGGGTGGTTGAACTCGACATGCTCACACGTAAATCGTTGACGTATTCCACCAAATCTGCAACTGAACAATCGTCATCACCTTAGAAAATTCTTTCTTTTTTTACCGGAAGTATGGAAAGATGTTAAATGGCCATGGCACACAACCGCGCGCGCGCGCCGCGGCCCCACACACACACATACAACAAAAACACACACACACACCACACACACAACACACACCACAACACACACCACACCACACGCACGCACGCACGCCGCACGCACGCACGCACGCACGCACCACGCACCACGCACGCAACACACACACACACACACACCCCCCACACACAACACACAAACACACAAATCATAACAAAAACAGTATTTGTAACTCAAGATTTAACCAAGATAAGTACAGCTGGAGTAGGGCCCCTGTATTTTATGGAGCATTTTTACTTCTTTTTATCATAAACCACATCATACTTTCTAATTCCCTTGGTTTTGTATATCTTAAAACGTACTGCAAAAAAGCTTTGGGATTAAAGAGGAGCAAAGGAAGAGGAAGGAGAAAGATGAAATTGTTAGAGGGGGAAAGGGGGTTAGAAGGGGGTATGACAGAAGCGCGGGGAGGGAGGGGGGTTGAAGCGAATGTAATAAATTTTTACATTTCTCCAGCATGAAAATAAGTCGCCCCCCTCCCCCCCCCCCCCCCCCCCCCCCCCCCCCCCCTCCACCCCCCCCCCCCCCCCCCCCCCGCCAAAAAAACACAACAAAAAGAACCCCCGGTCGTCGATCAATTCCCCATAACTAAAACGCTATACAACAAGCCACTAATCCATCAGGGATCTGTGCTTCAGAGAAGAGAGAGAGAGAGAGAGAGAGAGGGGAGAGAGAGAGAGACAGACAGACAACAGACAGACAGACGACAACAGCACCGACAGACAGACAAAAAACAGACAGCCAGACAGACATCAGAGACATCGATGACGAGAGAAAAGAAGATTTGCAAACACAAATCATTCCAACACACATACATCATACATACACACACATGCCTGCATCACTACAAAAACATACATACTACATACACACATCATAATCTCATACATCATTACATAATTACATATACTATATACATACTTACTTTCTTACCCCTTCGCACTTACGTGCTTACTTCTACTTGCTTGCTACTTACCCCCTCGTTATCACTTATTTATTTACCTTACCCTTTCATAGGGTTAAACAGATAAAACCCATGGAAGACGAAAAGCTAGACAAAGGGAGACAGATAGACAGACGCAGACACAGAATAGATAGGCAAGCATTAGACAGGTTAGGTTTCTTTCAGATAACGTCCACACAAAAAAGGGAAAAAAAAAAAGCCTACCGACGTTTCTGTGTGATGCACCCCGGTCTGTAGATCTGGCATTACCTTTCTGTGAACCTGGAACACACACACACACACACACACACACACACACACACACACACACACCACACACACACACGCACGCCACACACACACACACACACACAACACACACACCACACACACACACACACACGCACACACACACACACAAACACACACACACACACACACACACACCACACCACACACACACACACACACACACACACACACAACACACACACACAGGCTACTGCTATAACAGACACGTTGGTCAGAGAGACATCTGCAGATCCATACAGCCAAGATGTACCTGACTTCCTCTGTGCTAATTTGCCATAGTCACGTCAACTACCTCATGCTGACACCTTCTACCACATACCCACTCGTCTTTATATCATCCAAATCTTCCCTCACATACACATTTATCGCTTTGTTTCAAATATTTCATCCTGCCCATCCCTCATATACATTCACCGTTTTAGACCAAGTACTGTATTTTGCTGAACAAGTAAGTAGTGGGGGGAAAACAAGTGCAGGTTAACAATTCTTCCATCATTATAATAATGACTGGGCAAAGATTTGAAATTTGAAGAGAAAAAAATGTGAAGAAAATGGGGAAATATAGTTTATAAATGTGAAAACCCTTCACTAGCTGCATGAGGGAACCATCACAATCCCTCTTGAAGGCAGATTTATAGGTATTGCCTGCTCCTAGGCCTTTCGTCCGCTGGATCGGACTCATCAGGGAGACACGGCTGATTGTGTCTGTGCTCTTGGTGTCAAATAGAGACACACCACAGTCCGTAATTCTGTGGTGTTCTCTCACCACCAAGGGTTCAAAAAAGAACCCAACAGCACCCCCAAAGCAGCCAGCGAAAGGTAGAAAATACTGTAGTTTGACCATCCTTCATGTACATTCTCTGCTTGATAGACTACTACTTCGTCCTGCCCATCCTTCATATATATTCATTGTTTTCTATCAAATACGTCATCCTGACCATCCCTCATATGTATTCATTGTTTTCTATCAAATACTTAATTCATCTTGACCCTCCCTCATATGTATTCATTGTTTTCTATCAAATACTTAATTCATCTTGACCATCCCTCATATGTATTCATTGTTTTCTATCAAATACTTAATTCATCTTGACCATCCCTCATATGTATTCATTGTTTTCTATCAAATACTTAATTCATCTTGACCATCCCTCAGATATGTTCATTGTTTTCTATCAAATACTTCATCCTGACCATCCCTCATGTATATTCATTGTTTTCTTCAAATACGTCATCCTGACCATCTCTCATACATATTCATTATTTTCTATCAAATGCTTTATCCTGACCTTCCCTTATATATGTTTATTGTTTTCTATCAAATACGTCATCTTCACCATCCCTCATATATGTTCATTGTTTTTCTATCAAATGCTTCATCCTGACCATCCCTTATATATGTTCATTGTTTTCTATCAAATACTTTATCCTACCACCCCTCCCAACCCATCTCCACCCTTCATTGCAGAGTTTGAAATCTTTCCTAAACCTCACTATCAAAACAAATTTGAAAAGTTATTGATAACACACCACCAAGAAACGTAGACAAACACGACGCGTTTCAACCTCTGAGGTCTTCTTCAGGCAAGACACACAACACCCAGGACAAGGAAACTGAACGACCAATCACTTTCCTTCGTTCCATTCAGCGCAAGATAGGCGTGGAATGAAAACGAGGCTGTCAGGAAGGAGACCATGTGTCAGTCGAGGTAGTAATGACGATGATGTTACCGATAGGAATAATGATAATAATAATAATGATAACAACGATAATAATAATAATAATGATGACAATAATAATGATAATATTTATAATAATAACAATAATGATGATAATAATTATAATAATAATGGTGATAATGGCAGTGCGTTATCAATAACTTTTCCAATTTGTTTAAATTTCCGCCTGCAGTCGTCTCTCCCTGTGCAACAATATCTCACTATCAGAAGCCTTTAACCAACCTTTCCGTCGTTTGACGATGACGACGATGACGGCAATGACGACGATGACGATGACTAGTAGCATTACAGAGATCACTCCTGCGATGAGAGCCGTGAGTGTGCTGCCATCCTGTTCTTCGCCGTTGGTGGTGGAGGGAGCTGTAGGGGTCCATGGAATGTAGGAGGTTGTGCTGCTGATGACAGCGGGTCTGGTTGTGGATTCTCTTATTGTTGGGTGTCTGGTTGTAGATCCTGACTCTGTTTGAATGTCCCATTGAAAACTTTTCTCTTTCAGGATGGGCAGAGACAGGATATAGGGTGAGAGCGAAAGACACACACACACAACACACTCACGCGCACGCGCGCACGCAGAGAGAGAGAGAGAGAGAGAGAGAGAGAGAGAGAGAGAGAGAGAGAGAGAGAGAGAGAGAGAGAGAGATGAAAGAGTGTAATATGTTTTTGAATCGCAGAAATCTTGCAGTACGGCAAAGGTTACAAAGCAAAGCGAGTTACATCCTTTTTTTCATTTTGCAGTAGAAATGTGAACGGCAATTGATACAGAGCATTTGGACAAGACAAACGTTAACTGTATTCCATTCTTAAAGCCTGGTATGATGGACAAGAAAACACAAATGTTAATGTGTCTTGATTTGATCACAGAAAGGGCCTGGGTGTTGTTGTTTTTTTAGCTGAGGTTGTACCTTTCATGAGCATTAAGACCACTGATTCCAAGCCTAACGTTTATGAAAACATTTCAAAATCTCGGAATACTAATATCTTGCAGATAGTTTTCAGTCAGCAGGAGCGATTTAAATGAATGGTAAGTAGAATACCTATCACTATCAAATAAGGAGCGATTTCTATCACTGTTAATCAAGGAACGATTTAAATGAGCGTTAAGTAGAGTATCCGTCAGATAAGGAATGTTTTAAGAGAACGGTAAGTATAGTATCTATGACTATCAGATGATTTTTTGTACTCCCAGTTCTTAAAGAACAGGCAGTACTTTAGAATGGGAACGAAGAAATGCTGTGTGTGTGTGTGTGTGTGTGTGTGTGTGTGTGTTGTGTGTGTGTGTGTGTGTGTGTGTGTGTGTCCGTGGTCAAAAATGTGTTCCACTCGCTCCAGACAAAACTACTGGGCCGATCTTTCTGAAAATTTGTAACGGCCTGTAACGCTTTTTCTTCTTTATGGAATATCTCAGAAAGTACTTGGCCGATCTTTCTGAAAATTTGTAGGTATGTTCATTATGGGTCACAAATAATGCCCAATGTTTTAGTTTACCGTTATAACCGTTACTAACGGCTGTAACGACCTGTAACGGTTTTTCTTCTTTATGGAATATCTCAGAAAGTACTTGGCCGACCTTTATGAAAATTAGCAGGTATGTTCATTATGGGTCACGGATGATGCCTGATGTTTTAGTTTGCCCCGTTATAGCCGTTACTAACGGTTGTAACGGCTTGCAACGGTTTTTCTTCTTTATGGAATATCTCAGAAAGTACTTGGCCAATTTATAAGCGGTATGGATGATCTTGTGACAAATCGGATCCTCTGTCCATATGTAAGTGATGTAATGCTGAAAATGGATTAAACAACTGTTAAAAACCGTTATTCTGCCGTTATTTCTTATATATAGGTCGATTTTAATGAAATTTGGTATATAGAAAGGTTATCACACACAAATGGCACTTCTATATAGTGTTCCAAAATTTGACCGTTAAAAACCGTTATTCTTGACATATTGTCCAATTTGGATGAAATTTGATATCTACACAGGCTTTAGCCCAGTGAGGACTAAAATACCGGTTTCAAAAGTGTATATCGGTTATATAACCGTTAAACCGTTATTTTGCCGTTATTTTTTATATATTGGTGGGTTTTAATGCAATTTTGTATATAGAAAGGTTATCACACACAAATGGCACTTCCATGCAGTGTTTCAAAATCTGACCGTTAAAAACCGCTATTCTTGACATATTGTCCGATTTGGATGAAATTTGGTATGTACACAGGCTTTAGCCCAGTGAGGACTAAAATATCGGTTTCAAAAGTGTATATCGGTTATATAACCGTTAAACCGTTATTTTGCCGTTATTTTTTTTTATATAGTGGTGGATTTTAATGCAATTTTGTATATAGAAAGGTCATTACACACAAATGGCACTTCCATGCAGTGTTTCAAAATCTGACCGTTAAAAACCGTTATTCTTGACATATTGTCCGATTTGGATGAAATTTGGTATGTACACAGGCTTTAGCCCAGTGAGGACTAAAATACGTTTCAAAAGTGTACATCGGTTAAATAACCGTTAAAACTGTTATTTCGCCTTTATTTCTTATCTCATAAAGTACTTGGCTGATTTATAAGCGGTTTGGAAAACTGGGAGTACGTTTATATGCTTCGCATCTTGTTTTTATTCCAGTCCTGTCTATAACAATCTATTAATAGTTGTTTTAACTCGTTTAGAGAGAGAGAGAGAGAGAGAGAGAGAGAGAGAGAGAGAGAGAGAGAGAGAGTCACACACACACACGCACGCACGCACGCACGCACGCACACACACACACACACACACACGCACACAACACACACGCACCACCGCATGCAGCACGCAGCCACCAGCACGCACCACCACACACACACACACACACACACACAACACACACACACACACACACACCACGCACGACACGCACGCACACACACAGCACGCACGCACCACACACACACACACACACACACACACACACACACACCACACACAACACACACACACACACACACACACACACACAGTACTCACCAAAGTGAATCGGCACAGATGTGTACCAGGCATTTCCACGACGGATCTTGAGAAAGAAGTTAGCTGAGGTGAATACCCCAGATAGACGATAATCATGGAATCTGCACTGAAGTTTCCCATCGTCCATTGACTGAGTATAACTCTTGCTGTCCCAGACCTGGAGAGAGAGAGAGAGAGAGAGAGGAGAGAGAGAGAGAGAGAGAGAGGAGAGAGAGGGGAGAGAGAGAGAGAGAGAGAGAAATACAAAACTGGAAACGCATTGACTTTATTCCACTACGCTTGTCACGATTAAAACAGAGAATGTATCTCAGAACAAACGTGTCATATGCTCATTACTCATAAATCAAATTATGAGTCGACGAACAGACGTAATAGAGCTCTCTGTTTTTAAAAAAAGAAAACAAACTTTTCGAATCAATAGGCCAACATCACATCATTTATACAGATATCACTTAAATGGAAATGAAACGACGCAACCCGGATGTTGCAATGCATGTCAAGATCTATGGTCTCCGACTCTTATCAAAAGTTGGTAGTGTGGAAAAAAAAAAGCGTGTCAGTAAAAGGATCCTGTCGATGTTCTTGTAAAATTTACAGAGTTGTATTGAAGGGCAGGTAAGATAAAACAAAGGAACAGAGTTGTATTGAAGGGCAGGTAAGATAAAACAAAGGAACAGAGTTGTATTGAAGGGCAGGTAAGATAAACAAAGGAACAGAGTTGTATTGAAGGGCAGGTAAGATAAACAAAGGAACAGAGTTGTATTGAAGGGCAGGTAAGATCAAACAAAGGAACAGAGTTGTATTGAAGGGCAGGTAAGATAAAACAAAGGAACAGAGTTGTATTGAAGGGCAGGTAAGATAAAACAAAGGAACAGAGTTGTATTGAAGGGCAGGTAAGATCAAACAAAGGAACAGAGTTGTATTAAGGCAGTAGATAACAAAGGAAGAGTATGAGCAGGTAAGATCAAACAAAGGAACAGAGTTGTATTGAAGGGCAGGTAAGATCAAACAAAGGAACAGAGTTGTATTGAAGGGCAGGTAAGATAAACAAAGGAACAGAGTTGTATTGAAGGGCAGGTAAGATAAAACAAAGGAACAGAGTTGTATTGAAGGGCAGGTAAGATCAAACAAAGGAACAGAGTTGTATTGAAGGGCAGGTAAGATCAAACAAAGGAACAGAGTTGTATTGAAGGGCAGGTAAGATCAAACAAAGGAACAAGAGGACAGACGATTGACAGAATGAACAGAAGAAAAAGAACGCATGTTACATGAGTGAGCGTACTAATGACTCGCACAAATTCGACAGCTTCAAAAAAAAAAAAAAAAATCGGAAATGAAATGAGGTAGGGAACAGTAAACGATAAACAGTAAACAAATGGGGTATGTTTTGCTCCCATAAGGAAACCTAACACAGAGTAACTTTTATTCAAGACTGGCACAGCCTTTTAAACTTGAATAAAGTCAGACAAATACATAGACGAACAATCTAATAGTGGGGGAAAAAAAGAAGAAGAAGAGAGAAAGAAAGAAACCATCCATGACCAGTTCACTAACATCAGACCGATCTGGCTTTCTGCTTCACTCGTCATATATGTTTTACCGTTTGCCTCTTCCATTCATACTTCACACATTATACTCTTTCCGTTTATCTCTACATACATGCCTCACACATGCTGTCAGCGTTTACCTCTTCTACACAT
>CM031628.1:39098069-39100280 GCA_018398815.1 Conus ventricosus
AGAACTTATTTACAATGACTGTGAGAAATAAACCAATCGATCCCTTTTTTCCTCTTCCGGAGGAGTTCCGCGTTGGGCCTGGTCTCGCAGAAGGTGGGTTTTTTTTTTTCTGTCCCAACTTCTGCGCCACCTCAGAGGCAGTGCACCCACGCCGCTCATTCCGACACCCTGTCCACAGCCACAGCCCGGTCGGCCCCGCCGCAGCCCCGGCGCTGGCACCGGCAATCCACAGGGAGCAGTCAATGTTAAGTCGTCAAGAGGCAACCCACCGGAGGAGACACTGCACTGCTGCCGAGTCACTTCGGTGGTGTTCAGTGGCGCCTGTTCTGATCTAACATACGCAGGACACCACCTACTAAGCCCCGTAATGACGACAATAATTGCTTAGTCGCGGAGCCGGCGTGAGTGAGCTCTCCCTCCGGAGGGCGCCACCACGTCCGTCCAACGACAGCCCCCATGGACTCGCCGATACCGGTGACCCCGACGGAACCAAACCAAGGCCACAGACGTGAAGAGGACATCGAAACTGAGGTTACCATGAGAGCAGGGCACGAAGGGCCACAGAATTTGAGACATTTGTTTTCATGCTGATCGATGAGATGAGGGTGATTAAGATGATGCTACGGATTTTCATTCCGGTCTGAGACTACATGACAGGGCTGTACACTACGCTTCCTTCCATAATATATCCCGGCGTCAACCAGGCCCGAGAGATACAGGCACCTGCAATGTTAATGTTGGTTAGGAAATTTGAGCAACACTCTCAGAAACGCATCCATTAAGTGGATGAAACTCGACTGTGTGGTCCCAGTCTTCCCAACTGAGTCCGCAGCAAACTCAACTCTGGGGAGGAGCCGGTCGGGACAGAAGTTGATGCATAGCTTCTTCGGAAACATTTCCCAGTGTAACGCCCCAAGGATTATTAGCCACTATAACACTCCCCAGGGTATTAGGCAACTGAATTCTCCGGTAGGCGACCCTTTTTAGACCATTCTCCTGGTTGTAGTGAGAGTGTGGAGTATTGAGTTCAGTGATATGTGGAGCGGTCCGTCAAGTGTGTGTGTGTGTGTGTGTGTGTGTGTGTGTGCGTGAGTGCGTGCGTGCGTGTGTGCGTGTGTGCGTGCGTGCGTGCGTGTTTGTGTGTGTGAGTGCGTGCGTTCGTGTGTGAGTGCGTGCGTGCGTGCGTGTGTGTGTGTGTGCGTGTGTGTGTGTGTGTGTGTGTGTGTGTGTGTGTGGTGTGTGTGTGTCGAGTGGGTGGTACTCGGTGAGATTTCTGTCTGTATTCTCTCCCCTTGCTTACCAGATTGCCTCATCCGCACATACAGACACGCATCCAGACGGTGAGCGCGTGACACTCTCTGTCTGTCTGTCTGCCTGTCTCTGTCTCTGTCTCTGCCTCTCTCTCTCTCTCTCTCTCTCTCTCTCTCTCTCTCTCTCTCTCTCTCTCTCTCTTTCTCTCTCTCTCTCTCTCTGTCGGTCTCTCTGCCTCGCTGTCTGTCTCTCTCTCTGTCTCGCTGTCTCTCTCTCCTCTCTCTCTTTCTCTCTCTTTCTCGTTCTCTCTCTGTCTCTGTGTCTGTCTCTGTCTCTCCCTGTCTCTCTCTCTCTCTCTCTCTCTCTCTCTCTCTCTCCTCTCTCTCTCTCTCTCTCTCTCTCTCTCCCTGTGTGTGTGTGTGTGTGTGTGTGTGTGTGTGTGTGTGTGTGTGTGTGTGTGTGTGTTTGTGTCGAACGCTGAGCTATCTACAGTCTGATGACACTGGGTAACGCCGGAAACCCGTATCCCCTCTGACATCTCTTTGTCTTCCGCCCGGCACTGCACACTGCTGGTTCAGTATCCTGTCACTCCAGCATTGTCACGACAACGGGTTCTAACTGATGTAACGCGGTTATTCAGCTAACCCCTCTCAAGATGTGGAGGGTTTGATGATGTAGCACGGCTATTCAACTAACCCCTCTCAAGATGTGGAGGGTTTGATGATGTAGCACGGCTATTCAACTAACCCCTCTCAAGGTGTGGAGGGTTTGATGATGTAGCACGGGTATTCAACTAACCCCTCTCAAGATGTGGATGGTTTGATGATGTTGCACGGCTATTCAACTAACCCCTCTCAAGATGTGGAGGGTTTGATGATTTCGGAACGCGCTCGTCCAGCATTCACAGCTTCAGCCAGCATCAAAACAGTCACCGCTGGCTGGTATGGTCGTCCCGTCGCG
>CM031628.1:39105380-39107880 GCA_018398815.1 Conus ventricosus
AGAGAGAGAGAGAGAGAGAGAGAGAGAGAGAGAGGAGAGAGAGAGAGAGAGAGGAGAGAGAGAGAGAGAGAGAGGAGACAGACAGGAAGACAGGAAAAAAAGAAAGAAGACCACTCATGGAGGAGGAGAGGGGGGAGGGGGGGGGGACAAAGAGACGGGACTGAGACAGGAAGAGAATGACAGAGAGAGAGAGAGAGAGAGAGAGAGAGAGAGAGAAGAGAGAGAGAAGAGAGATGAGAGAGAGAGAGAGAGAGAGAGAGAGTGAGAGAGAGAGATGGATAGGAAGGGAGTGAGAGAAAGAGAGAGGAGAGGGAGAGAAGGAGGGAACGTGAATGAGTGAGTGAGTGAAAGAGAGAGAGAGAGAGAGAGGAGAGAGAGGGAGGGGGAAAGGTGGGAGAGAAGGAGTGACAGGCAGACAGACAGGCAGGCAGACAGATAGAGAGAGAGAAACAGGGAAATACAGAAACAGCAAGACAGAGAGACAGACAGGCAGACTCCCTGACCACAAAGTAATTTATTGAGCAGTAAAAACATCGGAGAGAGTGAGAGAGAGAGAGAGAGAGAGAGAAGAGAGAGAGAGAGAGAGAGAGAGCGAGAGAGAGAGGCAGGCAAACAAACAGACAAACAGATAGAGAGAAGCATAGAAACGTTGGCCACAGACAGATAAACCACAAGACAGAACAGAAAGAGAGACAGACAGACAGACAGACAGACAGACAGACAGACAGACAGACAGACAAACAAAATGCTGACAAACAGACATCTAGGCAGACACAAAAAAAGCCAGAGAATAGGGACAGAAGGATAATTACATAGAAAGACGGATAGTTACATAGAAAGACAGAGACAGAGACAGATGTACAAACAGACAGACACACAGACAGACACACAGACATGAAAAACAGACAGACAGACAGACATGAAAGACAGATAGACAGACAGACAGATATGAAAGACAGACAGACAGACAGACATGAAAGACAGATAGACAGACAGACAGACATGAAAGACAGACAGACAGACAGACAGACAGACAGACAGACATGAAAGACATGAAAGACAAAACTGCAAAGGAATGGGGTGGGAGACAGAGAAAGCGAGAGAGAGAGAGAGAGAGAGAGAGAGAGAGAGAGCGAGAGAGAGAGAGAGAGAGAGGAGAGAGAGAGAGGAGAGACGGAGGGAGGAGGGGGCAAGGAGAGAGAGAGAGGGGGGAGGGAGAGAGGGAGGGAGGCGGAGAGAGAGAGAGGTGAAGGTGGGTGAGGCGGGAGACAGGGACCATAATGAACTGTAGCCTATAACCTAATATTAATCATTTACAAAATAATGATAATAATAAATGAAAACCTCGGAACTCCTGCCATGTAGTTTACAACCATCCTCTACGGTAGGTCTTAACAGAAGTGATTTGACTTGGTGACAAGGAGAGAAAAAGGCCACTTGACTTGGAGAGAGAGAGAGAGAGAGAGAGAAGGAAGAGAGGAGAGAGAGAGGAGAGAGAGAGAGAGAGAGGAGAGAGAGAGAGAGAGAGAGAGACTCAACTCACTCAACTCAACTCAACTCAACTCGACTCGATTACAAATAGTTTAATTGCCAAGGCCACCAACCTATCTGCAATGAGGTCAAGAACAAACAAACAAAAAAAGTAGAACACGCACGCGCTCGGTGGTGTATATACTGAAAATTATGAAAGAAAATATGTCCGAAACAAAACGTTCTTCCTGAAATTACTCTGGCATTTGTGTGTTAAATGATAGCAGTTCTTCTGTGTTCGTTTTAGTGCTTCGAAAATGATCATAGCTATAGAGCGAATTATAATGAGCAAGATAGAGAGAGAGAGAGAGGGGGGGGGAGTGAGTGAGAGGGGGGCATTTTTGTGCTTCACAAGAGAGAGAGAGGGGGGGGGGGCGAGTTGTACTTTACAGAGAGAGAGAGAGAGAGAGAGAGAGAGAGAAGGGCAAGTTAAACTTACAAACACACACACACACACACACACACACACACACACACACACACACACACACACACACCACACACACACACACACACACCACACACACACACACACACACACACACACACACACACACACACACACACAGTTTTCCTTCAGAGAGAGAGAGAGAGAGAGAGAGAGAAGAGAGAGAGAGAGAGAGGAGAGAGAGAGAGAGAGAGGAGAGAAGAGAGAGAGAGAGAGAGGTTGTCCTTCATGGGAGAGAAAGCAAGTTGAACTTTAGACAGCCAGCCAGCCAGCCTGTCAGCCAGACAGACAGAAGGACAGAAGGTTCCTACTCACCTGAACACGCAGGCGACAGAACCAACAGACAAAGGAACACTGCTCTTCTCTTCAACGCCATGGCGCTAGACCTTGCCACCCATGATGTTCCTACTACAGTGCCCTGCTGCCAATGCTACTGCTGCCAATGCTACTGCTGCTGCCAATGCTACTGCTGCTGCCAATGTTACTGTGGCGGTCGGCTTTGCTCAGTACTTCGCTGAATGG
>CM031628.1:39118343-39126971 GCA_018398815.1 Conus ventricosus
AAAATGTCTTTGACAAGTCATTAATGTAATGACGGAGGAATTATTAGATGTAATGACGGAGGAATTGTTAGCCTGCACTTGTTTCCCCCTCACTACAAAATTGCTCAACACACACACACACACACACACACACACGTGTGTGTGTGTGTGTGTGTGTGTGTGAGAGAGAGAGAGAGAGAGAGAGAGAGAGAGAGAGAGAGAGAGAGACATACACACAATTGAAGTGAAAAGGCAAAACGAGAAATGTAAACAAATTATATTGCAGTATTTCGAGCCCCTGTTCTATTTCAAGGAGGACAGAGTGTATAGAGTGCCGTCAAAAAAGTGGAGTGACATCAAGGGGGGGGGGGGGGGGACACTAAATGAAAAATTGCGTCATGACAGTGATGTCATCGCCAAGTGACGCAAAGTCTAAAACATCATCCTGCTGTGATCGACGTGACACGAACCGACTCGCTGGCAAAAGACATTCCTGCAATGGCGCACGCTTAACGGAGGAAGGCGCAGAGGCAGGCACAGAGAGAGCGAGAGAGAGCTGGTTGGAGAACGTGATGGAATGGACCCACCTCAGGCTGCCGGAACTCCTGCGAGAAGCAGAGGACAGGCCGCGATGGAGAAGGAGATGGACGGAGTCGTCCCTCGTGTCCCCGCAACGACCACTTGGGGCACGGGAATGAGAAGAAGCTGTGATTACACACACACACACATACACAACGCGAATGGCTTGCCTCGGGAGCATGGAATGGTCCCAGTGGTCACACATGCATAGGTCTACAAGACCTGCAGATGTGTGCGAGTCACTTGCCTACGTGGCAGGCAAACGTTAACGCAACGTTGATTTTGTTGTGGTCGGTCGTAGGTTTCAATCAAATCCTCGAGTTAAACGTTACTTCTACTATACTGCAGTGGGTTAAATAAAGTTGGAGCATTGCTGATAATGCTTCACTGCTTGCTCTCTTTACTTAATTTTCGTCGTTTTTTGTTGTTGTTGTTGTAATTGTTGTTGTTGTTGTTGTTTAATATCAGTAACCATCTCTAGCATCGAGGTTTGTGTTCCGTGCGTACGGGTTTGAAAACAGGTACCACCGAAGGGATGCACGTAGTAGGGCATGCGAACATTATTTGAATGTTGATGTAATGTTTTGATGAGGGATCAAAATTGTCTCCTGCACCGGTGTGTATAGCTGGGGTGTTGTTGTTGACTGTTGCAGAACTACGGTGTACAGCAGCTGCTGCTGTACTACGACAAGCCGGGGCAATGGGAGAGCGTGTACAAGTCCAACAAGGTATGGGAGAAGCTGCCACGTGTACTTAGTGTAGATTCCTGTGTACGAAAGAGTATATTCCTCTCTCTCTCTCTCTCTCTCTCTCTCTCTCTCTCTCTCTCTCTCTCTCTCTCTCTCTCTTTTTTTTGCTTTGAAACTCGGAGTAGGATATTTTTTTTAACACGTTTTGCTGCGATGATTGCGATGAAGATGGAATTTCTGGTAACGTGTGAATGGTTTGTTTTTTGTTTTTTGTTTTTCTTTTCTTAATTTTTAAGGATTTATAATGACTCCGCCGAACAATGCGGGCAAACGAATCACAAAGTAAACCACGACGCGTTTCGACCTCTTAGGTCTTCTTCAGGCAAGATAAACAACACTCAGGACAACGAAAATGAAGAAAGAGAAGAAGAAAAAAATCGACAAAGATAAGTGATTGCTCGTTCTTCGTTTTCATTGCCCTGAGTGTCGTGCATCTTGCCTGAAGAAGACCTGAGGGGTTGAAACGCGTCGTCTTTTGTCTTGAAATTCGTTTGCCCACGTTGTTCGGTGGAGTCTTTATAAATGAGTTTTAATATTTTGTTTTAGATCTCCGCCTGCAGTCGCCTCACTTTGCAACGAAGTGTGAATGTTTGTCTCGTCTTCACTTTAAACGGAGGCTTTCCGGTCCCGTCACAACACGCTGGGAAAACACGTTATCAACATTGAAACGGGCCACAAGCCTTATACGCAACGAACCATTTGTCTTTGTCCTGTCTAAGAAAGAGTGTCATGATTTGTTCTGTGTGGCCCATGGCCGTGGACGTATCTTTGTTCGCTACCGTTCGCCTCTTGTCTAGGGAACATTCTGTGTCTGTTCCGGGCACCTCTTGACTTGGGAAGTTTGGGTTGGGTCTGCGTGCTTCCTCTCTGGGACAGTTGGCTTGTTTCTGGTGTGTGTGTGTGTGTGCGTGTGTGTGTGTGTGTGTGTGTGTGTGTGTGCCTCTTGTCTAGTGAAGTTTGCTTGTTTTTCTGTGCGCTTATTGTCTGGGTACATTTCGTGGTGTGTTCTAAGTACCTCTTGTCTACGGATGATTGTTCTCTGTGCCTCTTGTCTAAGGAAGTTTGTCTCCTGTGCATTTTGTCTAGGGAGGTTTGTTCTATGTGCCGCTTTTCAAGGGAAGTTTGTTCTTTATACCTCTTATCAGTGGACATGTGCTGTACGTGCTTCTTGTGTTTATGTGCCTTTAAACGTAACAGCTCTTTAGAATACTCATTGCTCTTAATTGTGTGGGCCTCTTTAGAGTGGGTGCTTCATCCGAAGATAGTGTCGTGTGATAAATGCCTGCATTTCGCGTGAGAACACGTTGTCGTATCACATCACCTTGGGTCTGTGTAACTGTACACTGATTCGAGGTGAAATACCTATTTCAAAAGAGGCTTACGTGTATTTTGGGCATAAGTCTTGCTTAGCGATTCCTAACGCGTTTCGACCTCTTTGGTCTTCCTCAGGTGAGACACGCATTCGTTTATGTCTCACCTGAGGAAGACCTAAGAGGTCGAAACGCGTTGTGTTTTGTCTTGTGACTCGTTTGTCCACGTTCTCTGGGCGGTTCGCTAACATTTATTTAAGATTTGGCATGTTAAGGTTTTAGAACACTCAACAGTAATCCGACTTTCGAACCTCAAAATTACGTTTCTAATGATTGTTTGGGGCTGTCGGGATTGTTTGGGGCTGTCGGACTAAACCCCTAGCTGATCTTTTAGACTTCCATTCCTCTAAATGGCGTGTAACTGTACATCATTTAGATTTCTCATAATGGCGCGTCACTATATACACCATTTAGATTTCTCATAATGGTTTCTCACTGTACACCAGTCAGATTTCTAAGAATGGCGCGTCACTATATGCACCATTTAGATTGCTCATAATGGCGTGTCACTGTATACACCATTTAAATTGCTCATAATGGCGTGTCACTATATACACCATTTAGATTTATCATTATGGCGTGTCACTATATACACCATTTAGATTTATCATAATGGCGTGTCACTATATACACCGTTTAAATTGCTCATTATGGCGTGTCACTATATACACCCTTTAGATTTCTCATAATGGCGTGTCACTATATACACCGTTTAAATTGCTCATTATGGCGTGTCACTATATACACCATTTAGATTGCTCATTATGGCGTGTCACTATATACACCATTTAGATTTCTCATAATGGCGTGTCACTATATACACCATTTAGATTGCTCATTATGGCGTGTCACTATATACACCATTTAGATTTCTCATAATGGCGTGTCACTATATACACCATTTAGATTTCTCATTATGGCGTGTCACTATATACACCATTTAGATAGCTCATTATGGCGTGTCACTATATACACCATTTAGATTTCTCATTATGGCGTGTCACTATATACACCATTTAGATTTCTCGTTATGGCGTGTCACTACATGCACCATTTAGATTTCTCATCATGGCGTGTCACTATATACACCATTTAGATTTCTCAAAATGGTTGGTCACTGTACACCTGTCAGATTTCTCAAAATGACGTGTCACTATACAACAGTCAGATTTCTCTCAAAATGACGTGTCACTATACAACAGTCAGATTTCTCAAAATGACGTGTCACTATACAACAGTCAGATTTCTCTCAAAATGACGTGTCACTATACAACAGTCAGATTTCTCAAAATGGCGTGTCACTGTACAGTCATCAAACGTCAAAGGTCCATAACTAGAGAGAGAGACAGACAGACAGACAGACAGACAGACAAGCACACAAACAGACAGACAGACAGGAATCGTATTTCTTACATAATTCATTGCAGCTTTCATTTTAATTAACATCGCTATCGTCAAGGCGGATTAAACGAGTTCGTGTTGAGTAGGCCAGCCATTCCGCTTCGTTATATTAATTGCGATCAGCGAAGGGAAGTCAAGCACGGCATCAAGCGGCCCGCCAGGCGAGCTACAAGTCTCAAGTCATGCAGGGACCGTAGGCAGGTGCGCGCAGAGCTTCACGTAGTTTCGTGACGCAGCGTGCCCAGTTTTGTCTCCTGGATGCCCCTTGAAAATGGCAAACTTCGTTGTTGTTGTTGTTGTTGTTGTTGTTCTTGTTGTTTTCATTGAAAGCTTGTCGAATAGCGCGAGCCTGAAATCGTCTGAAAGCGCGAGTTTGATGCCCCAAATGAGCGAATGTTAAAAGTCCTGTCATTTTTTTTTTTACCCCAGGACTCCCTATATCTCTGTGTGCGTTTTGTGTGTGTGTGTGTGTGTGTGTGTGTTGTGTTGTGTTGTGTTGTGGTGTGGTGTGGTGTGGTGTGGTGTGGTGTGGTATGGTGTTTGTGTGGTGTGGTGTGGTGTGGTGTGGTGTGGTGTGGTGTGGTGGTGTGTGCGTGTGTGTGTGTGTGTGTGTGTGTGTGTGTGTGTGTGTGTGTGTGTGTGTGTGTGTTTTAAAATGTGTTGTGCGTGGAAGTGTCAGTGTACGCAGTATGTTACGTTCAGAGCCGGAGGAAAGATTTCCTTTCGTACAAAACGCTTCTTTCCGTCAGACGTCAAAAGAGATTCCGTTGCAAAAAAAATGTAGAGGATACACCAACATGGCAAGGAAACATATACAATACACCAAAGATCAATCAGTGTGCAAGGAAACATATACAATACACCAAAGATCAATCAGTGTGCAAGGAAACATATACAATACACCAAAGATCAATCAATGTGCAAGGAAACATATACAATACACCAAAGATCAATCAGTGTGCAAGGAAACATATACAATACACCAAAGATCAATCAGTGTGCAAGGAAACATATACAATACACCAAAGATCAATCAGTGTGCAAGGAAACATACAATACACCAAAGATCAATCAGTGTGCAAGGAAACATATACAATACACCAAAGATCAATCAGTGTGCAAGGAAACATATGCAATACACCAAAGATCAATCAATGTGCAAGGAAACATATACAATACACCAAAGATCAATCAGTGTGCAAGGAAACATATACAGTACACCAAAGATCAATCAATTTGCAAGGAAACATATACAATACACCAAAGATGAATCAATGTGCAAGGAAACATATACAATACACCAAAGATGAATCAATGTACAAGGAAACATATACAATACACCAAAGATGAATCAATGTGCAAGGAAACATAATACAATACACCAAAGATCAATCAATGTGCAAGGAAACATATACAATACACCAAAGATCAATCAATGTGCGAGGAAACATATACAATACACCAAAGATCAATCAATGTGCAAGGAAACATATACAGTACACCAAAGATCAATCAGTGTGCAAGGAAACATACACCAAAGATGAATCAATGTGCAAGGAAACATATACAATACACCAAAGATGAATCAATGTGCAAGGAAACATATACAATACACCAAAGATCAATCAATGTGCAAGGAAATATATACAATACACCAAAGATCAATCAATGTGCAAGGAAACATATACAATGCACCAAAGATCAATCAATGTGCAAGGAAACATATACAGTACACCAAAGATCAATCAATGTGCAAGGAAACATACACCAAAGATCAATCAATGTGCAAGGAAACATATACAATACACCAAAGATCAATCAATGTGCAAGGAAACATATACAGTACACCAAAGATCAATCAATGTGCAAGGAAACGTACACCAAAGATCAATCAATGTGCAAGGAAACATACACCAAAGATCAATCAATGTGCAAGGAAACATATACAAAACACCAAAGATCAATGAATGTGCAAGGAAACATACACCAAAGATCAATCAATGTGCAAGGAAACATACACCAAAGATCAATCAATGTGCAAGGAAACATATACAATACACCAAAGATCAATCAATGTGCAAGGAAACATATACAATACACCAAAGATGAATCAATGTGCAAGGAAACATATACAATACACCAAAGATCAATGTGCAAGGAAACATATACAATACACCAAAGATCAATCAATGTGCAAGGAAACATACAATACACCAAAGATCAATCAATGTGCAAGGAAACATATACAATACACCAAAGATCAATCAATGTGCAAGGAAACATATACAATACACCAAAGATGAATCAATGTGCAAGGAAACATATACAATACACCAAAGATGAATCAATGTGCAAGGAAACATATACAATACACCAAAGATGAATCAATGTGCAAGGAAACATATACAATACACCAAAGATGAATCAGTCAGCTGCAATATTATTCACAGACAGCTGGTGTGCAAAAAGAGGGTACACACGGAAATCCTTTCACGTCAAGAGATTTTTTTGTTGTTTTTTGTCAAGATGTGGAGCCGGGTGACTCCACTAAAACGAATGTGTTGTATCGTAAGACCCACGTTCGCGCGTTCTGACATTGACCATTCGTGAAGTTGATATTAACCGTTCGCGCTTTTCAGATCTCAAACTCGCGGGTTTGAGGCTCGCCTTTAACAACAACAACAACAATTATTTGCGATTTCGGGCGATTCCATAGCAGCCGACGCATTGTCCGCCAGCGCGCGCCCCAAAAAGGGACGTTACTCATGTGTTTCAGAACTGCTCCACGCGGAGATCGGTGCTGTCCAAGGTCAACAACCAGATCATCGACCTGACCAACCGGATCACGGACTCGCGGTCGGCGGGCTGCTCGCTGTACCAGCAGGATGGAGAGGACTACTACAACTGCACGGACTACGTCACCTTCCACGCGGCGCGTGAGCGCTGGTGGTACATCGTGGTCGCTCGCTGCGGACAGTCAGAGAAGGGCGTAAGTGGAGAGAGGGGTTTTTTTGGTTTTTTTTTGTTTTTGTTTTTTTGCGGCGGGGGGGGGGGGGGGCTGGAGGTGGTTTGTTGCTTGTGTGTGTGTTTGAAGCACTGTCTCGGCTGTCGTTGCGGCTTTTGTTGTTGCTTTTTGTTTGTTTTTCTAGCTCCAACGTTGAGAGAGAGAGAGAGAGAGAGAGAGAGAGAGAGAGAGAGAGAGAGGAGAGAGAGAAAGAGAGAGAGTGTGTGTGTGTGTGTGTGTGAGAGAGAGAGAGAGGAGAGAGGGAGAGAGATTCTTCGTCCAGATACCCTTTGTCCATAAAGAAGTGGAGCTAACATCAAAGTCCGTCCCAACTAAAATACGTAACGTGAAAAGACAGGCTTGTGTTTAACTGGAAGGGGGTTTAGAGAAACAATCCTATAATCCTGTGAGTCCTTTCTTAGCTTTACTGCTCCTCCAAAGGGGAGGTCAGCAGTACCAGCCAGCGTTGGCTGTTTCAGTCGGTGAAGAGCTCATCAGCTTTGCTACTAGATCCCGCTTGCCTGCTTAACTGCGAGAAGCGCTCCAAAGTAGAGTCAGCCCTCCTGCTCGAATGCAGAATGTCTCAAAAACAGACAGACAAACAAACAAGAGCACTCAGTGAAAGGAAACATAAAAATTTTTTACAGAAGAATAGTAGATTGAAACAAACCTTTGTACAGACCAAAAGGTGGAAAAGCACGGGGCATACCCCGGGGGGGGGGGGGGGGGGATAGTGATTAGGAATGAAAATTCCACGAGGATTGAAATTTACATTCAGAAGTTTTTAAGTTTTAAAACACTGGATACTACTCCACGGAAACTTGGGGGGGGGGGGAGGGGGGGGGGGGGGGGGAGGGGGGGGGGGCTGACCCAGGGCATACCAGGGTAGAAAGGATGATGACATCTTGACCCAGATGCCCCTGATTTCCAGACAGGCAGTGACAGAATGTATAATATACTCAGGAAGTAGGAGTTAAACTCCACACGTCATGCCTGCAGACACAGAAAATGGGACAAAAGATCCGCACGTATGTCTCTATACACAGAAGGCGGGACAGAGGACCCAGAAAATGGAACTGAAGACCCACACGTATGTCTATGTACACAGAGGGTGAGACTGAAGACCTCCATACGTACGTCTAAATGCACAGAGGGCGGGACTGCAGACCCACACGTATGTCTAGATACACAGAAGATGGGATAGAAAACCCACACGTATGTCTATGTACACAGAGGGTGAGACTGAAGACCTCCATACGTACGTCTAAATGCACAGAGGGCGGGACTGCAGACCCACGCGTGTGTCTAGGTACACAGAAAGTGGGACTGTAGACCCACGCGTGTGTCTAGGTACACAGAAGGTGGAACTGCAGACCCACGCGTATGTCTAAATGCACAGAGGGCGGGACTGCGACCCACGCGTGTGTCTAGGTACACAGAAAGTGGACTGTAGACCACGCGTGTGTCTAGGTACACAGAAGGTGGACTGCAGAGAACAGATAATGTCTGTTCTACCCACTCTGCTCCTCCGCCAAGTTTTTGGGCG
>CM031628.1:39127971-39162971 GCA_018398815.1 Conus ventricosus
AAAAATAACACCATTTTAAAATAAAAAAAACAGTGGTCACACCAGACGCAGTCAAACACAACCTTCTTGTGGCAAGAGTCCGAGCAAGCAATGGCGAACCCGGTCGTGCCCACGTGACAGCCTCGATACGGTGTGTCGACGTGGCACAATCGAGAATATTCCAAAACATTTGCTAATACAGTTAGTGCGCCCCGTGCCTGCCCGCCAGTGTGCTTTATTGATTTTTTTGGTCGCACAGTTTGCAACCGGAGCGCCTGACCTGCGCTGTGTGAACGAAGACCGCAAGCCGTAAATTAAGTGATCAGGTTTCAGCCCCGTGTCTGCCTGTCTGTGTACAAAGTTTGTAGGTAGAAATTAGTCAGAAGAAGTGTGCGGATTTTATGTCATTTAATTGAGAGAGAGAGAGAAAGAGAAAGAGTGTGTGTGTGTGTGTGTGTGTGTGTGTGTGTGTGTGTGTGTTAGTGTTGTCTGTGTGTGTGTGTAGTGTGTGTGTGTCTTAGTGTGTGTGAGTGTGTGCATGGGCGCGCGAATCAAGACTGAAAATAGAATTAGTGCGGATTTTATGTCAAAAATATAACTTAGTTTTAAAAGACAAGCAAGTTTTGTAAATTAGTATTAAAAACGGATAACGGATATATTGAAGTCTTACTTGTCAGAAAACAGGGAAAGGCGGCTTTTAGGCCACTTCGCCCAAAAACTTGGCGGAGGAGCAAGTGGGGTAGAACAGACATTTATCTGTTCTCTACTGCAGACCCACGCGTATGTCTAAATGCACAGAGGGCGGGACTGCAGACCCACGCGTATGTCTAAATGCACAGAGGGCGGGACTGCAGACCCACGCGTATGTCTAAATGCACAGAGGGCGGGACTGCAGACCCACGCGTATGTCTAAATGCACAGAGGGCGGGACTGCAGACCCACGGGTATGTCTAAATGCACAGAGGGTGGGGCTGCAGACCCACGCGAAATGTCTAAATGCACAGAAGATTGGACAGAAAACGCACACGTATGTCTATATGCACAGAAGATGGACAGAAAACCCACACGTATGTCTATATGCACAGAAGATGGACAGAAAACCCACACGTATGTCTATATGCACAGAAGATGGACACAAAACTCACACGTGTGTCTATATGTACAGAAGATGGGACTGAAGACCCACACGTATGTCTGTTTATACAGAAGATTGAACTGAAGATCCACACGTATGTCGATATGCACAGAAGATTTAATAGAAAACCGGCACGTATGTCTATATGCAAAGCAGGTGGGACTGAAGACCCACACGTATATCTATGTACACAGGTGACACTGAAGACCACCAGGTCTATGTGCAATGGAGATGGGATTGAAGACCCACAGGTATGTCTATATACATAGAGGATGGGACTGAAGACCCACACGTAATGTCTATATGCACAGAGGATGGGACTGAAGACCCACACGTATGTCTATATACACAGAGGATGGGACTAAAGACCCACACGTATGTCTATATGCACAGAGGAGGGGACTAAAGACCCACACGTATGTCTATATGCACAGAGGATGGGACTGAAGACCCACACTTTTGACTATGTACACAGAAGGTGGGGCTGAAGCTGGACTATAAGATCCACATGATGAACGGGCCTGAGGATGATTACTGGCACCACGAGCTGTCTGCTGACGAGTTCTGTGAGTCAGTTTGTCTCCGACGACAATGTTTTCTCTCTGTCTGTCTCTCTGATGCGCTCTCTTCATTTTTTCTTTCTCCTCTTAGCAATACATATGATTACGTCCATCAATCTTTTCTCAGCCTCTGTCAGGCTCTATGTCCCCATGTCTGTCTGTCTGTCTGTCTGTCTGTCTGTCTGTCTGTCTCTCTCTCTCTCTCTCACTCTCTCCTCTCTCCTCCCCCCCCCCTCCCCCCCCCAAAATCGAAAGGAAAGAAGGAAACAAAAGAGGGTTGAAGTTTCTTGGTCTTACCCTCCCTTGAAAATTGAATACTGGCAAGAGAGAGAAAGAATTGAAATAAAACCCAAACAACAACAACAACAAAGTCTAACTTCAACTCATAACTATTTGCTAAAAGGAGAAGAGCAGATGATTCGCCGACAGCGAAACAAGGAGAAAACCCACAAAAGAATCGACGTGAAAAGAAATGAAGCAAGGCGTCCTGGAGAATATGGCATAATTATATTTATCTCAGCAAATATCCAGCCACTTGGTGTTTGATAAAGTAAACACTCATTAGAATAGCGCACCCACAATAATTACCTTAAGGAATGGGTAAATGGAATGTATTGGTATGCAGCGTTTTGCATGAATGTTGATACGAACGACTGTTTGTAATGTCGATGTTGATGATATCTAAAGGCGAGTTAAATATTTCCTAGAGGTGTTTAGCGTGTTTTTACACAACTTCGTTCAGATAGCTTTCAGAATCTTTGCAATCTGTAGATTGAAATTGTCTTGGAGATGAAACACATTCTGCTGTTTTAGATAAGATAATAATTGAACCTCATTGTCATATCATATTCTGTGTAACTTTGCAGTGTAGAATTGTCATCGTCTGGCAGCTTTTACTGCCATTAAGTCACGGAATCCAGTGGCCGGTGAAGTTCTAGCTTCTCTGTAAGGTTCACATGTGACACATGGACCGAGCACACCGAGCACAAGTTTGACAGCATTACAAACGATGCTTTAAATCTGTTGAATATGTAAAAGCACACTGAAAAGATGATGCCACGCCTACAGCAGGGTTTGGATCTGACAAGATCAGTAGAGAGATGAATCAATGTGGGCGTGTCCTTGCGCCATGGTAATGTACTAATGGTTTTTCGAGAGGCGCAAACTGTTCCATACGTTATCGAGAATGTGGTCTGTATGAACAACATACCAGCTTGATAAGAACAGTGCCTTCAGTAAATCAGTTGCTGCGCGATCCTAGTTTCTTTTTCCACGTCATCTGAAATCAAGGGGTTGGTTCTGCTGCACACCATTTAGATTTCTCTAATGGCGTGTCACTATATACACCATTTAGATTTCTCAAAATGGCGTGTCACTATATACCCTACACCATTTAGATTTTTCAAAATGGTTTGTCACTGTACACCATTTAGATTTCTCAAAATGGTTTGTCACTGTACACCATTTAGATTTCTCAAAATGGTTTGTCACTGTACACCATTTAGATTTCTCAAAATGGTTTTGTCACTGTACTCCATTCTCCATTTCTCAAAAGAGAGAGAGAGAGAGAGAGAGGAGAGAGAGAGAGAGAGAGAGAGTGGGGTGTGTGTGTAGTATGCGTGTGCGTGTTGTGTGTGTGTGTGTGTGTGTGTGTGTGTGTGTATGTATGCGCGCGCGTGTGCGTGCGTGTATGTGCGTGAGAGAGAGAGAGAGAGAGAGAGAGAGAGAGAGAGAGAGAGAGAGAGAGAGAAGCGTGTGCATGATGCGTGTGTGTGTATGCGTGTGCGCGTGCGTGTGCATGCTTGCGTGCAAGTGTGTGCGTGCGTGCGTGCAAGTGGTGTGTGTGTGTGTGTGTGTGTGTGCGCGTGTGTGTGTGTGTGTGTGTACACGCGCGCGTGTGTGTATGTGCGCGTGTGTGTGTGCGTACGTGTGCGTGCGTGCATGCGTGTTGTGTGTAATAAGTTTCTAAGATGGTTTTTTGCTGTTTTCTCCAGACATCCTTCCCGTTGACATCGCCTTTCTGGTAGTGTTTCTCGCTCTGCTGGTCGGCTCCGTCATCTGTGCAGGTGAGTTCCCCTTTCGTCTACGAATGCACACCTGCCTTTAACGCGGAGGCAGAGTCTAGTAGATCCACTCTGAAAACACCCCTTTCTGCTGTTTCTGCAGCACCAACGTGGACAGTGTAGTGTAGTGCAGTGCAGTGCAGTGCAGTGTGTGTTTGTGTGTGTGTGTGTGTGTGTGTGTGTTGTGTGTGTGTGTGTGTGTTGTGTGAGCGCGGGCGTCAACGTGTACAACGTTGTGTTGTGTGTGTGGGGTGTGTGTGTGGGGTGTGGGGTGTGTGTGTGTGTGTGTGTCAACGTATACAACGTGTGTATGTGTGCGTGCATATGTGTGTATGTGCACATGCACACTCACACACCCCACCTGTATACAAGCACACTCACACACACCCTATCCCCCCTCCACACGCGCGCACACACACAAAACACACACACACACACACACACACACACACACTCGCACGCACGCACGCACCCTCAGATGCACGAGAGAGAGAGAGAGAGAGAGAGAGAGAGAGAGAGAGAGAGAGAGAGAGAGAGAGAACGAACTAATGTTTCTCTGAGCAAAAAAAAAAAAAACGCACATGCGCGCGCCCTCCTGCGTGCGTGCGTGCGTGCGCGCCATGTGTGCATGTGTGTGTGTGTGTGTGTGTGTGTGTGTGTGTGTGTGTAGATTCTCGCTCTCTCTGTTCGCTGTATGTGTGCGCATGTGGACGTGTGCGTGCTTCCCTGCCTGCCTGCCTGCCTGCCTGCGTTCATGTGTGTTTTTACATGTGTGTGTGTGTGTGCGCGCGTGCGAATGTGCGTGCGTGCGTGCACTTGACAAGAGAGAGAGAGAGGGATAGATCGACCGCGTCACATCATGTCCGGCTGACCCGTACCCCTAGTGACCTGAAACATCATCCCCACCCCACCCCCCCACATCCGACCCCTCTCCCACCACCACCACCACCACCCCACACACCCACCCCCCTCCTGTTCATCTCCCCGGTGTCTCCCGCGCTGTGTGCAGTGAAGCTGTACAACCGTCAGATGCTGCACACGACGTACCGCATGTACATGACGGCCCTCAGCCTGTGGATCTTCGGCCTCCTCCTGGAGTGCATCGCCTGGGGCCGCACGGGCAGCACGGCTGGGAGGAGAAGACCACGGAGGTTACTGGTGGGTCTGGGGTCAGGGGGCTATGCTGGGCTGTGCTGGGCCGTTGGACTGTCCTGTGCTGTGCTGTGCTGGGCTGGGCTGGGCTGAGCTGGGCTGGGCTGGGCTGGGCTGGGCTGGGCTGTGTGATGTTCTGTTCTGTTCCTTATGAAATTGACATATGGACAGGAAGTATATTTCTCTGCACCTAATTTTCTTTTTAAGAGATCGCATGCAATGCTTGGACAGTAAGGCCATGAAGTTAATTCTGGGAGTCCCAGTTCATACAAACACTCATAGATGTTATAAAGAAACAAATATGTCACCACTGAATGAGAAGCGAATATTGGATGTGTCCAAATATATTGTCAGAAGTCTTTCTGTTGAAAATTCAGTTACTGAAGAAATACTGATGGATTCCAGTATAGATTTTCCTCAGAGGTCTAAAAACATATCATTATATTCAACCAATTAGAAACTACACATCTAAGTTTATGGCACATTGTAATATTGATATTACTGCTATACCAGAATTTCCTGCGGTACCTCCAATGCCTCCTTGGGAGCACCTAAATGCTTCTTTTGATTACAAATACACTATGTCAAAGAAAAGTGATAATATAATATTTTAACAACTGAAGTTCGTGAACATTTAGAAAACAGCTATCCAAATCATTTAAAAGTGTTTACAGATGGGTCAGTAATGGAATCCTCTGACAGTGGTTCTGGCTTTATAATACCAACTTTAGATGTCAGGAAATCACATTATTTAGGAAAGGGGTTTTTAATCTATACATCAGAATATTATGCAATACTGAAGGCTTTGACTTACATATATGATACACCAATTGCTTTTTATCAAATTTTACTGCGTTGATTCCAAATCTGTTTTACAGTCACTAGCGCATTGGACTGCAAAGCTAGAAAAGATTTGCTTTTTGAAATAAAACATTTACTGCATTGTTTCGTAACTCCAGGCATAAGAATTGATTTTTGTTGGGTTCCATCTCACTGTGGTATAAAGTGGAATGAAATAGCAGACAGTCTTGCAAAAGAAGGAGCATATAGAAACGCGAAAATTTATTTTAAAATCCCATAGATTTGTCCTCTTTTGAATTAATCCAAATTATGGAAAAGTATATACATAAGCAGAATTTTAGTCAAAAAAGGGGCTACTTTACGATCGTGCACAAGACACATTGTTAGATTAATTCATGAATTAAGGCTGGATACTTGGAACACTAAATATTCTCATGGTATTACTTGTGTCTGCAGAGAAAACATTTCTGAGCATCATCTTTTGTTTGAATGCCCAATGTTGACCTCGCTGTACCAGGAGAAAGATATTGAGATGAACAACTTTGATAATGTCACGGTTGTCTTATATGGTTCATATGTTGCTGAAATTGCCATGGTTATTTCGCGGTCACAGGACTGGGTAGTTGAAAATTGTGCACACTATGCAAAGCGGTCGCCTTCTGCCAGTATGCGGTGTCTTTTCGCCCACGTTACCTTTTCATTTAGATGTGTTACTTTTAAGTGTTATTTTTCGTTAATTCGTTACGTTTGTGTTTAATCGGAGAGTGAGAAATGAAACAAAATGGCAGGCGCCCGGAGCACGACTACTGGCCCAGTCGACCATTACACCACGACACCCCTCTCAGCGCAGCCTAAGTCTTATCCGCTGAAAGGATAAACAAGAAACAAGTAGGGTAACTCTTGCTCCCACAAGAAAACATAACTCCAAAGTAATGCTGCTTACGACACCGAATCCGCCTAGCAGACATGACAGCACAGAGCACACAGAACAAACAAGGAAACATCCCCCCCCAAAAGGATGCTCCAAGCTTGTCCATATACCCCATACCTAACACATCTACACAGCAACAAGAACTGGAAAAATGAAGAAATATAAAGTAACTTTTATTCAAGACTGGCACAGCCTTTTGAACTTGAATAAAGTCAGACAAATACAAAGACGAACAGAAACAAATAACCTCGATTTGATTGAAACGAAATCGAATATGAAAGGAGGCAGGGAACAGTGAATACTGTTGTGCAGTGAATACTGTTGTGCAGTGAATACTGTCCCCTGCCTCATTTCATATTCAATTTTGCTGAAACGATGTTAGAAACAAGTCCCATGTCCTTTATTGTATGTCGATAGATGTTTCTTGTTAACGTTGATTTTTTTTATTTTATTTTTTTGGGGGGGTCATGATTTGACCTTTTATCTTCTATGTGTGTGTGTGTGTGTGTGTTGTGGTGTGTGTTGTGTTGTGTTGTTGTGTGTTTGTGTGTGTGTGTGTGTGTGTGTGTGTGTGTGTGTTGTGTTGTGTTGTGGTGTGTGTGTGTTGTATATGTGTGTGTTGTATTTTGTGTGTGTGTGTGTGTGTGTGTGTGTGTGTGTGTGTGTGTGTGTGTGTGTGTGTGTGTGTTGTTCTCTGTGTGTGTGTGTGTGTGTGTGTGTGTGTGTGTGTGTGTGTGTGTGTGTGTGTTGTGCTGTGTGTGTGTGTTGTGCTGTGTGTGTGTGTGTGTTGTGCTGTGTGTGTGCTGTGTGTGTGCTGTGTGTGGGTGTGTGGGGTGTGTGTGTGTGTGTGTGTGTGTGTGTGTTGCAATCTACGTGACAGCACAGAAGGGGCCCTGTGTGGGGTCGGCTGGGCTATAATGATCAAAAGCTGTCATAACCATTTGTACGTTTTTCGTTTGCTTTTCCTTTTCGTCACCGTTTCGTTTGTCTCACCAGTTTAGGTCCTCAATGTCGAAACGCCTAATTTCCTTCAGTTATCAAAGTGTTGGTTCCATTCTTTTGGCAGTCAGCGCTCTCTCTCTCTCTCTCTTCTCTCTCTCTCTCTCTCTCTCTCTCTCTCTCTCCTCTTTTCTTTTTTTATTTTTTTTTACCTGTCTTTACGCCAGGTGTGTCCCATAATTCTGGAAATGTCATGGGTGCAGGCCGGCTGTTCCGTGCGGCCAGCACCACGGTGTTTTCTGCTGATGCTGCTGCTCATGGCCAAAGGGTACACCATCACCGGGTCGTCTGACCCAGATGTCCACCGTGAGGCTGACCATCTTCTTCTGCCTCTACGTCATCGTCAACATCACCCTGTTCATCTGGGAGGGGCAGGTGCGTGCGTCACTGGTTGTTCTTCGTTGTCGACTTCTCCTTTTTTTTTTTTTTTGCCGTGTGTTTTGTGTGTGTGTGTGTGTGTGTGTGTTGTGTTGTGTTGTGTTGTGTTGTGTTGTGTTGTGTTGTGTTGTGTATGTGTGTGTGTGTGTGTGTGTGTTTTTTTTTTACTTTTGTGGCTTATTCCTATTTGTCTCATTCTGAGTCGACTCCTTGTTCACGATCTTCTTGTTGTTGCTGTTTTCTTCCTCCTCCTTTCTTCTCTTCCTCCTCCTCCTTCCTTTCTTTTCTTCTTCTTCTTCTTCTTCTTCTTCTTCTTCTTCTTCTTCTTCTTGTCGTCGTTGTTTGATGTCATTGTCGTCGTCTACTCCTTTCTCGTCTTTTCTTTTTTTTCTTTTTCCTCTTCTTCTTCTTTTTCTTCTTCTTCTTCGTCTGCTTCTTCTTCTCCTTCTTCTTCTTCTTCTTCTTCTTCTTCTTCTTCTTCTTCTTCTTTCTCCTTTCCCACCCACCCCCATCATCGTTTTTGTTTCTTTTCTTTTTCTTTCTTTCTTTCTTTCTTTCATTCTTTCCTTCCTTCCTCCTTTCTTTCTTTCCTTTCTTTTTTTCTATTATCTCATGATCATGATCATCAGCATTATCTTTTTCATCATCTTCAGTCCTGGTTTAACCATCATGGTTTCGGCTGGGCTTATAACACAAGAAAGCGAATCTTCTCTGTCTGTCTGTTCTGTCTGTCTGTCTATCTGTCTGTCTGTCTCTCTCTCTCTCTCTCTCTCTCTCTCTCTGTCTCTCTCTCTCTCTCTCTTCTCTCTCTCTCTCTCTCTCTCTCTCTCTCTCTCTCTCTCTCTCTCTCTCTGCTTTTTTCGTTTCCTTTGTCGTCTTTTTTATTCGCTCCGCGTCGTCGTCGCCTTTTTTTTTTTCTCCCCCCCCCCCCCCCCCCCCCGCCCCCCCTTTACTTATTCTGTTTATGGATCTTTCCAAGACAAAACTGAAAATGCTGCTCCACGTGTCAACAATCGAGTGATGTATATATAACACAGCTACTTAAACATCACGAGGGAACGGCAAAAATAGTTCACCAGATCCAACCGACTGATGTATGGACAGTTTTACCGTTATACACGCAGCGAAAAGTTGACCCCGGCGAGTTCTGGAGAGGAACCCGTTCCTATGACAACAGGAGAAAAAGAAAAAAAAGAAGACCAAGAAGAAGAAAACCAGAACAAGGACCAACGGATCACCGCTGAACCGACTCCACTTCAGGGCGGTGCCTTCTTCGGCGGGTGATCTTTCGACGACCTGCTGTTGATGACGTGCAGCTGGTGCTGTCGCTGCGGAAGGTCTGTTATGAGAGTGGCTGTAATTAATGAGAAGCAGGGAGGCGCGGCGATAGAGCGATGGCCGAAGGAGAAGAAACGGGGAAACAAGCATACACACACACGCACGTGCGCACGCACGCGCGCGCGCGCGCACGCACCACGCACGCACGCGCTCACGCAAAACGTGGGTATTTAAACGGCTATGTAATGCAGACCGTCGGGTTTCCTGACCGTTTTCCTGGCGTGTATCTCAAATAGAACATTTGATTCTCTTCATCTCTTTGATTGACCCATAAACAGAGAAAAGGTAACTCTGTTTACCAAGGAAAAGACAGGCGTTGTCTTCCCTTGACTTTTGTTTCCGGAACAGGTCTATTATTTTACCGTCACAACGGATCGTTCGACGTGCGAAATTCGGGCCGTTCTCTCCGGGAAGAGCACGTCGCCAGTGTACAGTCATAATAATATACTGACAGCTGCAATATGGCATGCCGCAGAGCGATAGTAAGCCGTCAGGAGGAACCCCACCGGAGAAGACACCGCGCCGCTGGCAAAGCCGTTTCGGCGGTGTTCTTCACGAGGGCCGTCTTTCACGTCTGAGTGATTGCTGTTGCAGTTTTTCGACGAGGGTTTGGTGTTGTATTTCTACGAGTCTCCGCCCGGCTACGGGCTGATCGCCATGCGTCTGGTGGGCTGGTTGTGGTTCGTCTACGCCTTTATCTTCACCATGAAGCATCACCCGAACAAAGCCAAGTTCTACGTGCCCTTCTTCATCTTCTACACCATCTGGTGAGCGAGCGGCTTTTTGGTCTTTCGCGGCTGCTGAGGAGGAGATTGTTTCTGTTATGTTGTTTGTTGTCTTTGTGTCTGTTCTGTATATATGTATATGTTGTTTATTGTCTTGGCGTCTGTTTGTTGTCTTTGTGTCTGTTCTAGATACATATATGTTGTTTGTTGTCTTTGTGTCTGTTCTCTCTCTCTCTCTCTCTCTCTCTCTCTCTCTCTCTCTATATATATATATATATATATATATATATATATATATATATATGTTGTTTGCTGTCTGTGTGTCTGTTCTATATATATGTATGTTGTTTGTTGTCTGTGTGTCTGTTCTCAGTGAGTCTCCAGTCTTACTCGTCTGTCTCGTACTTTCCGCCTCTCTCTGTCTGTCTGCAGGTCTGTCTGTCTGTCTGTCTGTCTGTCTCTCTCTCTCTCTGTCTCTCTCTCTCTCTGTCTCACTCTCTCTCTGTCTCACTCTCTCTCTCTCTCTCTCTCTCTCTCTCTGTCTCACTCTCTCTCTCTCTCTCTCTCTCTCTCTCTCTCTCTCTCTCTCTCTCTCTCTCTCTCTCTTTACCCTTTTTCTTCGTCCTCCTTTTCATCATTTTTCTTTTTCTCTACCCATCTCTGTTAATTTTTCTCCCTTTCCTCTTCCCCTTCTTGATCTCTTTCTTCCCTTTTCTCCCTTTCCCCGTCTCCCCCCATCCCCCACCTCTCCCCCTATCCACTCTGTCTGTATGTATGCCTGTTTGTCTATTTGTCTGTCTGTTTCTCTCTCGCTCTCTCTCTCTCTCTCTCTCTCTCTCTCTCTCTCTCTCTCTCTCTCTGTCTCTCTCTCTCTCTGTCTCTCTCTCTCTCTGCCGCGCGCGCGCGCGCGCGTGTGTGTGTGTATGTGTGTGTGTGTGTGTGTGTGTGTGTGTGTGTGTGTGTGTGTGTGCGCTGTTTGGTTGACCACAGTGATATCTTTGAATAACAGTGCATCGTGTTCGCTCTGTGTTGAGGTTCTGGACAGGTCCCATCGTCATCCTGGTGGCCATTCACGCCATCGCCAAGTGGAGCGTGAGAAGACCGTCAATGGAGTCGAACAGTTTGTCGCCCTTTGTGGATACCTCTTCTTCCTCGTGAGTGTACCTTCCGTTTCCCCGCCTTCCTCTGAAGTTAGCATTCGTCACCTCTTCTTTCTCTGAAGTCAGCATTCGTTACTTTTATTTCTGTGAAGTTAGCATTCGTCACCTCGTATTTCTCTGAAGTCAGCATTCGTCACCTCTTCTTCCTCTGAAGTTAGCATTCGTCACCTCTTCTTCCTCTGAAGTTAGCATTTGTCACCTCTTCTTCCTCTGAAGTTAGCATTCGTCATCTCTTCTTTCTCTGAAGTTAGCATTCGTCACCTCTTCTTCCTCTGAAGTTAGCATTCGTCACCTCTTCTTCCTCTGAAGTTAGCATTCGTCACCTCTTCTTCCTCTGAAGTTAGCATTCGTCACCTCTTCTTTCTCTGAAGTTAGCATTCGTCACCTCTTCTTTCTCTGAAGTTAGCATTCGTCACCTCTTCTTCCTCTGAAGTTAGCATTCGTCACCTCTTCTTCCTCAGAAGTTAGCATTCGTCACCTCTTCTTTCTCTGAAGTTAGCATTCGTCACCTCTTCTTTCTCTGAAGTTAGCATTCGTCACCTCTTCTTCCTCTGAAGTTAGCATTCGTCACCTCTTCTTCCTCTGGAGTTAGCATTCGTCACCTCTTCTTTCTCTGAAGTTAGCATTCGTCACCTCTTCTTTCTCTGAAGTTAGCATTCGTCACCTCTTCTTCCTCTGAAGTTAGCATTCGTCACCTCTTCTTTCTCTGAAGTTAGCATTCGTCACCTCTTCTTCTCTGAAGTTAGCATTCGTCACCTCTTCTTCCTCTGAAGTCAGCATTCGTCACCTCTTCTTCCTCTGAAGTTAGCATTCGTCACCTCTTCTTCCTCTGAAGTTAGCATTCGTCACCTCTTCTTCCTCTGAAGTTCAGCATTCGTCACCTCTTCTTCCTCTGAAGTTAGCATTCGTCACCTCTTCTTTCTCTGAAGTCAGCATTCGTCACCTCTTCTTCCTCTGAAGTCAGCATTTGTCACCTCTTCTTTCTCCGAAGTTAGCATTCGTCACCTCTTCTTTCTCTGAAGTTAGCATTCGTCACCTCTTCTTTCTCTGAAGTCAGCATTCGTCACCTCTTCTTCTCTGAAGTCAGCATTCGTCACCTCTTCTTTCTCTGAAGTTAGCATTCGTCACCTCTTCTTCCTCTGAAGTTAGCATTCGTCACCTCTTCTTCCTCTGAAGTCAGCATTCGTCACCTCTTCTTCTCTGGAGTTAGCTTTAGTTAGCTTCTCTTCTCCGTTTGTATTTGTCTGAACTTTTCTTCCTCATGGATAGGCGTAGGTAAACTCTTCTTTGTTTAAAGTTCTTTTGATGGAATTTTTGTGTAAAGTTTGTTTTGTGAACTTTCTTCTTTCTACATTCATATTTGGGTAAACTCTTTCTCCTCACAAGTTGACGTTGGTGATCTCTTCGTCAGATGGTAGTTTGGTGGTCTCTTCTGCCTTCTAAGGTATCACTGGTTATATTTTTCTTCCGCGAAAGTCAGCATTTGTAATTCCTTCTTTCTTGTGTGTTAGGTGTAATGGCTGTGGACCTTCGTGGTCATACACCAATGATTGAAATTTCCTTGTTTGTTAGAACAGGTATGTGTCGTTTTCATTTGAAGATTGAAATTTCCTTGTTTGTTAGAACAGGTGTTTGTCGTTTTCCTTTGAAGACAGTCTTACGTGTTTGTTTTTTACTGTGGACGGAAAACAGTGATGGCATATAATGTGGCGATGAATTCTTTGCCCGTTATCTGAAGATAAGAATGCATTTCTACTGTGGATGTGAAACAATGATAAGAAATGTCCTGAAGAATTGTAATGTGTGTTACAACAGGTGCTGACTCTACCGTGTGCAGCCAACAAGAACTTTCCATACCATCTACGAGTGTCCCAGGTAAAGGGAAAATAAACAACAAACAAATTGAATGAATGAACGAATGAATGTATGAATGAATGAATGAATGTATGAATGAATGAATGAATAGTTAAATATGTAGATACATAAATAAATAGAAATAAATGAATGAATAAACAAATGCAAACACCAGAATGGCACTCAGGAGATCGCAATCCTCTGTCATGGTCAAACGGATCCAGGATCCGTCCATTTTCTTTCTTTCTGCGTATGCAGGCTGATACTCCTGCATACACTGCCTGTATAGACAGGCAGTGGAGTTGTGTGTGTATGACCGTTTTTCATCCCGCCATTAAGGCAGCCATACTCCATCTTCGGGGAAGGATCCGTCCATTGATCCGGATCTGCCCACGAATCGGCGCCCAAGTTTGATGAGTTCGTTCTAGGGCCACATTTTATCGTTGCGCCAAGTTTTGATATAACATCAAACCAGCGGTGGTTTTTGTTGTTGTTGTTGTTTTTATAATGTTTCTCTGTTTGCTCGTTTGACATAATAATCATGCAGTTTGGTAGTGACGAGTGAATTAAACTTTGGAAGGAAGAGTGTAAGCTCGGAAGAGGGAGAGTGTGCAGGATGAAAGCGTAGTTTGTGCAAGTTGGCAGCGGGGAGTGTTTATACATGTCGGCATGCAGGTTGGAATGGGACGTGTGTATAAGTGTGCAAGAAGGTAGGGGAAGTGTGTATAAAAGTACGAGTAGGGAGAGGGAGTGTGTATATGTGCGTGTGTGTGTGTGTGTGTGTGTGTGTGTGTGTGTGTGTGTGTGTGTGTGTGTGTGCAAGTTGAGAGGGGAAGTATGTGCATATATGTGTATGTATAAGTTAGAAGGAGGGGGTGTATGTATGTGTGTGCGCACGATAGGAGTGTGTGTGCGTGTGTGTGCAAAATGGGAGGGGGAGTGAGGATGTATGCGTATGTACAAGTTAGGAGAGGCATGCGTATATATGTGTGTGTGCAGGTTGGGAGGGGAAGTGTGTATACGTTTATGTGTGCAAGTTGGGAGAATGAGTGTGTGTGTGTGTGTGTGTGTGTGTGTGTGTGTGTGTGTGTGTGTGTGTGTGTGTGTGTGCAAGGTGGGAGGGGAATGTGTATATATGTATGCAAGTTGAGAGAGGGAGTGTGTCTATAATTATGTGTGTGCAACTTAGGATGGAGGTGAATTTGTATGTGCAAGTTCGCAGGTTGAACATATTATGTGTGTAGTTGGGAAGGTGGAGAGTGTTTGCAAGTTGGGAAAAAGAAAGTGTGTGTTGCGTGCGCGCGCGCGCGCGCGCGCGCGCGCGCGCGCGTGTGTGTGTGTGTGTGTGTGTGTGTGAGTGTGTGTGTGTGTGTGTGTGTTTTGTGTGGTGTGTGTGGTGTGAGTGCGTGCGTGTGTGTGTGTGTGTGCGTGTGCGCGCGCGCGTGTGTGTGTGTGTGTGTGTGTGAGTGCGTGCGTGTGTGTGTGTGCGTGTGCGCGCGCGCGCGCGCGCGCGCGTGTGTGTGTGTGTGTGTGTGTGTGTGTGGCGCGCGGCGCGAGGAGTGCAGGTGGGGAAGAGAAACGGAGTAGTGACAGGATGGGAAAGGTGTGGCTCCGAGGACAAATACAATGGGATGGGGAGGTAAGGCCAAACGGGGAGACGGGAGTGTGCAGATGGGGGAAGGAAAATGCATGCAAATATAGGCAAGGGGGATGCCGCAAGCGGCGAAGGGGAGGGAGTGCAAGTTGGTGACGGGGGAAATGCTTTCAGTTACGTGCACGTGGACTAGGTGGGGCCAGCTGGAAAAGAAGAAGGGTGGGGTGCGAGTGAATGAGAGTGAGGGAAGGGGGGGGGGGGGGGGCGAGCGTGCAAGTTCCGAGAGGAATTGTTGGCAAGAAGGGAGGAGAGAGAATGTGAGCCATCCGGGAGAGGGGGCATGGTAATGCCTTCATTAACACACACACACGCACACACACACACACACGCACACACACACACCTCTTTAAACACGTAATCGTCCGTTTACGTATATGTGTTCATACGTCATTGCCTAGACCGGTTTTTTTGTTTTTGTTTTTTTATGTCAAGTCCTGAAGACGACCTATGACCGAAACGTTGTAGATTTTTGTTCTTTTTTTTCTATTTTAAAACCTTCTAAGCATCCTCAGCTACATCTTGCATTCTTCATTAACTCCATCGCCACGACCTGTCGTCAGGTCCGATTCTCTGACAACGAGGACGAGCCGACAGAGACGTACGGCATGAGCGAGGAGTCCAGGCGGTACCTGGACAGCATCTTCACCGTCACCGACAGCTCCCACGCCGACGGACACCCCGCCTCCTCCTCCTCCACAGCCTCCTCCTCCCGCTCCTCTCCTCCCAGCTACACCTCCGAGAATGGCGGACACGTCAACGGCGGATACAGCAAGACGGAAAAACACATGGTAGTACGAGCGGTGGTGGTGGTGATGGTGAAGATGATGATGATGATGATGATAAAACATGATGGTGGTGGTGGTGATGATGATGAAAACGATGATGATGATGAGATGATGAAACAGTAATACCTGCTTTAAGGACAGTAGGTTTTAGATCCACTTTTGGTTTGGATTCGCTCCTCTATGGGGAAGTAATAGTAGGTAGGGAATGAAGAGTTACTTCCCATGTCTTTTTTTTTTTTCGAAGTCGCATACGGGTAATACAAAATGTCAACGTTCACCTGACTAGAAATTTCCTATTCCTTTAGAAATGATGTGACTTATATCGGTTCGAAATGGATGCTTCATGTCGTTCATGTTCAACGACAAACTCCGTGTATGTTCCTGGATGGGCAACGGATCTGCCCTTAATCCGATTCGCACTATGGATCGGTACCAACAGTTCGTGGATCCGTCTTTGGGACACTCCCCGTTGTTCCACCAAGCTCGGTAAAAGGTCGGTTGAGATCTTTTGGATCAACCAGGCTGACAAAAAAAAAAAAGAAAAAAAAAAGAAAGAAAAAAAGAAAGAAGAAGACTTAGATAATGTAGGCGAACTCGTAACTGCAGTGGTGGAGTAATAATAATGAAGCAGTTATGATAAACATGATGACAATAACAATGAAAACATTAGTAGTTTTCTTGATAATACTAAAACGCATTAACAAAACAAATAGTATTGAGTCATATGAAAAATAAGAACGACAAAGTGCAATAATAATTGGTAATGTAAAACAAAGATGATGGGTGATAATAATGATTATGGTAATTAGTATAACAACAAGATACAATAATGATAGATAATAATAATAATAATAATGAGAAGGTGGCTAAGACACTAGTCTAGGATATGAAAAAATCTGGATCTGTTGGTCGTGTCTCATACATGGCTGATTGGGAAGGGGGGGGGGGGGGTATTTTCCTCCTCCCTCCCCTACCTTTACTCCACCACATCTTAATTAGTTGTCCGAGTGCCGATCTGTGGAATCGGATGAAAGCCGAGTACAACGTGTACAGTGATCCTCGCACACACCACACACACACACACACACACACCATACACACACACACACACACACACACACACACACACTGTTGTAGCAGCGCACTCGGTGTAAGGTCTGACTAGTACGCTAGATCCATCGTTATACAAACGATGTGACCAAGATTTGAAGGGGGGATAAATAGCAGCGGGGGGGGGGGGGGGGGGTGAAAAAAGACAATGGAAATTCAGGGAAATATATTATGAATTATAAAATTCATCGCTAGTACCTACGGGGACTATCGTGACCCATCGTGAAAGCACGTCCTTCACGTTGCAGCTCCGAGAGACCTTTCGTCTGCTGATCGGATTCGTCCAGGGAGGCACGGCTGAATGTGTCCGTGTTTTCCTAGGCACATTATCAGATAGAGATAGACCACAGTCGACAATTCCGGGGATTCTCACCACCATGGTCCAAAAAGAAAATCCAACAGCATACCCAAAGTACAGCCAGCAAAGGAGTAGAAAAGTATAACGAAAAGAAATGTGGTAAAGATATAATAATAAGGTTGCTGAAAAACTAAAATAACCAGTTAACCGTATAAACTATAAGATAAATTTTGACACACACACACTCACACACACACACACACACCCACACAAATGTCGAAGATTTACTCTATATTTACTTACCACTCGTACTTTCCTCACAATGTACTAGTAAATAGATAAATGAATAAACACACACGACACACACACACTCATACACACGCAACATGCAACACACACACACACGACACACATCACACACACACACAACACACACCACATATATATAACGAACTTAGGGACATAGGAAAGAATTCTTTAGAACCCAACAACTTCATTTCCATAAGAACACAAATGTCCAAAATATGTAACAAAAACACTGTCAAACTAATAGTCCCTAATGTATGCCCCAACCTCAAAACCTGAATTGACGCATCTAACAAAATGATAACAACACAGCAAAGAAGGTGAAGAAAGAAATCTTGCAAATTGCACAGAAAGAGCAGTGCCCTCTAAACAACAAATGTCTTCACAGGCAACATTGTATACCAGGCACTGTGACATCAGAAAAATGAAAAAGAAACATACATAGGGACAACGGTGAAAACCACTATCAAAACCACATATGCAAACCACAAACAGTCAATTTAATTAAAGAAAAATTAAAAACCAACAGAACAGCGCATATATATCTGGAAACTTAAAGAACGCAAAAAGCAACTACAATTTTATCCTGGATAATCATAAAAAGAGCATCACCATACACAATGTGTCAAAATGGTGCAACCTATGTTTAAATGAAAAAGGGGTAAAACTATGCACACCATACTTAGCAACTTTAAAACACCAAAACAGAAATAGTAACAACTGCAGGCATAAATGGATATGCGGGGGGGTTGGGGAGTGCACTCATCCAAAACACAAACCTGAACGCCCCCCAAAAACGACGTGCAGACCACCCGCACGTGCAAACAACCGCAAACGGGAGCCCACACGCTATAAATAACACGGCGGTGGCAAAACCGAGGGCCATCCGATGACAGCGAAACACGCTCGAAACAAATTGGTAGATAGGTTTTTAAGATTCTCTTTTAACGTGTTTTAACTATTTTGCTCCCCAAGGTCGAGCAAACTTTTAAAGTCATTTTAGGCTTTTTTAATTCATATTCATCTTATTTGCTCCTCCACGTTGAAGGCACTGTGGCCTGAAGGATTTAAAATGGAGGAAATCATTGTAGGCATCAACAAAAAACATACCGTTTTCCTAACCACAATCCTACTTAAAAAGATTAATAGAACAAACCGAAAAGTTCAACGCAACCATGAATGGAAAGCTTTCTTTTTTCCTGAACTCCGCCGAATGCAAAAAAGAGGACAGAAAAACACCTACGATTTCAAATCAAGGCGATCACCACCAGTCCATAGACGAATGAAACCCTTTGAAGACAAATGAAAAGAATGATAACCATATTGAATTCAAAAAATCTATACAGCGATTCCAATACAACATAAAAAAGCGCAAATAAAACAGGTACAAAATGACAAAAAATATTTGTGAAGCTGATAAAACTAGCAATTACTTAACAAAAAGGAACCAAAGGAATATTCCCGCAACTCCTGACAAAAACATCCAAAAAACTACAAAAAAGCCGACAAAATACACATACAGTAGCCGCACTAAAGAAAAAGAAACTTGCAGTGCGCATAGACCTAAGTGACAGGATAGAAGCGACAGCAACAAAAAGCTTTCATAACACCGAAAGACCAAAAGCCCAACGTTTCACAACAATCCAACATGTAACTAATAAAACCATCCAAATCTGAATTAGGCAAAATAAGCAAGAAAATTCTGAAAAAATAATAAAGGACATAAATTCAAACTCTGATTACAACGCTCTGAATAACACATACGAAGTTATCCAATGGTTCAAACACTCAATAAATACAAATAATACAGTATTCATCACCTTGACATAGTAAACTTTTACACCCATCCATAGATAGGAACCAACGCACCAAAGCCCCTGAAGTTTGCCCAGTACAGACATAAACCAGGTCAGAAATGGATAACATGTCTCCCACCAAGAAAACATTATTACACAGCAGAAATGAAACTGGGATCAGGAAAACCAACTGAAACTCAACATTCGACGTAACCATGGGTTCATATATGGTGCTGAAACAGGTGACCTGGTCGGACTATTCATGCTGTCCAACATCAAGAAAAAACTCGGAAAACAGTCGGACTAACAGAGACGATGCCTTGCTGCACTAAAACCAACAACCCAAGAACCATGCGAATCCAAGTGACAGAACTATGCAAAATCTTCCAAAACCACAACATAAAGATACCATTGGAAGCATACAAAAGGTAGTGAACTACTCAGACATAAACACTGATCTCGACAATCATAATAGCCGACCCATACAAGAAACCCAACGATACACCTCTTTAAAATGTACACACCAAAAAGTAACCATCCACCATCTGTATTGAAGACCATACCCCATGGCATAAACAAGAGACTAGCATAACCTGTCATGCAGTGAGAGAGTGTTCAACAATGGCAGCAGTAGAATACCAGGAGGCGACTACAAACAAGTGATTCAATGTACAAAGTACAATACAACCCAGACAACAATCACAAATAAAAGCAGGAAGAAAAGGAAAAGAAAAAATCATCTGTATACAACCCCCATACGACGGGAAAGCCAAAACGACCATAGGGATAGAATTCTTTAGAATCTACAACTTCATTTCCGAAAAGAACACAAATTGTCCAAAATCTTTAACAAAAACACTGTCACAAACTAGCGACTCATGATCCCAACCTCAAAAACCTGATTGACGCATCTAACCAAATGACAAATCATCACAGCAAAGAAGGTGACGAAAGGAATTCTTGCAATTGCATCCAGAAAGGAGCAGTGCCCACTTAACAACAAATTCTTCGACAGCAACATTGTAAGACCAGGCTACTGGTGACATCAGAAAATGATAAAGAACATACAAAGGATCACTGTACAACCACTTCAACACCAGATATGCAAACCACAAACATCATTTAATAAAGAAAAAATAAAAAAACCAAACAGATCTGAGCAAATATATCTGGAAACTTAAAAGACGCAAAAACAAGCTACAATTTATCCTGGACAATCAGAAAAAGACATCACCATACAGCAATGTTTCAAAAAGGTGCAACTATGTTTAACTGAAAAATGGTAATACATATTGCAAACCATACTTTAGCAACTTAAAACACCAAAAGAAATAGTAAACAACTGCAGGCCGAAAATGGAAATCGATTGTTAAGTGAACACATCCAAAACAAACCTGAAAGCCCCCCAAAACACACGTGCAGCTCCAACCTGCACGTGCAACAACCGCACACGGAGCCCACACGCTTTATAACATCGCGGTGGGCAAAAAACCGAGGCTTCCCGGAAGGACAGCGAAACACGCTCGAAACAAAATTGTAGATAGTTTTAGATTCCTCTTTTAACTTGTTAAACTAATGTTGCTTCCCCGAAGAGGGTTCGAAGCACTTTTAAAGTCATTTTTAGGCTTTTTAATCATTCAGACTTATTTGCCTCCTCACTTTGAGCACTGGCGGCCTGAAGGATTTTAAAATGGAGGAAATCGAATTTAGCAGTCCAACCCCCACCACAATAACCGTTTTCTAACCCACTATTCTACTTAAAAATGATTACTAGAACAAACCGAAAAGTCGTAACCGCCGGGCAAACATGAGATGGAAAGCATTCTCTTTCCTGAACCAGAATTGCACAACAAGATGGACAAAAACACCTACGCCTTTCAAAATCATGGCGATCATCCACCAGTCAAAGACAGAACAACCATTTTAAAGAGATCAAATTGAAAAGAAAGATAACCAATAATGAATTCAAAAAAATCTAACAGCGATTTCCAAACAACATTAAAAAACCAAATATAAACAGGTACAAAAGACAAAAAAATATTTGTGAAGGCTGATAAAACAAGCAATTACATACAAAAATGGAACCAAAGGAATATTTCTCAACTCCTTGACCAAAAAATCCAGAAAAAACACAAAAAAGCCCACCAACAAACACATGACAGAATCCGCACGAAAGAAAAAGAACTTGCAGAGCGCATAGAGACCTAAGTGACAGATAGAACGACAGCAACAAAAGAAGCTATTCATAACACCAAGCCACAAGCCCAAAGTTCACAACAATCCAGACATGAAGACTAATAAACCCATCCCAATCTGAATTAGGCAAATAAGCAAGAAAATTCTGGAAAAAATAATAAAGGACATAAAATCAAACTCATTACAACCTCTAGAAGAAAACATAACAAGTTAACCAATGGTCAAAACCCTCAATAAACAAGAGTAACTACAGTAATCAATCACATTTTGACATAGAAGATCTTTTACCCTCCAAGATGAAGGAACTACTCCCCAAGCCCTGAGTTTTTTGCCAGTAACCACCCAGACATAACAGGGTCCAGAAAGGAAATCATTCTCCACACCATTAAAACATTATTACACAGCAGAAATGAACCTGGATCAGGAAAACCAACAGAACTCAACATTCGACGTAACCAGGGTTTCATATGATGGTGCAGGACAACATGTGAATCTGGTCGGACTTCATGCTGTCCAACATCAAAAAAAACTCGGAAAACCAAGTCGGACTAATACAGAGACAGGGCCTTGCTGCATCTAACCAACAACCCAAGAACCATCGAAAACAAGAAGAAAAGAACTATGCAAAATCTCCACAACCCAACTATAAAATTACATTGAAGCAAACAAAAAGGTAGGAACTACTTAGACATAACACCTGATCTCAACAATCGTATATACAAACCATACAAGAAACCCAACGATACACCCCTTTATGTACACACAAAAGAACCAGCCACCATCTGTAGGGTGAAGAACCATACCCGCGATGGCATAAACAGAGACCCTATCAAACCTTGTCATGCAGGAGAGAGTGTTCCAACAATGCAGCAGAGAATACCAGGAGCACTACAAACCAAGTGGATACAATTACAAATTACAATACAACCCAGACAAAAACACAATAAAAGCAAGAAAAATAGGAAAAAAAATCATATGGTATACCCCCCCATAAGAGGGAAAGTTCAAAACGACCCAACAAGGGAAAGAATTCTTTAGAATCCACACAACCTTCATTTCCAAAGAGAACACAAATTGTCCAAAATATTTAACCAAAACACTGTCCAAACTATCGAACTCAGTATGCCCCACCTCAAAAACCTGAATTGACGCATCTAACAAAATGAAAAATCAACACAGGCAAAGAAGGTGAAAGAACAGGAAATCTGCAATTGCACCAGAAAGGAGCATGCTGCCCACTAAACAACAATTTCTTTTCACAGCAACATTGTATACACCGGCTACTGTGACACAGAAATGAAAAAGAACAGACTAGGGACACTGAAAACCACTTTCAAAACCCAGATTATGCAAACCACAACAGTCATTTAATAATAAAGAAAAATATAAAAAACCAACAGAACAGTGCAAATATATCTGGAAACTTAAAGACGGCAAAAAACAAGCTACATGTACAAGTTATCCTGGAAATCATAAAAGAGCATCACCATCACAGCAATGTTTCAAAAAGGGTGCAACCTATGTTTAACTGAAAAAATGGTTAATTACTATGCAAACCATACTTAGCAACTAAACACCAAAACAGAAATAGTAAACAACTGGCGGCATAAAAGGAAAGCGTGTTAGTGAACACAGCAAACAAAACCTGAAAGGCCCCCCAAAAACACGTGCAAAGGACCAACGCCGCACGTCCAAACAACCGCAAACGGGAGCCCCCACGCTATATAACATCGGCGGGTGGGCACACCAAAAACCATCCCTGAGACAGAGAAACACGCTCGAAACAAAATTTGTAGATAGTTTTAAGATTCCCTCTTTTACTTGTTTTAACTAATGTTGCGCCCCAAGGTGTCGAGCACTTTAAAGACCATTTTAAGTCTTTTTAATCATATCCATCCATATAAAATATATATATATATATATAAGTATATATATAAAATTAAATATATATATATATATATATATATGTGTGTGATGTGTGTGTTTGTGGTGTTTAATTCATTTATTTACTGGTACATTGAGTAGGAAAGTATTGTCGGTTAAGTTTAAAATAATCAGTGCAATCAGTCTTTGTTAAAGGACATACCAAAGTGACAGAAACGTGGAGACGAAGAAGATGAAAGGAGTGAGTGATTCCCGCCAAACTAAGAAGAAGAGAGAGGAGTGAGAGATGCACAGATGATTCAGAGGTAATTAACCTGCCATGAACATCAAATTTCCTGCGGAGCCAAATGTGCCTTTCAAAAGTACAGTGCCATGCCCCTTCAAGGGGAATAAACGCATGGGCGCATGAAAGCTTCCGCCCCGGAGAAAAACCGTTGTTTTTAGCCCAGCTTAGTAACGCTTGTTTCAGGGCTTCAGCTGCTCTTCATCAGGCACGGCAAATGGCAGGAAGGTGTCGGAGCCGCCGAGACCCCAGCAAATGCTGTCATCAAGGAAAAAAAACATAGTTGGAAATCTTTCTTTTATCAACATTAAAGAAAAAACAAGATGCCAAGCATATAAACGTACTCTTCCTGGAAAACGTCACAATAGAACATGCGTCATAATGTATTTCGTCACTGAGATAAACATTCCATTAAGAAGAAAAACCGTTTTGGGCCGTTATAGCCGTTAGTAACGGGTATTCTGGTAAAGTGAAACATCGGGCATTAACATACCTACAAATTTTCAGCAAGATCGGCCCGGAAGTTTTGTCTGGAGCGAGTGGAACACATTTTGACCACGGAAAGACACACAGACAGACACACAGACAGCATTTCTTGGTTCCCATTGTAAAGTACTCCCTGTTCTATAAGAACTGGGAGTACAAAAAAAAAAAGAAGGAAAACGGGAAGGGGGAATCACTCTTGATGTATGATTGACCTCGGTGACCTGTCAGATTCCTGTGCTTCAACAGCCAAAATTCCACGCTTGCATTACCACAAGAGATACTCCTCCACTGTTGCCCTATGCATAAACTAAACTACGTAATAACTGGGGGAAAAGCAAGTGTTGGGAAGTTTGATGATTCAGTCCTTTAGTAATTCGAAAGACTTCAAACAGTGATGGGAAGCTTGATAAAACGAGAAGGAAAAAAAATCAGATTAGGTCTAATAAAGAGAAAGAAAGAAGAAACAGATGATTTTGTGGCTAGCCTGCCCAGCACATCAACTTTCCTTCGGAGTCGTGTGTGTATGTATGTTATATATGTGTTGTGTGTGTGTGCGTGTGTGTGTGTGTATGTGTGTGTGTGTATTTTTGTGTACGCGCGCACCTGCGTGCGTATGTGTGCGTACGTGCATGTGTGTGTGTGTGTGAGTTGTATGCGCGCGCGCGCACGCGCGTGTGTATGTTCTGTGTCCGTATGTGTGCTGTGTGTGGTGTGTGTGTGTGTGTGACTCTCTCTCTCTCTTCGTCTCTCTCTCTCTCTCTCTCTCTCTGTATGTGTGTGTGGGCGTGCGGGCGTGCGTGCCAAAGAGAGGAGAAGAGTGAGGGGGTCAGAGATTTTTAAAAAAAAAGAAAGAAAAAGAAAAGGGCTTGAAAAACAAAATAATATATGATGTCGACTTACTCACTCCTCCTGCCTTTGCCCTCAGAACAACGACAACCACGTGCTCGAACCCCGGCGGACACCTACATGCCCACCATTGGCAACCCTCCTCCCAGCTACGACGTGGCTTCTCGCTTACCTCCCATCGGAAACCACGGGCCAGAGTTGTCTTCCCCACCTTCGGAGAGCGTCGCCCCGTCGTTGCCTCCCCTCGCCACCGTGCTTCAGAGCTGCCTCCCTTGCCAGACAGTGCGCAGGCGTTACCTCCCATTGCGGCGGGCGCTCAGCGGTTGCCTCCCTTGAACGCGGGGCGCCTGCCCCCTCCCATCTTCAGTTCTGCCCAACCGACAGCGCCCGCCGCTGACTGAGGGGGGGGGGGAATGGTGGTGGAGGGGCTGGGTGTGGGTGTAACGGGGATCGGGTGGGGAGAGTGGGAAATGGCGAAAAATAGTGAGGAGGGGGGGGGGGGGGGGGGGGGGATTACTTTATGAGAAGGGTTTCCTATGTGCTGGGTACACACTCTTGTTTCTTTTTCTCTGTCTCAGTCTGTCTGTAGTAGTCTGTCTGTCTGTCTCTCTTTCCCTCTCTCTCTCTCTCTCTCTCTCTCTCTCTCTCTCTCTCTCTGAATTTCCGATCAGCTGTGTGACATTTTTTTAAATCAGGAAGTTGGGATCTTGCTGATGGGTCGTTTGTGATTTGTGAGTATTTATCGTCAGTCTTTCCCCCCTTTCTTTCCCCTATCCCTACCCACCCCAAGTTTTTTTTTTCTCTTTTCAATAACATCTAGGGGCTTTTCGTTTTGGTTTCTCTCGATGACCGTACACTGCAGGGTTTGTTGTTGTTGTTTGTTGTTTTAATGATTTTTTTTGGTCAGTAGGGCCTACTACATTGTTTCTCCAATGCTGTCCTCTCTCTCTCTCTCTCTCTCTCTCTCTCTCTCTCTCTCTCGCACATGCATACACATACACACACGTAGCGCGCACACACACACACACACACACACACACACACACACACACACACACACATACACACACACACGCGCGCGCGCGCGCGCGCACACACACATACGCACACACACACACACACACACACCACCACGCGCGCGCGCGCGCGCTTACGCAGCCACACACAAAGAGCCGCCGACCTTACATGCTAGTATGCCGTGAATCGCTCATTTTAAGCCAGGCAAGCAATGCAGCTTTTAGGAACTGATGTCGACAACGACCGGGCAGCACACCATCGAACTCGGCAAACCGTCACCTGGGGTTATCTTAAAGGCAGCGGCAGCAGGGGACATGTTATACAAAGCATGACGTGCTAGTTCTCCCAAGACTAACTCCGTCTCTGTCACATGTGTGTGTTGTGTGTGTGCTGTTGTGTGTGTATGCGCGCGCGCGTGCGTGCGTGTGTACGTACGTATGTGTGTGTGTGTGTGTGTGTGTGTGTGTTTGCACGCGCGCACGCAAGCGCGCCCATGTAGATGATGTGTGTGTACGCTTGTATGATGTGTGCATGGTTGCGTGTGTGTTTTGTTTGTGTGTGTGTGTGTGTGTGTGTGTGTCGTTACATGGTGTCCAGTAACAGCTCTGGAATGTCGTTGGATTGTCAAAATTCATTGATTTGCCATAGAGCAGTGTGCTGATACGCCCAGCTTGCCTATTAAGAGTGCTGAATATTTACCGATGATAAGAATTTACACAGAAGCCGTGGCAGTCGTCTTTCAAATCTGTTTAATCTATTGTGAGAGTGCCATAATGATTTAAGGCTTATCAACCACACAGTGTGCCTTTTTTTCTTTTAGATAATTGATTCCAGTGTTTAACTTATTATTTATGATTACAAGATGATATTTCCTGTGATGAAATACACATTATGTACATTGTTTACGTTAGTTTTTTTTGTTTGCTTGTAAAGTACGCATATAAACTTTGAAATACTTTGATGGTCTTTTTTTTTTTCCTTTCCTTCTTTTTCATTGTCAGTTAATTGTAATGAAAAATGTCACTATAGTTAAACAGTCACAAAATATAGAAATGGCAGTATAGCTAAATAGTCACAAAATACGTGAATTTAGAATGAAAATGAAATTGATTTTTTTTTTGCCGTTGCCTTATCCAATGTATGCAATGTTATGATTTTAATGTTGATTTTAATCTTACTTAATCTGTCTCACTTTTTCCGTCTCTTCCTCCAGTCCATACTTTCCCAGTACCCAGGATAAGGTAACTCTCACTACACTATACCTACTTACCTGCAAAACATAGCAAACATAGCAAAACCAATTTCTGTGTTCTTTTGTTTGGTGAATTACGTTCGGTCTTGCCTGTTGAAGCCCCCATCGTCGAAACGCGACGCTTTTGGATCGTGATTTGTTCATTCCATTCGTATAGCGGTTTAGTAGCAATTGTTTTCCCTCTCTGGTGATCGGGAAACGTTTCTGAAGATATGTTAGCAGCTTCACAAAAACAAAAATCAAAAAAACAAAAAAAGAGTTTACATTCGGATAACACATCAATTCAAGACAGATCATCGCGCACATTTCTGTCGCAAGGGGATACAGTTTGGAGCTGAAGCATTCCGTGCAGTATGCGCTGGATATCACACACACACACACACACACACACACACACACACACCCCGTGCCTGTACCCATCGTCAACACAGCGCAGGCCTCCAAGGGTGGTACAGGACTGCTCTAAAGGCAGGCGAAGACAGTGCTTCTCTGGGTCCTCCCCAGCACCTTCGGGTGTTTCTTTTTCTTCTATATATATACCCCCCCCCCCCCCCCCCCACACACACACACATATATAGGAGCAGGCAATACAAGTAAATGTGCCTTCGAGAGAAATTATGATGGTTCCCTCAGGCAGCTAGTGAAGGGCTTCTCATAGTTATAATATATTCCCCCATTTTCTTCATCTTCAATTTTTTTTTTTTTTTAAGTTAAAATCTTTGCCAAGTCATTACTATAACGACTGAAGAATTGTTAACCTGCACTTGTTTTCCCCCACTACTTAATTGTTCAGCATAATATATATATATATATATAAAATATATATATATATATATATATATATACACGCACGCACGCACGCGCGCACACACACACACACACACACACTTATGCGCACGCACGCACGCACGCACGCACACACACACACACACACACACACACACACACACACACACACACACACCACTTTGTGAACATTCCTGAGTTGTTTTATTTTCTTCCATGGTCAATTGTCCGGTAGTATATTGGCTCATTGATTTTGTTTTTACTTTCTTAGAATTCACAAGTAGGCCCTACTGTAAATCCGTGTATTGATTTTAACATACCTAGTACCTGTTTTATAGTGTTTCGTTTGTACAAGAAACGGGTTCGTTTTTGTTTTTCTAATCACCAGATCGCATGACTGGAGAGTAAACTGTACCCGGGTCATATAGAAGTAAAAGCGCCGACAAGAGACAGAAGGTGAGCGACGGGGACGCAGTTTTCGTCTGCATAGTGATGGCATAGACAGCGCACAGAGTTTGCGTCCCCTCTTGAGGGCTGTTTTTAAGACGCACGAGCGAGTTAACTGTGCTTTCTTCTTCGTGTTTGTTTCTCGCGTTTCCAGGTGTTGCCCGTAAAACCGTAGTGTCGAAACGCGTTGCTTTTGTACTCTTTTTTTTTCTCCCATTCGATTCTTTCAGAGGTGCAGTCCTACAACTTAGTATCATGATAGCTTTCTGGAATTTGTCTTCGTGTAGCGTTCATCATGCGGCCGCAGGTTCTACTCTGAAATAGAGTAATTCAGTTCACCGTGGGTGTTATTTCATTGATAACACAGTTGTTTATTGTGGTGCTGGTGTTGTTATCATTCTTATCTTGCCAAGGTCCATCTCCAGCTCTGAACCCAGAGGTCGTCCTGGTACTCCGGTAATTGGGTGACAATCAGAGACATCTCGTTCAGATTGTCCACTTGTTGTGTGTGTGTGTGCGTGTGTGTGTGTGTGTGTGTTCAAATACTGCATCACGGTGCTTTTGAATCCAATTCAGTGTTACGAAGGGGGTAAACCAATTGATCCCTGCGGCAGAAGACGGCTGTTCCTGTCATCTACATTGAATTCGAAGGTTATGCACGAGACAGGTGCGAAACCTGTCTCTTACAAAAGCATGTCGGATGGGAAAGACAGGAAACACTGTACTGTACTTCTTTTTTTTTTCGGCACGAATTTTTTCCTTTTTCCGCGACTCTCAAGTCATATAGTGTTGAATGAGGTGCAGTTGCGTACATTTTGTCATACTAAAGGAAGTCATAAACTGATAGCTAGCTCCAGATAGTTTTGAGACAGTTTGGTGATGGAAATGTCAAAAATGTGTCGCGTTATATCTTAAAACTTTTGACCACACGTTCCCTAAAAAAAACAACAACCCACCGTTCGACAAGTAACTGCAAAAATGAAATGCAAAATTGGTGTTGAACAGATCATGCACGTGCTTGCCTTATTAAAGAAAAAACAAAAACATCTGTATGCTTTTACCTCGTTGTATTTATGTATTCTTCCTGTGTGTTTTTATTGTAACATGTTTGATGTCGCTTTGTGAGCAGTACACAGCTGAACAACAGTCTGTGTCATTTCTCTACCGTGTTTTATGGTGTAACATTTAGCTGTGTAACAATATAACGTGATTCTTATGTTGTTAATCTTTTGAAGTATTTTTTATTTTCTGACCAACAAGCAGAAGCCTAACCATAAGGCGGATACCGTGTCACGTGTCCTTCCATTGCCATGATGTGTGGGTTTTACCTCTGTAAGGCGACCTCTGTGTCATTCACCAGTTACCTCATTACTTTTATCTAATCGGCAAGCACGCAGTCTTACCTACGCATGACAGCTGCCCTGTCGATTTGACTCTTCCACTATCGTTTTACAAGTGGATTGCTGTGCTTTTGTATGGATACCGTTAGCTATGTTGACACCCCCCACATTTAACTCATTCGGAACGAAATAGCAAACACCATAGCCGACATGACGAGAGAACCCGGAATAGCGAATAGGGTCCAGCTCGTCAACACGTCCCAATGTTTTCAGTCAGGACCCTGTTTTCTTGCTTACTTCCCTTGTACGATTTCCTTCAGAGCGTCAAAAGGTGTGTTGTTGTCACCGCGCTGGAGTTTTAGGAGCGGTAATTTTCGCACAGTGTGAACTTTTTTTGCGTGTGTTTTCTTGGAGGAAGTCCGGGCCACAGGGTTGAAATTTCTTTTGGCTACCTAGTCAGACATGGGTTAATGTCCCTAACCTGTGAGCTTGTGTCCAGACTTCGGCCACAGCATTTCTTCCATTGTCCATGGGTCTGTTCACGTCATGGTGAGTCGTAGGTTGTTCATCCTTTAAACGGCATATGATGTACGCTGCATAGCACAGGACATTCCACGCACAAAGCGAAACGCACGTGGCATGAAAGTGAACGCGCAAGACAGGACCTTCTCTACACGGCATGCCACATAACGTTCCTTACATGGCGCACTACGTGGCGTACCTGGGACCCATATCACGTGACGTATAACGTACTCGGTGTGGCGATGGACGTGTTTTGAATATAGAACATGCATGGGACGTTCTTGGTGTAGCACTTGACGTATTTCGCATGACAGGTGATGTACTCTTGTGGGACACTGGATGTACTTTTGTTGTGGGACACTGGACGTGCTTTTGTGGGACACGGGACGTACTTTTGTGGGACACGGGACGTACTTTTGTGTGGCACTGGACGTACGTCGCACGACACAGGAACGTACCTTGCGTGACACAGAGCATCACAGCGTTGTTTTACCTGTAAAGGAACGCGACAACTGCCATGGGGGGACGTCACGTTTCGTTCGTCACGGATGCGAAAAGACACGTGCGTGGCATGTTTTCACTCGCGTGCACCACAGTGTCTCTTCAAGTCGGCGTCTTGAGAAGGCCATGTGGGATCGGCTCGGTGTGGCACTAGCACGGAGCCAAAGTGAATTCCGCTGCGTCCTTTTTTTGGCTTCCTCCGAAAGGCTTGTGAACGTTGTTCCAATCCTTTTGGACTGAATTCATATCAGTATCACCTGTTACGTGCTGTATTTTGACCAATTTCTCTGGCTGACGTGAAAAAAAAACAACAACTTTATATTTTAACCTTGAACGTATTTGTTACGGCAGTCTGACATTAATTTGCTTTTTTTTCCACTGCACGAATGGAACCACACATTAAGGTCCTGATAATTTAATTCTAAACGTTTCTCATGCTGGATGTTTTTTGTCGAGTTTTCCGTCCAGTTTAATACATAATTTCTTGATTATATATACATTTACGCCATTTTCATCATTTTCCCGTCCACTTGCTATATTTATATCTTTTATTATGTACAGCTGAGGGCTTATAATCAGAATTGAGGAACTCGCTTTAACTCGTCGAAATAGAAATGCAAGTATTGTCCAAACTATATGTGTCTTCATCTGATGTTTGGTCTCTCGTATGCTTTTGAAGTCACGTATTGCATATCTTGAGCATTGTGACTGAACGCGCTGTAGCTGAAGACTGGGTTACTGTGTACGTCCTCATGAGGATGTGTGACGGGCCTTTCAGTATGAACAATGTCTCCACAGTCCTGAACATTCGGTGCCGTCCTTTTCTGTCGTTCCATTTGATTTTGCTTTTTTTTTTCGTTTTTTTTTAAAACCTTGCTTTGCTGTCGTCCGCTACTTTTCTTCTGTGTGTGTGACTCATTTAACCTGCCTCTGGTCTTTAAAAAAAAAAAAAGTCCCTACACCAATATACGAGCTTTTTGGTGGTTGTAATTTTGCGACTAGGTAATGCCAATTTCATCGCTGTATGACTGTCGTGTCCTGTTCTTTTTTCCCCCTTGTCTTTGCGGCCCACTTTGCCGTCTGTCGTCCCGAATAAGTATGTGCGTCATGTTCTCGTTTTACAATATACAACATGCCAGCTTTTTTAAAATTGTAATTTTGCGACTAGGTAATGTCGATTTTAACACTTGCTTTACTCTCGTCCACTGTTGTTTTTTTTGTGTGTGTGTGTGGGGGGTTAGGTTTTTTTTTTGTTTCCCTATTCTTGTGATCCATTTGACCAGTCTTTGGCTCCTCAAAAGGCATCTGCACCGTGTTCTTTTTGTTGTTGCTGTTGTTGTTGTTACGGTTTGTGACTTGCCAGCTTTCCTGTTGTAATTTTGCAGCAAGGTAGTGTGATGCAGCATGCTCCACCCAGAGTGAATACTACCTGTCCGTGATGACAGGTTGATCTGCCGATATATCCCATTCTTTGTGTGTGTGTGTGTGTGTGCGTGTGTGTGCGTGTGTGTGTGTGTGTGTGTGTGTGTGTGTGTGTGTGTGTGTGTGTGTGTGTGTGCTTTAATGTGCTGTAAATATTTTTCTTCATGTGGGGTGCACAGTTTTTCGGGAAAAGTATAATTTGGTGAAATTGGATGCACAGAAGAAATAATTTGCCATTTCATGATTTTGACTTTTATCTTTTTGGCTCGTGCTTTTTGCATGCAACAGGTATGACTTTTTTTTTTTTAATGGATTTAAAAAAAAAATTCGGGGTTGTAAGTTACTTTGCTTTCAATGGACTGTTTGAGGTTTACATCATCTTTTTAAATTACTGTTTGACATTTAATCGAAAACTTGTGTTGGTTGATAACAGATGTTATAGAAAAAGTAGGTTGTGTTTTCAATAGGAGTGGTTCTCGGTCAGTAGGAAAGGGATTTAAACCGTCACCTCATTCGTACGTCGATAAAGGTCCACTAGAAGCATGGTATGATGTGAAACACCATTTCGTGTGTAGGCTACATGTTATCAATCACCTTCCTTTACTTACATAATTGTCCAACATTGCCACATCTTATTTTGAGTCCTTGCTATGGTTGGGACCTACGACATGTATCGCAACACCCTTTTTTTTCTTTTTTTTTTACCATGCAGAAGTTTTGTGTGTCGGCGGTGTTTCCAGATATGTGTCCCACACGTGTATTTTTAGATTACTTCTGCTTTTAAGTTGTTGTTTTTTTCAACTTTTGCACTTTTGATTTTACTTTGATTATCTTCTATATCATGACATTGTCTGAAATCGTATTGGGTGGGCTGTTAAACCAATGCGCAGATAATGTCTCTGTACGATTTCATTTTTGACTTCCAAGAAATGCTGAAATGATTCGTCGTTGTGTATAGTTGTTTGTTTGTTTGTTTTTCAAACTTATTTGATGATTGCTGGTGTATACAGGAATTTGATCATGCTGAGACTGTAACTGAAAATTACCTCATGGTGGAATTTGCATGCGGTGGTGGAAAATCAACTTTGTTGGGTTGTTGTTTTTTTTCTTTTTTAAGTCCGGGGTTTCATAATTTTTTTTTTCTCAGCATGCGTTGCCAGTTTTATTTCTGAAATTTTGAGGGGAGAGTGGGGTGGGGGATAGGAGGGGAGTTCATTTTGTGTGTTCATGCAGATTGTTTTGCAAGATATTCTGTAAACAACAAAAAAATGTGTGTAAATCGAATAAATGTTGCGTGATTCTTGTTAAAAGATAAAAGTATTCGTTTTAGTCTGCTGAATGTAGAGGACCATTTCAAAGGCAAATCGAACTTTTAAGATTATGTGTCTGTGCCTTTGTGCTTTTATCAATCCAGTGATATATAATGTACCTGATAGTATGGACAGAATGGTTGTGATTGTTGCAAAGGTATATTTTCTTTACCACCATACGTGTATATCTCAACCTGTGAATTCACACAGTGTTCCATGTCCTGACACAGAGACTGTAGATAGCAGCTCAGGTGAGCTGTTTGGAACTAGGAACTCATGTCTGACGGAAATTCCGTTCACTCAGTCTTTCACGATGGCCAAAGAACTGAGACGACCATACTGTATGCTTCCAGACTCAGGAGGGCACGTCTTCCAAACTCGTCCTCTGGCTCTCCCTTAAGAGTCCAACCAACATTGTCAGTCAGTTATCAACAATGGCGATGTCACCGTTCAATCATCAACTATAGCGGCGTTGCCGTATAACCCTCAATTATGGTGGCGTTGCCATATAACGGTCCATTATGGTGGCGTTGCCATATAACGATCAATTATGGTGGCGTTGCCATATAACGATCAAATGTGGTGGCTTTGCCATATAACGATCCATTATGGTGGCGTTGCCATATAACGATCAATTATGGTGGTGTTGCCATATAACGATCAAATGTGGTGGCGTTGCCATATAACGATCCATTATGGTGGCGTTGCCATATAACGATCCATTATGGTGGTGTTGCCATATAACGATCCATTATGGTGGCGTTGCCATATAACGATCCATTATGGTGGCGTTGCCGTATAACGATCAATTATGGTGGCGTTGCCATATAACGATCCATTATGGTGGCGTTGCCGTATAACGATCAATTATGGTGGCGTTGCCGTATAACGATCCATTATGGTGGCGTTGCCGTATAACGATCAATTATGGTGGCGTTGCCGTATAACGATCCATTATGGTGGCGTTGCCGTATAACGATCCATTATGGTGGCGTTGCCGTATAACGATCAATTATGGTGGCGTTGCCGTATAACGATCCATTATGGTGGCGTTGCCATGTAACCCTCAATTATGGCGGCGTTGCCATTCAATCATCAGCTATGGCGGCATTGCCTGTCAATCATCAGCTATGTCGGTATTGCCATTCAATCATCAGCTATGGCGGCATTGCCTGTCAATCATCAGCTATGGCGGTATTGCCATTCAATCATCAGCTATGGCGGCATTGCCATTCAATCATCAGCTATGTCGGTATTGCCTGTCAATCATCAGCTATGTCGGTATTGCCTGTCAATCATCAGCTATGGCGGCATTGCCATTCAATCATCAGCAATGGCGGCATTGCCATTCAATCATCAGCTATGGCGGCATTGCCATTCAATCATCAGCTATGGCGGCATTGCCTGTCAATCATCAGCTATTGCGGCATTGCCATTCAATCATCAGCTATGTCGGTATTGCCATTCAGTCATCAGCTGTGTCGGTATTGCCATTCAATCATCAGCTGTGTCGGTATTGCCTGTCAATCATCAGCTGTGTCGGTATTGCCATTCAATCGTCAGCTGTGTCGGTATTGCCATTCAATCATCAGCTATGTCAGCATTGCCTGTCAATCATCAACTACGTCGGCATTGTCAATCAATCATCAATCATGGCGGCATTGTCAATTATCAACCATTTCGG
>CM031628.1:39170471-39175471 GCA_018398815.1 Conus ventricosus
TATTCCGGCCCTCAGATGTCCCTAAAAGGCCGATAAAAAAAACAGACGACAATAAGAGAGACAGAAGTAACACCAGGCAACGTCAACGAGAGGAACAGGAAAAAGGAAGTTATGCAGCCCGCTTACGTAGCAAGTGTCTTCGACATGACGGGTCCAGGCACACGATTTCAAGCAGTAGTCGGATCTGTCTGCAACCTTGAGACCTCGGAAAGTTGGCACATAATTAGAAGTGTTCTGTTCGGGTTTTCTTTCACTACCAATACTTCTTGCCCCACCCACTCGGCATTGCTTTCTTAATCAAGAATAGATAACCGATGTACGGATTACTTCCCTTTCCAATTGGCGACTATTTTCGCTGACGCCGATTCAATTATAAATAGAGCGTAATCATTAGATTGAAAATAATAATAATAATAAAAAACCGCAAAACAATGAAAGCGACAAAGTGCACATGCAATGCAGAACATCTGACCATATAAATCCGCTGATGGACAAACAGGTTTTGTACAGTGTGAGCATGTGTGACAAGACAGCCCAAGCGGCAAAGCAGCAGTCATTTACGCTTCATGACTGCAAGTGTCAGCGGAGTCGAACACGAACGTGAACGAGCAGATATACATTATGTCAGTACGAGAGCAAACTATTCTCTAACTGCTAAAATCTCATTGCTGCTATGCTTTTATTCTGTAACAATATAGCAACTACTTCCACTTCTCTGTTCGGACAGCAGGCGTGTGTGCCTTTCTTTAATGGCAAGAGTGCGCGCGTTTAAAGCAAGGCGAAAGGTCAGGCATGCAAATAACCTTGAGACCACACTACGCATGATTTTAAGCTGATGGATAAATGAATTAACAACTAAGATGGGAGAATTGAAGAAGAGGGTCCGTGGCTACGACTTACACCAGATGTCTGACCTACGCATTAGCCCAACGCGCTGGTCAGACCTTCAGTGCCTACCTACCGTGTTTTTTTTTTTGTTTTTTTTTTGTGTGTGTGTGTGTGTGTGTGTGTGTGTAGTGAATGTACTCATGTGTGTGTATGGATGCGTGGGCACGGGCCCATGTGTGTACGTAGGCGCATGCTTGTGTGTGTTGTGTGTGTGTGTGTGTGTGTGTGTGTGTGTGTGTGTGTGTGTGTGTGAGCATGTGCATGCGTTTGTGTGTGTATGTGTGCGCACATGTGTGTGTGTGTGTGTGTGTGTGTGTGTGTGTGTGTGTGTGTGTGTGTAGGGAATTTTCTTGTAATTCTTTGTGGGAATTTTCTTGTACGCTCTTGTACTGCATAACATTGCTCAAATCATCTTTACAACTGCGTTCCTGCCGAATGTGTATTTGATTTATTTCCGTGTTCTGCTGGCTGGGTGCCTGAAGTATGGGTGACACGTTGCACACAGCATGCACTCTGCGTTAAAAAAAAAATCGAAAGAATAAAAGAGTTGTTAAACTGAATGAACTGTATTGACTGGATGACACGGGTAAAGACTGAATGAAGCGCCAGCAGGCAGCTCCTTCAGTCGGCTCTACCCAGGTAGGCAGCCCGTTGTGTAAACGAGAATGCGGATTGCAAAGCGCTTAGAGCTTGGTCTCTGGCCGGGGACAGGCGCTATATAAATACTCTCTTAAAAGAAATTACGATCGACAGTAGTTGGTTTAAACGAATTTATTCCAGAAGTACACACAAAAGCAGCAACAACATATAAGACGAGTACAACAAGCAAAATGCTTAACACGGTACTCACTGAATATAAAAACAATGGATTGGCTGCAAAAAACTGAACATGAACGTTTGCATTCAAGAAATAATCTGAAAACAAATAATAACCTGAAACAAGTTTTTAGGGAGGGAAGAGCAAAGCAAGGAAAAGGAAAATCCAACACCGAGGCAAAACAATCAGTTAGAACAAACTATCTGTGCCAGGGCAGGCAGTAGGCCAAAGGCCTCTTTTAAGACTGTAATATATTTGAGATTTTAAGTCACTAAGTAGGTAAGCTCATTGGAAGCAGACTATACACTAGTGTAGCAGATGAGGGGGAAAGAATGCTGAACATATGGTGAAAAAGTCACATCATTAATAAGATGAAGGAAATTTATTACCAGATAAATCTGTTAGACATGCGAATAAAATACCAATTGTAATTAATATTGCAGAGTTTTCAGTGCAGGTTTTGTCTTGGTCACCACATAACAAAATTCTGGCATCTGCTTTTATGTCATTAGGCAGTAACGCTATTGTCTGAGTTCGAGCTAACTGGAAGAGTGGGCAGTGGAACAAAAAGTGATTAGCGTCTTCAACAGGATAACCACAGTTACATGCTGCACTGTTTGACAGGTGTCGTTTAAATAAGCCACTGTTCAAGTCACTCATTTCCAGTCTCAGTTTGCAAATTATGATTTCTGATTGTCTGTCTTGCAAATAATAATAAGAAGGAACAACTCTATCTGTATTACTAAGGTAACGCTTAACAAAACTAAGAGAATCAGACTGCTTAATGTTATCAGGAAGACTGTTCCAAAGAACAGTAGTGGAAGGAAAGAATGATAATTTATACAGTTCCAATCTGCACCTTGGTACTTGTCTTTCCTGGGGATTTCGTCTGTGATAAGGATTGATTGAAGCAACTAGAGGAGGAAGACGTTCAACTAAACACAATGGCACAGTGCCATTAACAATTTTGAAATACAATATGAGTTTATGACGACGACGTCTTTCTTTAAGGGACGTTAGTCCTGATTCATTATATAGTTTATGATGATTAGTACCACGAACTGAACCAGTGATTGTCCTAATAGCGTCCAAATTGAGGTTTTCAAGATCTTCGCTTTGTTTATTCGTACAGTTGTCCCAAATAACATCTGAGAAGTCAAAATGAGGTAGAATAAATGATTTATACATAGTAAGAAGAGATTTACGACTCAGTCTGTACTTGTATGACCGGAGACATGCAATAAGGACACGGCACTTGGATAAAATAGATTTAATATGGAGGTCCCATTTACAGTTGCTTTGTATCATTACACCTAGATGCTTATGGGAGTCTGATTCCTGTAATATCACATCACTAAATTTCAAGGGCTGTGTTTGGGGTACTGTGTGATTGGAAATGGTTAATAATTTAGTTTTGGATTGGTTGAATTCTACTTTCCAAGCAGAAGCCCACTTTCTTATCTTGTCAAGATCTGAGTTTAAAATTTCTGTCCTGAGTTGGGTGTTATCTAACACCAGATATATGCTAGTATCATCTGCAAATAATTTGATCATCGATTCAATATCATGTGCAATGTCATTTATGTAGACAAGGAATAGAAGTGGTCCAAGAACAGAACCTTGCAGAACACCTGCTGATATTGGAAGGTAGGACGATTTACTCCCTTTTAGAACAACAGCCTGGGACCGGTCTCTTAGATAGTCAGTAAACCATTCGAGAAGTTGTCCACGGATACCCAAAGCAGATAGTTTATGTAATAATGCTTGGTGCCACACTTTATTGAAAGCTTTAGATATGTCAAAAAAAATTGCTTGTGCAGTTGTTTTAGCTTCTAAAAATTTGCAAAAGTCATCATATATACTCAAAAGTTGAAAGACAGTCGAGTCATGTGGAATAAACCCAGACTGAGCAGTTGCTAAAAGATTGCTATCTGTGAGGTATTTGAAAACATGTTTTTGAACACATTTCTCCAGCACTTTGCCTACACAGCTCAAGAGCGAAATGGGGCGTAATTTCCACATTTGTTTCTGTCTCCTTTTTTGAATATTGGAGTTACATGGGCTAGTTTCCATATGGATGGAAACCTACATTCTGTTAATGAACGGTTAAACAAAAAAGTCAATGGTTCACGGATAACATCTGCAGCAGCTACTAACACTTTGTTATGGACTAAATCAGGCCCTACTGCTTTTTTACAGTCAAGACTCTTCAATATTTCCAATACTATATTTGTAGAAAGAGTCAATTGATCTATGAACCCGTTGAGTTCATTTAATCCAGGAATCTCAGCTCCACCATCCACCGAACACTGCGCAGCAAAGTATGTATTGAATACAGTTGCTTTAGCTTTCATGGAGTAGTAAACTACACCATTTTCTTCTATTGGGGGAATATCGTCTTGAGGCATACCTTTGGTTGAAATGAATGTTTTTACTAGTTTCCACCAGTCCTTTGATCCAAACCTGCAAGGAGAAGAAATACGACTATCAAGTTCAAGTGCGTACTCAGCCTTTTTAATCTGATTTTTTCTGTAAGGTCGTTACGGATTCGACGAAATAATGCCCATGTCCAACCAAAATTTAAGGATTTGGCTAATCTGTGAATGGCATTTTTCTTTTTTATAATCTTTTTTATTTCAATAGTTATCCATGGAGCGTCACGTTCATTGACTGTAATTTCTTTAACTGGCATACAAAGTTTTGCCGTGTTCATAAGTATTTCTGACATTTTTTCAGCAACATCATCAATTGATTCTAAAGACAGAATTGCATTCCAATTAGTATTTGATAATTCGGTAATCAATTTTGCAACATCTAACTTCGAGTAATTATAAATTGTGCGTCTGTAGCATGTGTTGGGCCTATGATTATTTTTCAAGACAGCATATGGTGATGAATGGTCACTACAGATCGGTGGCATTACATCCGTGGTTTGGATCATATCGGGACATGGTGTAAGTATAAGGTCTAATAATGTTGAAGATTGTTCAGTAATACGGGTTGGTTTCTTAACCAGTTGAAATAAACTATTTGTAATCATTATATTCTGGAGATGATGTGGAAGTTGATTTGCACAATCAGCATTGAAATCTCCAAGAACAATATATTTATGAGGAGTCTTGCCTGCAAGTTGGATTGATTGGTCGATTAAGCCCCAGTAAGCTACATTAACATCAGGAGGCCTGTAGAATGTTCCAACCAATAATGTGTCCTGACCCAGTTTAGTCTCCACCCATACCGCTTCTAAATCTGCTACACTCAGATCAGGCCTGGGTTTACAGATTAATTTAGTTTT
>CM031628.1:39185471-39187971 GCA_018398815.1 Conus ventricosus
AAGGCAGAGAGAGGAGAAAAAGGCCCCCGAAAAAAGGGCGAAAACCACGAAGGCCCGGGCCCGGGGGGGGTTGTGGGACCCCCGGGACCATCAACAACTCCCCCCCTCCCGGTTTTGGGCAATCGGCTTCCGGGTTTCCATGGGCCCGTAACTCGTGCGAGGCTTGAAGGGTTTTTAAAAAGGGCTTGAAGAGAAAGCCCCTTTTTCGTAAAAAGGAAAGCCCCACTTTCCCCTTCACCCCCATTTATCCCCCTCTGTCTTGTCTCTTCTGTTTTTCTTGTCTCCCTTTTCCTCTCCTCTCTCTTCTTCTACTCTCTCTCCCCTCTCTCTCACACACACACCACCAAAACCACACAGTTAAGGTTCAAAACTGTCGGGGTGATTCAAAGGGTGCCTTTTTTTGGGGGTTCAAAAAACCATTTTTTGCCCGAGAAGGGAGGTGGGGGGGGGGGGGGGGGGGGGGGGGGGGGGGGAAAGGGCCCCAAAAAACCCCCCCTCACACCTCGTCGGGGCCCCCGGGTTTGAAACTTTTTGTGTGTTTGTGTGTGTGGTGTAATCCCCCTGGCTTTATTGTTTGGGGCATTTGACGTGTCTACAGAATTGGTGCATGTTCAAGAGGGAACGTGCGAAGGGGATTTTTTGTAGGTGTAAACTACCCGCTGTCGGGAATTTTTCTCCCGTTTTTAGGTGTTTCTCTGTGCCCGGTGTCATAAACAAAGCTTTGGGGAATGGGGGCGTTTTAACAAAGTTTATCACAGAAAGATAAAGCCGTCCGTCGGCCCGGCCATATTTTTTTTGGGGGGTTGTGTGGTGTGGGGTTTTGTGGTGTGGGTTGTTGTTGTTGTTGTTGTTGTTTTTTGGGTTTTTTTTTCGTCTTTCCCATTTCTGTATTAGACGAAAAAAAAAAAAACCCAAAGGGGGGGCCCGGGGGGGGGGGGGGGGGGGGGGGGGGGAGGTTAAAACAACGAGTCAAGAAAAAAAAAAACTTATTTCAATATAACACAAAAAAAAGAAAATCCACTTATCAAAAATTTAAAAAACACACACAAAACACAACCCAACACAACCAAACCCCCACAACCCAAAATTTTATTTAATTTTGTTTTCACTATTTATTGCTATCTGTGCGTGTGGGTTTGTGTGTGGCCCCGCGCGCGTTTTGCGTGCGCGTGTGTGTGTGCGACGTGCCTGCATGCGCGGCGCATGTGTGTATCTGTGTGTCTGTGTCTTTTTTAGCCGGAGTCTTTATGGTTTTTCTTTTTTACAGAAGTATGAGAGGTTCTCTTTTGTATTCCCGTCCCGTCACGCCCCCCCACTCTCGTCCCCATCTCGGAATATCTTTCCTTCTTCGCGTCTTCCCCTCCGATGTTTCTCGAGTTAATGACGTGGTTTGAATTTTTTTTTTTTTTTTTAAAAAAAGATTCAAGTCCACTGATTCTCTTTCTTTCCCAAACAGTATTTTAGCCAGAAAGACCCCAACCAACAACCCCCGGGACGCAGCCGCCCCACGCAGGATTTTAAAGCCTTCCCCCTATCTCTCACCTCCCTATTGATGATGTATGTAAAGTTTTTGTGTGTGTGTGTGTGTGTGTGTGTGTGTTGTGTGTGGTGTGTGTGTGTGTGAATAGATAGATAGATAGTCAGACAAACAGACGGACGACCGACCCGATGATGATGAAATACATCATACATAATAGACAAGGAGAGAAAGTATTTACCGGTGTGTGTGTGTGTGTGGTGTGTGTGTGGGGGTTTTGTGTGTGTGTGAATAGTGTAGAAAAGGGCAAAAAGAGGACAGACCGACCCGATAGTGAAGATAAATGATACTAAAGAAAGGGGAATGTATTTACCTCCCGGGGTGTGTTGGTGTGGTGTGTGTGTTGTGGTGTGTGGGGTGTGTGGGTGAGGTGTGTTATGTCTGTGTGTGTTCCCGGGTGTGTGTTTGGGGGTTTTGTTTTGTTTGGTGTGTTGTGGGTTTTGGTGTGTGTGGTTTGGTGTGGTTTTGTGGTGTGTTTTCAGGGACAAAAAACTGCCCCGATTCAAGGGAAGAAGCAAACCGTGGGCTCGTCGTACGCCGCTGCGGCCATGGGAGTCCCGACCGCCATCAAGGGGCCCCTACACGCGGAGAGCGGCCAGGACCGCAGGAAGTGCAGCCTGGAGTCCGCGCCACCAGGCTGAACATCGCGGAAGCGGAAGTGACGGAGATCGTGCAGCGGCTGATCCACGCGCACGTCAAGATGGTGACCAACTACCACGTGCCGCCGGACCTGATGCGGCAGCGGGCGGTGAAGACCGTGGAGGAGTTCCAGCTGAAGAAGGAGATGTTCGGCTTCCAGGGCACGCTGAGCCCCGAGCAGTACGACGAGGTGTTCCGGGTCACCGGCCTGGACGTGGACGAGCGGCAGAAGGACATGAAGTTTGTGGCCAGGGCCATGGACTTCTTCGCCCACGGCTACGTGCGCTTCGGGAAAGGGGTGCCCAGCTTTGACCGCCTGTCACT
>CM031628.1:39192971-39195471 GCA_018398815.1 Conus ventricosus
TGACGGCCTGGGATTATATTCAAGGGAATTTTGACGGCTCTGGGGACCTGTGGTGAGTGTTGTGTTTTCATGAGAAAGGGATGCTGATTACTATTGCTTATTTGTAAACCTTTAAATTGGATAATAAGTTGAAGCCCCTTATTGGAGGGAACCTTATTTCGGAGTTGGTAACTGAGACAAGAACGCGCGTGTACGTGTTTGTCTGCTGAGGTGATTGCAGATGAATGGTTCCTTCTGAATGGAGTGAGTAAACTTATATCCTATATTTAATTTCAGCACACTTTATCCCCATCTGACAATCCATTGAACCCTAGTTTTAACAATCCATCTAATCTAAGCCAATCCCTAATCCAAACCCTAACACACAGACACGGTGACATTTAGACACGGCAATATACAGAAACGTGACACAAAATAAATGGTGACATATAAACATGGTGATATTTAGTGCCTTCATTGGAACGAAAAGGTGACTTGGAGACACAACGACATAATCTTTATAGGCACGGTGATATAGAGACAGAGCGAAATGTGGACACGGTGACAAATAGACACAGTGCCTAGACCCGTGGTATGATCCCGAAAAGATAGCATGGAGAACGGTGACCTGCCTCACGTGGCATATTGCACAGGTAGATAGAGGAAAAAAAAAAGTGTGATAAAGCCGGTGACCCCCCCCCCCCTGCCCCCCGTTCTTTTCGTCCTGCTCACAGAAAATTTTCAAAAGATCGGTTTAAAAAAAAAAAAAGAAATAGGAGAGAAACCAAACTGAGACCACCAGAACGACAACACTGTCAGGTGGGCAGCATTCTTCACGTAAGGTGTCGGTGAGATTCAAACTGCCAACATGTGACTGGGGAACTCGGGTGTTTTGCCACTGTGCCACCAAGGCATTCTTCAAGGTAATGGAAGTGGCTGTGAACAGACGTGTGTCCGTGCCCCTCTTTCTCAGGACGACCCTCCCCTACTCCTCTCCCCCACTGTTGTTAGATTTCCGCACGACTTGGACAACTTGGTCAGGATACACTGTCACAACCCAAAATGTCCTACTTTAAAGTTTTCTCCAATACTTGAAACAATGTGTTTTCTTTCCTTTGAATGGTCGGTCCCCGCTTTGTAACATTTATTTCATTTCCTTTTATTAATGGATTCACTGATTGATTTGATTGGTTCGTTGACTGATTGACTAGCTGATTGATTTGTGAGTGACTGATTGATTGATTGATTGATTAATTTGTGAGAATCCCCTACCGGTGCGGTTTGTGATCAGTATGTACCAGATGCAGCGTGATGAAGTCCATCCATTTCTGAACTTTTCTCGCCAGTCTGAAAAGACTGAAAAGTGTGCCTTTGTGTATTTTTATTCACGTTTGTGACCTATGAAGAAAACGTTTCTCAAAAAGTCTCTCGTTCACTTTGTGACATGATCAGTGTCTCTGTGCCTTGTTATGCCTATAGAGATGTGCGTGCGTGCGTGCGTGCGTGCGTGTGTGTGTGTGTGTGTGTGTGTGAGGTGTGTGTGTGTGTGTGTGTGTGTGTGTATGTGTGTGTGTGTGTGTGTGTGTGTGTGTGTGTGTGTGTGTGTGTGTGTGTGTGTGTGACTGTGTCTGTACGTGCGCTCGCGCGCGCGTGTGGGTGGGTCCGTGCATGCGTGCGTGCGTGCGTGCGAATGAGTGAGTGTTTGTGTGTGTGTGTGTGTGTGTGTGTGTGTGTGTGTGTGTGTGTGTGTGTGTGTAATTTAAGGTAACGTTGAAGTCTCTCTTTGGGAAAGATTGGAACATTTCTGATACAATACTTGACGGGTGATGATGATGATGATGATATTGAAGATGTTGATGACGATGATAATGATCATGATAATTACTAGATCTCATTCTATATATTATCGCCGTAAGATGTTGTTGAAGACAGGATGTGTGAGATTTATCCTTTGTTGTGTGTAGCGGCAATGCACTTGGACAGCTTAGCATTCCACTCATCGACTGCAGCTGTATTGGTTTTGTTATTGTCGTTGTTGTTTTTTATCAGAGGAAGAATAAAGCCAGCCACTTGTGATTGTATGTGTGCATGTGCTTATCGATTTACATGTGCGCGCCCGTGTGTATACGTGTTGTCGTGAGTAATGTATCTGAACGCTTGTATGTGTGCGTGCAAGAGTCTCTCTCTCTCTCTCTCTCTCTCTCTCTCTCTCTCTCTCTCTCTCTTCTCTCTCTCTCTCTCTCTGGGCGCGCGCGTGTGTGTGTGTTTGTGTGTGGTGTGCGCGCGCGTGCGTGGGTGCGCTTTCTGTGTCTATGTGCATATTCGCATGTGTACACTCGTGTATGTGTATCGCTCTGTGAGTGAGTGCGCGAGCGCGAAGAAGATAGGGAGAGAGATGGCTATGCATGTGCAAATGTGTGTGTGTGTGTGTGTGTGTGTGTGTGTGTGTGTGTGTGTGTGCGTGTGTGTGTGTGTGTGTGTTGTGTGTGCGTGCTTGCGCCGCGTGTGCGTGTGTGTGTGT
>CM031628.1:39205471-39207971 GCA_018398815.1 Conus ventricosus
TTAGTAGGTGGTGTCCTGCGTATGTTTGATCAGAACAGGCGCCACTGAACACCACGGAAGTGACTCGGCAGCAGTGCAGTGTCTCCTCCGGTGGGTTGCCTCTTGACGACCATTGGCTGCTCCCTGCGGATTGCCGGTGCCGGGGCTGCGGCGGGGCCGACCGGACTGTGGCTGTGGACGGGGTGTCGGAATGAGCAGCATAGGTGCACTGCCTCTGAGGTGGCGCAGAGGTTGGGACAGAAAAAAAAAATTAACAAAACTTTCTGATGTGTTTTTAGGTGAATTTTAAAGGGTTGTGTGAATTAGTTTGTGTGTGTGTGTGTGTGTGTGTGTGTGTGTGTGTGTGTGTGTGTGTGTGTGTGTGTGTGTGTGTGTGTGTTTAATGACTTGTGAGTAGACTTCAACGCGGTGACAGCCCTGATATGGCCCTTTGCGATCGGCTGTGCTATAAGCAGCATGACCTTACCTAAGCAGCAACAAGCAATAGCTTAAGGTGTGCTCAGTGACGAAAACATGCACAACAATACTTACCTCTTCCCTCCGTTCGGGCTCTCACATCGGACATTCCAGGGTCTGAAGACACAGGGTCTGAAGACACATATTTACCGGCGCACCTTCGTCTGTTGACTTCATGGCGCCTCGTTTTGGTTTCTTGACCTGCGCGTAGAGCTGACCTTCATCTTCTGCTTCCTTTAGAACGGCGAGGTTGCTCCCCTGAGAGTTTTTCTTCGTTCTTCTTCTTCTTCTTCTTCTGAACTTGAGCGTACGTGTCTTCGGCCGGACAGTTTCTCTCCTTAGCCTCGTCCGGATCAGGCGTGGGCTCAGGTTGGGTGTGGGAGGCTGATTCAGAGCCTGGTTGTTGATGTTGTTAGGCTGAGGGTTTCCGCCAGGTCTGGGTTTCATGACGACTGCATACACGTTCTCCACCTGGGGCTGGGGGCTTTGAGCTTGAGGTGGAGATGCTTCATCCTCTCCGTCAACTGTGGCGTACAAGCCCGTGTCGACATCCTGACCGATGGAAAGATCGCGGGACGTGCCTGGTTGGGGCTGTAGATTGAGATCATCTACATCACGTGGGACTGCAGATGCGTTCTGATTGGTTGGGAGGTTAGGACCACGTGACGGTGAGGGAGGAGGGTGTGGCGGGTTGAACTCGACAGTGCTCACACGTAAATCGTTGACGTATTCCACAGAATCTGCAACTGAACAATCGTCATCACCTTAGAAAACTCTAAATCTGTGACGTACTCCGCAGAATCTGCAACTGAACAATCGTCATCACCTTAGAAAACTCTAAATCTGTGACGTACTCCCGCAGAATCTGCAACTGAACAATCGTCATCACCTTAGAAAACTCTAAATCTTTGACGTACTCCCGCAGAATCTGCAACTGAACAATCGTCATCACCTTAGAAAACTCTAAATCTGTGATGTACTCCCGCAGAATCTCCAACTGAACAATCGTCATCACCTTAGAAAACTCTAAATCTAGACGTACTCCGCAGAGTCTGCAACTGAACAATCGTCATCACCTAAGAAACTCTAAATCTGTGACGTACTCCGCAGAGTCTGCAACTGAACAATCGTCATCACCTAAGAAAACTCTTTTATTCTATCCAGAAGTGTGGAAAGATGTTGAATGGCCACAGTACAAGAAAAAAAAAATCAATAAACAATAAACAGAATTTTGTAACTCAAAGATTTAACTAAGATACATACAGCTGGTAGGTACGGGCCTCTGTTATTTTATGGGAGCATTTTGTACTTCTTTTTATCATGAACCACATCATACGTTTCTAATTCTGCTTTGTATGTATATCTTACACGGTACTTCAACATAGCTTTGGCTTAAAGAGAGAGCAAGAGGAAGAGGAAGAGAGAAAGATGAGGTTGTTTAGAGGGGACAGGGGGTAGAGGGGGTATGACAGAAGCAGCGGAGGAGGGGGAGGGGGGTTGTAGCGAGTGAGGAGATAAATTTCACGTATTTTCTACCAGACAGAAAAATAAGTCCGCCCCCCCCCCCCCCCAACAAAAAAAACAAACGAACAAACAACAACAGCAAAACTGATCTATCGATCAATTGCCCCAGCAGACTAACAAGCGGCGAAATGATCAAACCACTAATCAATCAGGGTCATGTGCTTCAGAGAGAGAGACAGACAGACAGACAGACAGACAGAGACATAGAGAGAAAGAGACTGAGAGAGAGAGAGAGAGAGAGAGAGAGAGAGAGAGAGAGAGAGAGAGAGAGAGAGAGAGAGAGAGAGTGACAGACGGACAAACAGACAGTCAGAGAGCAGTCGGATGACGAGAGAAAAAGAAAGATGTTGCAAACACACATGCATTCCAACACATACACATACATGCATACATACGCACATACATACATGCATACATACATACCTACATCATACATACATACTTAGTTACTTACCTGCTTACTTACATACTTTCTTTCTTACCCACTTTGTACTTGCTGCTTAATTATTTATTCACATTG
>CM031628.1:39210471-39215471 GCA_018398815.1 Conus ventricosus
CACACACACACACACACACACACACGCGCGCGCGCGCACACCACACACACACACACACACACACACACACACACACACACACACACACACAGAGTACTCACCAAAGTGAATCGGCACAGGTGGGTACCAGGCATTTCCACTACCGATCGCGAGAAAGAAGTTAGCTGAGGTGAACACCCCAGATAGACGATAATCATGGAATCTGCACTGAAGTTTTCCATCGTCCATTGACTGAGTATAACTCTTGCCGAACCAGTCCTGCAGAGAGAGAGAGAGAGAGAGAGAGAGAGAGAGAGAGAGAGAGAGAGAGAGAGAGAGAGAGAGAGAATACAAAACTGGAAACGCATTGACTTTATTCCACTACGCTTATCACAATTAAAACTGAGAACTGAGAATGTATCTCAGAACAAACGTGTCATATGCTCATTACTCATAAATCAAATTATGTGTCGAGAACAGACATAATAACGCTCTCTGTTTTTTTTTTTCCAAAAATTTAACTTTTCGAATTAATAAGCCAACAACACATCATTTATACAGACATCACTTAAATGGAAATGAAACGATGCATCCCGGATTTTGCAATGCATGTCAAGATCTATGGTCTCCGACTCTTATCAAATGTTGGTGGTGTGAAAAATGCGTGTCAGTAAAAAAAGATGCTGTCGATGTTCTTGTAAAATTTACAAAGTTGTAATGAAGGGCAGGACAGATAAAACAAAAGAACGATCGGACCAACGATTGAAAGAATGAACAGAAGAAAAAGAACGCATATTACATGAGTGAACGTACTAATGAATCGCACAAATTCAACAGCTTAAAAAGAAAAAAAATGGAGAAAAAAAAATATCCACGACCAGTTCACTAACATTAGACTGATCTGGCTTTCTGCTTCACTTGTCATATTATGTTTACCGTTTGCCTCTTCCACACGTACTTCACACATTATACTCTTTCCGTTTATCTCTACATACATGCCTCACACATGCTGTCAGCGTTTACCTCTTCTACACATGCCTCAACCATTATGCTCTAAGCGTTTATCGCTTTCATCCTTGCCTCATGCATTTCTTGCTCTTGTCGTTTACCTTTTTTATAGGAGCCTCACACATTATGAGTTAATTTCAAATCAACGTGATTTGAAACTGAAACAAACCCACAAGGAAAATTGCTACACTGCAAAAACGAAAGAAACAAACGAATAACAAGACAAACACAAAGGGTTTGGACTTCTGTGCTCTTCTTATTGAATGTTGTTGTCCTGCCTGAAGAAGACCAAAGAGGTCGAAACGCGTCGCGTTTGTCTTGTATTTTGTTTTTGCGGTATATATGCCTCACGCATTATGCTCTTAGCGTCTACCTCTTTTGTACATGCCTCAAACATTATGCTGTTAGCGTTTACCTCTTTCATACATGCCTCCCGCGTTATGCTCTTAGCGTTGACCTTTTTCATTCATGCCTCAAACATCATGCTCTTAGGTTAGCGTTTATCTCTTTTATACATACCTCACGCATTATGCTCTTAACGTTTACGTCTTTCATACATGCCTCACGCATTATGCTCTTAGCGTTTACCTCTTTCATACATGCCTCACGTGTTATGCTCTTGTCGTTTACCTCTTTCATACATGCCTCACGCATCATGCTCTTAGCGAGGTTACCTCTTCATACATGCCTGAAACAACATGCTCTTAGCGTTTACCTCTTTCATACATGCCTCAAACATCACACTCTTACGTTTACCTCTTTCATACATGCCTCAAACATCACACTCTACGTTTACCTCTTTCATACATGGTTCACGCGTTATGCTCTTAACATTTACCTCTTTCATACATGCCTCACGCATTATGCTCTTAGCGTTTACATGTCTCATACACGCCTCACACATAATGCTCGTTGCGTTTACTTCTTCCATAGATGCCTCACACATTAACACTCTTACCCTTGTCGTTCTTCAAATGTTTCCACCAGCATCCGTACGTTACGTCACTGGAATAGAGTTTGTCCACATCACAGGATCCGGACACAGAGCCATCTGTGTCCCTCTGTGCCTGACAGTTCCTGATTCTGGCAGCAGGATCTGGATCAGGAGAAGAGGAAGAGGAGGAGGAAGCAGGAGAAGAAGGAAGAGGAGGAGGCAGGAGAAGAAGAAGAGGAGAAAAAGGTAGAGGATGAGCAGGAGGAGGAGGAGCAGGAGAAGGAGGAGAAAGGAGAAGTAGGGGAGGAGGAGGAGGAGGAGGAGAGAGAGCAGGAAGAAGGAGGAGGAGGAGGGGTGAGGAGAAGAGAAGAGGAGGGGGAGGAAGAGGAGGAGGGGAGGAAGGAAGAGAAGGAGGAGAGGAGAGCAGACAGGAGAGAGGAGAAGAAGTCCAAAAGGAGAGGAGGAGCAGCAGCAGAGAGAGGGAAGAAGAAGAAGAAGATGATGATGATGATGATGATGATGATGATGATGATGATGATGATGATGATGATGATGATGATGATGATGATGATTGAGGAGAAGGAAAAAGAAAACGAATACGCCTTGTTAGTTAGGTACATCTCTCTCTCTCTCTCTCTCTCTCTCTCTCTCCTCTCTCTCTCTCTCTCTCTCTCTCTCTCTCTCTCTCTCTCTCTCTCTCTCTCTCTCTCTCTCTCTCTCTCTCTCTCTCTTATCCTCCTCTCTCTCTCTCCTTCTCTCTGTGAAATGGGAAGTTTTTCTTTTTTTGCATTGATTTTTTTTCATGTCTGTCGTTTGTTATTCCAAAGAACACATTTTACACTGAAGATTCAATTTCTGTTTTGTACTTAGTTTTCGAAATAAACGTTACTTTAACCGTTGTGTGTGTGTGTGTGTGTGTGTGTGTGTGTGTGTGTGTGTGGTGTGTGTGTGTGTGTGTGTGGTGTGTGTGTGTGTGCGCGTGTGTGTTGGTGTGTGTGTGTGTACTTTGTCACACATATTTGCACACGTTCATACATAAATACATGCATACAAAACATGCGCTTCTAAATCCGCACACACACACACACACACACACATACACACACACACACACACACACACACACACACACACACACCACACACACACACACTTGCAAACGAATAAATCTTACAAAGACATGCACATACGCACTCGCTTACGCATGTTCATGCACACACATTATACATCCACAGGGATTCAAAAGGAAACGAGGTACTTACACTGAACTTGTATTTTGCATGACCCTACATGACCTTTCACATAGGTTGAACCACGCCAGTCGCCCTGCTCACACATCACATTTCCTGCGATGTTAGACAAGAGATTTTCACTGATGATCAGCGTGGCTATCATCCGTTCTTGTACACGCACCTCATACGGTCCTATTGGATAGCATGACCAACCAGACGTGCCGTAGTCACAGTGGCCCAGGCTTATGATGTTTCTATTTAAGCTCCTTTCCATATCACTCTCTTGTCCCTACCAAGGGCTACCGTGCAGGTTAAAGACAACTGGTCACCTTCTTCGACTCTGAACACCCCATGTGTCTGACAGTTAAATTCTGAAAAACAGAAAGAAAAACAAACAGACATGTAATTCTTAATAATTCTTAATAATGAATACTTATATAGCGCCTATTCTCGGCTAGAGACCAAGCTCTAAGCGCTTTACAATCAACACTCGTTTACACAACGGGCTGCCTACTTGGGTAGTGCCGACTGAAGAGCTGCCAGCTGGCGCTTCATTCAGCCGTTTCCCGTGTCATCCAGTCAATATCGTTCAATATCGTTCACTCATTTTCCTTACTTCCTTCGTTCTTTCCATTTCTCACGCAGGGTGCATGCTATGTGTAACGTGTCATCCATACCAACGGCCAAGCTGGCCTACTCTTCCGAAAGTTGGTGATGGGATTTTACGTATGTGCAAGATGTTATGCGTGCGTTCACACACGGAACCTCGGTTTATAGTCTCATTCGAATGTACTAGAGATTAAGAAGAACAAGCTAAACTAATCAAAAGCTCAATGAATATAACGCTCGATCAAGCTACTAATTAGTCAATTGATCAACCATCAAATCATCATTAATCAATTAATGGAGAGAGACCGAACGATCAACCAGTAAATAAGTCAGCCTATCGACTTTCCCGAAGTTGGAGTTTGGCTGCCTTGATGGCGGGATAAAAAAAAAAACGGTCATACACACAAATCTCCACTCCCTTTGTTGGGTAGATGGGATTAATCCTTGCCTGCCAATACAGGGAGTGTCCGCAGAAGTACCAGCCTGCGTTCGCGAGAAAAAAAGAAAAAAGAAAAAGAAAGCCTATCGATTTGTCAGAACTTATGCACAATGTGATAAATCAACCAATCGATCAATCAGAACGCATGTACAATATGATAAATCACTCACTCAATCAATCAGAACTTATTTACGATGACTGTGAAAACTCAACCAATCGATCTCCTTTTTCCTCTTCCGGAGGAGTTCCTTTCGTACTCCCTGATATGTGGAGCGGTTCCGTCATTATTGTGTGTGTGTGTGTGTGTGTGTGTGTGTGTGTGTGTGTGTGTGTGTGTTGTGTTGTGTGTGTGTGTGTGTGGAGTGGGTGGTACTCGGTGAGATTTCTCTGTCTTCTCTCCTCTTGCTTACCAGATTGCCTCATCCCCACATGCAGACACGCACCCAGACGGTGAGCACTCTCTATCTGTCTGTCTGTCTGTCTGTCTGTCTGTCTCTCTCTCTCTCTCTCTCTCTCTCCCTCTCTCTCTCTCTCTCTTGTCTCTCTCTCTCTCTCTCTCTCTCTCTCTCTCTCTCTCTCTCTCTCTCTCTGGAACGCTGAGCTATCTACAGTCTGATGACACTGGGTAACGTCGGAAACCCGTATCCCCTCTGACATCTCTTTGTCTTCCGCCCGGCACTGTACACTGCTGGTTCAGTATCCTGTCCCTCCAGTATTGTCACAACTATGTGTTCTACCTGATGTAGCGCGGTTATTCAGCTAACCCCTCTCAAGGTGTGCATGGTTTGATGATGTAGCA
>CM031628.1:39222971-39240471 GCA_018398815.1 Conus ventricosus
TTAAGCATGAATACTTTTTTACATCCAGCCCTCTGGGCAAGAAAAAAAAGAAAGAAATCGATATATAGTAAAAAAGCAAATCAAACAAATACATGAAAAAATGGAACAATTCCTTGCATGGGAACCTTTGACAAAAAAGAAGAAAGAAGAAAAAAGAAACCAGTGAACACCACCACCACCAACAACAACCACAACAACGAGAAAAAATGATCAAGGCAAGAGGTAGGGGAGAGGAGAGAGGAGAGATGAGAGAGAGAGAGAGAGAGAGAGAGAGGAGAGGAGAGAGAGAGAGAGAAACCGACCGACTGACCGACCGACTGACGACCGACGACCGACTGGCGAAAGAAAGGCAGAGATAAAGGAAGAGAAAGACAATGAAGCAGATATAGATAATCACCTACGAAAACCTTTGAAAAAACACATTAATGGCACAGGATGATCACGGCAATTTGCGTAGAGAGGGATGGAGCAAGGGTGAGAGAGAGAGGGGGGGGGGGGAGGGGAGAGGGGAGGATGCGGAGAGACAGAAATGGGGGGGGGGGGGGAGAGGAGATGGATGGAGAATGAATGGAGAAATTTGTGAGGAAGTGGAGAGCGGGGATGAGGGGGTGGGAGGGAGTTGATGAGGAGGATGAAAGTCAAATATACACCAAGATTCTTACGTGAGTTAGAGTTAGTCAAGAGAAAAAAAAACTTATTTGTGGGTGTGTCAAGTTTCCTTAGAGAATGATTTCGTGACGGCATGCAGTCCCAGATCTCTAGATAAGCAAATAACGAAAGAACGGCCGTGGCCATGTGTCATTGTATGAATATCTGTATTGACGATTCTCTTCCATTCCTTGATAATGTCATTGATGACAATAAAGAAGAATGACGAAGTGCGTGTTGAAGTATGTTAAACATTTCTGGGGGGTTAGTGTTGTTGTTGTTTTTGTGTGTGTGTGTGTGTGTGTGGACAGGTCCTTGATGACGTCATTGATGACGATGAAGAAAAATGACGAACTGCGTGTTGAACTATGTTGAACATTGCTGGCTTTGTGTGTGTGTGTGTGTGTGTGTGTGTTGTGTGTGTGTGTGTGTGTGTGTGTGTGTGTGTGTGTGTGTGTGTGTGTGTGTGTGTGTGTGTGTGTGTGTGTGTGTGTGTGTGTGTGTGTGTGTGTGTGTGGACAGGTCCTTAATGATGTCACTAAAGACGATGAAGAAGAATGACGAACTGTGTGTTGAACTATGTTGAACATAGCTGCTTTTTTAGTGACAGGTCCTTGATGATGTCATTGATAACGATGAAGAAGAATGACGAACTGTGTGTTGAACTATGTGGAACATTGCTGTGTTTTTTGTTTGTGTGTGAAGAATGGACGATGAAGAAGAATGACGAACTGCGTGTTGAACTATGTTGAACATAGCAAATTTTTTTTTTTAGTGACAGGTCCTTGATGATGTCATCGATGAGGATGAAGAAGAAGAGAGATGTGGTCACTTTTGATTGGACGTGGTGGTGTTCTCCGGACTCAATGCTGACTTCACGACGAAGCCGTTATTCTCTTCAGCGGGAATGGGAGGGGGGCGAGGGGAGGGGAGGGATAGTGTTCTAGGTGATGTCCTGAAATTATTGCATCAGAACAGGCACCACTGAACACCAACCAAGTGACCCACCATCAGTGCAGCATTCCTCTGGTTGGCTGATACTTACTGCTCTGTGTGGAATGTCGGTGTGGGACAGCAACAGGGTGGCCTGGGTGTGGCTACGCTTAGAAGTATTGCACAGGGGATCGGAAGATGAGACAGGAATCTACGATAACCCAGTACGGTGTACTGTAGCGCTACACAGTGTAGTATAATAGAATATCATACGATGCAATGCAGTCCAGCCACGCTCAGAACAGTGCTATACCATACCACACAATCTTACACAACACTAAACAAGACAAGCAGTACAAGACAATAGCACAAAACACAACGCCACAAAACACAACACAATCCCTTTCGTCATCTGGGGATTGGAACACAGGGTCTCTCAGTTTCAATTCCGGACAACTAACTGCTGGCCCATTAACAGTACACTCAGAACAATGGCTGGTTCAGTGATGGACAACTAACTGCTGGCCCATTGACAGTACACTCAGAACAATGGCTGGTTCAGTGATGGACAACTAACTGCTGGCCATTGACAGTTACACTCAGAACAATGGCTGGTTCAGTGATGGACAACTAACTGCTGGCCCATTAACAGTACACTCAGAACAATGGCTGGTTCAGTGATGGATAACTAACTGCTGGCCCATTGACAGTACACTCAGAACAATGGTTGGTTCAGTGATGGACAACTAACTGCTGGCCATTAACAGTGCACTCAGAACAATGGCTGGTTTAGTGATGGACAACTAACTGCTGGCCCATTAACAGTGCACTCAGAACAATGGTTGGTTCAGTGATGGACAAACTAACTGCTGGCCCATTGACAGTACACTCAGAACAATGGCTGGTTCAGTGATGGACAACTAACTGCTGGCCCATTGACAGTACACTCAGAACAATGGCTGGTTCAGTGATGGACAACTAACTGCTGGCCCATTGACAGTACACTCAGAACAATGGCTGGTTCAGTGATGGACAACTAACTGCTGGCCCATTGACAGTACACTCAGAACAATGGCTGGTTCAGTGATGGACAACTAACTGCTGGCCCATTGACAGTACACTCAGAACAATGGCTGGTTCAGTGATGTACAACTAACTGCTGGCCCATTAACAGTACACTCAGAACAATGGCTGGTTCAGTGATGGATAACTAACTGCTGGCCCATTGACAGTACACTCAGAACAATGGCTGGTTCAGTGATGGATAACTAACTGCTGGCCCATTGACAGTACACTCAGAACAATGGTTGGTTCAGTGATGGACAACTAACTGCTGACCCATTAACAGTACACACAGAACAATGGCTGGTTCAGTGATGGATAACTAACTGCTGGCCCATTGACAGTACACTCAGAACAATGGCTGGTTCAGTGATGGACAACTAACTGCTGGCCCATTAACAGTACACTCAGAACAATGGCTGGTTCAGTGATGGATAACTAACTGCTGGCCCATTGACAGTACACTCAGAACAATGGCTGGTTCAGTGATGGAGAACTAACTGCTGGCCCATTAACAGTACACTCAGAACAATGGCTGGTTCAGCGATGGACAACTAACTGCTGGCCCATTGACAGTACACTCAGACAATGGCTGGTTCAGTGATGGACAACTAATTGCTGGCCATTGACAGTACACTCAGAACAATGGCTGGTTCAGTGATGGACAACTAACTGCTGGCCCATTGACAGTACATCAGAACAATGGCTGGTTCAGTGATGGATAACTAACTGCTGGCCCATTGACAGTACACTCAGAACAATGGCTGGTTCAGTGATGGACAACTAACTGCTGGCCCATTGACAGTACATCAGAACAATGGCTGGTTCAGTGATGGACAACTAACTGCTGGCCCATTGACAGTACACTCAGAACAATGGCTGGTTTTAGTGATTGACAACTAACAGCTGGCCCATTAACAGTACACTCAGAACAATGGCTGGTTCAGTGATGGATAACTAACTGCTGGCCCATTGACAGTACACTCAGAACAATGGTTTGGTTCAGTGATGGATAACTAACTGCTGGCCCATTGGGCAGTACACTCAGAACAATGGCTGGTTCAGTGATGGATAACTAACTGCTGGCCATTGACAGTACACTCAGAACAATGGCTGGTTCAGTGATGGACAACTAACTGCTGGCCCATTGACAGTACACTCAGAACAATGGCTGGTTCAGTGATGGACAACTAACTGCTGGCCCATTGACAGTACACTCAGAACAATGGCTGGTTCAGTGATGGGGCAACTAACTGCTGGCCCATTGACAGTACACTCAGAACAATGGCTGGTTCAGTGATGGACAACTAACTGCTGGCCCATTAACAGTACACTCAGAACAATGGCTGGTTCAGTGATGGATAAACTAACTGCTGGCCCATTGACAGTACACTCAGAACAATGGCTTGGTTCAGTGATGGATAACTAACTGCTGGCCCATTGACAGTACACTCAGAACAATGGCTGGTTCAGTGATGGACAACTAACTGCTGACCATTAACAGTACACTCAGAACAATGGCTGGTTCAGTGATGGATAACTAACTGCTGGCCCATTGACAGTACACTCAGAACAATGGCTAGTTCAGTGATGGACAACTAACTGCTGGCCCATTAACAGTACACTCAGAACAATGGCTGGTTCAGTGATGGATAACTAACTGCTGGCCATTGACAGTACACTCAGAACAATGGCTGGTTCAGTGATGGATAACTAACTGCTGGCCCATTGACAGTACACTCAGAACAATGGCTGGTTCAGTGATGGACAACTAACTGCTGGCCCATTGACAGTACACTCAGAACAATGGCTGGTTCAGTGATGGACAACTAACTGCTGGCCCATTGACAGTACACTCAGAACAATGGCTGGTTCAGTGATGGACAACTAACTGCTGGCCCATTAACAGTACACTCAGAACAATGGCTGGTTCAGTGATGGACAACTAACTGCTGGCCCATTGACAGTGCACTCAGAACAATGGTTGGTTCAGTGATGGACAACTAACTGCTGGCCCATTGACAGTACACTCAGAACAATGGCTGGTTCAGTGATGGACAACTAACTGCTGGCCCATTGACAGTACACTCAGAACAATGGCTGGTTCAGTGATGGACAACTAATTGCTGGCCCATTAACAGTACACTCAGAACAATGGCTGGTTCAGTGATGGACAACTAACTGCTGGCCCATTGACAGTACACTCAGAACAATGGCTGGTTCAGTGATGGACAACTAACTGCTGGCCATTGACAGTACACTCAGAACAATGGCTGGTTCAGTGATGGACAACTAACTGCTGGCCCATTGACAGTACACTCAGAACAATGGTGGGTTTAGTGATCGTTCCTCGAATGTTCAAATGAACAGAAACAGAGCGTTTGTGGATGAAAGAAAAAAGGTCCTTTATTACGAATAGCAAAACGGGAGCTGGCCAGAACAACTTTGTGGTACTTGTCAGGACGTCCGCTTTCCTTCGGCTCATTCTGAGCGTTGAATCTCATGTGTGTCAATGAAGGATTTCATCCATTACAAGTAGCATCCTCTTCTTCAGCCGCACCCAAATCCTTAGCAGCTTGAGTTTAACGTCCCCCAGCCGATGGTTTCAGACACAAGCTGTAGCTGCAGCAAGATGCAGCGCCTGAGTCGGTTTAAGAGAGAAACCTGCTTCATCATCATGATCATCATCATCATCACCATCATTATTAGCAGCAGCAACAGAAGAAGAAATTAAAGCAGCGTGTTGTTTTTTTGTATGGTAGTAGTTTTTTAGTGGTGGTGTGGTGTTGGTGTGATTTTGGTGGTGATTGTTGTTGTGTGTTGGGTTTTGTGTGTTGGTTTTTGTTTGTTTTGTTGTTTTTGTTGTTGTTTTCCCTTTTGGAGTGTTTGTTTTTTTTGGTTGTATGAAAAAAACCCCGGGTAACACAACACCAACATTGTGTTGGTTGTTTGGGGGTCATAAATTGGGCCCAACCCCATACCAAACATCGCCGAAAGGGAGGCAGCAACACCACCCACAAACCCCCCCAGAGGGCCCGCCCGCCCGCCCCCCCGCTGTCAACTTAGCAGGCGGATTCGGGGAATCCCACATAGCCGCAGCAGGAGAGAGGCCCCCCCCCCCCCACCCCCCAAAACTCCCCCCCCCCCCCCCCCCCACCACCCAACCACCCAAAGGGGGGGGGGCCGCAGGGAAAGGGTGGGGGGGGGGGGACCCGCGGGGGGGGGGGGGGGGGGGGGCCCCTTTTTTTTTTTTTTTTTTTTTTTTAAGCCTTTTTTTTTTGGGGGGGGGGGGGGGGGGGGGGGGGGGGGGTTTTTTTATTTTTCTGCTGTTAGTTTTTTGGGGTGGGTTTTTTTTTTTTTTTTTTTTTTTGTTTGTTTTGTTTTGGTTTCGTTTTTTTTTTTTTTTCCCAACACATTTCAGGAAGTGGCCCCGAAGCCAGAATTTTGGAACAGCGATTAGCCCCGGGAAGTGACGTTGAAAAATAGAGAGTCATACACTATGCAGTACCATGGGCCATCTTCAGTGTGGTACGTATGTGTGTGTGGGTGTGTGTGTGTGTGTGTGTGTGTGTGTGTGGTGTGTGGGGGTGTGTGTTTTTGGGGTGTTGTGTGGTGTGGGGTTTTGTGTGTGTGTGTGGGGGGGGGGGGGGTGTGAAGAGAGAGAGAGAGAGAGAGAGAGGAGGAGAGGGGAGAGGAAGGGGAAAAAAGGGGGGGAGAGGAGAGAGAGAGGAGAGAGAATCTCGGAAAACGTGTGTGCCAGAATATCGATCGTATGCCATAAGGGCAATCGCCGCGCGCGCCGCGCGCGTTTGTTGGGGTGTGTGTGTGTGTGTGGGTTGTGTGTGTGTTGTGGGGTTTTGTTGTGGTGTGGGGGTTTTTGTGTGTGGGTGTGTGTGTGTGCATCATGATAATAATGGCACCGCCAATTTTAGGTGATACCCAAGCCCGCCCAGCCCCTTTGGGCTAAATTTCATTTCCCATCGTTTTAAATCCTGGCAGGTGGTCTCAAAATTACCCCCTGTGGTGTACGTATAGGTAGCCGCACGCAGGAACCTCCTTGATAAACCTGAAATGAAACTCCCAAAAGGTTTTAACCTTTCCATGGCACGTAACATCGCCTTTTTTTTGTTAGTTTTTTGTCTATGTTCAATGCTTTACAATTGCCGCATAGATTCTTTATTCTGAAAAGGGGAAAAAAATTTTCCCTCAAAAAAGCCTTGGCACGGTTTGCAACTAGGTTTATCTTCCCATCTCCCTTTTTGTGGCGTTGGTGTTTCTGGGAAATATTTGTTTACGAATACGCAGGTTTACCATTCTGAGAACGAGCCCGCTTGCCCCCCGTTTCTTGGTGTGTCGGGGGAGCTTGAAGGCCAGTTTTTAGCAGGTCGTCCCCCCTTTTTCTGACGTCTTGCTGTTTGGGGGATATCCTCAACAATCCAGGGCCCCTTTTGACTGGATCTGCTGGGTTTGGGGGAGATACCCTCACAATCCAGGGCCCCTTTTATCTAACGTCTTTCCCGTTTGGGGAGATAAAAAACCCCAAAAGTCCAGGTTCCCCCTTTTTTTGCGTCCCCTGCTGTTTGGGGGGATAAAAAAACCCCCAACAATCAAGGGCCCCCTTTTATCTGACGTTTTCTGCTGTTTGGGGAGAAAAAATCCCCAAAAAGTTAGGTCCCCTTTGGATCGGGCGTCTCGCTTTTGGGGAGATAAAATCCTCAAAAAGTCCGGTTCCCTTTGATTGACGTCTCTGTGTTTGGGGAGTAAAAATTCCCCAAAATCAAGGGGCCCCCTTTTATCTGACGTCTTGCTTTTGGGGGATAAAATCTCACAATCCCGGGGCCCCCTTTTATTGCGTCTCTGTGTTGGGGAGTAAAAATCCCCAAAAAAAAAAGGTCCCCCTTTATTGCGTCTCTGCTTTTGGGGAGATAAAAATTCAAAGTCCAGGGCCCTTTTTTCTGACGCTCTGCTGTTTTGGGGGGGTACCTCAAAATCCCGGTCCCCCCTTTATTGGTCCTTTTTGGGGGATAAAAATTAACAGCCAGGTCCTTTGATTGACGTCTCTGCTGTTTGGGGGGTTAAAAAAACCTCAACAAACCAGGTTTCCCCTTTTATCGACGCCTGCTGCTTGGGAGATAAAACCTCAAAAGCAGGTCCCCCTTTGACTGAGTCTCTGTGTTTTTGGGGGATAAAAACCTCAAACCGGTCCCTTTATCTGCGTCCTGCGTTTGGGGAGATAAAAATCCTCAACAGCCCGGTCCCCTTGATTGCGTCTTGTGTTTGGGGGTAAAAAATCCCAACAGTCCAGGTCCCCCCCTTTTATCTGACGTTTTTGCTGTTGGGCAAAAAAAAATCCCAAAAAAACCCGGTCCCCTTTTATCGACGTCTCTGCTGTTTGGGGGATAAAAAAAACTCAACAAATCCCGGTCCCCCTTTGTCTGACGTCCGCTGTTTGGGGGGGGTAAAAATCCCAACAGCCCCGGTCCCCTTTTTTCTGACGTTTGCTGTTTGGGGGGATACCCCAACAATCCCGGTCCCCCCTTTGATTGACGTCTTGTGTTTGGGGAGATAAAATCCTAACAGTCCCGGGGGCCCTTGTCACGTCTTTGGTTTGGGGAGATAAAAAAACCCCACAACCCGGTCCCCCCTTTTATCTGACGTCTTATGTTTGGGGAGAAAAAAAATCCTCAAAAAATCCAGGTCCCCTTTGATCTGAGTCTTTCTATTTGGGGAGATAAAAATCACAACAGTCCAGGTCCCCCCTTTTTTCTGGTCTTCTGTTGGGGGAAAAAAAACATCAAAGTCCGGTCCCCTTTGCCCCCCAAAAACGTTCCCCTTGGGGGGGTGGGAGAGAATTCGTAGGATGTGAGGCGGTGTACAGAGTGCCCACACCACACACCACACAACCCAAACCCCCCCAACAAACACACCACACACACACACACACACACACACACACCACACGCACCCGCCGCACGCACGCCGCACGCAGCACACCACCACACCACAACACAACACACACGCACGCGGGCCGCGCCCCCCCCCCCCCCCCCCCCCCCCCCCCCCCCCCCCCCCCCCCCCCCCCCCCCCCCCCCCCCCCCCCCCCCCCCCCCCCCCCCCCCCCCCCCCCCCCCCCCCCCCCCCCCCCCCCGGGCCCCCCCCCCCCCCCCCCCCCCCCCCCCCCCCCCCTCCAGTGTCTTTAGGTGTTTATTCCAAGTGCAGTGACCCGGGTTGGTCGATGGTCTGGGCTTGTTGAAAATGTCAGCTCTAAAATATTCTTCAAAAGTCTGTTGATGAAATGGGTTGATTTTTTTTTTAATCAAGTACAGGGATGGTAATGCAAAATTTGGGTGGTACACCCCTCCCGCCCGTTATTTCCCGTATTGTTATATATACTAATATATGTATACTTCCTTGTTTTCACGCGGCTGTTCTGTATGAAGGGAATACTATGTTGTCACCCCAAGGGCGACATTCCCCCGAAAAGGGAAAAAAAAGCCCCACGCAGCATCAGTTATCCGTTGCAGCAGTAATCAGTTTTTTAAAAAAGCCCTCTTGGAGGGTAGGTCTAGGCCCTGGCGTTTTTAAGAGAAAAACAGGTTCCTTTGTCTGTTTGGGTTTTGCGCCTGTGTGTTCAGGTGAGTCTTAAAACCTTCCTCTCTCTCTCTCTCTCTCTCCTTTTTTCTCTCTTTTCTCTCTCTTTCAGTGTTTCTTTTTCTGCTCTTTTTGTCTCTTTGGGGTCTGTTTTCTGCCTTTGTAAATTGTCTGTCAGTCTCTTTCTCTTCTTCTCTCTCTGTCTCTGTTTTGTTCTGTCTTCTCTGCTCTTGTCTCTCTTTCTCTCTTTCTCTTTTCTCTTCCCCTCTCTTCTCTCCTCTCTCTCTCTGTTTTTGTTCCTTTCAACTTTTTATTTTTTACCGTCCCTTTTTTTTGTCTGTTTTTTTTTTTTCTGCCCTGCCCGCCTGCTGCGGGCCCTTTTTTCTTCCCCTCTTCTCTTCCCCTCTCTCTCTCTTCTCTCTCTCCTTTTCCCCTCTCTCCCCAAACACACACACCACACACCACACACACACACACACACCACACACAAACCACACATTATATATATATATATATATATATTTTAAATATATATAAATTTATTTTATATATATATATTTTTATTTTATATAATATATATATTATATATTTTTATATAATTATATTATATTATATATATTTATTTAATGTACCCAAATATGGATTGTTTAAAAGGGGGAATTTCAAATGTAAAAAATTATTTTGATTGAAAGGGGGACATTAGGTTAGGGATTGTTAAAAAAGTGAGGTTGGTGTTTTTACCAATCAATGGATCGATTTTCAAAACCCCCTTTTAGAAACCCTTTGTTTAATTTTATGTGCAAAAATGTGTCGGGTTTTAAAGAAGTTAAAGGACCATGTTTTGTAAAAAAATGTGTTCTGCCAAAAATTTAAGGAACCACATCTTAACTTTGGGTGAAAATTCGATATGAAAGTCGGGTTGGAAAAAATGGGTCTGTTTTAAATTTCTTGGGAAAGCTTTTTTGTTTTCGGTTTTTCCCAAGGGCCCAAACCTTTGTTGCCAGTTCACGTAGAAAACTGAGGGTTAAAAATGCATGTGTCCTTTTTTTCATTTTAACAAATTTTTGGGGGCGGGGGGGGCCTGAATCATAAATATTTTTCATTGCCCCTCTCTCTCTTCTCTCTCTCTCTTTTCTCTCTCTCTTTTCTCCCCACCTCTCTCTTCTCTCTCTCTTTTTTTCCCGAAAAAGTGGATATAGGAAAGTCTTTTTACATCCCAATAAAGCGCTTTGAATTGTTGCCATGGGAACTCAAAAATTAAAATAAATTAGGGGAAAACTAGGAAGGTACCCAGGTGATCTTTTAAACGAAAGAAAAATTTTTTAAAATTCGTGGCTGAAGCAAAACAAGAATGGTTTGAATGAATGCTTTTAAAGCGTTTTCAGGTTGTTGATTTTTCCCAGATGATAATAAAAAAGAAGACAAAATTCCAGTGTACGACCGTGAAAAAATTCTTACGGGTTTTGGGGTTTTTGTTTGGGAAAAAACCAGGGTTTCTAAAATGTGTTTGGGGTTTTTAAAAATTTTTTTTTTAAAAAAAGAGAGGATTATTAAACTGTGGTGACAAAAATTGGGCCCTGGTCATGAAAATCATAGTTTATAGTTTATACAAAAAAGAAATTTCAAGACTACTCAAAATTTTGAAACCTTTTACCAAAATATAAAAAGGGAATTAAAAGTTATGAAAACTTTGGGCCCGAATTTGGGACTTAGTGTTTTTTTGATTTTTGCTTGCTTTTTGTTTCAAATATGTTTTTTTTGTAGTTTAGCAAGGGAAGTAAATTTTGTTGTGTTGTCCTTCCCTACTTTTTTTGCCCAAAACCAAATTAAATCCACCCAAAAATTTTATTTTACCGAACCTTGTCATTTAAAAGGGTTTAGTATTACTTTTGTCGACAAGAAAAGGGAACATCCTCTCAAATCTCGCTGAAATAAAATCTATGAAGCCCCGGATGACTGCGTGCTGTTATTTTTTTTTTAAAACCCCGGGGTACAAAAAAGCAGTTAACTAGACTTTGGGAAAACTATAGTGATTCTTTTTTTTTTAAAAAAAAAGCTTTTTGATAGTTTTTTCCGGGAGAAAAATTAGGGGGGAATATGAAGGAAAAAATGGTTTTAATTTGGGAAAACATTTACAGGCACTCAAAAGTAAGCCCAAACAGTGTACGAAATTGTTAGAGCTAAAGGGCGAGTTGGCAGCGATTACCCCGGATTGTTGTATTGTGTCCTCGGGTCTAAAAAAGGGGAAAGTATGCTCTCCAGTCATTTTTTCCTTGTTTATCAAAGAACCCGACCACTGGTTTTTCTTTGTAGAGGGGATAAACCCCGGGATCCGCTTTCCCCCTGGTTTTATTCAACATATGATTCTCCATTTTGGTGGGTAACTCTGTTTGATATTTGGGTCGCCAGTTCCCGGGTTTCTTCCATTTGAATATTTTTTTATGCCCAAATACAAAAACGGCTTTTCTGATTGTCAATTTAAAAGAATCAAAAAGAGGTGGTATTTTTTAAATGGAGGATACTTAAAAGGGAAAAGGAAAAATGGTTTTTATGGAAAAGAAGCATTTTTTTGTTTTTAAATGAAAATACCTATTAAAAGGAAATTTTTTTGTGTTCACGTCTCTAAATTAAAACAACATTTGGGGACCTACGAATCGCGCTAAAATTAAAAGGGGTCAATTTTTACTATTGATCGCTGGGGAATTGTGTTTAACTTTTTCCTAAAATATTTTTCAAGCTGGTTTTACTTTGGCGATTTAAAAATTTGGGGGGGGTTTTAAATTTTTTTTGTAAGTAATTTTTAAAAAGGTTCATCTTTTTCTGAAAAAAAAAGGTTTTTTTTTTTATGGTTATTCTTAAACTCCCAGGCAGCTAATTTAAATTTTGTGGGAAAAAAAGGGGGGAAATTTCCGGGAAAAATGGATTTTTCCGTGTTAAATGTGTGAATTTTTGGGGTTCAGCTACCAAGACCCGATAATGACCCGTTTTTTTAAGAAAGCTTACGATATGCTAATTTTAAAATTTCCCGGAGCATAATTATATTTACATGGATTTGTTGTTTAGGAATGTTCCCGTACATACAGGTGGTTAGAACGAAAGTTGGGTTTTTTCTTTTTTTTAAACAAAAGGTTGAATTTACTGCACAAAACAAAAACGGCATTCTGCGGGTTTTGTCCCCCGAAAAAAAATAACCCCCTTTTGCAAAAATGTAACAGTCCCAATTTTTTTTAAAAGTCAGAAACTGTTGACGGGAAGGGCTTTTTTTTTTAACCCCCGTTTTCTTGAAACGAAAAATTTAAAATGGGATTTCAGACCTGAAAATGTCAGTTTTTCGATAAAATCCAAATTTTGAATGCCCAAAAGGGGCTGTCCGCTCTGAAAAATAGCTTTGAAAAATGAATATCACTTTATTTTGGCTTGTCCGGTTTTACTAAAAAATGGCGTATGGGGTGCCAAGTATTTCGACATCCAACGTTGCCCAAAAACCCCAAAATTTGGGGCAAAAAGGCAGGCCGCGCACAAAACACACACACCCCAAAACAAACACACACACAAAACACACACAAAACCCCACACAACGCCGCGCGCCCCCGCGCAAACGCCGCAAGCGTTTTCATGACACACCAAAACACACACACACACACACACACCACACACCCCCCACCCCCAACCCCACACCACACCACAAAACCAAAACACCACACACACACACACAAAACACACATCCCGGGGTTTTTCGACCCAAATGTTTTGTAAGTTAAAAAACATTTTCAGGATCTTCCGTTTCAACCAAACCCCCCCGGGGACCCTTCTTCCTGTTCCCCTTTTCCCCCCCCTTCTTCATCCCGTTCACCCTGCCAAACCCAAACCCCCCCCTCCCGTCCCCCCTCAACCCCCCCCCCCCCCCCCCTCCCCCCCCCTTCGTTCTTACACGCACTGTTGGTAGGGCGGGAAGGGATGAAAAAAAAACAGGCGAGTGGGCCCCCGGGGAAAACAAAAGACTCTTTTCTAGAGCCTTTTTATCACGTTGTGATTAAAAGCAAGTCCGGTTTTAACGTGTGCCTGGGGGTTGCCTGTTTCCCCTTGTTGACACTGCACCCCATTTCTGCTTGGTTTTTAATCTTCATCGGTTTTCGGATTGTAAAAATGGAAAGAATGGGATTCCATGCTGTCTGCCAAACAGGGAAATGGAAAATTTACCTCTGCCGTCAAATAGGCCACAGCGAGGGGGGATAGCGTCGAAATCAGGGGTGTGACTTGAACAGTGACGTAACTAAGCCATTTGTCATCTGCATCATCAGCCAAGCAAGTGGTGGACCGTTTGATCAGATCGATCTGACCAACTGATTTCATCAGCTGAATCAGAAAAAAAAGAAAAAACAACAACAAAACAATGGATGATCATGTAAGCCACTAGGAATCCAACTCACGAAAAGAACCAGCTCAGTAGATAATGAACTTACCAGCCAACCAGCCAGCAAACCAACTAACCAGTTCACCGACCGACCAGTCCAACCACCAACCAATTCACTGGCTGACCAAGCTACCGACCAGCTGACTGACTGACTGACTATTGACTTATTGAAGAGCCGAGTGTCGAACTGACCCACGTCCTGACTGATAACTGGCCACCTGGAATATTAACGACTTTTTTGATTTATTGACTGACCGACAAAGCCACTGACTGACTGTCAGGCCTACCGACTATTGACCACTGACAGGCTGAATGGCTTGACTGAGCAATGAATAAGCTTGCCATCCTCGCCCCCCCCCCCCTTTCTCTCTCTCTCTCTCTCTCTCTCTCTCTCTCTCTCTCTCTCTCTCTCTCTCTCTCTCAGACAGTAAATAATTACAAAACAGCAATAAAACAAAGCAAAAAACTTTAAAACCAAACGACAACAAAGCAAAACAAAAGAACAACACAGCAACAACAAACAAAATACCAACAATGACAACAAACAATGGCAACAAAACACCAACAAACTTACAACAAAACAAAAATGCCAAAACGAATCAAGAAAACAACAAAGAACAAAACAGCTATGAATTGATTACCAAACAAAAAACATCAATTAAACAACAATGGCAGTAAATAGCAACAAAACATCAACGACTATCAAAAATAGAACAATGATAAAACAATAAGAAAGGTAACAAAGGGAGTACAATGAAACCATAGGAACAAAACAACGATGACAGCATAAGAAATGACGACAAAACAACAAAACTGAAAAAAAGCTACAACAACAAGACAACAGCAAAGAAAAGAAACACACACACACACACACACACACACACACCACACACACACACACACACACACACACACACACACACACACACACACACACACACAACAACAACAACAACAACAACAACAACAAATAACAACAACAAGAAACTAAAACAAAACAATCAACAACTCCAGCAAAACAGTTAGAAGTGAATGGCAACGAAACAATGAAATAACAGCAGCAACAACAAAACAAAAATACTAACAACAACAAAGCATGCACAAACCAACAACAGAATGACAAATAAAAACCACTATCAATGAAACAACAACCACAAAATAACAATGACTCCGTCAAAAGCTCAACAATTTCACTCCAAAAAATCTTTGCTGTCACAAATAGTTGAGTACCTGGCCATTGACACTTGATTGGCTAGTTACGTGAGAATGAGGATCCTTATAGTTTCAGGTGCCATAAAACAGACGTTACTATTTACTGGTGCAGGGAGATAAACGAAATTTTGGATGTACCCTATAAAGACTGAGGCTTCTTTTTTTGACGAGCGGTAATCGAGTACTTTACAACTGGCCTGAAGCTTGTTTGTTGGTCAGTTATCAAAATTTTACAATTGGCCTGAAGCTATATTTGTTGGTCAGTTAGCAGCAACTTTACATCTAGCCTGAAGCTTTATTTGTTGGCCAGTTTATCAAGAATTCTACATCTGGTCTGAAGCTTTATTTGTCGGTCAGGTATTGAGGACTTTACATCTAGCTGAAGCTTTACTTGTCGGTCAGTTATCAGAAATTTTGCATCTGGCCTGAAGCTTTATTTGTCGGCCAGTTATCAAGAATTTTACATCTTGTCTAAAGCTTTATTTGTGGTCTATTATAAGAAATTTTACATCTGACCTGAAGATGTATTTGTTGGTCAGTTGTCAAGAATTTTACATGTCCTGAAGCTTTATTTTTTGGTCAGTTGTCCAAAATTTTACATTGGCTGAAACTTTATTTGTCTGTCAGTTATCATGGATTTTACATTTGGCCTGTGGCTTTTTTTCTTTTGTTTTGCTTTTTTCTTGTCCGCTATACCTATCGAGACTTTCAAAGTGGCCTGAGGCTTCATTTGCCAGCCACGTAGAGAGGACCTCACATTTGACTTGTCACTCTGAAATGCTCATCAGTATTCACAGAAACATTCGCTTTGTTAAAACATACACTTAAATAATACATAATGTTATATTGTACTTTGAGTTCGATCTTATTATTAACATCGATCTCCAGCCATCATGACACCGCGGTTAGCGTCGCCGACTCCTGGCTGGGAGGTCGTGGGTTCGATTCCCATGGGAGCCATTTACCTCTTATCTGTGGGACTTTTGTGCCTCGACCCTCTTCTACCCATAATTGAGTTTGCAGTGGGCTCGACTGGGAAGACTGGGAAAGCGTATTCGAGTTTCATCCACCTAATGAATGTGGGTTTGAGAGTGTTGCTCAATTTCATGACCAGCACTGCAGGTCTCAATTTCTCGGGCTGGTTGACGCTGGGGTATATTGTGAAAATGAGCGTGGACTCTAGCCCTGACACGCAGTCTATAGCCCTGTCACGCATCATCATCATCATCATCATCTCATCATCATCATCATCATCATCATCATCATCATCATCTTCATCATCATCATTTCATCTCATCATCGGAAGTCTCAATTCTGTGGCCCTTCATTCCTTTCGCTGATGGTGACTTCAGTCTCGATTTTTTTCTCCTTCCACGTCTCTGGTCTTGGCGAGTTCATATCAAAGTTGCCAGTATCAGCAAGTTCACGGGGATTGTAGTTAGACACCCTCACGCTGGCTCCACGACTTAGCGATCATTGTCGTCCGTAGGGGGCTAGGTAGGTGGCGAGCTCTCCAAGTAGGATCACAACAGGCGCCACTGAACACCACCAAAGTGACTCGGCAGCAGTGCAGCGTTTTGTCTGTTGGGTTTCCTGTGGTGACTTGACATTGACCGCTGCCTAGTGACTGATGATACCAGAGCTGCAGCGTCACAGTCCAGGAGGGGCTGTGCGGACAGACAGGCGGTATGAGCGGTATGGGGTAGAGCCATTGGTGGGGCTGTGTGGACAGACAGGCGGTATGAGCGGTATGGGGTAGAGCCATTGGTGGGGCTGTGTGGACAGAGGCGGTATGAGCAGTATGGGGTAGAGCCTTTGGTGGGGCTGTGCAGACAGACAGGTGGTATGAGCGGTATGGGGTGAGAGCCATTGGTGGGGCTGTGTGGACAGACAGGCGGTATGAGCGGTATGGGGTAGAGCCATTGGTGGGGCTGTGTGGACAGACAGGTGGTTATGAGCGGTATGGGGGTAGAGCATTGGTGGGGCTGTGCGGACAGACAGGTGGTATGAGCGGTATGGGGTAGAGTCATTGGTGGGGCTGTGTGGACAGACAGGCGGTATGAGCGGTATGGGTAGAGCCATTGGTGGGGCTGTGGGGGACAGACAGGTGGTATGAGCGGTATGGGGTAAGCCATTGGTGGGGCTGTGGGGACAGACAGGTGGTATGAGCGGTATGGGGTAGAGTCATTGGTGGGGCTGTGGGGACAGACAGGTGGTATGAGCGGTATGGGGTTAGAGCCATTGGTGGGGCTGTGGGGACAGACAGGTGGTATGAGCGGTATGGGTAGAGTCATTGGTGGGGCTGTGGGGACAGAACAGGTGGTATGAGCGGTATGGGGTAGAAGCCATTGGTGGGGCTGTGGGGACAGGTGGTATGAGCGGTATGGGTGTAGAGCCATTGGTGGGGCTGTGGGGACAGGTGGTATGAGCGGTATGGGGTAGAGCCATTGGTGGGGCTGTGGGGACAGGTGGTATGAGCGGTATGGGGTAGAGCCATTGGTGGGGCTGTGGGGGGCAGGTGGTATGAGCGGTATGGGTAGAGCCATTGGTGGGGCTGTGGGGACAGGTGGTATGAGCGGTATGGGGTAGAGTCATTGGTGGGGCTGTGGGGACAGGTGGTATGAGCGGTATGGGGTAGAG
>CM031628.1:39245471-39252971 GCA_018398815.1 Conus ventricosus
ACACAAAACTCGTTCTCCTTGCACACACAAACAGACGGTGGCCGAAGGATAAAAGTCCGGCGAATGTGACAGGGGCGGACGAGCGAGACCAAGCAAGTTCCAACCTGAATCACCAGGTTCTCTCCCTTCCCCACCGACTACCGCATCACCCAGATACATAAACAGGAGAAAGAATTTTGGAAATAATTTAGAATGGCCAGGTTAAAGATTGAATTAACCAGAGAAAAGGTCTCACACAATATTCCTCTTACAATTTCGAAAACAAAAGAAAATTGCGCAAAAGTGAAGACTAAGCCGGCTAACAACAACAAATCAAAACAAACAGACCACGAAACTGATGCTTACCAGCTACCCGTGGGTGACCCCGAAGAGGCGGGTCAAAGGACTCTCTCTACCCTCTGTCCAGTCGAGAGGACAGAGGCGAAGATGCGGAAACAGAAGAAATGATGTCCCTCTCCTGCAGGCCGACTGCAGGAATTGAAAGTACTGACTGTACTCTCGATGATAAGGTAAAGAACCAGGACTGGAGCAGGCGCCCCAGAGACATCTTCCGCTCGAGTGAAGAGCTAACCTCCCTCAGCAATGGCGGCCAACATGCCATGCTGCGTCACAGAGTGAGGATACTTCAAACTAAAAGAAAACGAAGCACGTGCGACAGGTAAAAAGACAGGCGAGAGGCCGATAGACAGAAAGTTCGAGAGAAAGGTACCGGCCACCCGTGAACTTGCAGGATGAATAGCACGGGCGGTGGAATTAGAGAGAGAGAGAGAGAAAGCAGACCGAAGTTGAGCTGAACCACACCAAGGTGCAACTGCACCACAAGCCACCCTAAGGGACGGATACACGACAACAGCAACGACAATAAACAAATAAGTAATTCCGCCACCCTAGGTGGGTCGAACGTCGTAGGCCTCGCGACAAACTCGTGACAAACCCCCCTTCTAAAAGCATCTGTTTCTCTGAGATACAGTGCTCCTTTGAACCTTGTCGCATGTGCAACTTCACAACAATGGGACCAAAACCCAACTCTCCGCGGTCGACAGAGCACGATGAATCCAACACAAACACTCCACGATAGAATCACACGGGGAAATACATAATACTACATTTATCAAACAACTAAGCAAACCTTCTAACCATGAAAGTAACAATCCGAACCATTGGTGATTCACTACCGTTAACCTCACTGAAGCGACAACTGTCACCACACCCGATACAGAGACCAAAAAGGGGATATAACCCTGGTTGAGGGAGGTGTCCCTCTGACTGATTTTCCAATATGCTAACTACGGAGCTCGGCTAAGATAGTCAGCATCCGTATTACAGGAACCCTTGATATGACGGAAAGTGAACGCATGACTCTGCAGCTCCACTGCCTAACTCATGAGTCGACGACTGACTGGCCGGATCCGGTCCCGGCACTGGAGAGGATGATGATCGCTCTCCAGTACAAACTTCCGGCCGTACTTCTTCTTGGGCACGCCAGTGCGCGTCCAAATCTGCCTGAGAGATTCAGTAACAGTAGGGGCATCGATAGTCCTAAGCGGGACAGCCTCTGGGTATCGACTCGCAGATTCTACCACTACGAAGTGTAGCGGTGACCGCGATCGGATGGGGGATTAATGGGTCTCACCAGGTCGACCCCAACCTTGCTGAATGCCTCCCCAACCCGTGGCACTGACCTAGGGGAACACGCTTCAAGCGACCCTTAGGCGTTGTCCGTTGGCAGGTATCGCAACTGCGGCAGTACTGCCTAACCTGTGAGTTCATCCCTGGCCAAAAGAAGTCTTGTCTTACTCGCTCGAGAGTCCGCTTGGAGCCCATTATGACCTGCCATGGGGGAATCGTGGGCCTGCCGGAGAAACAGACTCTCTCAAGCTTTGGGGAACAACAAGCTGTTTGGCCACACGATCTGCCTGAGTGGAAACCCTAAAGAGGATCCCCTTGTGGAGCTTGAAGCTCACCTTGGCGTGTCGGGCCGACTGAGCGGGACGATCCACAAGTTCTCGTAGGCGTTGGACATCCAAGTCCCTGGCTGAAGACGGATAATGCTAGCAGGATCGGCCCTTGCCAGAACCTCGTCAGAGATCGGCTGAAGAACGGGACGCAATTCCTGTTCCTGCTTCTTAGCTTTGGCGCGTGTGGTGACTCCCACACACGCCTGTACGGGCAAATCCGTAGACACGGACTGACTGCGTCCGTCTGTGAAGGTGATAGTATTCCCTATGATAAGGGAATACAGAGGTCGCTCCACCGCGATAGCCCATACCTCGCCACAGAAGTAGGGGGTGGAGATAGGAATAAGTACAGAAGGACGGGTGGAGGTAAAACCAGCCTCCAACCCGCACACCTCGTAACTGGCGCCTCGCCGGGCCTTAGGGGAAACTAAATCCTTATCCACAAAGAGTGTTGATGCTCCCGAATCCCTGATGGTGTCGACCAAGGATGAACCAACAACAGAAAGAAACACTGGACACTCTGTACCACCAGAAGCTTGGATAGACCCACGTTAGCCGAGGCGCGAGGATGTGGGAAAGGACTAGCCCCATGACTACCAGCGGCTCTAGGGCAATCTTTCCTGATGTGGCCAGGACGACCACAAAGAAAACAAAATCGAGGTGCTGAGGTCCCGATGGACTGCCTGCCTTATTCGACCCGCTAGCAGTCGTCGGCGCCTTATTGCTATTAAATCCTGTGGAGGGCTTCCTCTCCGTATCTGGGCGATGCCCATAAGCCCTGCGAGCTTCAGCAAACACCTCAGCTGTGTGAATCGCAGCGCGAAATCCTGAGGTGCTGTCTCGCCTATCCGGATCCTCAACTCGGGGACACAGTGTTGGTGAGCTGTTCAATGAGGATCAGATCCTCCAGCTCCAACTTAGCTAACTGACGCCAGTACCCTAGCGTCCTTGCGCAGCCTATCACCAAACTGCACGAAGGTCTCATCATTATTCTTCTTCATGGACCTAAACTTCCTCCTGTAGGTCTCTGGGGTAAGGTGGAAACGCTTACGCAGAGCCAACTGCATGTCTGCATAAGACGCGCCTTCATTTAGAGTGAGCACACACTCCCTTGCAGCACCAGATAATCCAGAAAAAAGGTGCATAGCCTTTTGCTCCTCAGACAATTGGTATGAACAAGCAACCTTGTCGAAATGCTCTAAGAACATATCATGTCCTCACTAGGTCTGAACTCTGGAAGCTTTAACTTTGGGCCTCTAACTCTATCACCTGCCTGGTGATTAACCCCCTGGTTTCAGAAGCGGGAGGCCGCGAAAGAAGTTGTTCCATCTCCTCCCTACGCAGAGCCTCCATCCTGTCTAGTTCTTCCCTACGGAGGGCAGCCTCCTCCCTACGCTGATCCTCCTGTCTGGCAGCCTCCTCCCTACGCTGAGCCTCCTGTCTAGCAGCCTCCTCTCTACGCTGAGCAGCCTCCTCTCTACGCTGAATAGCCTCTTCCTTATGCATAATTTCCTGTCTGTCAGTCTCCTCTCTGCGCAGAGCCTCTGCCTAGCAGCCTCTTCCCTACGTTGATCCAACTCTTCCCGACGGAGCCTTGCCTCTTCCCTACGTTCTTCCCTACGCAGGGCTTCCTGCCTAGCAGCCTCTTCACTACGCTGCCGCTCCAGAAACAGAAGGACAGAGGTGATATCCTGAGCGGGGTTCACCACTCCCGACCCGGGAGGATGATCCGTCTGACCCGTCCCTTGGGTCTCGACTTTCCCATAAGGAAAGTCTTCTGGGGCATGCCCCTTACGAGGGGAAGCCTGGAGAGGAGAAGGTTTCGGTCTCTGCGACTCAACAGAAGCCCAGTTGCTTCGCTATACTCTGACGCTTCCGAGCGGAAGTGCAGTCGGGGTCTCGACAGGGAGACCCCCAGCGAAGAGGTAGTAAAAGTACTCATGGGCTACCTGCTACAGCACTGGAATAGGTAGAAGTTACCGTAGTCGAAGTACTAGTACTTAATAGTAGGGACTACAGTAACTTTTTGAATACCCTTCTTCTTCGACGCCCGCGTCGCCATACCACCAGCGCCGGACGTCGCCATGACAACAATATTCCTACAGTTTTCCAAATACAGGGGAAAAACAATTCACTAGAGAAAAAAAAAACATAATATTTTAGGGGCGTGTGTATATGTGTGTTGTGTGTGTGTGCGTGTGTGCGGACAAGTTCCGGCTGCTCCCACTCTGGCAACACGCGCTCTACAGCACGAGCAACAGTGCGGTGGGGCTCACCGAAAAAAAAACAAAACAAAAACTATGTCCGGCTGCCCCCACTCTGGCAACACCGCGCTCTACAGCACGAGCAACAGTGCGGTGGGGCTGGCCGGAAAAAAAAACAAACAAAAACCTAGCAGACGAAATCCGGAGAGGAAAAAAAAAAAAAAAACACTAGCGTCCGATACAACACCCCTGTACTCAACAACCGGTAGAGAAAAAAAAAAAACAAGAATTGGCTAAATACAAAACAGGAATGGAAGGACTGAGCGGCAACAGAAGGGCAAGACTTACGGCCGTACCTGCGTGGAGGTACCCGGCGGAAGGAGGGCCTGGGCGCGGTCGACTCCCTTGGTCTCACCTCGACTCCCGAGTCACACCGGATGTTCCCTCAGGCCACCAAAAGACTCCCTTCACGCTAGAGTCACCCAGCCAACCACCCACGAACAAACACGACAAACTGACCTAAAACATATACACAACAGACAAAACTAAACAGGTACTCTGCGAAACGAGAGAGAGAGAGACAGCCAGAGCCCTTCACATCCCGGACGAGCCCCACAATTGTCACGACCGACCCCTGGAGGTCTGCCCTGACAGGATCGGTCTAGGTGGGAGTGAAGGGAGTGACTGACCTCACACGCTCCGCAAGAGACCACACAATAAAGATTACGATACAACACCCCATTTATTCACACCAGCAAAATAAACATTCCAACACACGCACCATGCACGATCACAATAAAGCACTCCAACGCACACAACATGCACAATCACGATCAAGCACTCCAACGCACACAACATGCACAATCACGATCAAGCACTCCACGCACACAACATGCACAATCGCAATCAAGCACTCCCACACCCAAACATGCACGATTATAAATAAATATTTCACCATACGACGTACACAATCACAATTACAGCATTCCAGCACATATGACATGTACACAATTATAAAGAAATATTTCCAGTATTGACCCTTTCTCACACCACGGAGTGCGTCCACATCCCTGCCCCTGTCAAGTCCGCAGGGAGCACCCTGTCGCACTAGGTGCTCCGAGCCGGGTTGGTTCTCGCAGGGAGTCGCCCAAAGCCGACACCCTCGACTCCCAAGCGGGCAGTGAAGAGCGTGTCCGGGGGGGGGGGGGGGGGGGGGGGGGGGGGACGTAGCTGTTACTGGAGGTCCTGGACGGGGGTCCAGGCCGGCCAGTCGAGACGGCGGGCTCCCCTAGCAGTCCACGGTCCCGACCAAGGCGTGGCCTCGACCAGCGCGTGGCACCATCTCGTCCGTGGTCTCAGCCAGAACGTGGCCTCGACCAGCACGTGGCACCATCCAGTTCGTTGCTCCAGGTGAAGCCCCGGGAGGGGGGGAGGACGTAGCTGGGAGGAGAGTCGGAGAGGAGGAAAAAGAAGAAGGAGGAGGAAGGAAGAAGGGTACTGGAACCCTGCCGTCAGTACCGTCTGACCATTGCTGTCAAGTCTTATCAGCCACTCGCATGATGGGCGAGGGGAAGTGTATTAAACGCACACAGTACACCCATTGAATCAAGTCTTCTCACACGATGCAGGTAAAAGACTGCATTAAATCAACAGGTTATAAAACAAATATGAATTATCTTCACCCTTCTCTCACTCACGCTTAACGTTTTCCTTCCTTAGGAAATAAATCAACACAGCGACCATCGCTTAATAACTGCCACCACATTTGCAAATAGTAATTCAATGGCATAATTGTCACATTTTATAAACACACTCCAAAACAACACAAATCTCCAACCACGCATCCGAACGACAAATCATGCGTACGCACGCTCGTGAACACAAAACTCGTTCTCCTTGCACACACAAACAGACGGTGGCCGAAGGATAAAAGTCCGGCGAATGTGACAGGGGCGGACGAGCGAGACCAAGCAAGTTCCAACCCTGAATCACCAGGTTCTCTCCCTTTCCCCACCGACTACCGCATCACCAGATACATAAACAGGAGAAAGAATTTTGGAAATAATTTAGAATGGCCAGGTTAAAGATTGAATTAACCAGAGAAAAGGTCTCACACAATATTCCTCTTACAATTTCGAAAACAAAAGAAAATTGCGCAAAAGTGAAGACTAAGCCGGCTAACAACAACAAATCAAAACAAACAGACCACGAAATGATGCTTACCAGCTACCCGTGGGTGACCCGAAGAGGCGGGTCAAAGGACTCTCTCTACCCTCTGTCCAGTCGAGAGGACAGAGGCGAAGATGCGGAAACAGAAGAAATGATGTCCCTCTCCTGCAGGCCGACTGCAGGAATTGAAAGTACTGACTGTACTCTCGATGATAAGGTAAAGAACCAGGACTGGAGCAGGCGCCCCCAGAGACATCTTCCGCTCGAGTGAAGAGCTAACCTCCCTCAGCAATGGCGGCCAACATGCCATGCTGCGTCACAGAGTGAGGATACTTCAAACTAAAAGAAACGAAGCACGTGCGACAGGTAAAAAGACAGGCGAGAGGCCGATAGACAGAAAGTTCGAGAGAAAGGTACCGGCCACCCGTGAACTTGCAGGATGAATAGCACGGGCGGTGGAATTAGAGAGAGAGAGAGAGAGAAAGCAGACCGAAGTTGAGCTGAACCACACCAAGGTGCAACTGCACCACAAGCCACCCTAAGGGACGGATACACGACAACAGCAACGACAATAAACAAATAAGTAATTCCGCCACCCTAGGTGGGGTCGAACGTCGTAGGCCTCGCGACAAACTCGTGACACCCACCTTTTCCTACTCCCCCCCCCCTTCTACCCCCTCCCCACCTCCCCACCGCCTCATTCTCTCGACTGGTTTTGTCCGTGGCCCAATTCCTTTCCCACCGTCCATCGTCACCTCCCCCACTTCACCCATGTTCTCAATCTACTCCCTTCCCTTTTTCCTTCATTCCCTGTGATTTTGCTCTCCATTCCACATCTCCTCTCTCCTCTCCCTCTTCCCTTTCTCACTACCTCCATCCTCCGTCCACATGCCCTTCATAGTGTGTGTGTGTGTGTGTGTGTGTGTGTGTGTGTGTGTGTGTGTGTGTGTGTGTGTGTGTGTGTGTGTGTGTGTGTGTGTGCGCGCGCATGCGTGCGCGCGTCAGTGTTTCTACGTGCGTGTATATATATATATATTATATATATATATATTATATTATATATATATTTATATATTATATATATATATATATTGTGTGTGTGTTGTGTGTGTGTGTGTGTGTGTGTGTGTGTGTGTGTGTGTGTGTGTGTGTGTCCGCGCGTGCGTGCT
>CM031628.1:39257971-39292971 GCA_018398815.1 Conus ventricosus
TTTTACACAATGCCAAAAGATTAGAGGCATTCCAAAACACATAAAGTTGATGATCATCAGAGAAGCTGTAGTGGAAAAGAAAGAGCAGGAAGTGCCTAAGTGTACAAAATGAACAGGACAGGCACCGACAATGAGCCTGGAGCACACCGTACAGCAACAGAGTTTGCTGGAAGCGGAACCATCAACAGAGACAACCTTATGACGATTTGTGATGCAGGAATGAAACCAGTGGAAGACTGTGCCAACGAGACTTAGAGTTATGCAAACGGGAAAGAATACAATGACCGGTAGTGTCAAAAGCTGCACAGAGGTTTAGTAGAGAGAGAAGGGATTGAGTTGTTGCCGTGAGGGCAGTCAGTGAGTCGTCGAGACTTTGAGCGGAACAGTGTTTGGTGTTACAGTCGTGGCGGTAAACGTGCAGACTGCAGAGAGAACACGGGGTTGTTAGGGCGGTAAACGTGCAGACTGCAGAGAGAACACGGGGTTGTTAGGGCGGTAAACGTGCAGACTGCAGAGAGAACACGGGTTGTTAGGGCGGTAAACGTGCAGACTGCAGAGAGAAAACGTGGTTGTTAGGGCGGTAAACGTGCAGACTGCAGAGAGAACACGGGGTTGTTAGGGCGGTAAATGTGCAGACTGCAGAGAGAACACGGGATTGTTAGGGCGAATAACGTCCTGAACCTGACCAAGAGAAACCTTTTTTTGTTGTTGTTGATTTGGCAAACAAACATGTGCATGCATGCATGTATGGATGAATGGACAGATAGATGGATGGATAGATGATCGGATGAATGGATGCATGGATGGATGAATGGATGGATGGATGCATGGATGGATGCATGGATGGATGGATCTAACATCTATCCAAGCTCCGTTTTTTGCCATCTAGGTTCTCTCTCTCTCTCTCTCTCTCTCTCTCTCTCTCTCTCTCTCTCTCTCTCTCTCTTATGACGATGCTCTTGTCGCAGGTTCTGTGGAGTCCGCCAATGATTTCCGCGACAATGGCGACGACTTCAACCCCACACGCCCTCTCCCTTCAACGTCTCGTGGTCCTAACCTCCCAACGAATCACACCGCGTCTTCAGTCCCACGTGGTGTAGACGACCTGAATCTACAGTCCCCACCAGGCACGTCACACAACCTTTCCACCAATGAGGATGTCGAGATGGGGCTGTATTCTACAGTTGACGGAGTAGACAAAGCATCTCCACCTCAAGCTCAAAGCCCCCAGCCCCAGGTAGGAGACGTGTATGCAGTCGTCATGAAACCCAAACCTGGCGGAAACCCTCAGCCCAAAAACAACCAGGCCCTGAATCAGTCCCCACCACGCACATCGCACAACCCTTCCACCAATGAGGATGTCGAGATGGGGCTGTATTTCACAGTTGACGGAGAAGACAAAGCATCTCCACCTCAAGCTCAATGGCCCGAGCCCCAGGTAGAAAACGTGTATGCAGTCGTCATGAAACCCAGACGTGGTGGAAACCCTCAGCCCAACAACAACAGCAACAACCAGGCTCTGAATCAGCCTCCCACACCCAACCTGAGCGCCACTCCTGATCCGGACGAGGCCAAGGGAGGGAACTGTCCGGCCGAAGAAACGTACGCTCAAGTTCAGAAGAAGAAGAAGAAGAAGACGAAGAACTCTCAAACGAGCAGCTTTGCCGCTCCACCCGGAACCGGAAGGTGAAGGTCAACTCTACGCGGAGGTCAAGAAACCGAAACGAGGCGCCCTAAAGTCAAGAGTGGAGGCCGGGGATGTGTGCGAGAAACCTGTGTCCACAGACCCTGGCCCGTCCGCTGTGAGAGCAAGACTGGAGAAGTCAGGTAAGTTGTACAAGCGTTCAGAGAGGCCTTTGTTTTGTATTCCTTACAAGCCACTCAGAGTCGACTTAGAGGGACGTGCAGTTAGCGCGTTTGCCTGCTGAGGTCGGATGTTTTGTCACAGCTTGAAAAAACTCTCTTTTCATGGACGAACCTAGTGATGAAATCAAGGTTAAAACACTCTCTGCCCACTTGGCAGCAAACCCTGTGATGAAGACAAAAAAGGTTTAAAAAACCTCTTGTTCATTTACGTGAAGCTATGAGAAGATCAAAAAAGGGTTTTTAAACTCTCTGTCCACTTAGCGCGAACCCTAGGATAAAATCAAAAAGGTTAAAACTCTCTTTTCATTTGAGTGAAGAAGCTGATGAAGATCAAGAAGGTTAAACCTCTCTTCCATTGCAGCGAACCCTAGTGTGAAGATCAAAAGGTTAAAAACACTTTTGTTCACATAGCAGCGAAGCTAGTATGAAGATCAAGAAGGGTTAAACATCTCTGTTTTTTTAGCAGTGAAGATACTATAAAGATCAAAAAAGGGTTAAAACTCTCTGTCCACTTAGCGCAAAACCCTGCTGATGAAGATAAAGAAGGGTTTAAAAACCCTCTGTTCACATAGCAGCAAACCCTGCTGATAAAGATCAAAGGGTTAAACACCTCTGTTACAAGCAGCAAACCTAGTGATAGATCAAAGAAGGTTTGGTGTGGCGGGGAAAGGAAGGAGATAGGCCCCGCCTTCCATAAGCACACACTAGCCTCTATGGGCACAGCCCCTTCGACGGTACCCAAGGGCCCTGAACCTTTTCTTAACTAATAAAGTTAGTCGGTTAGACGGGTGTAAGCGGGATCAAGGTTGAGTAGACTTTTTCTCTATTATTGTTTAAAACCCACTCTGTATGTTGCCGAAAGAGAGAGGTGGTTCCAGGGGTTTTAAGAGAAACTGAATTTTCTTTTTTTAGTTTAGTTTTTACACAAGATTTTTGATTCCCTGCATGTCAATTACCCAGTGATTCTTGTCTGAAGAGACAATAGCTGAACCCCAATTGCATTTTTTTGGAACAAAAAAGTAACTGAGTGTCTATGGGAGCTCTATCATTTTGCGCTAAATTTCCGACAGTTTGATCATTTTTTTAAAGTGTGTGCGCGCGCGCGCGCGCGTTTGTGTGTTGTGTGTGGGTTGGTGTGTGGGGTGGGGTGTGTGCGGGGCGTGCGTGCGTTCGTTCGTGTGTTGTGTGTGTGTGTGTGTGTTGTGTGTGTGTGTGTTTTGTGTGTTTTGTTTGTGTGTTGTGCACGCGCGCGCGTGTGCGTGTGTGAGTGTGTGTGTGTAGATAGACAGACAGACGGACAGACAGTTAGACAGACATATAGACAAATCCCAGATGGAGAGGTGTGTCTGTGTAAAGGCCTATGCATGTACGCACTCTGTGTGTGTGTGTGTGTGTGTGTGTGTGTGTGAGAGAGAGAGAGAGAGAGGAGGAGAAAAGAGAGAGAAAGAGAGAGAATGATATTTAACACATTTTTCCCCCCGCTGAGCATTACACAGAGACCATCTGTAATTGACAGGTGCCGCTATGAAAAATGTGAGTGCTCCAGGTCAGGGGAGACCACCCCACACAGATGACTACTTTCGAGTGTAAGTTTTCATGTCATGATATGTGAAAGGCTTCGTTCACGTGTTTGAAGAAATCTTTCTCAGTTTTTTTGTGGCTAAAAATTGGGGCAGGAGAGATGAGGCGTGCGTGTGTTGTGTGTGTGTGGTGGGGTTGTGTGTGTGTGTTTTGTGTGTGTGTGTGTGTGGGGGTGGAAGAGACGGGGCGGGAGCGACAAGATGAGAGGGTGGGGATAGCTGGGAAGAAGAGCAACATGTTTTCACGTTTGTTTTTTGTTTGTTTGTTTGTTTGTTTTTTAATGAGTTGATGAATTCATTTCCTCTTCTATGAATCGGTTGAATTTACCTTTATTTTTGTCACTATCAACTAGCTAGGGAGTGTTTTCTTGCTCCCGATTAAAATGTTGAAAATGAATTTGCCCATTGAAAAAGACACTCGCTTTTATTCAGATTCAATGACACTGGTATAGTCTTAAAATGAGGAAAAGAGAGAGAGGGGGGGCACAGAGGAGAGAGAGAGAGAGAGAGAGAGAGAGAGAGAGAAAAGAGGAGAGAGAGAGAGAGAGAGAAGAGTAAAAAAGGGGGGTCGATTTTTGTTGGTTCTTTAAAAGCAAAACTGCGCACAATGGGGGTTAGCAAACCATTGTTCAAAGAATGATTATGCTCTCAAGTATCTCGCATTCTGTGTAACCCCAAATGATGTCAGGTACCATTTCATATTCATGACGTTTGCTATACCTAAACGTAACTACCAAGTTTGAAAGAAAATGTACAATGTTTCAGGAAGTGATGTCAGCTGCGGATACTGATGACGTCTGCAGCACCCTGAATTTCCTCTGACCTCTCTTCAAGAAGTCTGACGATCCTGCCGTCTTCAGAGTCTGGTCAGCAGTGACAAAGCCACGTTAACGTTTGTTGTTGTTGTTGTTGTTGCTGCTGCTGCTGTACGCGTACCCTGGCGAAAAGACTCCAGAGATCATCCGACCAGCCGAAGTACTTGAACACTGTGGTACAAATACATCAGCTAGGGATGAGAACATTGCGTGTGTGACCGTTTTTGATTACCCCGCCACGTGGGCAGCCACACTCCGACTTCCAGGGATTTTGGAGACTGATCATGTTATGCTTGTCACAACTGAAGACAAACCCCCAGAACTATGCAGAGCATGACAACATTTTGATTAAGCTTTGGTGTTCTAGCCGATGTCAATTGGTCTGACACAGCCTTAAACCAGGGAATGTTAACTTTTAACAGCAGGGGTTCCATCTCTCTCCAGAAAGTTATGAGCCTGGAGTGAATCGGTCATCCGTAAACCAGATCATGCGTAAATAATCTGCATAAACTGCTATGACTTGCCTTTGTGTGTTTTTGACCCCCCATTGGACATCATTGTTAATGTACAGAAAGTGTTTGCGTTTTGATGGTGTGCGGTCTTCTCCTGATTTTGATCATGCTTTATTTTCTTAATTTGCCTCCTTCCTGGTTATTAAACCCCTTTGAGACAGAGCGGGGATTATGCTGTAGGCCTCCAGACGGTTTAAGAGTCCTTTAAGGGCCATGTGGAGATCCTGGCGCCAAGCGTTTGGCTGGAGATCTGCACAGTTTCTTGGGTGAGCTTTATTCCACCCTTTTTTTTTTAATTCAAGCATTTGTTTGGACAGGCATGAAAAATGAGAATTCTTTTTCTGAACGTAATTTCGTGAAATTCCTACCTGTCCAAACACCGTGATTGGTCGGAAAAGGTGCAAAAGCTGAGCTCGTTCAATCAGCATGTAATTTGGGGAGTTCACCAAGGGCGATCACCCTTGCTGAAGGTGGACACAAAGGTGGATCCTCAGGCGTAGGCTCAAAGACTGTCCCCTACATTTTATATTATTTGCATAATGTCTTTAGTTTTACAGCAACTTTTTTCCCTCCCCACACTTTCGTTTGGTTGCATTTACTACTCTTCGCTGGCTGCTCTGGGGGTGCTATTGGATTCTTTTTTGCACCCATGGTGGTGAGAACACCACAGTATTATGGACTGTGGTGTGTCTCTATTTGACGCCGGGAGCGCAGACACAACCAGCCGTGTCTCCCTGATGAGTCCCGATCCAGCGGGCGAAAGGCCTCGGAGCAGGCAATACAAATGTATCTGCCTTCAAAAGGGATTGCGATGGTTCCCTTATGCAGCTAGAGAAGAGTTTTCATATCTGTAATTTTTTTTTTTTTTAATTTCATTTTCCCAGTTTCTCCATCTTCAAACTCCCCTCCCCTCAAGTCCAAATCTTTGCCAGACAGTTCAGTTGTTGGCCTGCGCTTGTTCCCCCCCCCCCCCCCCCCACTATTAGATTGTTCGTCTGTATTTGTCTGACTTTATTCAAGTTTAAAAGGCTGTGCCAGTCTTGAATAAAAGTTACTCTGTGTTAGGTTTCCTTATGGGAGCAAAACATACCCCACTTGTTTACTGTTTATCGTTTACTGTTCCCTATCTCATTTTATTTCCGATTCCGACAAAGGTGAGGTTAGCTCCCCGATCTAGCAGCTTTTGTTTTTTAGGTGATCCTTACGGTATTGCTATGTTCCAAGCCAAGTGAGGATAAAACATTTTATTTACTGCTTGTTAGTAGTAGCATTCCTTTTTCTGTTTATATGTGTTGATTTTGACTATAACTCAACTTGATTGATTTTTGATTATAACTCATTGAATCATAATGAATTGGTACAACTTGGTGGTGTTCGCTGCGAGTGTTCTCTCTCTCTCTCTGTCTGTCTGTCTCTCTCTCTCTCTCTCTCTCTCTCTCTCTGTAATATATATGCTCTTTTCTTTTGTATTCTGCTTACCATTTTTTTTCACTGATGCTTTTATGGCATTGACTGTAAAGCCAGCAGAGCTTGCTTGTAGCTCGATGGTTTTTATTGCGCTAATAAAATCTTATTATTATTATTATTATTATCATCATCATCATTATTATTATTATTATTTATTATCATTGTTATTATCATTATCATTGCTACTATTATTATTATCATCATCATTATTATTATCATTATTATTATTATTATCATTGTTATTATCAATATCATTATCATTGTTACTATTATTATTATTATCATCATTATTATTATTGCCATTATTATTCTTATTTTGTTGTTGTTGTTATGATTATTATTATTACTAATATTACTACTATTAATAACAACACCCCCAACTGACATCTTCTGCTGTTTTAGACAGAGAGTGATACATGTTTATAAAATTCCAAAAATGGATATAAATTTTTTCTTCATTCTAAATGTGACAGTCATTTTCCAATAAACCTCGTGCCATTTTATGTCCTTGTGATATAACACAGCTAGTCTGTCTCGCTCGTCCTTGTGTGTGTGTGTGTGTGTGTGTGTGTGTGTGTGTGTGTGTGTGCGGGGTCACTGGTATCGGCGAATTCATGGGGACTTTCGTTGGATGATGTGATGGCGCTCTCCAGTGGGAGAGTTCACTCACACTGGTCATTCATCTTTGTAATTCATCAACAACTTCTATTGTTACAGCAGGAACACTTCAAAATACACTATAAGAACACTTATGTTTCCAGACTTACTTTTTCTTTTTAAACGGAGTTAATCGCTAACTTGTAATTAGTATGAGACTTTTCTTTCCAGACTATTCAGAAATGGGAGGTAGTCACTTGTTGTGGTAAGTATGCTGGACATCCTAAATGTACAATTATTCATTAAAAGAAATCAATTTTTTTAACTTTCTATGGTGAGGGAGGAATGGAAGGGGATGGTAATGACTTGCGTACAGGAGGGGAGGGGTCAGAAGGTGGACGGGGGAAAGGGAGGTGGAGATGAGGTCGGGGTGGGGGTGTGAGGGGGGGGGGCGAACCATGTGCAGTACCCCTATTTGTCATCATTATAGTCACAGATGTGTTGATGTTAAACGGAACCTATATCATTTTTAAACTGCAGTCTTAAAATTGTGTACCTCCATTATGATAAGAAGTTGACCTGATTGCCTACAAAACTGAAATGATCCAAAGAATCAATCTTTGAAAATAACTGTTTTAGTAAGAGTCATGTCATAAAATCCTTTACTCTCCACTACAGCTTTCCTCCGAGTTCAAACAGGTCTCAAAATGAGGAAAGCACACACACACACTGAAAATACATATAGTGACACAACACCCCATGGATAACATTTCAGTTGCTCAAGACATTGTTTTGATGTTGATGAATCTGGAACTGTGTCAACCATATTGACACTGACAGTGATTTCACTTTCACTTTCAGCTGATCTCTTTCGCAAATCTTGCAGCCGACATTGGTGGACAGTTGACGAATCTTTTTTTTTTCATTGTTCCTGCAAATCTGTAGAATCCTAGAAAGCAGATGGGATAAAATAGCGGCACATGTCTATCAGTCACAGTAAATGATGATCTGTTGATGTTCAGTACATATGGGGCCATCTACTATTGTGTTTCTGACCCATACATATCTATCAGTTACAGTAAATGATGATCTGTTGATGTTCAGTACATATGGGGCCATCTACTATTGTGTTTCTGACCCATACATATCTATCAGTCACAGTAAATGATGATCTATTGATGTTCAGTACATATGGGGCCATCTACTATTGTGTTTCGGACCCATACAATGAACTGATATAGATATTAAGGAAAGGGAGACCATAACCAGTACACGATAACTTAACAACAGCCCATGTCAGTTCAGTTCCATTACCTTTCAGCTTACATAACTGGGCATAGTACTGACCCATTTCACAGTCAATGCCATTACTATCATTTACCCTTATCACAAGTATTGCTACTACTGTTACCATTCTCACCGTCATTAGTTCACATCACATGTTTCAATTCTTACAGAAAAGGTTAAGACCAAGAGAAATACTACAATTAAAAAGTGGAGCTAGTTTAACAAGGTCATGGGATGTCTGTAACACATAATTATCAGCTGTTAACAACTGACAGCAACTCTTCTCTTCCACAGTCTATCACCATCAATCATCAACTGGTCAGTTAATTTCTTTAATTACATCTTTTCATCCCACAAAGCATCCTTTTCAGTACAATCATGAATCCAATGCCAAAGATGAAGTAAGCATCTCATGCCGTTGACAGTACCAAGGTAACCATGTGTACAGACATGTATAGTGAAACTAACAGTTTAAACGCTCAAGAAAGGACAACCTGAATGACAGCTTTACAATTCGGTATCAAGTTAAACATGTACATTCTAAGTGACGACTTAAAAGGTCCGAATAACACACACACACACACACACACACACACACACACACACACACACACACACACACACACACAGAGAGAGAGAGAGAGAGTAAAAAAGGCTACCACAAACTGCATTACCCATAAAATCCTTAGCACCACAAATCCCATGTGTTGGTTCAGGGGGCAGTGCCCCAACGGGCGTCAGGGGACACTCCCCTTCCCCCTCCCTCCCAACCCACTGCCCACTAACATTGTCGATTTTCTGCAAGTTAGAAGCTTTACACTGCATTTGCTAAAACTGAAAACATATAAATTCACTGCAGTAAAAGTGAACATTCAGGGGGGAAAACATGTCTTTTTTATCCCCAGCAATTAATTTCCTGTGAAGGTTTTTTTCTACCCGATTAGATTAATCATGATTTTAAACAATGCTGAAATGGTTGAAACGGCTGAAAATTTACTGGTCTGACAACTGGGTTTCATACACATTCTGATGTGACCTGAATTTGCGGGAAGAGGAAGGCATTTTCTTTTTTTTTTTTTTTACACACTTTCTATAGCAGTCTAGATAACTTACCTCTTTGCCTCTGGATCGTCTGGCTGTACACACTATTCATGATATAAATTGGTATCATGGTTAGTACAGATTGTCAGTAATGTGATTTGATGGCTTAGTCAGTCAGACTTTCTGTAATACTGTTTCCTTTCATGGCAAGTATGGACTGTAATATGGGCTGATACCAAGGAAAGTACAGACTGTGTTATGATTTGATATCGTGGTTAGTACACACTGTAATATGACTTATTATCATGTCTAGTGCAGACCGTAATATGATTTGTTATCTTGGTTCATACAAACTGTAATATGATTTGATATCATTGTACGTACAGACTGCAGTAAGACTGTCTGTAATTTCGAATCATGGTTAGTGCAGATCTTAATATAATGTCATGGTAAGTCAACATGAGAAAGGTCCTACGGCCCACACATCTGCCTGAAAAGATACTGAATTCCTCTTTCCCCGACCACTGGAAATAACTCTGTCGAGTAGACGACGTCTTCTCGGTCAAAAGAAACCATCCCCGCGACAGTCCGTTTTGACTGTCAACTGCTTTCAAAAAGTAGAAGACAGACAGAGCTGTATCCCCTATGCTAATGTAAATAAATGGTATGTCCAACCAGCCCTGTTCCTAGTCACAGCAACACAGCCTTGACACACATACCAACTGAACTCAAATCAACGCAGCACGGTGATCGATGACCGAAGGAGATAACACATCTCAGACACAACCAGGGATGTGGCAATAATTTGAAATCACGGTTAGTACACTGTAACATGATTTGTTATCATGGTTGGTACAAATTGTGATGTGATTGTAATATGATTTGATATCATAGCATATAAACTGAATTACAATATGATTTTATGATTGGTACAAATTGTGATGTGATTGTAATATGATTTGATATCATAGTTAGCATATAAACTGAATTACAATATGATTTTATGATTGGTACAAATTGTGATGTGATTGTAATATGATTTGATATCATAGTTAGCATATAAACTGAATTACAATATGATTTTATGATTGGTACAAATTGTGATGTGATTGTAATATGATTTGACATCATAGTTAGCATATAAACTGAATTACAATATGATTTTATGCCACGGCCATGGTGGTACAGAGCATTTTGCCATGCGTTCTGCGACTGCAGGTGGAGATCTCAACAAATTTTAAAAGTGATTATGATGACTCCACCGAACAACGTGAACAAACGAATCACACGACAAACATGATGCGTTTCATTGTTTGGTGGAGTAATAATAATCGCTTTTAAAATTCTGTATGCTAATCTTTCTAAGGCCTGGAGCAGTTGGTGTGAGAAATTCCTCCAGAGGCAGTGTTGGGATCAGCCCATCAGAAAGTTTGTGCAGTGTGCCAAGGAAGTGTTGCTAAGAGTGGGGTTTTTTTTTTTGTTGGTTTGTTTTATTTTTCATAGCAGGAGGTTCAAGCTGAGCAGCATCTCTATTAGCAGTCTGAATTTCTGGACTTATCATGATAATACCTCATCGTGAAACGAGCCGCTTGCCGTTGAACCCGCTCCGGCCTGTCAAATTCCTACATTTCTTATCAATTTCCCATCTCCGATGTGTAAACCCACCGTCCGCATTATCTAACAAAGCGGAATTAACTAGCAGCTAGTCTGATATAGTTGTCTCTCGACTGAGTGCAAGTAAGCTTCATCGTGTATTGTTATTCGTCCACTCGTTGTATTTAGTAAGTCTCAGTGAGCTACACCAGGCAAACAAGATCTACATTGCTCTGTCCATCCCCATTTGTCCCTTCCCCCCCCCCCCCAAAAAAAAACAACAAACAAACAAAAAAGGAAAACAAAGAAGCCTGACCATCGCCTGTACGCAGTATTTAGTCTCCCAAGCGAGTCATACAGGCAATTGTCTTCCTTGTTTTATGTTCCTGTAGACCTCTAGTTCTGTCGGGTGACAGCAGGGCTGAACTCTAATATTTTCCAACTTGCCCACTGTGACTTACTTAAAGTCGTGCTGAGCAAATCGAGTTGACGGCTCTAGTCGCCAAAAGCGGTGACAGAAATTTTCCCTGTGCAGTGCAGATTCTGTGCACTCCATGCACGCTCTACACAGATTCTGACTCATCACACACGCATCTGTAGAGTGAATCTGACAAGTGAGAGAGCACTGGTCGGCTTCAGGTGCCATCTTGCATCACCATAGACCGCGCATGCACGATTAGTCACATGATCTACTCACTTCAGTTCAGCTTGGTGCATTGCAGATTATCACAGCCAGACGCGGCGTTTTCTGAGCACCTGTTGAGCTACTCACCCTTCCCAGAGTCAGAGGCCGGTTGGCTTCATGGGCTGGCTGGTGAAATTTAAGTATATGCTGGGCTGGTAACTCCATCTCGTCTCTATGATGTAGACCTATATTACCGTGCTTCCTGGGTCTTCCATGACCCAGTGAAAACAACATCATATCTTATGAACGGATAGAGCTATGCTCACGAAATCTTAGGAGTTTGTCAACGATCTTAATAGCCGTTGGTTACCGGCGTAATTAGTCACGGTTCCCCCAGCACCCATACATTTTAAGGGGTCACACATGTCCCGCGCCATCGGGTGAGGAATAAGCTGCTGAACCGCTCTTTATCAGGTGTGGGTCTTACAAGACCGCGTGATCTGAATAGGGATAAGCAATAGGAAAAGCCTCTACAAAATGTGTGGGTCTTGGGCGACCCGCACGATCGGGTCTGTGTGGTCAAAAACGTCATCCGATAAAGGTTAAGAACACGATTTAGATTTAGCCTGCGCCTAAAATCGTGTTCTAGTCGCCGGGGCTGCGACCTGAAAATATCCTCGGGTGGTATAGATATTGTACACTCTACACAGATTCGGACTCGTAACATATTCACCTGCTGAATTAATCTGACAGGTGAAAGGGCACTGGCTGGCTTCAGGCATCACTGTACCTCACCAAAGATCGTGTATGTGCCATGAGTCACATGAGAGTTGCTTTAGTTTCGATTTGCATATGCAGACTGTCTCAGCCAGTCGTGGCATTATCTGAGCAGCGTCAGGCTGCTTGAAAGAAAACATTAGGCTGCTTCACCTTCCAAGATTCAGTGACCGAACGACTCGATGGTCTGGCTGGTGAAATGGCAGCTGTAAATTACTTATCCAAATTTCTGTTGCTATCAAATGGCTTGATTTTTTTTCTTTTCTTTTCTTTTTTTTATCAAGTGCAGACATGGTAATGACAAATTAGGAAGGTACGCCCATGGCTGCCTGTTACTTGCTTATGTATGTAATATATGCTTATATAAATATGTCCTTCCTTGATGTACTGTGGCTGTTCTGTATGAAGAGGAATACTATGCCTTGTCACCGCAAGGGCAGACCATTCCCCCAGACAGGAGAGAAGAAACGCACACAGCAGCAGTCAGTTGATCCGTTGCAGCAGTAATACAGTTAAAATGCCCTCTTGGAGGCTAGGTCTTGCGCCAAGGCGTTGAAAAGAAAAGCAGTGTTCCTTTGTCTGTTGGTTCTGTCGCCTTCATGTTCAGGTGAGTCTTAAAACTCTTCTCTCTCTCTCTCTCTCTCTCTCTCTCTCTCTCTCTCTCTCTCCTCTCTCTCTCTCTCTCTCTCTCTCCCCTCTCTCTTTTCACGTGTTTCTTTGTTTGCCCCTTTTTCTTTTTCTGTCTCTATTTCTCTGCCTTTGTAAATATGTCTGTCTGTCTGTCTGTCTGTCTGTCTGTCTGTCTCTCTCTCTCTCTCTCTCCTCTCTCTCTCTCTCTCTCTCTCTCTCTCTCTCTCTCTCTCTCTCTCTCTCTGTTCACGTTTTTCTTTGTCTGCCCCTTTTCCTTTTTCTGTCTCTGTTTCTCTGAACACACACACACACACACACACACACACACACACACACACACACACACACACACACACACACACGCGCGCGCGCACGCACGCACGCACACACACACACACACACACACACACACACACACAAGATGTATATTTAATATACAGATTCTTTAAAACAAACTGCGAATGTGAAAAATGAAAAATACTTTGATTACATGGACATTAGTTGCATTAGGGATTGTCTAATAAAGCTGATGCTTGGTGTGTTACCAATCAATGGATCGATTTTCAACAGAACTTTTAGTAACAATGCTAATTTTATGTGCAAAATGTGAAAGGTCTTAGAAGATGAGGACCATAGGTTCTACAAATGTGTTCTGTACATTGATATAAGGAAAACATATCTTAACTTTGGTGGCAATCCATATGCAATGTTGTTGCGAAATGGGTCTATTTTCAGTATTAGGAAGCTTGGTGTATTTCTTTTTAATGACATGAAGTTAAGGCAAACCTTTGTTGACAGTCTCACGCTAGAAAGCTGAGTAGTTGTAATGTACTTGTCTTTTAGTTTCATGTAAACTTGACCTCATTTCTAGGGCTGGGGGCCTGAAGAAATAAATATTGTTCATTGTTTATTGTTTTCTCTCTCTCTCTCTCTCTCTCTCTCTCTCTCTCTCTCTCTCTCTCTCTCTCTCTCTCTCTCTCTCTCTCTCTCTCTGTGTGTGTGTGTGTGTGTGTGTGTGTGTGTGTGTGTGTGTGTGTGTGTGTGTGTGTGTGCTTTCGAAAAATGTTTAATCATAGAGAAAGTTCATTTACACGCATTAAAGCGCTTCTGAATTGTTTGACATCAGAACCCTGCATGACATGATTTATGAATAGTGGCTAAAGCTAACAAGAATGGATGAATGTAGGATTGCTTTTAGAGCGTTCAGAATGTTGTTGTTTCTAGATGGTAAAGGTAAGAAGACATGGGCTTCCAAGCTACGACAGTGTTTAAATTCTTACGGGTTTGGGTTTGTTTGGATAACCAGGGTGTTCAGAATGTGTCTGGGTTTTGGAAATGTTTTTAAAGAGAAGATTATTGACTGTAGATGACAGAATTGGCATGATCATGTCCATCATAACTACAGATTCATACAGTACAGACATTTTAAGACTACTCACGAGTTAGAACCATATACCAAAGTAAAAATGAATCGATATATCATGAGCACATAGGCTAAATCTATATTTGGTGTGTCTGATATTGCTTGCCATCGTTTCAAATATTCCAACCCTGCCGACGATGAATTGATATGCCGTGTTTTAAGTAGCTTAGCAAGGGAAGATGATTTTGTTGTGTTGTCCTTCACTACTTGATGTCAGAACCAAACTTATCCAGCCACAGTATTTTACCAAACCATGTTATTTCAAGGTAGTATTACTGTTGTCGACAAGAAAAGAAAACATCCTCTCAAATCTCGCTGTATATATCTATGAAGCACAGAGAAGACCGCGTGCTGTTACTTAATACCCCTTTTGATAATGTACTTTAACTAGTGTCGCGGATTTGTTTTGCATTTTCTTCTACATGCACCTTAATGTATTTCGTTTGATTGTATGTATGTTCTTTCAGAAACGGGCCTTGGCCTTAAAACTGAATAAACAATTGTATTCGTATTCGCTCTCGCTCTCTCTCTCTCTCTCTCTCGCTCTCTCTCTCTCTCTCTCTCTCTCTCTCTCTCTCTCTCTCTCTCCTCTCTCTCTCTCTCCACTCTCTCTCTCTCTCTCCTCCTCTCTGAAGTTTCCTGATGAATGGTCTTAAGCCGCTACACGGTCCCTGCACAAGAAGGGTAACATTAATAATCCCGACAATTATCCAGGCATTTCCCTTTTGAATACATGCAGCAAAATACACAATTTGTTTTGAATAAGCGAACGGAGAAGAACAAGCAGGATTTAAAGCAGAGCACTGTACCACTAACCATTTTTTATTTTTCTACGCCATGGTACAAAAACAGCTAACTAGACGTAGAAAACTATACGTAACATTTATTGATTTTAAAAAAGCTATTGATCGTGTTTCCAGGAGTAAATAATGGGGAATATGAAGGAAGAATGGTTTAATGGGAAAACATTACATACACTCAGACGTAAGCCTATACAGTGTACGAAATTGTTAGAGCTAAATTACGAGTTGGTAGCGATTTTACGGATAGTTGTATGTGTCCTCGGAGTCTGAAACAAGGGGAAGTATGCTCTCCAGTCATCTTCTCCTTGTTTATCAATGAACTGACCACTGATGTGCTTGTAGATGGCATACACGGCATCCAGCTTTCTCCTGATTTCATTCAACATGTGATTTTCCATTTTGCTGATGTCTCAGCTTTGATATCTGATAGCCCAGTCGGTCTTCCAGGACAATTGAATATTTTGTATACATCTGCAAACCGACTTGGTCTGATTGTCAATTCAGAGAATAAACTGTGGTGGTATTTTGAAATTGCAGATACGTTAATGAAAACAAAAGATGGTTTTATGGAAAAGGAGCGATTAAATTTGTTACTGTATATAAGTTTTAGGTATTTTTATGTTTATGCGTCTAAGCTTCAAGACAACATTGGAAGACCAATGCGAATCGCGCCAAAGGAAAAGGAGTCATTGCTATTATAAGAACGCTGTGGGCAATTGGTGAACATTCTCCTAATATATTTTTCAAGCTGTTTGACTGTCAAATACAACCTGCTTTGACACATGGCGATCAAATCTGGGGCCTCACAAAAAAATAAAAAATAAACAAATAATTGAAAACGTTCATCTGTTTGCAATAAAAAGGTTCTTAGGTGTTCATTCTTAAGCTCCCAGACAGCTAATTTATGTGAAAACTGGGAGGTTTCCGAAATATGGATTTACCTGTGTAAAATGTGTGACATTTAAGCTTCAGCTACCAAGACTAGATAATGACCAGTTTTCTAAGAAAGCTTACAATATGCTATTACATATCCAGGAGCATAATTATGTCACATGGATTTGTTAGTCTGAGGAATGTTCTGTACATACAGGTGTTAGCAACGAAAGATAGTCTATTCATTGTTTTAAACAACTATTGATTGACTGCACAAAACAAAATCGGCATTCTGCACTTTTGTCCCTCGAATTGTATAACATGTATGCAAACTCTAATCAGTCAGTTACTTGAAGTCAGTATCTGTTGACGTGAAGACGTTTTTTTAACCGCCGACTGTTGACACGAATTAAAATCGGCATGTTAGACCTGAACTGTCAGTTTCTTCCATATAATCCTATTCCTAATGACCAGTGAGATTGTCCACTCTGTTGAATAGCTTTTGAAACTGAATATCACTTTGTTTTGGCTTGTCCCGTGTACTAAGAAATGAGTATATGACTGTAAAGTATTTCCGACATCCAATGTTGTCCAAATTCCAAATTTGACAAAAGGGCACGTGCGCACGCGCGCGCGCGCGCGCGCGCACACAACACACACACACACACACACACACACACACACACACACACACACAACACACACACACACACACACGCACACATCCGGATTCTTCCACCAAGTGATGTGTAAGTTAAACACTATTTTTCAGGCTCTACCGTACAACCAAGACCCCACCGCGACCCTTCTTCCTGCTTCCCTTTCCCTGTCCCTTCCTCATCCTGTTCACCCTGCCAACCAAGCCCCCACCCTCCTGTCCCCTCTCACGCCCCTCCACCCCTCCCCGATCCCCTGCGTTCTTACACACACTGTTGGTAGACGTGGAAGAAACAGGCGAGTAACCACGGAATACAAACGACTCTTTTCTAGAGCCTATTATCACATTGTGATTAAATGCAAGTCCGTTCAACGTGTGCCTGTGCCTTGCCTGTCCACTTGTTGACACTGCACACATTTCTGCTTGGTTGTAATCTTCATCGTGTCGGATTGTCAGAGATGGAAACGAATGGGATTCCATGCTGTCTGGCCATACAGGAAGTGGATCATTGACACTCTCTTCAGTCAGTCATGGCCACAACGAGGCGGTGATAGCGTCGAGTCAGTGTATGACTTGAACAGTGATGTAACTAAGCCATTTGTCATCTGCATCATCAGCCAAGCAAGTGGTGGACCAGTTTGATCAGATCGATCTGACCAACTGATTTCATCAGCTGAATCAAAAAAAGAAGAAAAAACAACAACAAAACAATGGATGATCATGTAACCCACTAGGAATCCAACTCACGAAAAGAACCAGCTCAGTAGACAATGAACTAACCAGCCAACCAGCCAGCAAACCATCCAATCAACTCACTGACCGACTAGGCCAACCACCAATCAATTCACTGGCTGACCAAGCTACCGACCAGCAGACTGACTGACTGACTGATTAACTTAGTGAAGAGCCGAATGCCGAATTGACCCACGTCCCGACTGATAACTGGGCACCTGGAATATTAACGACTGTTTGATTTATTGACTGACCGACAAAGCCACTGACTGACTGTCAGGCCTATCGACTATCTGACCACTGACAGGCTGAATGGCTTGACTGAGCAATGAATAATCTTACCTCCTCGCCCCCCCCCCCCCTTTCTCTCTCTCTCTCTCTCTCTCTCTCTCTCTCTCTCTCTCTCTCTCTCTCCTCTCTTTCTCTCTCTCTCTCTCTCTCCTCTCTCTCTCTCTCTCTCTCTCTCTCTCTCTCTCTCTCTCTCTCTCTCTCTCGGACAGTAATAATTACAAAACAGCAATAAAACAAAGCAAAAAACTTTAAAACCAAACGACAACAAAACAAAACAAAAAGAACAACACAGCAACAACAACACAAAATACCAGCAATAACAACAAACAATAGCAACAAAACACCAACAAACTTACAACAAAACAAAAATGGCAAACGAATCAAGAAAACAACAAGAACAAAACAGCTATGAATTGATTACCAAACAAAAAACACAATTAAACAATAATGGCAATAAATAACAACAAAACATCACGACTATCAAAATAGAACAATGATAAACAATAAAAAGGTAACAAAGGGAGTACAATGAAACCATAGGAACAAAACAACGATGACAGCATAAGAAATGACGACAAAACGACAAAACTGAAAAAAAGCTACAACAAGACAACAGCAAAGAAAAGAACACACACACACACCCACACACACACACACACACACACACACACACACAACACACACACACACACATACACACAAACAACAACAACAACAACAACAACAACAACAACAAGAAACTAAAACAAAACAATCAACAACTCCAGCAAAACAGTTAGAAGTGAATGGCAACGAAACAATGAAATAACAGCAGCAACAACAAAACAACATACTAACAACAACAAAACAACATACTAACAACAACAACAACATACTAAAACAACAAAACAACATACTAACAACAACAAAGCATGCACAAACCAACAACAGAATGACAAATAAAACACTATCAATGAAACAACAACCACAAAACAACAATGACTCCGTCAAAAGCTCAACAATTCACTCCAAAAAATCTTTGCTGTCACAAATATTGAGTACCTGCCATGAGACTTGATTGGCTAGTTACGTGAGAATGAGGATCCTTATAGTTTCAAGTGCCATAAGCAGACGTTACATTTATTGGTGCAGGGAGAAAAACGAAATTTTGGATGTACCCTATAAGGACTGAGCTTTTTTTTTTGACGAGCGGTAATCGAGTACTTTACAACTGGCCTGAAGCTTTGTTTGTTGGTCAGTTATGAAATTTTACAATTGGCCTGAAGCTATATTTGTTGGTCAGTTAGCAGCAACTTTACATCTGGCCTGAAGCTTTATTTGTTGGCCAGTTATCAAGAATTCTACATCTGGTCTGAAGCTTTATTTGTCGGTCAGTTATTGAGGACTTTACATCTAGCCTGAAGCTTTACTTGTCGGTCAGTTATCAGAAATTTTGCATCTGGCCTGAAGCTTTATTTTCGTCAGTTATCAAGAATTTACATCTTGTCTAAAGCTTTATTTGTTGGTCAATTAAAGAAATTTACATCTGACCTAAAGATGTATTTGTTGGTCAGTTGTCAAGAATTTTACATGTCTCCTGTTGTCAGTTGTCCAAAATTTTACATCTGGCTGAAACTTTATTTGTCTGTCAGTATCATGGATTTTACATTTGGCCTGTGGCTTTTTTTCTTTTGTTATGCTTTTTTCTTGTCAGCTATACCTATCGAACTTCAAAGTGCCTGAGCTTCATTGGCCAGCCAAGTAGAGAGGACCTCACATTTGACTTGTCACTCTGAAATGCTCATCGTATTCACAGAAACATTCGCTTTGTTAAAACAACACTTAAATAATACATATGTTATATTGTACTTTGAGTTCGATCTTATTATTAACATCGATCACCAGCCATCATGACACCGCGGTTAGCATCGCCGACTCCTGGCTGGCAGGTCGTGGGTTCGATTCCCATGGGAGCCAAGAACTGATAAATACCAATCCTCCCACTCAAAACCGCTCTCAACCAGTTCGAGCGGTTTTGAGTCAGGAATTGGTATTATCAGTTCTCTCCTAGTAAAACCCTACAAACAAACATACTGTGTAGGGTTATCCGTTTTTAATACTAATTTACTAAACTTTTCAGATTTTAGTTTTTGCTTAATCCTGTGTTTTTCCTGGTCATTTTCAATAACATCATTTTCGCGCAAAACATTCTTCAAATGAGTCTCTGTTTTCATGTGAAATAACACTACAGTCTTTAACTGTTCTCAAAGTCTTTTAAAACCGAGTTTATATTTCTGGCATAAAATCCACACACTTATCCCATCGTGTCTTCCGCTGAAAGCCAGCTTTGACAAAGTGTTTCTCTTTTTAACTATATTTTTTTTCTGCCGAACAGTCATCTATAATAAAGAGTGTCTGCGTTCCTTCAAACACTTTATAAAAGCATTCTAAACACTCACTCAGTTTAGTGCTAGGATTAACTAAATATACGTCATTGTCTGCCCATATAAACCTTCTATCATGATATGCTTTGTTCCTTTATAAGTGTTGGACAGAAAATCACAATATGATCAAAATTATAGCGATAAACTGTTTGTAATAAGTCTAGGACAAATATTGTTTTTCCACAACCAGTCTGCCCACAAATCATTGAACAATCAGGGGATTTTATCATAAAGTTTAACTGCTCCATAGTTTTATAACAGAATTAATCTAATCCAGTTATTATTTTTATCATACTCTCCGTCAAAACTTGTTCAGTATATATAAAACCCTACGAGGCCTAAATGGGTAAGATTAATCCAATTCAGTTCTGTAAGATTGTTTCTATTTAAGTCAACATTGATTTTGTTGCTTGTTGTTATGATCTTAATATCCTCACCATTGTAAGAAGACGACGATGGTAACGTTAAGGCGTTTAACGTCTAAGTTTTGCCAGCTAATATTAATTCCTTTTATAAGGTCATCACTAACGCCCCCAACCCCTCCCTCTCCACATCTTTAAAGACAGAAATTTCAAATATCATAGTGAACGTGTCTCCTAATTTTCTGCTTGGAAAGAACTGTAAATTTTGTAGAAGCTTTTTTTACAACTGTTTCTTTTCTGTGGAGGATGTACTGTTTTTTCCCATACGGCGTTATTTCAATTTCTTTCCGACTATTGTCGTCCGGCATAAGACTTACATGTAAGGGCCAGAGTTGAATGCTTTCTGAAACTTTTTTGACGGCTAAAATATGTAATGGGCTATATGAATTCAATTTTTATTCCCATTCTAAATATGGTTCTAAGTGTCATTTGAGGTCAGGTTTTCGAACTATTTTATATTCATACTGGCCAACATTATTTGCCTCTAGATTGCGAGTTGTTCTAGTTTAGGAAACTTTTTGCTGTCGCCAACCTCTTTGCGTTTTAAATCACCGTCTTTAGTGTACTCAAAACCATACAAAGCGCCTATCTCACCATTTTGTTCAAAGTCCGCAACGTCTGCAAGGTCTTTTAATTCTAAGGTTATACACCTTACAGGCGCTAATGTAACTCCTGATTCTTCTGGCCCACGCGACATTATTTTTTAGTAACGTATTATTTTTAATTCCAAAACAATGTGCAGGTTATCACATTTCACAACTTTCCCCGCTTTGTCTTTGATTTTTATATTAAATGATCCGACCCTCCCACAAACTAATCTTTTAAATGTAAATTAGGGAATTGTATAATTTCATAATCGCAATATGCAGCTTTCCCTGACGGAAGAGCTCTTAAAACAGTTGAGGGCCTTCCATCATATAAGTTTTCATCAGTGCTCAGCTCATCCAAATGAACATAGAGTAATGAATGTAATGCAAGATCGAGCGGATTTTCTCCCTCATAAGTAGTTTTGTTTGACGTAACTCTAAAACTATGAACGGCCCGATTGGCAGTTGTAAAGCCTAACATTTTAGCTAGCTCTTTATCAAAATAGTACCCTACTTCTTCTCTTCAGGTTTGAAGGTCAACATGTTTTCAGATTCGCATTGTTAAGTTTGAGAGCAATGTCGAAGTTATCATTGCTTCTTTTAGCGAGCAAAACCGTAATAACCATCAGGTATGGTTAACTGGCTAACTAATTGGCCTCTATTATTAACTTTTTAATCTTATTATTCTCCTTGGCTTTGCTTATATTAAACCATACGACTTTGTAGAATATTCATGGAGCGCGACCGTTCTGGTTCCGCATTCGTTATTAATAGCATGTTCTAAAAACGAAGGGCGGTCTTGAGTTGTTATTGTTACAAACATTTTTTAAAACAAATTAAAAATGAGTGCATTCAAATATACTGATGCAAAATATTCTGTTGGGCCGCACTACAATCTTAAAAATATAACAACTGAGACCCTCGACATTTCTGTGACCCAGACTGACACCTTTCATAAAAAGGTAAGTACTCCATTAAGCAGATATCTTAACCCCCCTGTTAAAAAAGACTACATCCAAAAGTGTGGTTCAGTCATCCGATGCAGTTTTATCAGAACCAGTTAAACTTTGCTGTGTTTTGTGCATCAACTGGGTGTGGTAGTGTCGTATGCTGATCACTTAAATCATCCTAATCCTTTGGTTAGGTCAGTGTATAGATTTCATTTCTATTACACCTTCAGACGTATTTTGACTGAACTGCAAGCACCATTACCAAATGACAAACCGTTTAATCCATTTAGCAACCGAATAGACATGAAGGTTTTTGAAAGAATCTGTAACGAATTCAATATTAACATCAAGACAGACTTTAGACAAAAGTTGGACCGCAATCATGGCTTAGGCACCCCTTATTATTGGGGCGTGCACAGAAAATATAACTATGACTGGAATCCTCCTTACACATCTTTCTCTTCAGGCACAGCTGTTCACCTCGGGTCCATAGAGCAAGAGCATAAAACAGCATGGACAACATTTATCTTAGACACTTCTAAGGGACTAACTAAAGCAGGAATAGAACGAATAAATGACTTATTCGTACTTACGTTTGGTGTTTGCTAGGTTCACAAGCACAGGCAAGATCGAGCATAACTGATCCTTCTACTGGCTTTGATGCACAAAAACAATACTTAGCAAATTTAGAGGATGCCATTAATTCTACAGTTGATTTACCTTCAAGTATAAAAGGTACCAAGATGTTTTACAATACGCAAGATCAAAAGTAGACTTTGCTGTTGGCACTGGTTTATACATGCTACCTTCTGACCTCAGACTCCAGGTAGGAACAATAATAAACTACAACAATGAAATTCTCGTTGCAGGAAATGAACAGAAGGTCGGGCAAAACGACATAAATTCTGAGCCAGTAATATTGCAAGCAGTAAAAAAACAAGATGCCCCCCAAGAATAAGGCATCCAAATCCCGTGGCCCAAAGCCCAAAGGCCATTGAAGACTCAGCAAAGCTCGCGGACTCTGTTCTCGATGACCATGAATATGAAAAGACAGCGCTTGTTCTTGGATTAACAGGCCTAGGATTACTTGGTCTTTATCTTACTAAAATTAACCCAACTATTAAGAGAACTAATGTCCATTAAGTGCTCGGCCATAAAGCCAACTACTTTGCTTGCAGTAGACAAAGCCAGCTAACAATACCTCCTAATATACCGGTAAAGAGTCTATAGCTTTACTGGCTAATTTTTTTAATAAATCCGCAAGATGATCAAGCTGTTTTTTTACCCATGATTTATCAGGTGGTGATGGAGGCGATGGCGGCGGAGGTAATGAACTTTGACCACCGCCGCCTGTAATAGCCAACACCAGTGTACTTATTGCAAATCCTAAGGCCGTTATAACGCTTGCTAATGTGACTCCTTGCTTCTAAACAGCGTTCGTATTCGTTCTGCTAGTGTTGTGTCTTCATATAAAATTTTTTCGATAGTTTTCTTATTCTATTCACTTGAGTTCGTAATTGGTCTCGTTAGTAGTCAGCACTTCTAGTCTTGCTGATCTTTCTTGTTCAAGATTTTTTTAGTCTTTGTTTTATTCTTTCTTTAATCTCACGCCCTACGATGGAGTCGTCAGCCTCAACGAGTTTTTCTTTTTCTCTTTTTATATGCTTATCTAGTTCACCTAGTTTTGCTAATTGTTTGTTAATTCGCCTCTGATGCTTCTTAAAGCATGATCAAGGGCCGCTATTCTCGCATGGGTAGCGGGGAATCATTAATGTTTTTAACGCTGTTTCTTCGGAAAAACTGGTTTCTGCTTCTATTGCATTTATTATTTCATCTGCCGATTGATTTAATTCTTTAAGTTCATGTTTTGTATTTGGTTAGCTGTTGGAAGTTCTTGCAGTGTGTTTTGAAGTTTAGCAACTGCATCCCTATCTAATTTTGTTTAGTAATGCCAAGGCGATTTTGATCGCTCACACTGAGCCTTTGTCTAATTGTACTCTTTTTAAAAACTTTGATGAGTCTGGTTTAGATGTAAGCTGAACAAGTTGTCCTTGGTCGCTCCTCACAAACAAATGGTCATCTTTTACTTCAAAATCATTAGGGTCTATAAATTCGGGAGGTTCTTGGCCTAAACTTTGGTATAATGAATCTGACCTTACTTTCTGTTAATTCACGCCGCAAAGAGAGCCCCGAGCGATGTTGTACCAAAGGAGTCATTTCACTCATGTCGTCTCCAGAATCTAAAACATCATAATCTTCATCCTCAATGCCTGCATGTTTTTAAATAATTAACTTTTTTATTTGTTTTATAAAAAATGCCACAATCATATGGCTCGATTCTTAACCCGCATAGAAGTCTGAAAGAGCCCCTTGGCGTGAAGGGAAATAAACGGAATATTATTGTTCAAATATCATCTACTATTGATGCAGATCAAATTCTTACTGTCAAATTTCCAGACCTAGGAGCAGATGAATTGATTGTGCCAGGCTCTGCGCGTCATTACTTTCAAAATAGAACTCGCTTCAACAACAGACCCAAACAGGACAGTTGTACAGAATTGGGGGCGGGCAATCGTTAAGAAAATTTCTATAAAACTTGAGGGGCAAGAAATATTTTTCTTTACACAATGCAGACATATTTTTAACCTATTCTGATCTATGGCTAACCGGGAATGAAAGGGTGATCTTGCGTTTCAAGGAATCGAAAATGAAGAAGCACTAAAACATAGAATAGGCCTGGAGATACTAAAGACGGCAAAAAGTATGTAGCCGTTAAATTTTGCGTATGGAAATCGCTTTTCCATACCTTGATTTGAGTTGTTAAAAGCGCATGCCCCATACTTTCAAGGAGCATTAAAAGACAGATTTGTCATATGAACTAACTTTTAATGAATACAAACGTGTTATCAGATCATCAGACACCGAAGCAAAGTACAGCATTTTGACATCTCGTTAGAGTTTGACGTTGTTAGCAACCTAAATTAGCAGAGCTGATTGAGCAACAATATCAGTCAAAATTACCAATAATATTACGAAAGAGGATTCATCATACAACATATCCCAGAAGCAGGGCAGACGCTATATGGAATTTTAGTTTTAGTGTTGCAGCAAGATCGCTTAAAGGTATTTTATTGCTGTGCGAAGATGAGAACCGTTCAAAAGGGAAGTGAAAGTTTTTTAATCCAAAAAACGAAAGTACAATGTTCGATTGAGGGTAGTCCTAACCAAATCTACGCTAGCGGGCTTAACCTTATCAGCATTTTGATGAAATAGTAAAAACTGTTTGGAGGCGGGAGGTGTAGAAATCCAACAGTTGACCTGTGTCTAAGATTTACATCTTCACAATGTTAGGCTTGATGTTTAAATTTAACAACAAAATACGGTTTATGGATTGACCTAAGGTCAACAGAGGATAATCAGTTGCATGGAAGCGGGAGAACTGTGAGAGACGTAATAAACATTCAAATTGATAAGAAGAAGAAGCCGATAAACCGTTAATGTACATTTGTTTTTATTAATAGATGCGCAGCTGAATATTCTAAATAACAGATTAGAAAATGTAGTATACTAAATTATTTTTATTTTTAAAAAAGCATGTCTGTTCAGGTTTATCCAAATGTGCCTACAGCGCCGCCAAGAGAAGAGATAGTAGAAAGCCCTAACATAAAAAACCTTCAGATTAACCAACATTACACAAATGCAACAAAAAACTAGAGCAAGACCTTCAAAATACAGCAAAACCAAACGAAGGTATTCTGCTGCCTTTAATGCTGTTACATATGTTAATACTGGAACATCGACTATAAGCGCTCTATCAGCAGGAACGAGTGTTGGTCTTTTAGCAACGGGCATAGGCGCACCCGCAGCTTTACCTCTAGGAGGTTTGTCTTTAGCTCTCGGCCTGTGTTCATTAGCTGTAAGTGCGGCTGGCAAAAATTAAAAACAAAAACTCCAAAAGCACACAGCTATGGTTCAACTAATAACAGCTAAAACTTAGCTCGTTTAAACTGACAATAAATAAGCGCTAGTTGACTCAAACATCACGGATGAAGAATTTAATCGTTTACAGGCCGATTTAATGACTACAAAAGACAAAAGTTTGATCTTCAAAGAAAGGCGAGGGCAAGTTTTTCTCAACAGCCAGACGCCGAGCAGATAAAAAAGGAATGCTTAAAAAAAGTAAACGAGACATTAAACTCTGTTCTAACAGCTCACAGTAACAACACCGAAGGGTGTTTATACTTTAGTTTATGAGTCCAAGCACAAAAGACCGTTGATATTGATTCTGATTAATTATTTTTTTTTAAATTTAAATAATATATTTTGAGTTAGAAAAGAAACTCACATGGCTAAGATATATGAGGACCGGACGAATTGTTTGAAGGAATGCTTGAGAGAGAGCGTTTATCAAGAGCACTGAATGATATTGATTTAGAAGTTATTAATCCAGAAAACGTACAGGCAAGCGTTGTTCATGCTATTTCTCAAGTTCCAAGTAAACTACAATAGACCCGCCAGTTAAAGTAATGTTAGCTGTTTTAATTGACTATGTAACAATAAATGAAGAAAATCTAGAAGTCTGGGTCTCGACTAAACAACAGACTATTCTTTCTCGTAATGACTTAACACCCGGTTGGGCAGACGAACTGCTTGCACAGTTTGACGCTGCCGCTGAAGAAGCCAAAATGAGAGCTCTGGTTGGTCAGAGGGCGAAGTTTTAGAGATTAGATTAAAACAGGCTAAGTATGCACCGATTGTTGGCAAGTCTTACATTCCACTGCCTCGAGAGTTGGTAGCGAAAAGAGCAGTTCTAAACATAAAGAATTCAGACAACAATGTTTTATGTGGTGTGTTCTCGCAAGGCTGCATTATATCCGCAAAAACGCAGAGAGAGTGTCTAACTATCGTCCTTACATCAATGATCATAACTTTAGTGGGGTGTCCTTTCCTGTTAGTGTAGACCAAATTGATCGGTTTGAAGAACAAAACAAACCAATAACTGTTAATGTATACACATGGGATGAGGAAACAAATCTACTGCCGATTAAAGTGTCTAAGAACAGCCCAACAATTGGCGAACCAGACAAAAATCATGTTGACTTACTACTGATGTTTTCACCAGCGGGGCTACCGCATTACACATTAATACGAACAATGAGTAAACTAATGCAGCATACTTCAAAAGATGGGCACAAACAAGAATTCTGTAGAAAATGTTTAACAAGAATGCCATCTGTTCAAGCTGCGAGCCGAACATAAGAACATTGTAAAAGTTCTGTAGACTGTAATACGGAACTAATTACACCTCCACCCGGATCTAAAGTTAGTTTTAAGAACTGGAAACGGATGCAAAATTCACCATATGTTGTTTACGCAGACTTTGAACACTCATTGTTCTTATGAAGGGCCAGCGCCACAAAAACTTCGAAAAACAGTCTTAATGAGTAATCATCAAATTTGTTCATTTGCTTTCATCGTTGTCAGGTCGGATGGCGTTTATTCAAAGCCAAAATTATATAGAGGGCCAAATGCTGCAGAATACTTCTTAGAAACGCATGCAGCAAGTGCGCAATGACTGTTCTAATAATCTAAACTTATCTGAAATCATAATGACCCCTGAAGACCAACAACAGTATGACTCAGCCACACATTGTTGGAATTGCGGTTTAGGTCTCTCATCAGACGCAGAGAATCCGACAGTAGAGACCATGATCACATTAGCGGAAAGTTCAGAGGAGCAGCGCACAGTAAAATGCAATCTTCAACTAAAGTTTGATCCTAAGACATGGAAGCTGCCCATCTTCTTTCACAACTTGCGAGGTTACGACTCTCATCTTATAATGAAAGCAGTGGACGATGCCTTCAGGGTGTCATGCATTGCACAGTCATCAGAAAAGTACATGTGCTTTAATCTAAATAAACTGTCTTTTTATGACTCTATGCACACATGATGGGATCATTAGAGTCACTGGCTATGTTCCTTAAAGTCCTGCCCAATAACAGAAGAATATTTGACCCAACTCTCGTTAGAAAGGGCGTTTATCCTTATGAGTACATGAACAGTTGGAAAGGTTTGACGAAGACACACTTCCTCCTAAAGGCGCGTTCTTTTCTAGTCTTAGAGGAAAGGACATCAGTGACTCTGATTACCAGCATGCTCAAGATGCGTGGCAGAAGTAGAGTGTAAAACGATGGGAGACTATCATGATTCATACTTGATGGCTGATGTATGTTTGTTGGCGGACGTCTTTGAAAACTATAGAAAGACCTGCATGAAACATTATAGCCTGGATCCCGCGCATTACATTTCTGCGCCCGGGATGAGTTGGGACGCTTTCTTAAAGTTTACTGGAGTACAGATTGATTATTGTCTGATTTACCAATGATTCAGATGATTGAAAACGGATTGCGTGGAGGAATTAGTATGGCGTCGCATCATTACTGTAAAGCAAACAACAAATACTTGGACGACTATGATCAAGTAAAAGGTCTAACTATCTCATGTATTTAGATGCAAAACAATCTGTATGGATGGGCAATGGCGCAATCACTTCCATTACGCAACTTTAAAATGTACACAGGCGGTGATCCAAAAAATATTCAAAAGGCATTAAAGTGGTTGGGCAGTTTAACGCCTGATCAACAGCATGGATACATTCTAGAAGTTGATTTAGAATATCCTTATGAACTCCATGACCTGCATAATGACTATCCATTAGCAGCAGAAAGTCTAAAGATGGATCCCAGAGAGCCGCCTAAACTTGTGCCTAATCTTCGAGGCAAAAAAATTATGTCTGTCATTACAGGCTTCTACAATTTTATTTAAGACATGGTTTGAAGTTGACAGCTGTTCATCGTATAATTGCTTTTGATCAAGAACAGTTCATGAAACCATACATCATGAAGAACACTGATCTCAGAACTAAATCCACAGATGCTTCAGAAAAAGACTTTTTTCAAGCTGATGAACAACAGCTGTTTTGGAAAGACTATGGAGAATCCGCACAAGCGCAAAGATGTCAGATTGGTCACCAAAGAGAACGAAGCAATTAAGCTGACTTCAAAACCTAATTATCAGGACTTCAGAAGATTTCATGATCACCTTTTTGGCATAATGATGAAAAAAAAGAAAGTCAAATTAGACAAACCTGTTTTTATTGGGTTTACTGTTTTAGAATTATCAAAGCTTTTGATGTTAGAATTTCTTTATGACTACTTTAAGCCCTCGTATCCTGAGTCCAGAGTACTTTACACAGATACAGATAGTTTTGTTATAGATATTCCTACTGAAGATATTTATAAAGACATGGAATTAGAAGTAGCTAAAGGAGCGAGTGGATGGTATGACACGTCCGATTATCTAAAGATTCGCCTTTACATTCAATTACTAACAAGAAGGTTTTAGGAAAGATGAAGGATGAATTATCTGGAAAGGTGATCAAGGAGTATGTGGGGTTAAGGTCAAAAATGTACAGTATTTCGAGCCAGGAGAAAATCATTAAGACAAGCAAAGGGAATATCTCGCAGCGTTGTGCAGTCAAAACATATCACATGACACTACAAAGAAGCATTGTTTGGCAATAAGACTTTTCATCATGACAACGTAAAACTGCGATCTAATCTACATGAGATCAACACAACAGTTGTAACAAAAGAAGTCGTTAGATAGAACAAACACAAAACGTGTGTTTGTTAATCCAGAGTTTTCATATGCAATCGGGCACTGAGGACCGCTAAACAGGGGGGTTTATATTTTTCATCAACTTTTGTTATAAGATCAATCATAGCTTCATCCAATTCATTTAAATCTTTCTCATGTTTGCTTGATGCGTTCGAATTTTTTTTATTATTTCAAGATATTCTTTTTCCCCAATTTGGGGGTTTAAGTTGTAGGTGATCTGGATGATTTAGCATGCATTGATTAATCCCCGAAAATGTTTCCTTAATAGCATTACACGCATGAAATGATTCCCGTATCATTTTTCAAGGTCTCTTCCTTTACCATTCTTGTTTCGTTCTGCACTTCCTTCTGAGCTTCCATTTTAAACTCAAATATATTTACGTAAATTAATTAAAGCGGAACAGTGTCTGGGGATTATCTGCAGTTCTTCCTTCGCAAAGATCTTTGAGGAGCTGGTGTTTTGTTGTGTCAGTTTCTCGTAAATAATACACGGGCGGATTCATTTTTACAATTCTTTTTATTTCATATGGATCAACACTCCAAACTGGATCTGTTGCCCTGATGCGAGTGTCCCCTTCTGCTTCCCCCGGTAAATAAAGGTACCTTACTTTCAAACCAAACGTAATAGTTTGCTGGATGAAGGCTCTCAGCAACATTTATTGTTTGTTTTTTGATTGCTTGTACTGGTTTTACCCTTTAAATTCTTCATTATTCATTGCGCGCAAAACTAAGGGCAGTCTTCTAACCCATTCTGTGTTGCGAGAATTGTCAATCAGCTCTCTGTGATACTGGTAGGAAAAAAGTCTTTCAGCTAACTGTTTGTTAAAGTTTTCAACTAAAGCCTGTGATCTGTGAACTCCTGGAATGCCTCTTTTAATGGTAACTCTATGTTTTAACAATAATTGATTCACTTGGCCTTTAAATTCTTTCCCATCATCGACTTGAATCATGCGAGGATAAGTTAAGGGACCCCGTTGGTATATTAGTTGTATAGCAACAGCAACAGCAGAGCACTCTTTTGTGTTAATGGTTCCGCATCTTTGTATCTTGAAGCTACGTCAATGACTGTGAGTGCGTACTTAAATCTTTTTCGTCTAATCGTATCAGAGGGTAAATATAGAAGGTCCATTTGATGGTGTCGTTCGGTATTGTATTCACAAAGTGTGGTCTCTGTATTCGTTTGGGCGCAGGTAAATTAAATTTGCCAAATCGCTTGTTTAGATACCATTCTTTTGCTGTTTGTTCACTAACTCCAGCTGCTTGGCTTAGCTTTTTAATTGCTGTTATTCCCTTCCAATATCCTTTTGGCGAATAATAGATTTTGTTCATTTTTTACTCAGCCAATATTATGCGCAACAAAATACACAACAGTCATACCAACGACAATAAACCCGATTTCTTGCATCTTTTGTTTTTCTGATGGTTGATAAAAGTCACTGAATTTTGGTGGGGCAATGTCTCGATTGGTTTGCCTGTTACAAGATAATATTGTTTTATTGCTTGATCAACATCTTTAAATGTGTAAGCTGCATGCCCTGTTTTTTCAGTGTGTTATTAATAAAATCTAACTGCTCAATTCTCTGCTTTTCATAGCGATCTTGTGCTGCGGCTAGTTGCTCCACAGCTTTGTTATGTCTTTTTCTCTCGCCTTCATCTCGCAGTTTACTAAATGCGTAATTACTTCCACTAAAAGCGAGCGCATTAACCACAGCGCCGCCTATCATCATTACGAGTGAAGCCATTTTTTATAATATGTATTTTTTATTTACATATTTATACTGTCTGGAATTATTCCTTGCTTGACTAGAAAATCTTTCGTGGCAAACGAAGCTGCAATAATAGCAATCAGCTTGCTGAATCCTCAAAGTCTAGTTTCCAAGATCTGCTGGTTTAATTCTTAACAAGCTTTACCAAGCATTGAGTATCCTACACTCTTAGACCTCCAAAACAGCAGAATGGTATACAAGGTTAGCAACAGTTTTTCGGTGCTCATTTTAGAAAATAAAATAATTATAATTAATAAAAAACATGAACAGTGATGATCTACTACAGCTACAAGGCAGCCTAAACCTTCCTGAACTTATGAATGACCAAGTTGATGGCCAAGCTGTTATGCCCAAAAGGAGAGGCTGTATTCTTTAGCAGCATGTGGAAAAACAAAACAGTTCCTCGGAACTGAATTCAGCATAGAACAGATTCAACAGATGTCGCCGCAAGACATTTTAAAGTATCATAACAGGTATGAAGCGCAGCTGGGGTCTAGAATGGTGAAAAGTGTGGGGCAAACGGTTCTTAGTTTGTACACTAAACTAGTCAGTAGATTGCTCCCATTGATTCTGAACAAGATCTTACGTATGATTTAACGCAAGATCCAGTTTTTAACAAAGTCATTAGAGTCTCTAGGATGTGATTTATACTATAGATTTGGAACATTGTTTATCGCCATTAATCATGGGATTAATAACTTTTAATCATATAGATTTTATTCCCTTCAAAATGACCGAGCCAGAAAATCAGCAGAATCAGAAAACACTGAACAGGTGGAGAAAGTAACCAAGCCAGAAAATCAGCAGAAAAACACTGAATCTGGTGGAGACCAGTGAAAAGCATCCTCATCCTGGGCGTGTTAAAGCAGGAAGAAAATTAGCAGAGTGGAACAGGCAAAAAAAATTAATGTTACAGAATATAACTCATAATGAAAACATAACACCGCCAACACCAGAACAAGTTGATTCAATGCCGGCTATAAAAACTTCATGTGATTCAAGACCTACAGCGCCAAAGTCTTCATGGAATATTGAACTTAAAACTGTTGCCATTTTTGGCGCCCTTGCTGCTGCTGGGGGCGGTTATTACTGTTATAAAATATATAAAGAATGGCAGCCAAAACAAAAGCAATCAAAAAATCTGAACCACTAAATACAGAAAACAACAGCACGCCAGAACCGTCAACACAAAAGATCATTTTGATCCATTTCAGATGGAATAATATTTTAAGAACTTAATTTTAAATTTTTTTAATAAAAATAGATCATGCGTATTATAAAATGATAAAGTCAATAAATAAAGACATGGAGTCTATAAAAGACATTTCCATAGACCAGAATTGTAATCAATGCGGTTGCTTCGGATGTAAAACTTCATTAAGATCTATGCTAACCAATCTCACGCCAAGGGCGTTTTAAGCAAGACACCTCAACGATGACGCGTTTTTTGAGGCGTGTGTGTACTATATTAGACAATTACTATTTAAGATAAAAACATAGATTGTATTTTTTTGATAATTATAAGATAACTTGAATAAGAACTTGGTTGTACTTAAAGGATGACTTAGTTATGATCTTGAGGTGACTTAATCAAGAACTTAGAAGTTACTTAATCAAGAACTTATTAAGAACTTGAAGATACTTAATTAAAAACTTATTTAAGAACTTGGGGTGGACTAATTAAAAACTTAATTAAGAACTTGGGCGACTTGGGGGTAGGAGTGTGTGTGGTGTACACAGAGCTTTATTATTTGTCATGTGTAACACCACTTGGTGCAAGACGGTGCTTGCGTTTTTGTGATTCATTGGCTCTTTTGTTGCAAGTTCAAAGCAGCCACCAAGTGCATTTATCAAAAGCTTGATTTAATAAACAAGACAGTTGAATAAAGTACACTCTGTGGCCGCCCGAAGGCAGCCAAAAAAAGTTGAAGCAGGGCGTTTGAAGCAGTGAAGACAGGCAGTGAATGTCAGTGAATCAGCAGTGTTCCAATACTAGTTGACCTATTTGAGCGCTATCAGGCGGTTTGCGCGACCTACTTTTTTTTTTTTTTTTTTTACTTCTGTGTTACAAGCAATGCTCTGGCTCAGCTACTCCTCTACGCAGGCAGGAGTTTCAGGTTTCGCTAATTCTACTCTTGCGATGATTGCTGTGCGTTGTCAGGAACCATTGATACGGGTATTTTCTCAGCCCAGTAGTTCCGAATCTCCTCGCTGCTCTCAAACATTGCATGGAGCTCCTTTTAAGGCGGAAGATTTCATAGAAAGACAGCCCAACTGTGCTAAATTTGGATATGTATGGTTGCAACAACCGGGCTATCTCTCTCAGTCTCCGTGCATATGAAGGGCTAATTCCAACATTTTCCTTCAGCCATTCATCCCACGTTTTACTGTGAGTCCCTTTCCTTTCTTCCACCTCAAAAAACTTGAAAGCAACTTCTAAAAGTCCCCCGTATTGCAGGTTAAAAGCCATTGGTGGTTGCTATCTTGTCTTGCTAGTTGTCTATATCCATCAATCAGCTTTTGAACAGCACTTTGCGATGATGTAATTTCTTCCCAGATTGAAAAAGAACACATCTTTTCTAACTTTCTTCTGCACATCAACAATTTGGACTGTAAATACTTGTGTAGTTTCATTTGGATTCCTTGTTGTTTTGGATTTCTTTGCTTTTCCTCCATACAAGGCGGGTGAGTTTTCGTTTGGGTTGTGAAGGAAGTTTAGGTAGTTTCTCACTTGTAGATGGGCCTGCTGTTTTAAGTTCATCCAAAACATGAAGAAATTTGAGAATGGTACTCAAGATGTTCTTGAAGTATTGTCAACTGAGGAATACTCCACTCTCTTTGTTCTGCCATGATCAAAATGCTAACTAAAGTCAACCACTTTTCTCACTGAAAATTACACGCGTCTTAGCGCCACAAAACCCCCAAGAAGAATGACAAACGGCTGTGGTCGGTTGTCAACGCCAACAACAGTGCAGGGGGGCGGATGTGACGTCTTTACTATCACGTGATTAAATCTTAGCTTATGGTTGGTGAATGTAAGAAACATGTCTAGATTTGTTTTGCCTCAGGCGGGAATCCTTATTGCACCCTACCAAGGCGTAAAGCCCCACAGCACAAATTAATTAATCATGTGTCAGCCTAGCTCCGTATTTCCATGCCTGTGTACAAGTTCTTACCACCAGCACCGGCAATTAGAGGATTTGCCCCCCGTCATTTACCTTTCTCATATTACCCGTAAACAATGAAGACATCTCCACGGGGGTAGCTAGGAAATCACAGGCCTGATGACTACCATGAAAATGTTTGGCGCTGTGAAAATACAGCTTATGTTGACTACCATGAGAATTTCTTTACACTTTCATTGAAAACATACTTAGAGAACAGTTATAGACTGTATGCGTGAAAATGATGTTATAAAATCTGAAAGTTTAGTAAATTAGTATTAAAAAACGGATAACCCTACACAGTATGTTGTTTGTAGGGTTTACTATGAGAGAACTGATAAATACCAATCCTGACTCAAAACCGCTCGAAACTGGTTGAGAGCGGTTTTGAGTCAGGATTGGTATTTATCAGTTCTCTGAGCCATTTACCTCTTATC
>CM031628.1:39297971-39314799 GCA_018398815.1 Conus ventricosus
TGACGTTACTGAGAGTGAAAAGGCAGAGGGCCTCGCCTTCAACCACCTCTGACAGTTCACTCCCCTTCCGCCGTCAGCATCCGGGACTTTAACCTTGGCCGTTTGATTCACACCAGATTCACACCAGCCGTTTCATTTATATTAACCCTAACCGTTTGATTTCATGTTAAACAATGGATATGTGCATATATATAAATAGATAGACAGATAGATAGATGGATAGATAGACAGACAGGCAGATAGATAGGTACGTACACACACACACACACACGCACGCACGCACACACACAACACACACACACACACACACACACACACACACACACACACACATATATATATATATATATATATATATATATATATATATATATATATATATATATAATATATATATATATATATATGACTGAGACACCGACAGACTGACAGACGGATGGACAGACAGACAGACGGAGAGACAGACGGATAGATAGAACTATAATTGATCAGAGTGACGTACCTGATATAAAAGAATGGACTGATGTAGGAGGGATGCTCAGGGTGAAGCCTTTCACATCAATCTGTTCATTTAAGTCAGAGAGTTGTCGGGTCTGTCTTGCTTTAATGACACCTGATGAATCTGTTCTCTCACACCCCCCCCCCCCCACCCCCACCCCCACCCCCCGCTTGTTATAGTTGTGTGTGTGTGTGTGCGTGTTGTGTGTGTGTGTGTGTGTGTGTGTGTGTGTGTGTGTGTGTGTGTGTGTGTGTGTGTGTGTGTGTGTTCCAGGTTCAAAGAAATGTAGTGCCAGATCTACTGACAGAAATGCGTCGAACAGAATCATCGGTGAGTTTATTTCAGATATTTAGCGTGTATACATCTCTCTCTCTCTCTCTCTCTCTCTCTCTCTCTCTCTCTCTCTCTCTCTCTTTGTGTGTATTTATATCGGAGCATATTTTTTAATTACTGTTAAACCTATTATCATTATTCCTAGTAGTAGTAGTAGTAGTAGTAGCAGTATTAGTAGTAGTAGTAGAAGTGTTATTTATTATCATTTTTTGCTATCATTACTATCATTATTTTTTTTAATTATCATTACTATCGTTATCATTATTACTGTTGTTGTCATGGTTGTTGTTTTCTTTATACGCCTGAAAAGATTAAATGCCCGAGAGGTTTGTTTACAATCAACAACTGCACATACTAAACTTCACAGCAAATGAGCAAGAACAACTAGCAATATACAAACCCTAGCCCACGATCAAAGGCTCACACAGAGATCCAAGCATTCCACCACCCCTCCATTCCCACCTTTCAGACTAAAGCCACAACAAATCAATGGATAAACATCCATATCCTAACGCATATCACACTCCTAAACGAAACAGAACATAGTTATGTGTCATTTAGATGGAGGAAGAAGAAAAATTCAAGTTTGATTTTAAAAGGGGGCAAAGAAAAAAAAGTAGTGAAATTGGGTATCGAAGCTGATTCCAAACGACATGGGCTTGAGAAACGAAACAAAACAAAACAAAACAAAACAAAACAAAAACAAACAAACAAACAAACAAACAAACAAAATGCTGACCAGAAGTTTTTGTAACAACATATGTGTATCAAACGAAAAACGAGAGTCCAGGTGTTGAGGTGTACAGTACAACAGAGCAGTTGATTGTTGTGACAGGTGGACTCAATGGCTTTGTACCAGAGAGCAGTGAAGTTGTGAAAGGTACCTTGCTGAACAGGAAGCCAATGAAGAGAACGTAATGATGGAGTAATAATTATGGTCAGATGTAGTGAGCGAAAAATGAGGTGGGGAGCATGGTTTGTGACTTTAAAATGTGCTAATGAGACAGTATGGACAGCCAGACAAACAAGCATTACAAAATGTGCTAATGAGACAGTATGGACAGCCGGACAAACAAGCGTTACAAAATGTGCTAATGAGACAGTATGGACAGCCGGACAAACAAGCATTACAAAATGTGCTAATGAGACAGTATGGACAGCCGGACAAACAAGCATTACAAAATGTGCTAATGAGACAGTATGGACAGCCGGACAAACAAGCGTTACAAAATGTGCTAATGAGACAGTATGGACAGCCGGACAAACAAGCATTACAAAATGTGCTAATGAGACAGTATGGACAGCCGGACAAACAAGCATTACAAAATGTGCTAATGAGACAGTATGGACAGCCAGACAAACAAGCGTTACAAAATGTGCTAATGAGACAGTATGGACAGCCGGACAAACAAGCATTACAAAAATGTGCTAATGAGACCAGTATGGACAGCCGGACAAACAAGCATTACAAAATGTGCTAATGAGACAGTATGGACAGCCGGACAAACAAGCATTACAAAATGTGCTAATGAGACAGTATGGACAGCCGGACAAACAAGCATTACAAAATGTGCTAATGAGACAGTATGGACAGCCAGACAAACAGGCATTACAAAATGTGCTAATGAGACAGTATGGACAGCCGGACAAACAAGCTTTCAAAATGTGCTAATGAGACAGTATGGACAAACCGGACAAACAAGCATTACAAAATGTGCTAATGAGACAGTATGGACAACCGGACAAACAAGCGTTACAAAATGTGCTAAGAGACAGTATGGACAGCCGGACAAACAACATTACAAAATGTGCTAATGAGACAGTATGGGCAGCCAGACAAACAAGCGTTACAAATGTGCTAATGAGACAGTATGGGCAGCCAGACAAACAAGCGTTACAAAATGTGCTAATGAGACAGTATGGACAGCCGGACAAACAAGCATTACAAAATGTGCTAATGAGACAGTATGGACAGCCAGACAAACAAGCGTTACAAAATGTGCTAATGAGACAGTATGGACAGCCAGACAAACAAGCGTTACAAAATGTGCTAATGAGACAGTATGGACAGCCGGGCAAACAAGCATTACAAAATGTGCAATGAGCAGTATGGACAGCCAGACAAACAAGCGTTACAAAATGTGCTAAATGAGACAGTATGGACAGCCAGACAAACAATCGTTACAAAATGTGCTAATGAGACAGTATGGACAGCCGGACAAACAAGCATTACAAAATGTGCTAATGAGACAGTATGGACAGCCGGACAAACAAGCATTACAAAATGTGCTAATGAGACAGTATGACAGCCGGACAAACAAGCAATTACAAAATGTGCTAATGAGACAGTATGGACAGCCGACAAACAAGCATTACAAAATGGCTAATGAGACAGTATGGACAGCCGGACAAACAAGCATTACAAAATGTGCTAATGAGACAGTATGGACAGCCGGACAAACAAGCATTACAAAATGTGCTAATGAGACAGTATGGACAGCCGGACAAACAAGCGTTACAAAATGTGCTAATGAGACAGTATGGACAGCCGGACAAACAAGCGTTACAAAATGTGCTAATGAGACAGTATGGACAGCCGGACAAACAAGCGTTACAAAATGTGCTAATGAGACAGTATGGTCAGCCGGACAAACAAGCATTACAAAATGTGCTAATGAGACAGTATGGACAGCCGGACAAACAAGCATTACAAAATGTGCTAATGAGACAGTATGGACAGCCGGACAAACAAGCATTACAAAATGTGCTAATGAACAGTATGGACAGCCGGGCAAACAAGCATTACAAAATGTGCTAATGAGACAGTAATGGACAGCCGGACAAACAAGCATTACAAAATGTGCTAATGAGACAGTATGGACAGCCGGACAAACAAGCATTACAAAATGTGCTAATGAGACAGTATGGACAGCCGACAAACAACGTTACAAATGTGCTAATGAGACAGTATGACAGCCGGGCAAACAAGCATTACAAAATGTGCTAATGAGACAGTATGGACAGCCAGACAAACAAGCGTTACAAAATGTGCTAAAGAGACAGTATGGACACCAGACAAACAAGCGATTACAAAATGTGCTAATGAGACAGTATGGACAGCCAGACAAACAAGCGTTACAAAATGTGCTAATGAGACAGTATGGACAGCCAGACAAACAAGCGTTACAAAATGTGCTAATGAGACAGTATGGACAGCCAGACAAACAAGCGTTACAAAATGTGCTAATGAGACAGTATGGACAGCCGGACAAACAAGCATTACAAAATGTGCTAATGAGACAGTATGGACAGCCAGACAAACAAGCGTTACAAAATGTGCTAATGAGACAGTATGGACAGCCCGACAAACAAGCGTTACAAAATGTGCTAATGAGACAGTAGGACAGCCAGACAAACAAGCGTTACAATCCTCAGAAAAGGGGGTAACGGATTGCAGCAAAGCGATGGAATTCAAGGAAGCAAATCCAACGGACATTAGTAACGTGCTGTTGAAAGGAAAGCGTTCCATCAAGTGGGCGCGCTAAGGTTACGAGCAGAGAAAAGAGTGATTAATGAGTCAAGCAGATCGACAAATGATGAGAGGGGTTATTCAAATGTTTCGATAGAAAGATCAGCATCATTTCAGTTTTGCCTTCCTTCAATTTGAGTTTGTTGCCAATCATCTGTTTCTTGGGTAAGATACAGAAGCTTGTGTCCTTTTAAACAATGGTATAAGATTAGAGGCATTCCAAAACACATAAGTTAATGATCATCAGAGAAGCTGTGGTGGAAAAGAAAGAGCAGAGAGTGGGTAAGTGTACAAAATGAACAGGACAGGCACCGACGCTGAGCCCTGGAGCACACCGTACAGCAATAGAGTTTTGGGCCGGAAGCGGAACCATCAAAGAGACAACCTGATGACGATTGATGATGCACGAATGAAACCAGTGGAGGACTTTATCAGCGAGACTAAGAGATATGCAAACGGGAAAGAATAGAAGATCGGTCATGTCAAAAGCTGCAGAAAGGTTTAGTAAGAGAGAAGTGATTGAGTTGTTGCCGTTGAGTTCAGTCAGTGCGTCGTCAGAGACTTTAAGCAGAACAGTGTTGGGTGTTTTCAGTCGGGCAGTAAACGTGCAGACTGCAGAGAGAACACGGGGTTGTTAGGGCGGTAAACGTGCAGACTGCAGAGAGAGAACACGTGGTTGTTAGGGTGGTAAACGTGCAGACTGCAAGAGAACACGTGGTTGTTAGGGCGGTAAACGTGCAGATTGCAGAGAGAACACGTGGTTGTTAGGGCGGTAAACGTGCAGACTGCAGAGAGAACACGTGGTTGTTAGGCGGTAAACGTGCAGACTGCAGAGAGAACACGGGTTGTCAGGGCGGTAAACGTGCAGACTGCAGAGAGAACACGTGGTTGTTAGGGCGTAAACGTGCAGACTGCGTAGAGAACACGGGGTTGTTAGGGCGGTAAACGTGCAGACTGCAGAGAGAAACGTGGTTGTTAGGGCGAATAACGTCCTGAACCTGACCAAGAGAAACCATTTTTTCCCGTTGATTGGCAAACAAACATGTGCATGCATGCATGTACGGATGGATGAATGGATGAATGGATGGATGAATGGATGGATGGATTTATTTAACATCTATCCAAGGTCCGTTTTTTTCCATCCAGGTAAGCTCTCTCTCTTCTCTCTCTCTCTCTCTCTCTCTCTCTTCTCTCTCTCTTATGACGATGCTCTTGTCGCAGATTCTGTGGAGTCCGCCAATGATTTCCGAGACAACTTCAACCCCACACACCCTCTCCCTTCAACGTCACGTGGTCCTAACCTCCCAACCAATCACACCGCGTCTTCAGTCCCACGTGGGTGTAGACGACCTGAATCTACAGTCCCCACCAGGCACGTCACACAACCTTTCCACCAATGAGGATGTCGAGATGGGGCTGTATTCTACAGTTGACGAAGTAGACAAAGCATCTCCATCGCAAGCTCAAAGCCCCCAGCCCCAGGTAGGAGACGTGTATGCAGTCGTCATGAAACCCAGACCTGGCGGAAACCCTCAGCCCAAAAACAACCAGGCCCTGAATCAGTCCCCACCACGCACATCGCACAACTCTTCCACCAATGAGGATGTCGAGATGGGGCTGTATTCTACAGTTGACGAAGTAGACAAAGCATCTCCACCTCAGCTCAAAGCCCCGAGCCCCAGGTAGGAGACGTGTATGCAGTCGTCATGAAACCCAGACGTGGTGGAAAACCCTCAGCCCAACAACAACAGCAACAACCAGCCTCTGAATCAGCCTCCCACACCCAACCTGAGCCCCACTCCTGATCCGGACGAGGCCAAGGAGGGAACTGTCCGCCGAAGAAACGTACGCTCAAGTTCAGAAGAAGAAGAAGAAGAAGACGAAGAACTCTCAGACGAGCAGCTTTGCCGCTCCACAGGAACCGGAAGGTGAAGTTTAACTCTACGCAGAGGTCAAGAAACCGAAACGAGGCGCCCTGAAGTCAAGAGTGGAGGCCGGGGATGCGTGCGAGAAACCTGTGTCCACAGACCCTGGCCCGTCTGCTGTGAGAGCAAGACTGGGAGTCAGGTAAGTTGTACAAGCGTTTCAGACAGGCCTTTGTTTTACTCTTGTATTCCTTACAAGCCACTCAGAGTCGACTTAGAGGGACTTGCAGTTTAGCGCGTTTGCCGCTGAGGTCGGATGTTTTTGTCACAGCTTGAAAACACTCTCTGTTCACTTAGCAGCGAAGCCTAGCTGATGAAGATCAAAGAAGGTTTAAACACTCTCTGTCCACTTAGCAGCGAAGCCTAGCTGATGAAGATCAAAGAAGGCTAAACACTTTCTGTCCATTAGCAGCGAAGCCTAGCTGATGAAGATCAAAGAAGGTTAAACACTCTCTGTCCACTTAGCAGCGAAGCCTAGCTGATGAAGATCAAAGAAGGTTAAACACTTTCTGTCACATAGCACGAAGCCTAGCTGATGAAGATCAAAGAAGGTTCGGTGTAGGCTGCAGAAGGAAGAGATGGGCGCTGCCTTCCATAAGGCACACAGCGAGCCTCTAAGAGAGCACAGTCCCCTTCGACATATAGTCCAAGGTACCTGAACCTTTTTCTTACTACTCAGAGTGTATGTCGGTTAGACAGGTGTAAGTTGGATCAAGGTTGAGTGAGGCTTCTTTCTCTATTATTGTTTGAAGCCCACTCTGTATGTTACACCAAAGACGAGAGGCGAGTTCCTGGAAGGTTAAGAGAAACTTTTTTTTCTCTCTTTCTTTTTATTTAGCTTTACAACAGATGATTTCTTGATTGCCTGCTATGTCAAATCTACCCAGTGTATTCTTGTCTGAAGAGACAATAGCTGAACATCCAATTGCATGTTTGGAACAAACATGATGTAACTGAAAGTGTCTATGGGAGCTCTATCAGTTTGTCGCTCAAATTTCCGACAGATTGATCTAGTTTTTGAAGTGTGTGTATGTGTGTATGTGCGTGTGTGCGTGCGTGCGTGTGTGTGTGTGTTGTGTGTGTGTGTGTGGTGTGTGTGTGTGTGTGTGTGTGCATGAGTGCGTGCCTGTGTGAGTGTGTGTGTAGATAGACAGACGGTCAGACAGATAGATAGACATATAGACAAATGCAGATGGATAGGTGTGTCTGTGTAAAGGCCTATGCATGTACGCACGTGTGTGTGTGTGTGTGTGTGTGGTGTGTGTGTGTGTGTGTGTGTGTGTGTGTGTGTGTGAGAGAGAGAGAGAGAGAGAGAGAGAGAGAGAGAGAGAGAGAGAGAATGATATTTAACACATTTTTTTCCCCGCTGAGCATCACACAGAGACCTATCTGTAATTGACAGTGCCGACTATGAAAATGTGAGTGCTTTAGGTCAGGGGAGACCATCCACAGCAGATGACTAGCACGCGAGTTTAAGTTTTCATGTCATGATTATGTGAAAGGCTTCGTTCACGTGTTTGTGGAACATCATTCTCAGTTTTGTGTGGCTAAGATTGGGGGCAGGGAGAGATGATGCGTGCGTGTGTGTGTGTGCGCATGCGCGCGCGCGCGCGCGCGCGCGTGTGTGTGTGTGTGTGTGTGTGTGTGTAGTGGAAGAGACGGGGCGGGAGCGACAAGATGATGAGGGTGGGGATAACTGGGAAGGGAGAGCAACACCTTTTCACGTTGTTTTTTGTTGTTGTTGTTGTTTTTGTAATGAGATGATGAATTCATTTCCTCATTCTATCAATCAGATGAATTTACCTTTATTTTTGTCACTATCAACTAGGTCAGGGAGTGTTTTTCTTGCTCCGGATTAAAATATTGAAAATAAATTTGCCCATTGATAGACACTCGCTTTTATCCAGATTCAATGACACAGGCATAGTGTTAAAATGAGAGAGAGAGGGGAGGGGGGGGGGGGGAGAGGGAGAGGGAGAGAGAGAGAGAGAGAGAGAAGACTAAAAAATGTGGTCGATCTTGTTGTTTCTTAAAAGCAGAAACTGCGCACAATGGAGGTGGCAAACCATTGTTCATAGAATGATTATGCTCTCAAGTATCTCGCATTCTGTGTAACCCCAAATGATGGCAGGTACCATTTTATATTCATGACGTTTACTACACACGACCGTGACTACCAAGTTTAACAGAAAACTTACAATGTTTCAGGAAGTGATGTCAGCTGCGGATACTGATGACGTCTGCAACACCCTGAATCTCCTCTGAACCCTCTTCAAGAAGTCCGACGATCCTGCCGTCTTCAAAGTTTCGTCAGCAGTGAAAAAGCCACGTTAACTTTTGTTGTTGTTGTTGTTGTTGTTGTTGTTGTTGTTGTACCCTGGCTAAAAGACTCCAGGGATCATCCCACCAGCCGAAGCTCTTAAACACTGTGGTACAAATGCATCAGCCAGGAATGAGAACATTGCGTGTGTGACCGTTTTTGATACCCCGCCACGTGGGCAGCCACACTCCGACTTCCAGGGATTTTGGAGACTGATAATATTATGCTAGGAGCTTGTCACAGCTGAAGACAATCCCCGCATAGCTATGCAGAGCATAACAATATTTTGATGTAGTCTTGGTGTTAAATCTAGCCGATGTCAATTGGTCTGACACAGCCTTAAACCAGGGAATATTAACTTTTAACAGCAGGGGTTCCACACACTCCCAGCAATCCTCCGTCAGTGGAAATACTTCACAGCTTCCGTTACTCAAACCTGTTTCTGTCTGGCTATTTTCATGGCAAGTTTTCAAACGGATATTAATTGGTTGTCGTTCACTGTTAAATAATGAACTGGGACTAATTATTAACTTACACAACAAGAATTGAATCGAATCAGCCCATTTCCATGTGTTCAAACTCGTCAAAGGCAAGATCAGTTACCCTTTTTTTTGCTTTTGTTGCTGTTGTTGTTTTATGTTGGTTTTGTTTTGTTTTGTTGTTGCTGTTGTTTGGGGTCTTTCTAATTCTGTTTCTTCTTTTTTTTTTCCCTTGCTAATAAAGGATGAAGACTGTCCGTGTCGGTGTCTTGTTGGGCACCATTACCAATAGCAGCATGGCAGGTCAAAGGGGAAGGAAAGAGTTGGCGATGTAGTAACGTCGGCCGGGACCGCAGCTACATTGAAGGCGCTATCACTCACACCCTCTCCTCCACCTCGTTACATCTCACAGCCTTTACCCCCCTCCCCCCCCCCCCTCCCCTCCACACTCCCCTACCCCTCGTCGTTCCCCGACCCTCTCTCCTCTTTCTACTGCAGCAGCATCAAGAGAAAATTCCCCCTCTCTAGCTCTCTCTCTCCTCTCTCACCCCTCCTCCCCCCCCCCACCCCCCTCTCTCTCTCTCTCTCCTCAGTTACGGAATAAGCCATCTGCGCCTCTCATGGTGAAAAGACCGTCCCACAGAATCTATTTTTGACAGACAATGTAGACTCGGTTTCTTCGTAATGGAAAGTGCGTCATCAGCGTGACGTGATGTCGTTACGTGGTGTGCCTGATCTGTAACTGCTTTTATATGGTCTAGCTTTGTTCTACGATTTGCAAAACATCAATTCGTATTTCTACCAATCTTAGCACCCCCCCCCCCCCCCCCCCCCCACACACACACACACACACACACACATTCCTCTATGTATATATCACACACTGAACACATTAAGAATACGCATGAAATCATCCTTGTTGGTTTCTAAATAAGGTGACGGCAGGCGGAAAATGAACCAATATCAAAAGAAGAATGACAGTGCCGCCAAACGTTAAGAACAAACGAATTACAAAACAAACACTGCGCGCTACGCCTTCTTAGGTCTTCTTCCGACAAGACAAACAACTTTCAAGACAAATGAAAACGAAGGATCAACAGCCACACGTCTCCTCAAGACAAATGAAAACGAAGGATCAACAGCCACACGTCTCCTCAAGACAAATGAAGACGAAGGATCAACAGCCACACGTCTCCTCAAGACAAATGAAAACGAAGGATCAACAGCCACACGTCTCCTCAAGACAAATGAAAACGAAGGATCAACAGCCACACGTCTCCTCAAGACAAATGAAAACGAAGGATCAACAGCCACACGTCTCCTCAAGACAAATGAAAACGAAGGATCAACAGCCACACGTCTCCTCAAGACAAATGAAAACGAAGGATCAACAGCCACACGTCTCCTCAAGACAAATGAAAACGAAGGATCAACAGCCACACGTCTCCTCAAGACAAATGAAAACGAAGGATCAACAGCCACACGTCTCCTCAAGACAAATGAAGACGAAGGATCAACAGCCACATGTCTCCTCAAATTGGCCGCAAAATGGGTGTGGAATGAAAACGAGGCTGGCTGCTGGGAGGGGAGTTAACCCGAGTTAGAAAAAGAAGAAAATATAGCCAATGTTACCACCACTACAATTGATATTGATAATGATGGTAGTGTTATTATAAAGTAATAATACTAACAAAGATGATGATGGTAACTGTAGTGATAACAGTAACAACACTGACAGGAAAGGGGTTAGAGGATAGTAAAAAAAAAAAAAATAATAATAATTTGGTGATAGTAGCAGTAGTAGAAATTGATGATGATGATGATGGTGATGACGATAATAATCACCATTATTATCAAAGACGAGAACAGAAGAAGTAGATGAAGATGGAGGAGGAGGGAGAGTATTTGTTTTGTAATTTTGTTTTTTCTCTCGTTTGGCGGCATAGTAATTCTTCTTTTAATCTTGTTCTTTGTAGTTGTTAAATCCTGATCTGGGGGGTGAGGGGGTGGGAGGTATATAATATATATATATATATATAATATATATATCTTTGTCAAGTCATTACTATAACGACTGAAGAATTGTTAGCCTGCACTTGTTTTCCCCCACTACTTAATTGTTCAGCATTATATATATATATATATATATATTTTTTTTTTTTTTTTTTTTTCTTTTTTTCCCCGGAACAGGTCTATTACTTTTCATCCCACGGCCTGAAATGATAGAAGGTGCGCAGACTGTACCTCGAGTACAGCACAACTTGAAGTTGTCGACTTGGGGTGCCGATGTCGAATTCCAGATGATGACCTGCTGGCCTAGGCAGGTAATTCACCAGACACGTCTAGGGCCAGACACCGCTTCCCCCTAGAGCAGATATCAGAGCACATGAGGTCCGGGTTCTCTCCGCCAGTTGCGCCCTCTAGCGGAACATGGCAGTTGCGGACAGGCAATAAATCACAAATTACGTGACATGACCGAAGATACGGAGGTGCTAGATTGTCGGGGGTGGGGGGTGGGGGGGGGGGGGGTAGCTCAGAAAGCTATGAGCCTGGAGTGAATCGGTCATTCGTAAACCAGAGCATGCGTAACTAATCTGCATAAACTGCCATGACTTGTCTCTGTGTGTTTATGACCCCCATTTGGACATCATTGTTAATGTACAGAAAGTGTTTGCGTTTTGATGGTGCTGGGTCTTCTCCTGATTCTGATAATGCTTTATTTTCTTAATTTGGCTCCTTCCTGGTTATCAAACCCCTTTGAGGCAGAGCGGGGGACTATGCTGTAGTCCTCCAGACGGTTTAAAAATCCTTTAAGGGCCATGTGGAGATTCTGTCGCCAAGCTCTTGGCTTGAGATCTGTACAGTTTCTTGGGTGAGCTTTATTCTACTTTTTTTTTTTTTTTTTTTTAATAATTCAAGCATTTGTTTGGACAGGCGCGAAGAATGGGAATTCTACTTCTAAACGTAATTCTATGAGATTCCTACCTGTCCAAACACCGTGATTGGTCGGAAAAGGTTTTAAAGCTGAGGTCGTTCGATCAGAACGTAATTTTGGGAGTTCACCAAGGGTGATCACCCTTGCTGACGGTGGACACTAAGGTGAGGTTAGCTCCCCCACTCTAGCAGCTTTTGTTGTTTTTTTTAGGTGATCCTTACGGTATTGCTATGTTCCAAACCAAGTGGGGATAAGGCATTTTATTTACTGCTTGTAGTAGTAACATTCGTTTTTCTGTTAATATGTGTTAATTTTGACTATAACTCAACTTGATTGATTTTTGATTATAACTCTTTGAATCATAATGAATTGGTACAACTTGGTGGTGTTCTCTCTCTCTGTGTGTGTGTGTGTGTGTGTGTGTGTAGTATATATGCTCTTTTCTTTTGTATTCCGCTTACGATTTTTCTTCATTGATACTTTTTGTGCTTTTATGGCATTGACTGTAAAGCCAACAGAGCTTGCTTGTAGCTCGATGGTTTTTATTGCGCTAATAAAATCTGATTATTATTATTATTACTGCTATTATTATCATTATTATTATTACTGCTATTATTATCCTTATTATTGTTGTTGTTATTATTATTGTCATTATTATTATTATTATTATTGCCATTATCATTATTATTATTATTTTGTTGTTCTTATGATGATGATTATTATTATTTCTGATATAATTACTATTAACAACAACAGCCCCAACTGCTATCTTCTGCTGTTTAAAACAGAGAGTGATACATGTCTATAACATTCCAAAAATGGATATTTATTTTTCTTCATTCTAAATGTGACTGTCTTTTTCTCAATAAACCTCGTGCCATTTTATGCCCTTGTGATCCAGCACAGAAAAAGTCTGTCTCGCTCGTCCTCGTGTGTGTGTGGTGTGTGTGTTCTGTCAAGATCACTGGTATCGGCAAATTTATGGGACTTTCGTCGGATGACATGATAATGGAGCGCGCGCTGTCCCAGAGGGGAGAGGTTCACTCACACTGGTCGATTTGATCTTTGCCATTGATTCGGACAATAGTGTGTATTGGTTGGGGGAGGGTGAGAAGTGGGAGAATGATTGGGAGGGTGGTTTGGGTGAAGTAGAGAGGGGATGGAGGGTGGGAGTGTGTGTGAGTGGGGGTGTGTTGCCGGATGGAGTGTGATGAGGAGTGGTGTATAAAAAGTGGTGGGTGGGGTGGGGGGGGGGGGGGGGGGGGGGGTAAGAGGGAGGTCATTCATTGCCCTTAGTAAACAGTTCAGAAAGTTGTCTTTTCCCAGTCAACACCAGCTTAATGATTTGAACTATTCTCATACATGTTTTGTAACTAGTGACAGACAGAAAAAGACCACAACAAAATGGATGAAAGACGATTAAAAAACAAACAAACCAAAACACCTTAACACGCGACAACACACATCGAAAGTGATGAAGCTTTTTCGGTGGAGTCATGATAATTACTTTTAAAATTCTGTATGCCAATCTTTCTAAGGCCTGGAGCAGTTGGTGTGAGAAATTCTTCCAGAGGCAGTGTCAGGATCAGCTCGTCAGAAATTTTGTGCAGTATGCCAAGGAAGTGTTGCTAAGGTGTTTTTATTGTTTGTTTTTGTTTTTTTGTTGTTGGGGTGTTTTTTTTCATAGCAGGAGGTTCAAGCCGAGCAGCATCTCTATTAGCAGTCTGAATTTCTAGACTTATCATGGTAATATCTCATCGTGAAACGTGCCGTGTAACCCGCTCCGGCCCGTCAACGCCCAGCATTTCTTATCAATTTCCCATTTCCGATGTGTAAACACACCGCCCACATTATCTAACAAGGCGGATGTAACTAGCAGCTTGGCTGAGATGGTTGCCTCTCGACTGAGCGCGTGTAAGCTTCACCGTGTAAGTGTTATTTGTCCACTCGTGTTCAGTGAGTCTCGGAGACCTATAAGCGTGTGAAAAGAGGAAGCTCAATGGCGTGCTCTGTTATCCGTGTTTTGTGGGTCATACTGACCCTCACTCATTCTTGACGCAGTTCAGCTCTGCTCTTGAGAGAGAGAGAGCAAGAGAGAGAGAGAGTCAACGAGAAATTCTATTCTGGCCCGAGCTATTATGACAGACGTGGTGTTCGACTCTTTCATAACATATACTTATAACAACCATGTCAGAGAAATACAAGACCTGCACTGTCGATCAGGAAATTCGAGCAACAGTCAGAAAAGTGTCTTTTAATGGATGAATCTGGGCTGCGTCGAATGTGTAGCCTCAGTCGTCACATTACTGTGAGATCATTATACCCTTAACAACTCTGGGTAGATATTCACATTGACGACAGATCTCACAAATATTATGTGTCACATGGGTTTTGAACTGGCGACCCCCTTTCCTGAAACCTGTGACACAACCACCGCACCTCACAATTGCTGGTGAAGCAGTGGAACGTCTGTTAAAAAAAAAAGAAGAAGAAGAAGAAAAGAAAAAAGAAAAAAAAAGTCACTTGTGATGTTTGCCTTTTGCAAAGAGATGAACCAAAGGTTCTGTCACAACGTTCCGCTGGTTCCCACGTGTTTCAAATCCGTTCAGTTATTTTTCCTGGATAAGCACCGCGTTCACGCATTGTACTATCGTCCACATCTTCCGTCAAAACGACTTGACGCTGAATTTGATCGACATATTTGGGCATGCGTTGCTGGGGGAGGATTCTCTAAGAAATACCACCAATTGTTCATAGACTATCAAGAACGAATGTGGGAAATATTGCAAGTAAATTTTCCTATCACAAACGTTTCCCCCTACACGTCCCTAGGAAAGACAAGGACATCGCCTGCTGTTCTTATGCTATCCAAAAGTGGATGGGTTTGTCAGGAGATTAACACATCTTCTTCTGCTCTTCGTTTGGTTATTCCAAATCCGAGTTTCAGTGCATTAGTTAACGCAAATCATCGTGCCTAAATTTCAATTTCGTCACAGTTGTTTCCCTTCACTCCTTTCCCATCCATAATCTTGTTCCATGGCCATGAAAAAAGAAGAAGAAGAAGAAGAAAATCTTAAAGGAGACAGATTCCCGTCACAGCTTGGTGGATTGAATACGTTTCTTGCTCTCCTTTTCATCAATTAATTCTGATTTGAAGCGGGTGGCTTTACTGCTTTCTATCTTCTGCGAGCGATTCTGGATTGTAGTATTGTCTTCTTCATTCTCAACTGCCTCCTGCGTATCTGTTTGTTACTTGCCACTCTTCTTGTGTATCTGCCTCTGTCTTCTGGTATTGCTTCCTACCTCTTTCTTCATAGCATCCCGTCTCCTTTTCTTTTTGCATCCTGCTTCTCTTCTCGCATGCTACCAACCTCTATTCCTACACTGCCGCCTTCTGCATTGTTTCTTCCGTCTCTTCATGTATCGTTTTTCTGTCTCTTTTCCCTGTTCTGCCTACACCGCCTTTACACCTCTGGCTTCCAGTAGTGCTGCATGCCTCTCTTCCTGTATCATTGCTTTCTGATTTCGTTACAGCAGCATGCCAGTCTCATCGTATTCAATATTGTCGCCTGTCTGTCTTCTTTGCTGCCAGCTTTTCTTCCTGTTTTGCTCTCTTTCCTAGATTGCTGCCTGCCTCTGTTCCTGTTCTGCCTCCTCTCTTCCTATGTTGTAGCGTACTAACCTCTCTACCTCTACTAAACCTCTCCACCTTTACCCTGTTCATATATTGCTGCACGCATCTCTTCCCACTTTGTTGCCTCCCCTGTTGTTGTTTTTTTTCCTAAATGGCAGCACGCCTGGCTCAACTGTGCTACTGCCTTCTTCTGCATTGCTCTAAAGACTCCCTTATGCATTGTTGCCTTCAACTCTTTGTTTTCAGTGCTGCATGCCTCTTCCAGCACAGCCGCTGGCCACTCTCTCTCTCTCTGTCTGTCATTCTGCCACATTCTTCCTGCATCGCTTTCTCCCTCTCTTACTGTTTCATCTACTTCCTTATTCCTTTAAGACACCTGCCTGTCTTTCTAACTCCTGTAGCGCCTTTATCCCTCATCTCGTGTTCGCTGCCGGCCTTTCTTTATGGGATAATTTCAAGTTCAGACGTAGGGCTGGCTTTGTCCTCTGCAATCGAACATGGCGCTTCAGACTGTGACAAAAACTACCAAATTTGCATCCCTGCAAAAGGAGAGATGACTCTTTGGGTCTGGATCTTGAAACTCTTCCTTCTTGCCAACATTGTACCCTCAGAAAAAATATTTATGTTTGTACCTTGAATGTTGTTGGTAGCTAAAGGCACAATTTCACAGATATTCTTTGCTTTTTCGGGCCCTTTAGCTGTAACATAACAAGCTAGTAAATGTTTCTCATACCACTGCTTAATTGCACTTCCTTCGTTACGTATCTTCTTCTTCAGCGCTTCCGGCTGTGCTTGCTTTGTCCATGCTCCTTACACGCACACACTCATGATGCACATCATTGCTCCGCATCTCCTTTGCAGCTGTGGGTCCTTGGGAACCTTAATCCGGAAAGTTAAAGGTCCCTGAGCAAAATAGAAGGATCTAAAGACAATGTCAGCCAATGTTGGGAACACCGTTGTTCAACCCTAATTGCTGACTTGGTGTGTGTGTGTGATGTGTGTGTGTGTGGTAAATTACACTAAATACAAAAATCCAACTGGACATTATAACGACTTTGCCATTCACAATTGTATGTCTGTAAGGCAGCTGATTCAAGTTTAAAATACAAACAAAACAAAAAACTGCTCGCCAACAGAATGCAGTCATGCATTAACCACAAAACTGCAGCAAAGC
>CM031628.1:39323299-39373299 GCA_018398815.1 Conus ventricosus
AAGATACACAACCTTGTGTCATTTTACACAATGCCAAAAGATTAGAGGCATTCCAAAACACATAAAGTTGATGATCATCAGAGAAGCTGTAGTGGAAAAGAAAGAGCAGGAAGTGCCTGAGTGTACAAAATGAACAGGACAGGCACCGACGCTGAGCCCTGGAGCACACCGTACAGCAACAGCGTTTGGCTGGAAGCGGAACCATCAACAGAGACAACCTTATGACGATTTGTGATGCAGGAATGAAACCAGTGGAAGACTGTATCAACGAGACTTAGAGTTATGCAAACGGGAAAGAATACAATGACCGGTAGTGTCAAAAGCTGCACAGAGGTTTAGTAGAGAGAGAAGGGATTGAGTTGTTGCCGTTGAGGGCAGTCAGTGAGTCGTCAGAGACTTTGAGCGGAACAGTGTTTGGTGTTACAGTCGGGGCGGAAAAAAAAAACGTGCAGACTGCAGAGAGAACATGGGGTTGTTAGGCGGTAAACGTGCAGACTGCAGAGAGAACACGGGTTGTTAGGGCGGTAAACGTGCAGACTGCAGAGAGAAAACGTGGTTGTTAGGGCGGTAAACGCGCAGACTGCAGAGAGAACACGGGTTTGTTAGGGCGGTAAATGTGCAGACTGCAGAGAGAACACGCGGTTGTTAGGGCGAATAACGTCCTGAACCTGACCAAGAGAAACCTTTTTTTTGTTGTTGATTTGGCAAACAAACATGTGCATGCATGCATGTATGGATGAATGGACAGATAGATGGATGGATAGATGATCGGATGAATGGATGCATGGATGGATGAATGGATGGATGGATGCATGGATGGATGCATGGATGGATGGATCTAACATCTATCCAAGCTCCGTTTTTTGCCATCTAGGTTCTCTCTCTCTCTCTCTCTCTCTCTCTCTCTCTCTCTCTCTCTCTCTCTCTCTCTTATGACGATGCTCTTGTCGCAGGTTCTGTGGAGTCCGCCAATGATTTCCGCGACAATGGCGACGACTTCAACCCACACGCCCTCTCCCTTCAACGTCTCGTGGTCCTAATCTCCCAACGAATCACACCGCGTCTTCAGTCCACGTGGTGTAGACGACCTGAATCTACAGTCCCCACCAGGCACGTCACACAACCTTTCCACCAATGAGGATGTCGAGATGGGGCTGTATTCTACAGTTGACGGAGTAGACAAAGCATCTCCACCTCAAGCTCAAAGCCCCAGCCCAGGTAGGAGACGTGTATGCAGTGGTCATGAAACCCAAACTGGCGGAAACCCTCAGCCCAAAAACAACCAGGCCCTGAATCAGTCCCCACCACGCACATCGCACAACCCTTCCACCAATGAGGATGTCGAGATGGGGCTGTATTCCACAGTTGACGGAGAAGACAAAGCATCTCCACCTCAAGCTCAATGGCCCGAGCCCAGTTAGAAACGTGTATGCAGTCGTCATGAAACCCAGACGTGGTGGAAACCCTCAGCCCAACAACAACAGCAACAACCAGGCTCTGAATCAGCCTCCCACACCCAACCTGAGCGCCACTCCTGATCCGGACGAGGCCAAGGGAGGGAACTGTCCGGCCGAAGAAACGTACGCTCAAGTTCAGAAGAAGAAGAAGAAGAAGAAGACGAAGAATTCTCAAACGAGCAGCTTTGCCGCTCCACAGGAACCGGAAGGTGAAGGTCAACTCTACGCGGAGGTCAAGAAACCGAAACGAGGCGCCCTAAAGTCAAGAGTGGAGGCCGGGGATGTGTGCGAGAAACCTGTGTCCACAGACCCTGGCCCGTCCGCTGTGAGAGCAAGACTGGAGAAGTCAGGTACGTTGTACAAGCGTTCAGAGAGGCCTTTGTTTTGTATTCCTTACAAGCCACTCAGAGTCGACTTAGAGGGACGTGCAGTTAGCGCGTTTGCCTGCTGAGATCGGATGTTTTGTCACAGCTTGAAAACACTCTCTGTTCACTTGGCAGCGAAGCCTAGCTGATGAAGATCAAGGTTAAACACTCTCTGTCCCACTTGGCACGGAAGCCTAGCTGATGAAGATCAAAGAAGGTTAAACACTCTCTGTTCACTTGGCAGCGAAGCCTAGCTGATGAAGATCAAGGTTAAACACTTTCGGTCCCTTAGCAGCGATGACTAGCTGATGAAGATCAAAGAAAGTTAAACACTCTCTGTTCACTTAGCAGCGAAGCCTAGCTGATGAAGAATCAGGTTAAACACTTTCGGTCACCTAGCAGCGATGACTAGCTGATGAAGATCAAAGAAGGTTAAACACTCGCTGTTCACTTAGCAGCGAAGACTAGCTGATGAAGATCAAAGAAGGTTAAACACTCTCTGTCCACTTAGCAGCGAAGCCTAGCTGATGAAGATCAAAGAAGGTTAAACACTCTCTGTCCACTTAGCAGCGAAGCCTAGCTGATGAAGATCAAAGAAGGTTAAACACTCTCTGTTCACTTAGCAGCGAAGCCTAGCTGATGAAAATCAAAGAAGGTTAAACACTCTCTGTTCAATAGCAGTAAAGACTAGCTGATGAAGATCAAAGAAGGTTAAACACTCTCTGTCCACTTAGCAGCGAAGCCTAGCTGATGAAGATCAAAGAAGGTAAACACTCTCTGTCAACTTAGCAGTGAAGCCTAGCTGATGAAGATCAAAGAAGGTTTAAACACTCTCTGTCCACTTAGCAGCGAAGCCCAGCTGATGAAGATTAAAGAAGGTTCACTTAGCAGCGAAGCCTAGCTGATGAAGATCAAAGAAGGTTAAACACTCTCTGTTCATTTAGCAGCGAAGCCTAGCTGATGAAGATCAAAGAAAGTTAAACACTCTCGTTCACATAGCAGCGAAGCCTAGCTGATGAAGATCAAAGAAGGTTAAACACTCTCTGTTCACATAGCAGCGAAGCCTAGCTGATGAAGATCAAAGAAGGTTCGGTGTAGGCTGCGGAAGGAAGGAGATAGGCGCTGCCTTCCATAAGGCACACAGCGAGTCTCTATGAGAGCACAGCCCCCTTCGACCGATAGTCCAGGGACCTGAACCTTTTTCTTATACTAATCAAAGTGTATGTCGGTTAGACAGGTGTAAGCTGGATCAAGGTTAGTGAGACTTCTTTCTCTATTATTGTTTTGAAGCCCACTCTGTATGTTGCACGAAAGACGAGAGGTGAGTTCCAGTAAGGTTAAGAGAAACTGAATTCTCTTTCTTTAGTTTAGCTTTACACCAGATGATTTCTTGATTCCCTGCTATGTCAAATCTACCCAGTGTATTCTTGTCTGAAGAGACAATGGACTGAACATCCAATTGCATGTTTGGAACAAAAATGATGTAACTGAGACTGTCTATGGGACTCTATCAGTGTGTCGCTCAAATTTTCCGACAGTTTGATCTAGTTTTTGAAGTGTGTGCGCGCGCGCGCGCGCGCGTCTGTGTGTGTGTGTGTGTGTGTGTGTGTGTGTGTGTGTGTGTGTGTGTGTGTGTGTGTGTGTTGTGTGCGTGCGTGCGTTCGTTCGTTCGTGTGTGTGTGTGTGTGTGTGTGTGTGTGTGTGTGTGGTGTGTGTGTGTGTGTGTGTATGTGTGTGTGTGTGTGTGTGTGTGTGTGTGTTGTGTGCACGCGCGCGCGTGTGCGTGTGTGAGTGTGTGTGTGTAGATAGACAGACAGACGGACAGACAGATAGACAGACATATAGACAAATGCAGATGGATAGGTGTGTCTGTGTAAAGGCCTATGCATGTACGCACTCTGTGTGTGTGTGTGTGTGTGTGTGTGTATGTGTGTGTGTGTGTGTGTGTGTGTGTGTGTGTGTGTGTGTGAGAGAGAGAGAGAGAGAGAGAGAGAGAGAGAGAGAGAGAGAGAGAGAGAAGAAAGAGAGAGAATGATATTTAACACATTTTTTCCCCCCGCTGAGCATCACACAGAGACCTATCTGTAATTGACAGGTGCCGACTATGAAAATGTTAGTGCTCCAGGTCAGGGAGACCATCCACAGCAGATGACTAGCATGCGAGTGTAAGTTTTCATGTCATGATTATGTGAAAGGCTTCGTTCACGTGTTTGAAGAACATCATTCTCAGTTTTGTGTGGCTAAGATTGGGGGCAGGGAGAGATGAGGGGTGCGGGGTGTGTGTGTGTGTGTGTGTGTGTGTGTGTGGAAGTGGAAGAGACGGGGCGGGAGCGACAACATGAGAGGATGGGGATAGCTGGGAAGGGACAGCAACACGTTTTCACGTTGCTGTTGTTGTTGTTGTTGTTGTTTTGTAATGAGATGATGAATTCATTTCCTCATTCTATCAATCGGATGAATTTACCTTTATTTTTGTCACATCAACTAGGTCAGGGAGTGTTTTTCTTGCTCCCGATTAAAATATTGAAAATAAATTTGCCCATTGATAGACACTCACTCTTATCCAGATTCAATGACACAGGCATATTCTTAAAATGAGAGAGAGAGAGAGAGAGAGGGGAGGGGACAGAGAGAGGAGAGGGGGGAGAGACAGACAGAGAGAGAGGGGGGGGACAGAGAGAGAGAGGGGGGGAGACAGGGGGAGAGAGAGAGAGAGAGAGAGAGAGAGAGAGAGAGAGAGAAAAGAGAAGAGAGGGAGGGGAGTAAAAAAGGGGGTCGATCTTGTTGTTTCTTTAAAAGCAGAAACTGCGCGCAATGGAGTTAGCAAACCATTGTTCATAACATATACTGAGAGGCAATGAAAACGCAATCCCCATTTCGTCCCTGAAAAAATGTCACCTCAGCCAAAATAATGTGAATTATGCACGAGGCATGCAACCTAGCACGCGTATGTTGTATTGCGACGATCTGTATTGACAGGCACAGTTGGGTTCATGACGTCATGAGTAAACCACTCCAACACATCTTTTACTGAATAACTGCAAAACACGTGCAACACAGGCATACTGTGATTGCATGCAAACGCCCATGACTGTCCCCAATAAAAACACCACATTGGCGTTTTAACTGACACTCGTACGCACCATGCCGCGGTTAACTACAGACCAGAGAAATCAAGCCATTGGCATGCTGAGGGCAGGCACTGCTCACATCAGGGCCGCACAACATTTCAATGTACACCCATCAACCATAACCCGTCTTGCGACTCGGCACCAAAACACTGGAAGTGTAAACGACCGTCCACGCCCAGGCGTCCAACGTGTGACGACGGCACGACAGACCGCTACATTGTCACGCAGCACCTCCGGAATCGTTTCCATCCAGCTGCACAAACAGCCCGCAACACTATTGGACTAGAGAAAGACCAATCAGCATGCAGCCGTACCGTGCGTCGGCGTCTGGCAGCCAGCAGGGCTACGGCACGTCGACCATACCAAGGTCAGATCTTAAACCCATCGCCATCGACTAGCACGCCAGCGATGGGCTGCCGCAGGTGGCTTTCTGGGGAACAGGTTTGGGGGAATGTTGTTTTTTTTTCGGATGAATCCCGGTTCAATGTCTCTTTCCCGGATGCCGTGATCGTGTGTATCGACGTCAGGGTGAACGTTTTGCGCAACCCTGTGTCATTGAGCGAGATCGTTATGGGGGTGGAGGGTAATGGTCTGGGGTGCCATAAATGCTCAATTTCGATCGGAGCTTGTGTTTGTGCCAGGCAACTTGACGGCAAGGCGTTATATTGACACTGTTCTTGAGCCAGTTCTTCTTCCTCTCTGGAGACAGCATGGTGGCAACAGACTAGTGTTTCAGCAGGACAATGCTCGACCCCACACAGCCGTTCTCACACGAAATTTCCTTCGGGACAGCAATGTGGATGTCATGCAGTGGCCCTCCGTGTCCCCAGACATGAATCCCATTGAACATTTGTGGGACGAACTTGGACGACGTGTGCAAGGTCAGCAGAATCCCCCAACTACTGTTGCTGAGCTCACCCAAGCATTGCAGCATCACTGGAACGTGATACCGATCCGTATCATCCGTCGTTTGTGCGCTTCAATGCCCCGACGTTTGCAAGCTTGTGTTCGTGCTCAAGGGGGACACACCAGATATTGACAGTGTATTCCTTCTGTCGCGCCTAAATGGGCTTCACTTCAGGCGAATGTGCACCTGTTATAGGCAAACTAATGTACAGTGGTCGCACTTTTGTCACACGTATTTGCTTTGATGTGTGTTTGTTTCATTTCATAAAATTGTCAGTTGACAATGGAATTGCGTTTTCTTTGCCTCTCAGTATAATTATACTCTCAAGCATCTCGCATTCTGTGTAACCCCAAATGATGGCAGTTACCATTTCATATTCATGACGTTTGCTAGACACGACCGTGACAACCAAGTTTGAAAGAAAATTTACAATTTTTCAGGAAGTGATGTCATCTGCGGATACTGATGACGTCTGCAACACCCTGAATCTCCTCTGACCTCTCTTCAAGACGTCCGACGATCCTGCCGTCTTCAGAGTCTGGTCAGCAGTGACAAAGCCACGTTAACTTTTGTTGTTGTTGTTGTACGCCTACCCTGGCTAAAAGACTCCAGGGATCATCCGACCAGCTGAAGCACTTGAACACTGTGGTACAAATGCATTAGCCAGGGATGAGAACATTGCATGTGTGACCGTTTTTGATTACCCCGCCACGTGGGCAGCCACACTCCGACTTCCAGGGATTTTGGAGACTGATAATGTTATGCTAGGAGCTTGTCACGACTGAAGACAATCCCCGCATAGCTATGCAGAGCATAACAATATTTTGATGTAGTCTTGGTGTTCTAGCCTATGTCAATTGGTCTGACACAGCCTTGAGCCAAGGGAATATTAGCTTTTAACAGCAGGGGTTCCACTCACTCCCAGCAATCCTCCGTCAGTGGAAATACTTCTCTGCTTCAGTCACTCAAACCTGTTTCTGTTATTTTCACGGCAAGTTTTTCCAACGGATATTATGGGTTGTCGTTCACTGTTAAATAATGAACTGGGACTAATCAACTTACAAAACAACATTTGAATCAAAGCGGCCCATTTCCATGTGTTCAAACTCGTCAAGGCAATAATCAGTTACCCTTTTTTTTCTTCTTGCTGTTGTTGTTATTATGTTGTTTTTGTTTTGTTGTTGCTGTTGTTGTTTTTAATGTAGGTTTTTTGTTTGTTTTGTTGTTGTTGTGTTTGGAGTCTTTCTAATTCTGTTTCTTTCTCCTCTTTTCGTTGCTAATTAAGGAGAAGACTGTCCATTCGGTGTCTTGTGTGGGCACCATTACCAATAGCAGCAAGGCAGGTCAAAAGGAAGGAAGGAAGAGTTGGCGATGTAGTAATGTCGGCAGACCGCAGCTACATTGAAGGCCTATCACTCACACCCCTCTCCCCTCCACCTCGTTACATCTCACAGCCTTACCCCCCTCCCCCCCCCCCCCCCCCTCCACACTCCCCTACCCCTCGTCGTTCCCCGACCCTCTCTCCTCTTTCGCTGCAGCATCAAGAGAAAATTCCCTCTCTCTCCTGATGTGCCCTTTGCGGTCGGCTGGCTATAACCAACATTATTTCCTATCTCTCCCTCTCTCCTCTCTCCCTCTCTCTGTCCTCTCTCTCTCCCCTCTCTCTCTCTCCCTCTCTCTCTGCCCCTTCCTCTCTCTCTCTCTCTCTCCCCCCCCCCCCCCCCCCCCCCCTCTCTCTCTCAGTACAGAATAAGCCATACTGCGCCTCTCATGGTGAAAAGACCGTCTCACAGATCTATTTTTGACAGACAATGTAGACTGGGTTTCTACGTATTGAAAGTGCGTCATCAGCGTGACGTGATGCCCGTTACGTGGTGTGCCTGATCTGTAACTGCTTTTATAGGTCTAGCTTGTTCTACGATTTGCAAAAATCAATTCGTATTCTACCAATCTTAGCACCCCCCCCCCCCCCCCCACACACACACACACACATACCTCTATGTATATATCACACACGAACACATTAAGAATACGCTTGAATCATTCCTTGGTGTTGGTTTGTAAATAAGGCGACGACAGGCGAAATTGAACCAATAATCAAAGAAGAATGACAGTGCCGCCAGAGAACGTTAAGAACAAACGAATTACAAAACAAACGCTACGCGCTGTGCCTTCTTTGGTCTTCTTCCGACAAGACAAACAACTTTCAAGACAAATGAAGACGAAGGATCAACAGCCACACGTCTCCTCAAGACAAATGAAGACGAAGGACAACGGCCGACACGTCTCCTCAAATTGGGCGCAAAAGGGGTTTGGGAATGAAAACGAGGCTGGCTGCTGGGAGGGGACTTAACCCGAGTTAGAAAAAGAAGAAAATAAAGCCAAATTACCACCACTACAATTGATATTGATAATGATGGTAGTGTATCATAAAGTAATAATACTACAAAGATGATGATGGTAGCTGTAGTGATAACAGTAACAACACTGACAGGAAAGGGGTTAGAGGATAGTAAAAAAAATAATAATAATAATTTGGTGATAGTAGCAGTAGTAAGAAATGATGATGATGATGGGATGACGATAATAATCACCATTATTATCAAAGACGAGAACAGAAGAAGTAGATGAAGATGGAGGAGGAGGGAGAGTGTTTGGGAATTTTGTTTTTTCTGTCGTTTGGCGGCATAGTTAAAATTTTTCTTTTAATCTTGTTCTTTGTAGTTGTTAAATCCTGATCTAGGGGAGTAGGGGTGGGAGGTGTGTATATATAGATACGGAGGTGCTAGATTGTCGGGGGGGGGGGGGGGGGGGGTGTGGTGGTAGCTCAGAAAGCTATGAGCCTGGAGTGAATCGGTCATTCGTAAACCAGAGCATGCGTAAATAATCTGCATAAACTGCCATGACTGTCTCTGTGTGTTTATGACCCCCCATTTGGACATCATTGTTAATGTACAGAAAGTGTTTGCGTTTTGATGGTGCTGGGTCTTCCCCCTGATTCTGATAATGCTTTATTTTCTTAATTTGCTCCTTTCTGGTTATCAAACCCCTTTGAGGCAGAGCGGGGGACTATGCTGTAGTCCTCCAGACGGTTTAAAAATCCTTAAGGGCCATGTGGAGATTCTGTCGCCAAGCTCTTGGCTTGAGATCTGTACAGTTTCTTGGGTGAGCTTTATTCTACCTTTTTTTTTTTTTTTAATAATTCAAGCATTTTCTTTGGACAGGCGCGAAGAATGGGAATTCTACTTCTAAACGTAATTCTATGAGATTCCTACCTGTCCAAACACCGTGATTGGTCGGAAAAGTTTTAAAAGCTGAGCTCGTTCGATCAGAACGTAATTTTGGGAGTTCACCAAGGGTGATCACCCTTGCTGACGGTGGACACTAAGGTGAGGTTAGCTCCCCCACACTAGCAGCTTTTGTTTTTTTTAGGTGATCCTTACGGTATTGCTATGTTCCAAACCAAGGGGGATAAGGCATTTTATTTACTGCTTGTAGTAGTAACATTCGTTTTTCTAATCTTAAATAAATGTTAGCGAACCGCCCAGAGAACGTGGACAAACGAGTCACAAGACAAAACACAACGCGTTTTCGACCTCTTAGGTCTTCGTCAGGTGATATTAAACGAATAAAACAACGAAAATTCACTTAGCTTTGATCGCTTCAGATCACTTTGGGTTCTTGTTAATATGTGTTAATTTTGACTATAACTCAACTGATTGATTTTTGATTATAACTCTTTGAATCATAATGAATTGGGACAACTTGGTGGTGTTCCTCTCTCTCTCTCTCTCTCTCTCTCTCTCTCTCTGTGTAGTAAAATATATGCTCTTTCTTTTGTATTCCGCTTACGATTTTTCTTCATTGATACTTTTTGTGCTTTTATGGCGTTGACTGTAAAGCCAACAGAGCTTGCTTGTAGCATGATGGTTTTTATTGCGCTAATAAAATCTGATTATTATTATTACTACTATTATTATCATTATTATTATTATTACTATTATGTTATTTTTATTGTTGTTGTTGTTGTTGTGATTGATGATGATTTTTACTTTTGATATTATTACTATTAACAACAACAGCCCCAGCTGATATCTTCTGCTGTTGAAAACAGAGAGTGATACATGTCTATAACATTCCAAGACTGGATATCAATTTTTCTTCATTCTAAATGTGACTGTCTTTTTCTCAATAAACCTCGTGCCATTTTATGCCCTTGTGATCCAGCAACAAAAAAAAGTCTGTCCCCGCTCGTCCTCGTGTGTGTGTGGTGTGTGTGTGTGTGTGTGTGTGTGTTCTGTCAAGATCACTGGTATCGGCAAATTTATGGGGACTTTCGTCGGATGACATGATAATGGCGCCCTCCGAGGGGAGAGTTCACTCACACTGGTCATTGATCTTGGCCATTGATTCACCAACTGCTTCTATTGTTACAGCAGGAACACTTCAAAATATTGGAAAAGACTAAATACACATTGAGAAGACTTTAGTTTCCAGGCTAATTACAAAATTGAAGTTAGTCGCTAACTTATAATTAGTTTGAGACTTTTGTTTCCAGACTACTTCAGACATAGGAGTTCGTGTATATATATTATTATATATATATATATATATATATATATTATATATATATATATATTATATTATATATATGTGTGTGTGTGTGTGTGTGTGTGTGTGTGTGTGTGTGTGTGTGTGTGTGTGAGGGAGAAGGGATGGGCAATGACTTGTGGGTGTTGGAAGAGAGAGGTCAGAGGGTGGTGGGGGAAAGGGAGGTAGAGATGAGGTTGGGGTGGGGGGGGAGGGCACCATATGCAGTACCTCATTGCCCATTATGTCAAAACTAACACTCACTTGTCGTCACTGTAATCACAGACGTGTTGATGTTGAACTGAAATTGTATACGATAAGTTTAAATGACCAATGAACAAAATTGTCCCTGATAACATAAAGCCATGGTATCCCACTTGTCATCATCCATGTCACAGGTAGGCCTAGGTGTCAATATAATCTTTAAAATTGTGTATTTTCATTTTGATAATAAGGTGGTGATCTGATTTACCTACAAAACTGAAATGATCCAGAGGATAAACCTCTGAACATAATCGCTTCAGTGAGAGTCACGTCACATAACCCTTTAGCCTACTATCCACAGCAGCTTTCCTCCGAGCTCAAAGAAGTGTCGGTGTCAGTTCATGTTGACCCGCCTGCGTTTCTAGTGTGAGCTTTGTTGATTCTGCCGCTCTTTAAATTCAGATCTTTGAATTTTGGACATGAATATTGGACACCACACTTCACTGTTTAGCTGCAGCCTCATAGTTATGAAAAGACCGTGTTATCCGGGCAGGGAGGTGTGTGCGTGTGTGTGTGTGTGTGTGGGGGGGGGGGGGGGGGGGGGGTAAGAGGGAGGTCATTCATTGCCCTTAGTAAACAGTTCAGAAAGTTGTCTTTTCCTAGTCAACACCAGCTTAATGATTTGAACTATTCTCATACATGTTTTGTAACTAGTGACAGACAGAAAAAGACCACAACAAAATGGATGAAAGACGATTAAAAAAAAGAATATTTTCTTAACTTAACACGCGACAACACACATCGAAAGTGATGAAGCTTTTTCGGTGGAGTCATGATAATTACTTTTTAAAATTCTGTATGCCAATCTTTCTAAGGCCTGGAGCAGTTGGTGTGAGAAATTCTTCCAGAGGCAGTGTCAGGATCAGCTCGTCAGAAATTTTGTGCAGTATGCCAAGGAAGTGTTGCTAAGGGTGTTTTATTGTTTGTTTTTGTTTTTTTGTTGTTGGGGTGTTTTTTTTTCATAGCAGGAGGTTCAAGCCGAGCAGCATCTCTATTAGCAGTCTGAATTTCTAGACTTATCATGGTAATATCTCATCGTGAAACGTGCCGTGTAACCCGCTCCGGCCCGTCAACGCCCAGCATTTCTTATCAATTTCCCATTTCCGATGTGTAAACACACCGCCCACATTATCTAACAAGGCGGATGTAACTAGCAGCTTGGCTGAGATGGTTGCCTCTCGACTGAGCGCGTGTAAGCTTCACCGTGTAAGTGTTATTTGTCCACTCGTGTTCAGTGAGTCTCGGAGACCTATAAGCGTGTGAAAAGAGGAAGCTCAATGGCGTGCTCTGTTATCCGTGTTTTGTGGGTCATACTGACCCTCACTCATTCTTGACGCAGTTCAGCTCTGCTCTTGAGAGAGAGAGGCAAGAGAGAGAGAGAGAGTCAACGAGAAATTCTATTCTGGCCCGAGCTATTATGACAGACGTGGTGTTCGACTCTTTCATAACATATACTTATAACAACCATGTCAGAGAAATACAAGACCTGCACTGTCGATCAGGAAATTCGAGCAACAGTCAGAAAAGTGTCTTTTAATGGATGAATCTGGGCTGCGTCGAATGTGTAGCCTCAGTCGTCACATTAGTGTGAGATCATTATACCCTTAACAACTCTGGGTAGATATTCACATTGACGACAGATCTCACAAATATTATGTGTCACATGGGTTTTGAACTGGCGACCCCCTTTCCTGAAACCTGTGACACAACCACCGCACCTCACAATTGCTGGTGAAGCAGTGGAACGTCTGTTAAAAAAAAAGAAGAAGAAGAAAAGAAAAAAGAAAAAAAATGTCGCTTGTGATGTTTGCCTTTTGCTAAGAGATGAACCAAAGGTTCTGTCACAACGTTCCGCTGGTTCCCACGTGTTTCAAATCCGTTCAGTTATTTTTCCTGGATAAGCACCGCGTTCACGCATTGTACTATCGTCCACATCTTCCGTCAAAACGACTTGACGCTGAATTTGATCGACATATTTGGGCATGCGTTGCTGGGGGAGGATTCTCTAAGAAATACCACCAATTGTTCATTAACTATCAAGAACGAATGTGGGAAATATTGCAAGTTAATTTTCCTATCACAAACGTTTCCCCCTACACCTCCCTAGGAAAGACAAGGACATCGCCTGCTGTCCTTATGTTATCCAAAAGTGGATGGGTTTGTCAGGAGATTAACACATCTTCTTCTGCTCTTCGTTTGGTTATTCCAAATCCGAGTTTCAGTGCATTAGTTAACGCAAATCATCGTGCCTAAATTTCCATTTCGTCACAGTAGTTCCCTTCACTCCTTTTCTATCTATGATCTTGTTCCATGGCACACAACAACAAAAAAGAAGAAGAAAGAAATCTTAAAGGAGACAATTCTGATTTGATGCAGATGGTTCTACTGCTTTCTATCTTTCGCGAGCGATATTAAACTGTAGTATTCTCTTCTCCATTCTCAAGTGCTGCCTGTATATCAGCCATTCTGTTTGCCCCCTGCCACTCTTCCTGTATTTCTGCCTTTATCTTCTGGTATTGCTTACTGCTCTTTCTTCATAGCATCCTGCCTCCTTTTCTTTTTGAACACTGCTTCTCTTCTTACATGCTCACAGCCTCTTTTCCTATATTCAGTCGCCTTCTGCTTTTTTTGTTGTTGTTGTTTGAGTCTCTTCTTGTTTGGTTTCCTGTCTCTCTTCCTATTCTGCTTACCGCTTCTTTACCCGTGTTGCTGCCTGTCTTCCAGTATCACTGCCTTCTTTACCCGTGTTGCTGCCTGTCTTCCAGTACCACTGCCTTCTTTACCCGTGTTGCTGCCTGTCTTCCTGCATCACTGCCTTCTTTACCCGTGTTGCTGCCTGTCTTCCAGTATCACTGCCTTCTTTACCCGTGTTGCTGCCTGTCTTCCAGTATCACTGCCTTCTTTACCCGTGTTGCTGCCTGTCTTCCAGTATCACTGCCTTCTTTACCCGTGTTGCTGCCTGTCTTCCAGTACCACTGCCTTCTTTACCCGTGTTGCTGCCTGTCTTCCAGTACCACTGCCTTCTTTACCCGTGTTGCTGCCTGTCTTCCAGTATCACTGCCTTCTTTACCGTGTTGCTGCCTGTCTTCCAGTATCACTGCCTTCTTTACCCGTGTTGCTGCCTGTCTTCCAGTACCACTGCCTTCTTTACCCGTGTTGCTGCCTGTCTTCCAGTATCACTGCCTTCTTTACCCGTGTTGCTGCCTGTCTTCCAGTACCACTGCCTTCTTTCCCCGTGTTGCTGCCTGTCTTCCAGTATCACTGCCTTCTTTACCCGTGTTGCTGCCTGTCTTCCAGTATCACTGCCTTCTTTACCCGTGTTGCTGCCTGTCTTCCAGTAGTGCTGCATGCCTCTCTTCCTGCATCACTGCCTTCTGATTTCGTTACAGCAGCATGCCAGTCTCATCGTATTCAATATTGTCGCCTGTCTGTCTCCTTTTGCTGCCAGCTTTTCTTCCTGTTTTGCTCTCTTTCCTAGATTGCTGCCTGCCTCTGTTCCTGTACTGCCTTCTCTCTTCCTATGTTGTAGCGTACTAAACCTCTACTAACCTCTCTACCTTTACCCTGTTCATATATTGCTGCATGTACCTCTTCCCACTTTGTTGCCTCCCTGTTTTTTCCTAAATGGCAGCACGCCTGGCTCAACTGTGCTACTGCCTTCTTCTGCATTGCTCTACGACTCCCTTCATGCATTGTTGCCTTCAACTCTTCTCCTCAGTGCTGCAGGTCTCTTCCAGCACAGCCGCTGGACACTCTCTCTCTCTCTCTGTCATTCTGCCACATTCTTCCTGCATCGCTTTCTCCCTCTCTTACTGTTTCATCTACTTCCTTATTCCCTTAATGACGCCTGCCCGTCTTTCTAACTCCTGTATAGCTAGCTGCCTTTCCCCCTCATCCCGTGTTCGCTGCCGGCCTTTCTTTATGGGATAATTTCAAGTTCAGACGTAGGCTGGGTTTGTCCTCTGCAATCGAACATGGCGCTTCAGACTGTGACAAAACTACCAAATTTGCATCCCTGCAAAAGGAGAGATGACTCTTTGGGTCTGGATCTTGAAACTCTTCCTTCTTGTCAACATTGTACCCTCAGAAAAAATATTTATGTTTGTACCTTGAATGTTGTTGGTAGCTACGGCACAATTTCACAGATATTCTTTGCTTTTTCGGGCCCTTTAGCTTAACATAACAAGCTAGTAAATGTTTCTCATACCACTGCTTAATTGCACTTCCTTCGTTACGTATCTTCTTCTTCAGCGCTTCCGGCTGTGCTTGCTTTGTCCATGCTCCTTACACGCACACACTCATGATGCACATCATTGCTCCGCATCTCCTTTGCAGCTGTGGGTCCTTGGGAACCTTAATCCGGAAAGTTAAGGTCCCTGAGCAAAATAGAAGGATCTAAAGACAATGTCAACCAATGTGGGGAACACTGTTGTTCAAGCCTAACTGCCGATTTAATGTGTGTGTGTGTGTGTGTGTGTGCGCGCGGCACCACGTGTGTGTGTGGTGAGAGTGTAGTGAGTGAGTGAGTGAGTGATGGTGAGTGAGTGAGTGAGTGTGTGTGTGTGTGTGTGTGTGTGTGTGTGTGTGTGTGTGTGTGTTAAATTACACTAAATACTCACATAATTCAACAAGGACATGATAAGACCTTTGCCATTCACAATGCATGCTGTAAGGCAGCTGATTCAAGTTTAATATACAAAAAAAAAAAAAAATCTGTCTCGCCCAATCAGAATGCCAGTCACTGCCACTTAATCCACACACAAAACTGCAGCAAAAGCCACAAAATATGAAAATTAAAAAAAAGAACGAACTGTTTCCTTTCCTACTGCTAGTAAAGTCTAGCAATGCCGTGAAATACATCCAGTGCCATTTAAAATGTTTAAAAAAAAAAATCATGTAAGAAACTGATAAATACTCTGACAGACAATTTTCCCTCACTCCATCAAATATCCGTAACAAACGGTAACTAAAAACGTTATTTGACCCCCACTCCTGCCCCTGCTTTCCCCTCCTTACAACATCTCAGGGATCACTGGTCATGAATCCATTACTCTACCAACTGAGTTATCCGCCCCCAATCACCTTGATTTCTTCCAAAACATACAATCATTTTGAGTTGGCGTGCGCATTTCTGATCATTCTCTCAGCCGTTCTACAAAGTCTTCTTGTTGAGTTTTCCAAACATTTGCGGGTTTGTTTTGCTGCCATGTCTATTCAGTTCACTACGGAAAACAGCACGGCGCTGACAGCAACAAGAAACACAACACTTCACTCCATTTGTGACCAATGAAGAGCAACCTTCACAAACATGATGGAAGCTAAGCCTACTGCCGCTTATGACAGCGGCTTGCCATGTTCAACGGCAATCATAGTGTGATCCAAGAAGACAGTACTGTCTTGTGCAAAATAAAAAAAAATAGATGGTGGTTTGAGGGTACATCCTTGGGACTCTGTTATTACATCTGTGCAGCCTTTACAAATTATGTAATGGACCCACAGTTCTACATACGCTACAGGTAACACTGCACACACACACACACACAACTCACTCACACACACATACAACCACACACACACACACACACACACACACACACACACACACACACACACACACAGTGACACACACAATTGTTTTAATTCTCACAGCTTGCTTTTATTGTCACAGCCCAGTCAACCACACAGGGCTTTTCAGGGTTGTCAAACACTTGGGGGAACAAAGTATTTTCCTGAAAATAATTACAACTGGAAAAAAAAACAACCACACACTGACGATGACTTGATAATTAAACTCTTGGCGTCTTTAAGGGGCACAAGACATAGCCATGCTAAGAGCGCCAGTGTATCAGCTCATGACGCACAAACATAAAAACCCAAAGAAACAAACAAAAGGCGCGCACGCATGCACACACACGTGCACGCACACACACATGCACGCGCACACACACACACCCGCGCGCACACACACACACAACACACACACACAACACACACACACCGCGCGCACACACACACACAACACACACACGCAGGCACACACACACACACACACACACACACACACACACACACCACACACCACACAGAACATGAAATCAATGGAAAGCATTTAAATGTAACAACAAACCTATCCAAAAGGCCATTCTGGCAAACGCACGGCAGAATGGACAGCTACTGAGCTGAAGTCCACGTTAAAAAACATGTGCTATTTTCACACTCTAGATGCCAGATTAGGAAGGAAAAAAATACATGCCATAAAATAGTAACCAGTTAACAAAAAAAGTGTTGATGAATTTTTCTAAACAGAGACAGGAGAATGTTCCACAAAGACAGAAAAACGGTAAACGATGGTAAAGAAAGACAGAAAGGCAGAGTCAAAGGTGTGGAGGAAGGGGGGGGGGGGGGGGGGGGGGGGAGTTCTTCGCACAGAACTTTTCAGAAGGTGGGGAAACGATTTGTACCGATACAGCCCTAAGCATCCCCACAGAGCAAACAAACACACACACACACACACACACACACACACACACACACACACACACATCGCACATACATACAGACGGACACACATGGAGAGTGAGCCGATGCAGAGAACAAGAAAGGAACTGACTGACCACCAGACATACTGATTCACCATGAACACACGGAATGATGTGATGCAAAAACAGTTTTAAAGACAGACCAATACAGTGACAAACAGAAAACAAACCTTAAAGGACAAAAGAGAAGAAAAAAAAAGACAGATGGACAGACTACAGGCACAAGACAACACACATCAAACGTAATGAAGCTTTTTGAACAGTGATATGCTGTCAACTTCCATCACCACACATGATCCCTTGTCCCACTGTGCAGAGGTCCCACTGTGCAGAGGTCAACAGTTTTAATCAGAAAACACTGACAATACATGATTCAGAATCATGTATGCAAGTAGTTCATGCTTGCTGAGGCCACATTCAGTTCATAGTCAGAGCTTATGCATTCAGTATAATCCTAGCATCTATGCACACTAACAACCTTTGTGTGGGTGCAAGTGTGTACTTTGTGAGCATATCTGTATGGATGTGTGTGCACTGGCAGGTGACAATTCCATTCTTTCCTGTTCAATCAGATTACTGAGAATGTATTCAGAATGATGCAGCAATAACATGGGAACAACACTGGAAAACAGCGATCAACACTCAAATTCTAACAACAATTTTACACAGTACAGACTGCAACGTAGTTCAGCCAAAAAAATTACTACATCTTTTGGTTCACTTCAAATTTAAACTTTTTCCCCACAGAAAATGGAAAGAATCTATCAGAAAAAATTAAACTACCACTACGAGTAGCCCAATATTTCAACCTATTCCCACGTTCACAAGCAAAACAAATGGCCCACAAGTTTATAGATAAAAAAAAATTGAAGGCTGTATCTTGAAAAGTGCTCACTTCTTGGTAAAAGAAGAATAAAGCTATACTTTGGGTCACTTTTTTTTTAGAAAACAAAACAGAAACTCATTAATCATAAAACATTCATCCACAACGGTATTAATCACAGAAAGTGGCACTGATCCCATTCAATCTTGAAAAAAAAGCCGGAAGCGTCGATGCATGCTTCTGAGCACATGCACATATCAATGTTGTTGTTGTTGCTGTAAAGTTGTGATTCTGACTTCACCATCCATACCAAGCAATTCCTACTGATACAGTTACTATGGTTTTTGTGAACCTAGTTCTTCTACGCTTGTTCTAGACTGGTCAGAGTCATTTGTGCAAAACTACTTGCTTGTGAGTGGTAGTACATAGTGTTCTTACTGTTGCTGCCTAAAGTCTCAATCCTTAATCGAATAAAGGTCTTCTGAGCTGTGAGTTCTGACTATATACTTCGACTCATGTTACAAGACGGCAGCACAAGTGGATCAGTCAGCAAAAGCACATACAGTGAACACAAAACACAACATGATACAACACGCCAACAAAATGACACTGCACTGTATGGAATGTGTTGAAACTGCTTGCTGAAACCATTCAAAGCAACTGGTCATTTTACTGACAAATCATAGCACTACATCATACCACAGATACTCACACACATACTACATTAAAATAAATACTTTAAAGCGTTTGTGTATGCACCCACTCTATCGAAACAAACTGACAAAAAAAGGTTGGACGACATTCCAAGAATAACAATGTACCATACAGTTGCAGAGGAATGCTGCACTTTGTTGACCATCCCTCACTTTGCTTCATTCTTTTTAGCGACTGAAGAACACAACAAAACTACATGAAGTTTAGAAGTTGAGGACAACTGAATAATATCTTGCTTGAATCACTGGATCAATATCAAATGTGACAACTTCTCATGAGATCTTGGGATAGGTAAAAAACCTGATACAATGACCAAAAGGAAATGTAAACAGAATGGTGGTACACCCATCTGAAGCAGCTGAAACTTAGCTTTAACACAGCAAATGCCTGGAATTTCTTGTCAACCAAAGTTGATGACAGGGAATGGGGCATTTTCACAGAAACGTTCCCTGTTCATACAGTTCAACCTGAATTAGGGGGTGAGAATTTACCAAGTCACTGGCAAACTAATAGTATTTTACAGTACAATTGTTGAAAAAAGCAGAACATCATGAAGATTGAGTATGATGTATGCATTTCCAATGTTATCTAAAGTATCCTTACTGAATCCCATGTGTTTCTTCTTTCCCTTTTTTTTTCTTTCTTTGTCCATTTCTAGCAGTATCCTTTAGTTTCAAAGAGGGATGACGTCAGACGGGTTTGAAACAGACTTCAAAGAAAAAACTACTATGCCACTGAATGAAAAAAAACAAACATATCATAACACAAATACTTCCATGGATTCTGGACAATTATGCACAAGATGACCCACTTAAGTGGATACCAGCAATCATGATTTAGCCAGTGAGTCGCATCCATCTCCCAGCAATGGACATTCACACGCTTTTCTGCTGAACTGGCAGGTACACGTACACCACGCAAGAATTTTCTAGGTGAAGGATTGTCATTCATCTAAACTAAGTGCTTCTTTTCTAAATGCTGAATATTTTGCTAACTTCGTTAATATGGAAATTTCACTCATATATGTGTGTAGTTTTTCAACAAGTTCAAAAGCTGTCAAGGAAGCATACTCTCGTGATACTGGATCTAGTCGTTCAGTGCAAAGCACCTGTAGGCCAAACTGTTTTCACCGATTTCATCTCCACACCTGCATGATGCTGACTAGCTGCTGTCCTATACTGGAGCATAAAAGACACCACAAAACGCCACCAACGCGTCTCAGAGCAGGGCAGCATCTCTCTTCTGTTGGGCTGCCTCATGGTGTATTGATACTTATCGTTGCTGTGAACTACAGTGCTGAACTCTGTGACGTGGCGATTCTAGGCAAGGATGTGAATGGAGTGGCTGGAATATGTGTCATGGGAGTGATGTCACATACACCGAAAACAGCAAAACATAAACAAACAAACAAAAACACCACCAAGATGGGTGTGTCCAGTTTGCTGTGCCTCTTCTGCATTCCCTCCCCTTCTAATCTCCACCATTATCAATTCTTTCAAACCCCACCTTCCAAAATATGCCTTTCATTATTTGTCTGCTGTAAAACACCCGACAGTAGTTAAGAGATGTTTCAACCCTTTTCATTGGTTGAAATGTGCTGGTAGGTAGCCTATCAAAGGCACTGGCAAACGCGTTGGCCTACACCTATCATTAGGGAAGCGATCCACATGTGGTGCATCGGTGTCACTGTTCAAATGAGAAGCACCAGGTTGTGTGCCCATCACACTTATTAACACACAGACCTGTTTACCCAAATTCGTGTACCTGTAATATCTCAGACAAAAACCTGTCATTTGAAAAAAAAACAACGTAATCTTCATAATCGCAATACTTTCGCAACTTTCGATGATTTGGAAGAGCCGGCCGTTGGCACTTAAGACCGCTTCGTCACCATCTTTAACAAGGTAAGGGAGCAAGGCACGCAGGGAATGTCTACTTTCTGCTTTTGACCGAAATGGTAACAAACGAAACTTCGCGTTTAACAATTTTCTTTCTTTGACCTTTTTCCATAATTTTTTTTTTTTTTGGAGGGGGGGGGGGGGGGGGGGGGGTGTAATTCCTGTAATTTTGATTTTTTTTCTGTAAAAATTACGGCAAAATCATAAGGGTAAACAGGTCTATAACAGGCTACATCACTAGAGCCAGCACATCATGATTCAGCAACATTTCAAAAGGAAAGTACCCCAGATTTTGAGCGAAATGAATCTGATAAGACAATGTTAAGGAAAAAATATCAGACTGGTAAATGCAAATGGTGGGTGCCAAAGTTTATGGCAATAAAAATGATTCATTTGCATTTTATCACATACATTTTATCAAAGTTAGTTTTGCATCAAAATCACTTCTTTGACTTTGAGAATGGTAATCATTAACAGCAAAATGTTAGTTTCACTGGCAAGTTTTCCCTTTGACATAACAGTGTTGCTTTTATTTGGTTGAAATTGTTGAATTATTTGCATCATTTCAAACGAAATTTATTTCTGAGCCCAGTCATATACAACACACAATACACAGCCATTAAAGAACACATCCTTCATGAAACATTTAATGACGGGATCCTGAAACCGTCCTGATGAAACTCCCAGGGCTCTCAGCTCAGAGACTGGATTCAGAAGAAAAAAAAAATTGCCTCAGATGGAAACGGGCACAACAGTGGAAATCCTCAAAATAAATAAACAGATTAAAAACAAAATGCAATGGTAATGTTCCCTGAAATCTTGTTTCCCCATGCTCAGTGTTACGTGACACATTATTCATTATTCTGAAACAAAACCAAAGTGGATTCAATCTGGAGGGAGACACAAGGTGGTCTCTTGCTCCATGGGGTACAGAGTCACTACCAGCTGATGCAAGTTCTGCACATGTCTCTTCAGGTGATGGGCCCGTATGAAAGCAGAAGGACAGTGGGGACAGGTGAAGGTTTCTCTCCCGTGTGGATCAGACGATGGTACTTCAGATTACCTGACTGGGCAAAGCCTTTCCCACAGTCTGTGCACACGAAAGGTTTTTCACCAGTGTGAATTCTCCTGTGTGTTGCCAAGTCCCCGGTCCGAGAGAAAGCTGCCCCACAGAAATCACACACATAGGGTCTGTCACCTGCGTGGACCGACTTGACGTGGCTCTGCAGATTACCTAACCGCGTGAAATCAGTGTCGCAGTGCGGACACTTGTACGGTCTCTCTCCGGTGTGGATTCTCTTGTGTTTGTTAAGGTCACCCGACTGAGTAAACGCTTTGCTGCATACGTCGCATACAAACGGTCGATGACCGGTATGTATCATCTTGTGTGTCTTCAGGTCACCGTTCAGAACAAAGCTCTTACTGCACACATCACACACGAATGGCTTCAGACCAGTATGAATCAGTTTGTGCCTCTTCAAAGTGCCAGCTTCAGAAAAAGTCTTGTTGCACACGTCACACACAAACGGCTTCTGGCCAGTGTGGGTCAGTTTGTGTCTCTTCAACGTTCCAGCCTCGGTGAAAGTCTTGCTGCACACGTCGCACATAAACGGCTTATGAGTTGCATGAGTCAATTTGTGTCTCTTGAACGTACTGGCCCAAAGAAAACTCTTGCTGCACACGTCACACACATGGCACCTGCTCTTTTTCTCCCCCTCTCTCTCACCAGCGTCGTCACCCTCAGCTTTCTCTTTCTTTCTCCTCACCATTTTCTTGTTGCCATGGCCACCTCCCTCCTTCTCCATCATCAGGTCGCCATAGCTGCCAGCATCACAACTGTCAGGTGAGGAGACCACAGGCAGCACAGTGGGCAGCTGCTCACCATGGAAGCATGCGAGGTGGAGTTCAAAACTGCTCAGCAGCACGAAGGTAGCAGAACAATGTTGACACACATGAGTTGTGTTCACAGACAGCAATGACCCAGAAGTGTTGTCGCACATGGGCTGTACTGGGCTGTAGACAGCGAGCGCTGATCGGTGATTCTTCGTTCATGGACCATGGCGGTTCCAGCTTCTGTGAAAGAAAAAGAATCTGATGTGAATTCATGTATCTGAGCAGGTGTACACTTGTTTATGTGTGCGTGTGTGCGTGTATGTGTGTGTGTGTGTGTGTGTGTGTGTGTGGTGTGTGTGTGTGTGTGTGCGTGTGTGCGTGTGCGTGTGTGTGTGTGTGTGTGTGTGTGTGTGTGTGTGTGTGGTGTGTGTGGTGTGTGTGATGAACCAAATGTGGATATCCTGTCAGCCATTGGTTTGAGTGGCTCAGAAATAAAACACCATACAAATGATGTCTCCATGTCTCCAAGAAGAGAAACACACTATCCGACACATACCATCTTCATGGCCAAAACCTCAAAAGAGTTGAAGAGACAAAATACCTGGGGGTCACCATCTCCCAAGACCTCAGTTGGGACACCCCTATTTCCAGCATACAGCCCTGATGTGGCCCTTTGCGGTCGGCTGGGCTATAAGCAACATTATCTTATCTTATTTCCAGCATAACCAACAGGGCAAACACAACCTTAGGCTTTCTCAGGCGAAACCTGAGAGTGGGTTCCATCAACATCAAGGAAGCCGCCTACAAAGCTCTAGTTCGCCCCACCCTTGAAAACGCCGCACCTGTCTGGGACCCCATTCCTGCCAAAAACATTAATAACTAGAAAAAGTCCAACGTCGTGCAGCTCGATGGGTTGTGAATCGCCACTGTCACACCTCAAGTGTCGACTCCATGCTGACACACCTACAGTGGTCCCGAATCTGACCAGCCAGCGCCCCCTCCCCCTCCTTCCCCCCCTCCGCACCCCCCCCACACTACCTCCACCACCCCCATCCCACCCCACAAGTCCCCCCCCCCCCCCCCCCCCCCCCCCCCCCCCCCCCCCCCCCCCCCCACTGCCAGTTTTGCATAACCAACATCCCAGATTATGGAAACCCCCAGTTTTATACACATCAGAACCATCAAAAGGATGATGGCGGATGTTCATAGAAAGAAGAAGTGATTACCGTTACACACAAAACTATAATTTGACAACATGGATAAGTCCAAAATGGTCAAAGCCAATTTGGTGTCACAGCCAGCCCCATTTTTGACCATGGGCGATGCTTCTGACCACAGGTGATGTTTCAGACGTTTAGGAATGATGGACTGCTTCACTTTGCAAAGTATGAAACATATGCCATTGCATCTGGTATTATAGACAATGTACAGAAATGGGCATTGTTACTACACATGGTGAGTGACAAGGTAGGAGCCATTTTCAAACCCATCATAATACAGCATGACATATGAAAATGCAAAAACTACACTGTCAACACACTTCAAGCCCATGTACAAGGTGATATTCCAATGGCACTTGTTTCACCAGGAACATCAATCACAGTCTGAGTCCATAGACCAGTACATTATCAGACTGAGAAAACTTGCTGACATGGGCATTTATGAAGATGGACAATTTCATCAGAGATAAACTTGTGGACTAAAGTTCAACCTTTTCGCGACACGCCATGCAATAGTGACGGCAACTCAGTCGACCCGTTTATGACGAGCCGTTCCATGGTAACGACAACGCTGCTGTACTCCCTGGATGTGCCCTGCCTCTGTGACAGCACAACTACAAAAAAAAATGCCCTGTTCTCTCATCTACAGTCTATGGGATGCAGCTGCCCTAAATATTTAGAACAGGGTTCTAGCCACTGGCAGGGTAAGTTTACATGCACTAGCGATGACCTTTGTGACCTCAGAATAGTCCAAACAAAGAGACCCATCTGGAACTGGGGATTTTTGCAAAAGGCACGTGTGGAATTTCCTGCCTTACCAACATATCGAGCAGAAGAAGAATGACATGGGGTGTTATAACTGGTTCAGCAAAGTGGTTCAGAGGATGAGGGCGGTAAAAGTGTACAAGTTTATCAAAAAGAATCTGAGCTTGACTTATTTGCTGTTTGTATTTAATAGTTTTATATGACGTTTCATCATAAGCCAAAACAGTGAAAAGCGTATACAGTTTACAATAATTATTTCCTTTTTCTAAAAAAAAAAAATTCACTTGGATTAGACATATTGAATACTTCAGGCTTTCTCTGCATCTGTTCAAAGCAAGAGCGAAGTTTTATGCCCCTTTTCTTCCCCATTTGCTGTTGTCATACTAACCAAACAAATGTAAACAAGATTATGTTCTCCTACATTTTACTTATGTTGTTTCCATAACTGTAGCGTTGCTCTTTTATACAAAATGTATTTAAGTCTATGCTCATTGCAAAGTTCGCGCTATACCCTTTCTGTTGTTATATAACAATTGCTTGTTCACTTTATATTAGGGGACATAAAATATCATCAAAAATTGCCAAAATCGCGCGTCTGCAACGGTTGTAAGCACGTGCGGTGCACGTGTCTGAAGGGAAGTGACGTTGCTCTGCCGCGCCCGTCGTGAAAGTATTAACTAGCTTGTTGAGAAAAACGGCTCTCAGAAAAAGACCTGACATTTCAGCACCATCTTGTAATTGTACAGGCCTGCAAAGCTAGTGAATACCCGGCAACCAATAAGTCAAAAACCAACAGACGCACTTGCACTCAGACAGGCACACAGCAACATCCGCCAACATGCTGGACATAACCAGCCACATGCATCAGCATGCTTTAGTCACTATGACGCTGGAGACAGTCACGCACATCCAACACAAACGTCGAGTTGTTCGCAGTCGTGCAGGTACCAAGCAGCAATGACTTCAGACCTCAGTTTGCACTGGGTGTGGCACGAAGGCCCATAGATCCTATCACTGCCGATGCAACGACGAGAGTTTCAAATATCACACAATACACCACTTTACATCTGTGTGACACTCTCAAAAATTAGCTGTCCTTTTTTTCTTTATGAAAACACATGAGTACTGATACTACTGACACATCTTCTGACATGGACGACCAAGATCGCACTTGCCCAGAACATATTTCTGTCACTGGTGTTCATCATCACAGCACGACTGCATTCAACGTTGCAGACATCTGACTCCCATGATCACTGATTCTGGAGCATGCATTGATTAATAACTATTGCTAAATTAAAGCAGGTATTACCTACCAGGACAAAATCAACCGCTGCCTCTCCAGAATCTTTCCTGACATGGTCCGTCATTTTTATGGGCAATCTCCCTCGGGCTTGGTTCATCTGTGAGAGACAGAAAAAAAAAAGGGAAAACAACCCATAAAACGTATACATTTGCAATGGTTGTTCTTGTACTCGAGTCTTTATAATAATATAGTGCCACTTAGACAGATTTTCTTACATGATGGGATTGGGCAACCATGTTCAGTAGAAAAAAAAAAGAAGAAAAAAATGGGAAGATATTTTTCCCACATATGAGGATTCTCTTTTAGGTTATTTCATTTTTAGACAATACTTTCTGTTATCAGCTGTCCATGATGATCAACAGTCCCCAGACAGTAATTTGAGTTATCAGCTGTCTATGATGATCAACAGTCCCCTGACAGTCATTTCAGTTATCAGCTGTCTATGATGATCAACAGTCCCCTGACAGTTATTTCAGTCATCAGCTGTCTATGATGATCAACAGTCCCCTGACAGTCATTTCAGTTATCAGCTGTCTACGATGATCAACAGTCCCCTGACAGTCATTTCAGTTATCAGCTGTCTATGATGATCAACAGTCCCCTGACAGTAATTTGAGTTATCAGCTGTCTATGATGATCAACAGTCCCCAGACAGTAATTTGAGTTATCAGCTGTCTATGATGATCAACAGTCCCCTGACAGTCACTTCAGTTATCAGCTGTCTATGATGATTAACAGTCCCCTGACAGTAATTTGAGTTATCAGCTGTCTATGATGATCAACAGTCCCCAGACAGTAATTTGAGTTATCAGCTGTCTATGATGATCAACAGTCCCCTGACAGTCATTTGAGTTATCCTCGATCTATGACGATCAACAGTCCCCAGACAGTAATTTGAGTTATCAGCTGTCTATGATGATCAACAGTCCCCTGACAGTCATTTGAGTTATCCTCGATCTATGATGATCAACAGTCCCCAGACAGTAATTTCAGTCATCAGCTGTCTATGACGATCAACAGTCCCCAGACAGTCATTTGAGTTATCCTCGATCTATGATGATCAACAGTCCCCAGACAGTAATTTGAGTTATCCTCGATCTATGATGATCAACAGTCCCCTGACAGTAATCTGAGTTATCCTCGATCTATGATGATCAACAGTCCCTGACAGTCATTTGAGTTATCCTCGATCTATGATGATCAACAGTCCCCAGACAGTAATCTGAGTTATCCTCGATCTATGATGATCAACAGTCCCCAGACAGTAATTTGGGTTATCAGCTGTCTATGATAACCAACAGCTCCAAAGTAGACAATAAGTTTAGTTATTCGCTATCTATGACAATTAAATAGTCCCAAAGTAGGCAATAATTTTAGTCATCCACTGTCTAAGATGATCAGCAGTCCCAAAGTAGACAATAAGTTTAGTTATCCACTATCTATGATGATCAGTAGTCCCAAAGTTGACAATAATTTTAGTCATCCGTGATCAATGATGATCAACAGTCCCAAAGTAGACAATAATTTTAGTTATTTCTCACACAGCGATTGGTTCATCCACATTCACATGAGATGCTATGCGCTGGAACATCCTCAGCTGGTGCCAGAACCTACCAGGTGGAGGACGCGCCTAGTGATTCAGGACGGTATTTAGTCTAGGCCCAAGTGAGTGTGCTTGAAAATTTGTTCATCTCAGACAAACAAGGGATAACAGGAAACTATTTCTCTTTTTCATACATTAAAAATGAATATGTTTAAAATTGTGAAAGCCCTTCAGTGGCTTCGATAAAACATCAGGTTGTTTGCCACACTCAGTCTCGGCACAGACCAGCCGCTTCAGTTCGGCACCGGCACCGACACCGACAGGCCTTCCACTGCCAGTCATGTCTAGTTCAGAGCATGAGCCGGAACATGAGGGCAGCTCCCAGTCTGCCGATTCTTGTGACAACATTAAAAAGGTCACTGTGAATTTGGATGCCAAATGGCAACAGCAATTCGACTCTCTCAGAAGTCGAATTGATTCAGGTGCTCTTGACCGCCATAAAGAGGGAGAAGCAACAGACGCAGACAAAGGTGTACATCCCCCGCACAAAAAAAGCGCTTAACGAAGTCCTCACCGAATGCGATGTCCTCAGCCTTCATGAGGACGAAGACACTGATGAAGAAGAAGAAAATCTCATCACATCAGTGGTGCAAGACCAGACTCAAAAAGGACAAAGTGGGGAATCATCTAACACTGTGTTGGATGATATCGAAAATGAGTACAGAACTGAGGAGACAGCGGGTGAGAAGTTGAATGAAAAACTGGCAGGGGTTGTAAACAAAAGATTCCAAGGCAAACCCTCAGATGAAGTTTTGAAGAAACATTTTGAAACTTACAACAGACCCGAAAATTGCCCCGACATGACCATACCGACCGTTAAATCGAGAAGGGTGGACTCACATCCCGCCTCATGCTTGAAAATCGGACCTGAAAATGTCCCACATTCAACGTGCCATCACTAAAGCCGCCATTGCAGTGACGTGGGTGGCGAACTCCCTGCTGTCTGCGGACATGCACAGCGCTCGCACGGAAGAACTTAAATGCACGGACGTGATTGGCTTGCTGGGCCACGCGAGCAGGGAAATCTCTCTTTGCCGGCGAGCGGACATTAGGCCATTCATCAACAGAAACATTGCGAAAATTTGTGACGAATCTGTGCCAATCACTGGCTCATTGTTTGGCGATGATTTGCCAAACACATTGAAAAAGATCAAAGAAATGGACAGACTGGGGGCTGCTATTGCGCCCGAGAAGCGTTTTGGTGGAAACCAACAGAACTTTGATGAGAGACAGAAGTCTTTTTTAGGACAGAGCCATCAAAACCCCAGACACGCCCACAGGCCATTCAGGGGCCACATGCAGAAACAGTTTCACAACAGAGGCGGCAGACAATAGATCAGGCCCACTATCGCCTACTTTCAGTTGTTGAAAGTGAAAGTGCTATATCTGACAGTGAAATTCAAAAACTTCTAGCTAAGGGAGTGATAAGGGCATGTGAGAAAGAAGAAAGTGAAGTCGTTTCTCCAATTTTTACTACAAAAAAGAAAGATGGATCCCACAGGATGATTTTAAACTTAAAGAGACTGAATGAAGAAGTCACCTACCACCATTTTATAATGGAAACACTGACCACTGCTTTATCACTTGTTCAGACAGACTGTTACATGAGCTCAGGTGACCTCAAAGATGCCTACTACTCCACAGCCATTCATCCAGATTTCTGGAAACTGCTAAGATTTGTCTGGAGAGGTCAGCATTATGAATATACAGCTGTGCCCAATGGCCTTGCTTCAGCTCCTCGCTTGTTCACAAAACCGATGAAACCTGTGTTTGCCAAGCTAAGGATGAAAGGACATATCTCCACAGCTTTCCTTGATGACAGTTTGTTGTATGGTTTCACAAAGCATGAGTGCATGAGGAATGTCACCGACACTGTGATTGCTCTTCAAAAGTTAGGTTTCCTGATACACCCAACAAAGTCAGAGCTGAAACCATCCAAACAAATTCAGTATCTGGGTGTGATCACTGACTCAGAATCAATGACAGTCAGACTCATTCCTGAGAGAAAAAGAAGTCTTTGTGATAGCTGTAAGTGCCTGCTGCATAAAAAAATCTGTACCAATCAGAGAGGTGGCGTAGGCAATAGGAATAATTATTGCCAGCCTTGTAGCAGTCAAACATGCGCATCTCCATTATCGGTGCTTAGAAGCAGAAAAAATCTGTGCATTAAAGAAAAGCTCTGGAGATTTTGACCAATTTATGACGCTGTCAGACAAAAGCAAAGCTGAGTTAAAATGGTGGGTTACTACTGTGGACCAGTGAAAAAACAGCCCACATAAATGTTCTAGAATTGAAAGCTGCTTTGTAAGCATTACAGAGTTTTCAAAAGAAACTGAAAGGAAAGCACGTCAGGCTGATGAGTGGCAAACACACTTGTGTGTCTTGCATTCAACACATGGGCACAAGTCATTCAGAGGTCTGTAATTCCCTGTCAGTGGAAATATGGTCATGGTGTGTAGACAATGATGTATGGCTTAGTGCTGCTTACATTCCAGGTAAGCTGAATGTTACTGCAGATTATGAATTCAGACACATTAACATGGATGCAGAATGGAAACTTGACAGCAGTCGCCTCCGGGCAACATTCCAAGAATTAAGCATTTTGCCCACCATTGACATGTTTACTTCCAGGCTGAACAAACAGATGGACAAATGTTTGTCATATAGACCTAACCCAGCTGCTTTTGCTCTTGATGCATTCAGTATCTCATAGAAAAACATGACTGTGTATATGTTTCTACCTTTCAGTGTGGTGACACGAGTCCTTCAGAAGGTTCAGCAGGACAAGGCCATGGCAATGCTAGTGGTGCTGGACTGGCCAACACAGGTATAGTACCCAGCACTCCAGCAACTGTTGGTGGCCCCACCATGAGGCTCCTGTGCAGGACCAGGCTTCTACATCTCCCCAGCCAGCTGGAGGCCATTCATCCCCTAATACAGCAAAGGCGTCTGAACCTGCTAGTCTGCAAGATCTGCGGCTAATCTACCAGCAAGCTGGAAAGACAGGGGAAGCAGTGGACCTTATGATGGACTCATGGCGCCCGTCCACTGCCAGAGCATATGACAGTTACATTAGAAAGAGGCAGGAATATGTAGCTAGAATTCAGATCACAGTTCCATCACACACAGATGTAGCAAACTTTCTTGCAGAACTGTACATGACAGGAGCAAGCCACAGCAAAATAAATTTAGCACGAAGTGCGATTTCTGCCTATCTAAGCACCCAGGGAAAGGATTCTATGGGTAGTCATCCAGTTATATGTCGTATAGTTAAGGGAGCATTTGAAAATAGGCCATCCTTTCTAAAATATCAGGAGGTATGGGATGTTGATTCAGTAGTTCAGTATCTTGCAGGCTGGGACACGGTAGAGAAACAAGATCTCACTCTCAGAGTGGCAATGATTCTAGCACTAGTGTCAGGTCAGAGAGGCTGATCTCTCCATGCACTGAATGTTGAAGATGTACAAATTATTGAAAGGAGGTATAGGATAACATACAGTTCAGTGCTTAAGCAGTACACACCAGGGAAGCATGTAAAACCTTTAGAAGTAATTTGTTTTCCAAATCAAAAGCTGTGTTGTTGTACATATGCAAGAGTACTTGAAGAGAACCATTCGCCTTAGACAAGGCAAAGAACTCTTTATTTTTATGTAAAACCCCATGGACATGTTTCAAGAGATATATTCTCCAGATGGATAAAGACAGTGCTGGAGTCATCTGGAGTGGACATTTCTAAGTTTTCAGCCCAAAGTACCAGAGCAGCTAGTACATCAGCAGCTTTCAGCAGGAATGTCCCCACTGACTCTATTTTGGCAGCTGCTGGCTGGTCAATAGCAGGCACTTTTAGCTGTTTTTACTGCAAACCAGTGGTGCCACACAAAAGCTTCAGTCAGTCCATTCTGGACAAGTTTGTAAATAAATTGTAAAATCTGTTGTTTCAGAATTCATGTTGAACTGTGCAAGTAAAATGTCTGAGATGTATTGAATAAAAATGTAAGAAAAACTACCTCAGCAGTTGGTTCAGTTACTGCGTTTGACCTCCTCCTCTAAATTCTCATGTGAAAGTGGATGAACCCATCGCTATGTGAGAAATAAGACTTACTATATGAATTAAACAAGACTTACTGTAAGTTGTCTTAGGAAGGAGCGTTCCCATGCCCTCCCTTCACAGCTCTAATAAAATTTTCAAAACCCACCCAAGTATAGTTTCTGTTCGAGGAGGTCAATCGCGTCTAAAACCTGAGTATGTTCCCGCGCACAGCATCTCATGTGAACGCTGCTTCCCAACACTATGCCCTAAATAATCCAAATTAAACTACAACTTACAGGTAAGTCTTGTTTAATTCATCAATGATTCGCTATCTATGATGATCAACAGTCCCAAAGTAGACAATAATTTCAGTCATCACTCACTATCTATGATGACCAACAGTCCCCAGAAATTTTCGTCATCAAGTGGACAGAAATTTTCGTCATCAAGCCATCTATCAGAGGCAACAGTCGAAAGGTAGAAAACAATTTCAGTCATCAGCTATCAAGACCAAAAGTCCAGTGTAAACAAACATTGGTTGCCCTGTGGACAGGTGAAGACAGCACTTCAACTTGCCCACCACAAGATTTAGGCGCACCAGAAAATCAAACCGCTGTGTATTTAACACCCTGCAACATTTCTGGACCATCAGCCTTGTGACCCACCTTGTCAGTATTCTTCTGGTCCCAAACACAACCAGCTGAGGACACAGGTAATAGGAATTCCGTCGACTCTGTGGACGGCACAGCCTCTCCATGACACGACACCAGGTGGAGTTCCAGACTGCTGTCCAGCACAAAGGCAGCAGAACAATGCCCACACACATGAGTTGTGTTCACAGACAGCAATGACCCGCCAGTCTTGTCGCACAGGCGCTGTTCTGGGCTGTCGACAGCTGAGGGCTGATCCGGTGCTCCCAGCTTCTGTGAAAGGAAAAAAATAACTCTGAAGTTGCAAATTCTTCATTCATGCTTGTGCCAGCACACACACAAACACACGCACGCACATATACACACACACACACACACACACATACTTCTTCCTCGTTCAGTCAGACAGCAACTGTGGAGGCCCTGATAAATGCTGCAATACATCACAGACTCTTAAAGAGGCCTAAAAGCTTAACCTCCAGGTTTATGCTCTAAGCCTCTGGTGTGTTGACAGATGCTCAACAGGCATATCATGGCAGATATGCCACAGAGGAACACTGTGGAATCACCACAATAAACTCCAGTCTTAGTCAACATGGGATGTCTCAGTTTGCAGTGTCCCATCTTCAGACTCACAATCATCACGTTGTCTTCTCTGCATAGAGTACAGCGTGCATCTCTAATGATGCAGTCCGGGAGCAGCTGAAATCATCCTGCTTTCATCTCACTGTGATCACCTCTTCAAAAAAGACTTCCTGGTCTTCTATTCTCTTAGTTGCCCTCACTGTTTCAGCGTGATGGAATCCACTGGATGACTGTGCACTCCACAGACTGCTTCAGGGAAGCCAAGACAGAAGCAACAGCACTCAATGCTTTGTTCTCAGGGTTCTGGATGGCTTGCAAACACACACACACACACACACACACACACACACACACATGCGCGCATGTATGCGTCCGTGCGTGCGTGTGTTTAAAACGAAACTTATGGGTTGATCAGATTTTCAAACATGAATTTAACCAGGTAGTCAATTACAAAAAGTAGTCAAACTTTAGATTCAAAGACAAAAATCATAATCATTATTCTCAGCAAAATTAGACTTCTCAATAAGTATAACTGCCTTTTTTAAAATTTTCCCTGTGTACACCTTTAGAGGTTTCCCCAAAAAATTTACTTTTGGAACATTCTTTCTTTTTATGATTAACAACTTAGAACGTCTGCATAATTTTGGAAATATTAAAAAAAAAATTTTTTTCAGAATCTATCAATGAAAACAAATGAAGTAATGAAAACAATATTGGATTACGAAAAAAAAAAAAAGGGCACTATAAGATAAGACACACACACATGCACACAAACACACACACTGAGAAAGCAACTAGCTGTAAGATCAAAAGTTAACCAAATAATTTACCTGAATCAGTAAATGTTAATATTTGACTACTTTATTTGTCAAACACTACTTTCCAGTTTCCTGGACAGCACACATCAGTAGGTCAACAGGACTATACTACATCCCAGACATCAGTATGAATACTATGATGTCAACAGTCAAGGTTTTTTTCTACACACAAGGCATCAGTACAATGCCAACAGGCTTTTTCTACACCCAAAACATCTGTATAACGTGAACAGACCTATCCTACACCCTTGGCGAAAGTATACTGTGGACAGGCCTTTCCTGCACCTTAAACATTAGTACGTCATCATGTCTTTTCTGCACCCTGGACATCTGTACACTTTCCACAGGCCTTGTCTGGTTGTTAAAGACATACCAATTGTTTGCTTTGAGTTAACAAATTATCAACAGGCGTTGGGTGTGTTTAAGAATTTCTAGCTAAACAGACAGCGGATGGATATATGCCAGTATTTATTGGCAAAGAGGCAATGAGTTGGTGTGTCCATGTTTCTGAGGAAATGTGCAGTGGGTCAGTTTTTGTCAGTATTTCTGAGGGGTTGGAGAGGATGGTTAGCGTTAACGGAAGGCAGGGAACAGGATAGATAAGATAATGTTGCTTATAGCCAGCGACCGCAAAGGGCCACATCAGGGCTGGGGAACAGGATGGGCGGGGAGGTAATTGCTTGTGGGTGTAAAAGAAACTAAGAATAAAGATCACAGTTTTACCTGCAATGTCTGTGAATACTATACATATCTCATCATCAAAACTTGACACAAATTAATCAGAACACATTCAGTTTCATGTCATGTTAACAACTGAAGCTGTCCATACACAGAATCAGATGAAGTATACTCACGCCACCTCCACCACTGTCCATCCACGATGCAGTCTCCTTCCAAAGCCTCTCTTTCAGCCGGATCCAGTATGTTGGGCGTTTAAAGTTCCATGTGCTGCTGACCTGATGGAAAGCAGGACAGAAGCAATTTAATGGTGTGGTATAAAAGGAGCAAAGACAGGAAACGAAAGAAGAAATCAATTAGCCTTAGTTATCAAGTCCTGAAAATGGACGTGGATGCATGACAATACATGTGACCACCAAGTGCAACATGCTGCCAAAACTGATTAAACTGATTTCAAAGTACTTTCATTCAAGCCTAGTCTCTTGTATCCAAACACAAGCATATCAAAATACAGACTCTGGCTTGTTGGCCTCTTAACAGTTTAATAACAGTTAACATTAAAATTCAACAAACTTAATGGCTGCTACATCTGAATGTTGTAAACAGAACCAGGGATAAATCTTGGCCTTTGCCTCATGTAGCTCATGTAGTGATACATTCACTTTTCTTTCAGGTCTGACCAATCAAAATCACGGTTGCAGGTCTAAGGATGCAAGGACTACTCCATGTCTGTAAGCTCATCAACTACCAAAGAAAATTCATCTGCCGCAAACATAATTCAGGATAAAGGAAAGAGCTCATGAGGTCAACAGAAATTACTGGTCATAGCTCTGCAGTCATTTTGCCTCACCATGATGCTTAATTTCACTTAGATTTGAACAGATCCTGGTCTCTAAAGATTACGAGCTCTGTGTCCATCAACAGTATTCAAGCAAGTATAAATTACAACTGCTTCCATTCTAAATGTTCAACATTTTTCAATAAAGTTTTTTTAAAAAGAAAAGGCGCTTCACAACTAGTTTGACAGTAAGTTGCTACGTAAAATAATTTAGTCTTATACCTTAGCCAATGTGATTAGTCTTAATAGCTCTGCTCAAAAACGAAACCAAATTAAGATTCATAAAATGAAAAAATACAGTAAAGTCCAAGACATACTCCAACAATAGGAATAGACAATTTGAAACTAGTATTGTCATTCACCAGGAGCTCATCATCTTTAACCTTACAACAAATGATCAGGGTTTTGCCTGACATACACGTTTAAATGCACTATTTCCAAATTGCCCGACATACACGTTTATGCACTATTTCCAAACTAGATTATCATTAAGCACACTGCTTTAACAACCTTCAAATTAAAAATCACCAAACCTATGTTACTGTATGTGAGAAGGAAGAAGACCAAGAAACGAAGAATACTATATACTAAGAAGATGAATTCAAAGACTCAAAGAACAATTTAAAGTGAATCCAAATCTGCTGTGAAAACCTCCGAACAAAAAGAGTCAGTGGCTATGCAGTCACTGGTAAGAAAAAGTACCTATTGACAGAATGAAGCTTAATGAACAATCCTGCTGCTTCTTTCCCTGACAACGTGGTGACAGCCCTGATGTGGCCCTTTGCGGTCGGCTGGGCTATAAGCAACATTATCTATCTTATCTTTCCCTGACTGATTATCTTCTCTTATTCAGTGACACTTATTTCTATCAATAGAATGCCTTCTCTTACATGTGTCTGTGTGGCCATTGCCTTTTGCTATTCACACATAAAGAAAATGCACAATACTTCCTAAGTGTGATCTTTCCTTATGCGACGGTGGCTGAGAAAACTATCACTTTCTTTTACCTTCTTCTTCCTTAAAGTCTCCACAATCAACAGGCTGATTATTAGTAACTGATCTGTTCATCTTCCTCCTGCCTGAAACTCTCACAATCTTGCAAATTTCGTTTTCTTTACACATTCCACATTGTTCAGGTCCTTGATTTCCAATTTTCAGTGAATCATTCACTGCTCCTGCAACTTTTGCAGTCAAGTCCGAATCGGTTAACTGCATCTGTTCAATTCATACGGGAATCTCCAAGGCTGCGTTCACGCCTGTGCGTTCTTTTAATTACATTTTCTGCACACGTCTAATCCTAAACTGTCCCTAACAAAACATCATCATCCATCATCTCAATGACGGCCCAATCAACAAGCTGATTATTATGCCGCAACCACAAGCTGAAAGTAAATATTAAACGTTAATGAAGTCCTGCTGCCCGTAATAACATTACTTGTTAGACTAGAGTGACCTACCCTGATATGTCACTCGTTGCAATCAGAGCATACTACATTACCGTAATGTAGTATGCTCTGTTGCAATACACCGTGACCGTAACCACAGCGATAATTTATTAGCGAAAAGACGTTTAGCAGTGAATATTTTCGATCAGTAGAGTATCCTCTTTTACCAAGATACATAAGGATATTGCCAATTTTCATTCTGTTAACCTCTTTCGCATATTTGTGGTCAGTACCAGCGCTCTAGTGTCTGTGGAAAAACTTACACTTACGGTATTTAGAACTTTCTCCCTGCGCCTTTCGCTTCTTGGGGATGATTTGACTATAAAGGGAATTCACTCACTTATCATCGTAATATTGAGACGACAAAAAAGGTGGATACGGAACAGGATTTACATTTGAATCAAACGTTGCGGTATTGTGCAAACATTAAACACTCGCGGCTTCAAACTACCTGTCTGTAACACAAGTCAGTACACCCACTCCTTCTTCGTGCGGACAGTGATGGACTGGAATCATCTAGGGGAGGATATCGTCAGTGCAGGCTCTGTCAGTGCATTTACATCAGCACTTGGCAGATCAACATCGCCTGCCTACTCCTGACAGCAGTAGAGTTTTTAGCCAGCTTTTTGTGTGTTTTTTTAAACCTGTAGATAACCTGTTGTGGCTACTCACAGAGACCTTAACCCAGTAGAAGATTGTTAGGACAAAGTGGTGGCTTTTTAAACAATTTTTAAACTATTTTTGCGCTCTCCCCATTCCGTCGCGTTTATAGCTGTTGATTGGCTCCTGCGATGTATTGTTCCAGATCCAGATCCAGATTAAAACTGAGATTCACAAATAAGTAAACAAAAAAATCCACCATTGAAGAAATCAATCAATAAATCAATTTCTAAGATCATATGACTGTAATTAATGAAATGGCTAAACGTGAGAAATCAGGTTCCAATCTTCAGGAACTGAATAATACCTCAGGTCACTAATTTGGTTATTATGCTCTTGAGGATTGACGATTCCTCAGTTATCTTGATTCTTTATTGCTGTTTCAGATAAGCAAGCGGATTTCAGGAAGTAGTAAATCTCTGTCTGGTACAGCTTTGACGGCAAAGAAGCAGAGTATAATGGTTGGATTGGGTGACTGGGAGTATATAGCAGACCTTCCAAACAAACTAAAATAATAAACAAACAAATCATAAATATTTAGAGTTCACCAGCAAGTGACACAGTACTTGATATTTCACTTCATACAAATCCAACAAAATAAAACAAAACATATGATTCTGATTGATTGAATTCACTGTGTCATTGAAAACAGAATGGAGGAAACACACATCTGCAATATCAAGAAGCATGCCAGTGTCAGGCTGGCAGACAGTGTGAGAAAATCTAGCTTCAATGCCAAAGTCTTCACCATGGAGCTTGGAGCAAAGGAATTTGTCGGCTCATCAGCCTGTGATCTCATGAACAACTCTCATGTTCTGAGAAGAAGAGGACCAAAGCCCCAAGGACCATGGCACGGCAGCAGAAAAGAATTCCAGCTGGATGTGGTCGACGAGGAACCGAAGCTTCATAAAACTGAAATACTATGCAGGTGTTTGGTAGATAGTGGGTAACCGTAGACATCTGTCACAAGTCGACTTGGACTTGAAATACCTGAATGTCCGGCAGCACTAGGCAAGATAAAAGAGAAGAAAAGAAGGGGGGGGGGGGGGGGGGGGGGGGAACAAGAGAAAGCCACCCCGGAGTCATGACCTGAGATGTGGCTGGGGCCTTTAGAGTATCAGGTGTTTAGGAACAAAACATCTGCATGGCGAGGTGGGGAGGGGGGGGGGAGGGGAAGGGGAAGGGGGAAGGGACTTCTCTGAAGACCATCTGCTTTTCAGGTTTTAAAGAATTTCTTTCTACTGCTGCTGCTGCTCTACTTCGTCAACCTTTTTTTTTTTTTATGCATTCTTGTAAACCTTCCTCTCATTGTGGCCTGCATGTTAGGTGAAGGTAGAGGTGTAACAGCTTGAAAGGCTGTTTGTTGTTTGTTTGTTTGTTTGTTCCTTTGTTTGTTTTCGTTGGAACTGCACTCTATTTTTATTTCATTTGTCTAACATCGTGATTTGCTGTATGTTATATCAGTTTTGTGATTCAGTGAGAGTCCTACGCATGAGGATGAGAGGGCCACGATCAAGTATGTACTTAGTACGGACCCTGCGCTGATTTCCTCGTACATTTCAGAAGTTAAAAATGTTATCCTTTGGATGGCAAAAACTGTTTTCCTCAAGGTAATAACGTTTTTCCAGGGTGGGGAAGGCAGGGAGGAGTCATTAGGGAGGGGAGGATGGAGTAAGGGACAGAGGGTGTCAGAGTGTGTGGGGAGGGAGGGGGGAGCACTGGAACCTTGTCAAGATAAGCCGTAACAGCCTTTTTTTGCCCCTCAATCCTTTACACACACACACACACACACACAACACACACACACACACACACACACACACCACACACACCCTCCTCGTCCATGCCCTTACTTCCACCATTTTGATGCTAAAGTCTAAAATCATCGACATGATGAAAAGACTAAATAAAAATAACTAAAACTTTCACCATTTTCATAAGTGTAGTATTTAATGAAGGAGCAAGGAGGCTGGAACGGTATGTTTTGGGGATATCCATCTTTTAAGCATTGTCTAGGAACCTTTTGCGATTTAAAAAAACAAAAACAAAAAAAAAAAAAAAAAAACAACAACAACAACCATAAAGATGCACCAAAATGAGCTTCAACAATTTCCCTTTCATTTGTATTTTTTCTTTCTTTCTTTCCTGTTCGTCTGTTTTCTTTCTTTTCTTTCTTATTTTTGTTATCTTTTTTATTTTTTCATTTTATTTTTATTGGTAACCGGGACTTTTGAAAAACAGAGCATCTCGTGCTCATCAAATCACGAACGGTAACTTGTAAACAAATCTCTGTCCAATTGTCCTTAACCGCCGTATATTCTCTATTACACTCAAAGCTATATATAACATCTCTCAGATATCAGACCTCATAAAAACACATACACTGCACAGTTCAATCCTTAAGACGTGCTGTGCCCAACATATAGACAGCCTCAATGCTTCCTTTAATTTTTGTGCAAGCACAATCGACGTGAACCTCTCCATTTTTTCCCTGGTCGTCTGCATTGCTTTTCACTCCCAAATCCCTGTGCCCTAACAAGAGCGTAGGAACACAATGCATCCACGGGTCGTGCATATTTCTAGCATTCTTGACATTTAGCATTGATCTCATTTATTAACCCCAGATCCAAGGCAAAAGTCTTCTTTATCACACACAAAAGTCTTTTGACAGAACCAGGGCGATTATCGTCCATATAAACTGATTTGTTACAACTTGACCTCTATCGTAACCTCAGCATGATGGCAACAGGTGCGCGACAGCCTGACGCATGTGCTTGATATGTGATGTGCCGTTTACAAATTTCACGTGAAAATATCGCAGGCGCACTGAGAATCTAAAGCTCTGCACCAAAATGTTTTTAGCTGAATGAACTGACTGTGTTGTGTGAAATAGTTTGACAGATGAAAAATGAGTCTTCAACTGGAAACAAAGTGAGGCTGTAACCTGCGCCTAATACTGCCAGCAATGTTGTCTTGCTCTTGTATTGGGTTTAATATACTGTGTGACTTAGAAACTGTTGTGTATTTGTATTTAATTCAGTTGTATCTTTTTTGTTTTGTATTGTTTTGCCTCTGTTAATTTGACAGTTGTACCGCCTGGTAAGAATCCATTGTTGATGAACTCTGTCTGAACCTCAGGGTTTATTGAGGTCATCATTTCTTTCGCTGGGTCAACACAGTGGCAAACCTTTTTTCAGCTGACATGATTCCCAATTAATAAGTTTCTTTTGCTAGGTTATACAGAGTTTCAGCAGGAAATCTGAAAGCTTAGGACACACGTCTTAGCTCTAGAGAAAATCGGTACGATGTTCTGGAACTCCTATCAAGTGTCAGTAGGCGTGAGCAAAAGGAAAAAGAAATAAAATACTTCTCAGTTAAACTTTCATTACAAAAAAAAAACCAACAATGATGTAGATTGTTACTTGTAAGTTAGTCAGTAACTGAAATGACTCAAGAAACTGAAATGACTCCTAAGGCTTTTTTCAGAGTGATATCTTTCAGCTTAAGAAGGAAGATTGGAAACTTACAGAAAAGCATGCCACTGGGCAGTTGATGTGAGGCTGGACTTCGTATTTGTGGCTGCTGTGCACAGCTGATGACCATTCACTGTGTCCTGGTGTGTGACGTTTAGAACTCTTTGATTCTTTAGCATTCCAGCAGTAAAAAAAGTGAACGTATACCTGCCTCAGCAGCATTGCACACACACACACCACACACACACACACCACACACACCCCACCACACACACACACACACACACACCCCGCACGCACACACGCACGACACACACACACACACACACACACACTTACACACATACACACACACAACAAAAGCCAGTTCAAAGTAACGTTTATTTCAAAAACTAAATGCGAAACAGAAAAGCGATTTTTCGGTAAAATGTGTTTTTCGAACCGAAAAATCAATGAAAAACGAAAAAAAAACCTCCCCAGACAATAGTCAGTATGAAAAGGTCAGAAGTGCACATATTCGCTGAATGTATGAAACGTGTTGAGAAAAATCTCATTAGAATCCATTAAAGTGTCACGAGTAATTGAATTTTTGACCGACAGGTACGAATCACATAGCCTACTGACTGATGTCAGAAACAGAATAGACTTTAAGAGCATCTGGTAATTTATCTCAAGGTGTTGAAATAACTAACCCCCTCTCTGTCTATATTGTGAATGATTTATATGAAGGTGAATTTCACAGGAGCGGTACGGTCACATTCAGTTTAGGTGTGGCACAGTGGATTCTGTTCCTGTGTCTTGTAGCATGTTTTGAAACGTCGTTCTATGTTACTTCTTGTTGGAAAGTCTACTGATTCCGCCCGTCTGCATGTTGTTTGTATCTTTTCATCACCTATTATCAATAAATTTGATAAATTGGAAAAAAACAAACTAAGTGCAACTCATTTGTTGTGTTAACATAAGAAGGCTAAAGAAGGTGATAAGAGTTTTGAGAGCTGAGCAACGTGGACATTCAAATAGGATCAAACTGGTTGAAACTCTAAGCATCATTGATGCAGAGGCTGCATCAGACATGTCTGCTGCTTGTGTATGATCTGCCGGCAGTCCTATGATAACACAAAAATACTGAAACCCTCCACAGAAATCTTCTGGACTGTATGATAACAAAGATCAACAAGGCAAACGTTAAAGGGAACAAACCCTAAGGATTCGCCAGAACGCAATGAATGTGAAATACAGCATGAACAAAAGGTACAAAGAAAATCACAAATGTTCGAAGAAATAGCTTAAATACAAACAAACAAAAAAACCTGAGATGTCGGCATCAAGTATTCTTATTCGCTGAACCTAAGAAACAGTTAACTGAAACACCCAGGGAAACAAAGAACAAAGGCTTTTTCTTGTAATGGATCAGTGTTACACTAAGCGACCGACCCACCCCGACCATGGGGGATGGGGGGAGGGAGGGGGGGGGCGTAGGTGGAAAACTGAGAGTCCCAATGTGAGTTCACCTGCACAAAGAACCTGTCCACAAAATCAGATAACAACGCATCCCTTCGTTCACATCTCACGTGGAAGAAGACAAAAACGGTAAAAAGATAAACACTTTTCTTTAGATCAGACAGTTCTATCCATCTCCCTTTACAGATTGTTTCTGACTAACCTTCTCCCCCCCCCCCCCCCCCCCCCACACACACACACAACGCGCCAACAACCCTACAAATCTTAAATAAATGTTAGCGAACCTTCAAGAGAAACGTGGACAAACGAATCACAAGACAAAGCACGACGCGTTTCGACCTCTTAGGTCTTCTTCAGGCAAGACACAAACAAAAAGGACAATGAAAATGAACGAGTTTGTCACTTAGCTTTGATCTCTTCAGCGTTCGTTTTCATTGTCCTATTGTTTTTTTGTCTTGCCTGAAGAAGACCTAAGAGGTCGAAGCGCGTCGTGTTTTGTCTTGTGATTCGTTTGTCCACGTTTCTTTTGGCGGTTCGCTAACATTTATTTAAGATTTGTTGAGATTTTCGCCTGCAATCATCTCACTTTGCAACAATCCTGAACAAAAAAGGTACGAGGAAGAGGGAGAGACGATGGGAGAAAAGATTGAACAGGAAAGACGGAGGAGTGAAGAAACAAAAATGAACGAGAGGTGAGAATCACGGACTCGACGCAGGTGCGCATTCTATACTCTATACCTTCCCCACACAGCTCCACAGACATACAAACACACTTAAAGGGGTGGGGCACACGTGTGAAAACAGGACGTCTGCCTACATCTACAAAAGCATGGACGGGAAGGAAAAAAATCGAAAATTTAACTGTGAAATGTTGAATACTATTCATGAATAAACCATATAGAGGATCTAGGTTAGTTTCAAAGTGTTACTGACCTTGAAACAATATACTGGAACCCATGAGAAAACAAACGGGATTTAAGAAAACAGTGGATTTACGTAAAAAGAACCAATTTCCCGGATATTTCGTATGTGTGGTAACCCACTTTGTAGGTTAGGATAGCGCGCGCGCGCGCGCGCGCACACACACACACACACACACACACACACACACACACACACACACACACACACAGATTATGAATGACCACCAAGCAGCTATATCGATCACTTCCCATAACTTGTCGCTACCAATGGAACTCTCTGGCACTAACTAGGCTTCAGTTTTGATTGCTTCCCTCTTGTACGTGTGTAACTATCCCACTACCCCATGTAGAGAACACATCACCGTTTGCACAGCATCGCCAATATCTCGGTCCCTTTAACGACACGTACCCAAACCACTGACATCCCACAAACAACTCTCTCTTCTCTCTCTCTCTCTTCTCTCTCTCTCTCTCTCTCTCTCTCTCTCTCTCTCTCTCACACACACACACACACACACACACACACACACACACACACACACACACACACAGAGGCACGCACACACACACACACACACACACACACACACACACACACACACACACACACACACACACACAGAGTGCCCGCACCAACGTACATCTTGTAACAATCTGCACACACACACACACGCGGTGCCTTCATCAATCATAAAATCCCCTAGGTTTCATATCTTCACTAACACCTCTTCTAGTCCACTCCACTCTCGTGTATCGTGCGCCAGGATCATTCATGGACGTCCTAAATTCGATGTTAGAAAGTCGTATAATGACAGAAAAGCTTCCTTCAAAGTCAAAAATATTACCGTGTTCGAGATCCTTGTCTAGTCTCATTTATAAAATTCGATTAAATTCATGGAAGACTAAATTTTCAAAAAATGTAGAATGTGCTTGTGGTCATCCAATATCAATTGAACATATTCTTTTTGTTTGCCCATTGCTATCCCTGTTATACAACATATCTGGGATAGATGTAGCAAAAATGGGATCTTAAAATGATATAATCTACAGCGAAGAAATGATACAAATTGCATCAGTTTTATCCAGCACTATACTTGCAAATTTATTGTAAACATTAAATCATTTATAGTTATTGTATTAATGTTTAGATGTAGCCTTTCACACATAAGTGCATATTCACACTAACACACACACGCACACACTCGCACGCACACACACACACACACACACACACACACACACACACACACACACACACACACACACACACACACACACACACACACACCACTCTACACACACATGCATACGCACAGTACACAAACACACGCGCACACACACACACTCACACACACTCACACACACACACACACACACACACACAGAAACGCGCGCGCGCGCGCAAACACAAGCACAAACTCTTACGCAGCCCGTTTTAATTTGTTGTTGTTGTTGTTGTTGCTGTTGTTGTTTTTTTGTTTTTTTTTGGATTGGTTTATTTTTAGTCTAATATCACCATTGTTGTCAACAGACGTTAAATTAATCAATCAATCAATCAGTCAAATCAACACACAGAGAAATGCACACACACACACACACACACACACACACACACACACACACACACACACACGGTGCCTTCATCAATCATAATATCCCCTAGGTTTCATATCTTTACTAACACCTCTTCTAGTCCACTCCACTCTCGTGTATCGTGCGCCAGGATCATTCATGGACGTCCTACGGTATCCTCTAGACTTTTCGCACACCTAGTGTCTTTATTGAAGACACATCTTGCCGCATTATGTCTGTCACGTAGGGCGCACACACAGTGTCTTATCCAGCACCGATATTTCAGCATTTCTGCCGTCACGTCACAAACATATAGCATCGTTTCCTATACAACTTTCGCGATATTGTGTTGCTTGCCTTGCTTGCACGTGCAGAATCTCTCCACCACTACATTCATGTCCTGCATCCTTTGGTCAGGTTTAACACATTAGAGTCTTGGGCAGTCCACATCTCATGGTGTTCTGTTGTCTCGCACGCACGCACACACACACACACACACACACACACACACACACACACACACACACACACACACGACATCTTCTCTAATCAACAAAAAAAGGGGGGGAACATCTTCAGTGGTAGGCGTGGATTAACTTCTCTTTGCCAGTGGACCAATGTGACTGTATTGCGTGTCAGGGTGGGTCGATGACGTCATGGGGGACCTCTATGGAAATCCAGAGCATTGTATTCGTCATCAAGGACTGCCGCAGACGCCACTTCCTGTTGGGGAACAAAAAATGCTCAGACCAGGCTTTGTCACGTGGCTTGATTCAAATTTGCATTAAAACAAGAACACATTTCTACGCATGTGGTACAATTATCACTGAAAATCAGACATCTATGTGAGTGGTTTATGAGCAATGTGATATCGTATGGCTCCTTCAGGACTGCTGGAACTGAGAGACCGCGACTTGTCAGGTCTGTATGTGGCTAGGTATAGGAGAGCTGGAAGGAGCGGCGAGAGTAAGGTAAGGTAAGTAGGTAAGGTAAGGTAAGGTAAGGTAAGGTAAGGTAAGGTAAGGTAAGGTAAGTAAGGTAAGGTAAGGTTGCTTATGGCCCAGCCGACCGCAAAGGGCCATAGTGGGCCTGTCACTGCGTTGAAGTCAACTCACAAGAGCGGCGAGGGAGAGATGCGACAGAGAGAACCAAAGAAAAAAAAAAAGAAGAAAAAAAGATGGAACAGAGAGTGAAGAGGAAAAAAAAGAACAAAAAAGAAAGCCTGATCAGACTCCCCGTGCTATAAATGTTTTAAAACTGTCCAGAAACCTGGGGGAGGGCGGGGGGTTGGGGGGGGGGGGGGGGGGGGCATGTTCACGTAACAGGTATCATTCACATCAGTGAAAGTTTGATGTGTAGTGGTAAATGTGATAGAGAACATTTCAAAATCTTGTTGGTCTGTTAATTAATCTCAAATGCTATCATACGATTGCATTGAAAGTCGTCACATTGGAGAATGGATTCCACAGCTCTGAAACAAGACAGATTCCCTCCCCCCCCCCCCCTTAAGCTACACATGTGTGTGTGTGTATGGGGAGAGGGGGCGGGTTGTCTTCTCTCTAAAGAGGGATTTCCTGCCAGAAAAATAGGCTATGATTTACATTTTAGAAACTGGAGTTCTAACTGAGAAAAAGTAAACGCAAATAAATCTCAACACCAACATAATCCTCTGTGTGTGTGTGTGTGTATGTGTGTGTGTGTGTGTGTGTGTGAATACTTCAATCTTTGTGGCTGAAAAAACACCCTTGTTACCGCAAAACCAGGGAAATTGATAATTTTGGCAAGCAAGACAGCCTCCAATTTTATGTTTCTGAGGTGTAAAGTGAAATATATATATCTCTGGTCATTTTTCTTTTTCTTTTTTTTTCTTTTCTTTTTTCTTTTTTTCTTCTTCTTTTTTGGTCGTTGTAATTCTGCGTCGGTTTTGGCACATATAACTAAATAAGCTAAATTTGTCTTTTTATCGTAGGTAACTAGCGTTTACATCTGAAAAGTATTTTGATTTTTTTTGTTTTGTTTTTGTTTTTACCTAAAGGATCTCACCATTTGTGTTTTTTGCTTTAGTACTTACCATCAGTGGCCTCCCCTGGTCTGACGCTGTCACGTTTTCGTAGGTCGGACCTGTCAATTTCGGTGAGAAAGGGTTAAATTGGGGGACTGAATAGTGTGTTAGATTGATGAACACAGGTTCACACACACACACACACACACACACACACACACACACATTCTCTCTCTCTCTCTCGCTCTCTCTCTCTCTCGCTCTCTCTCTCTCCAATGCACACTCATCAAACACATGTGTCCGCACGCTCATACAATTTAACCTTCACTCACGCAAAACGTTTAGCCCAAATAAATACACAAAAGAATAAACATAAAAGTGAAAGATCATGACATGGAAAGTCATGTACACAGCAAACAGGAATGAACCAGAACTGAAAACACATCTAGTTCGGGTTTTCTCAGATTTTTAAAGGACTTTCGTGCGCACTTGCATCTGACAGACTGGTAGATACTAAAGTTTTAAGGTTAGAGTCGCATACCTAAACGGTGTTGGGCACTGAACTATATATATTTAAAAAATAATAATAATAATAATTCGCCGTGTTTAGGGCACGGTCTTTTGGAGGACGGGAGCCTATATCTCTCCTTCCGCCGCCCTTACCCTTCCCTGAACTGATCCAGGTACCCCTTTACTCCTGGGTGGACAGAGAGGGTTTTCTACCGCCCTTAACCTTCCCTGAGCTGAACCAGGTACCCCTTTACTCCTGGTTGGACAGAGAGGGTTTTCTACCGCCCTTAACATTCCCTGAGCTGAACCAGGTACCCCTTTACTCCTGGGTGGACAGAGAGGGTTTTCTACCGCCCTTAACCTTCCCTGAGCTGAACCAGGTGCCCCTTTACTCCTGGGTGGACAGAGAGGGTTTTCTACCGCCCTTAACCTTCCCTGAGCTGAACCAGGTACCCCTTTACTCCTGGGTGGACAGAGAGGGTTTTCTACCACCCTTAACCTTCCCTGAGCTGAACCAGGTACCCCTTTACTCCTGGGTGGACAGAGAGGGTTTTCTACCGCCCTTAACCTGAGCTGAACCAGGTACCCCTTTACTGCTTCACATGGATACAGAAGGTGTTCAAGCCGTAAGAATCCGACCTCACGACTGGTCCGAACTCACTATGGTCAACGTCACAGCTGGACCTTCTATTGATTCGACGACGTGCCCTCCAAAGAGGAGTCAGAAGTCAAACGCTCAGTCATGGGTACCAGAGCAGCAAAATAACAGACGCATGCCGGCTATGCGCCTGTGACTAAGAAACACGTAGATGCTGGATTAACACACCACGTGCGCGCGCGCGCGCACAACACACACACACACACACACACACACACACACACACACACACACACACACACACACAGAGCACATGTGCATCCATAAATAATAAACTGAAACATACTAATACTGCCGCGACAACAACATACATTCGCATTTAAGGATTCGTAACTAATAAACACCTAGATAGTTGAACAACGTTAACAACAACAGTGCAACAACAGCAACAACAACAACAAAGACAACGACAACAGCAACAAAAACACAGAAGCAAGTTCGTGTTGTTAATCCACCCAATCAACCGTGATCAGAGAGAAAGGAATAGCGCGCAGGTTCTGTAGGTACAAAGCGCAAACGTATAATTATGCAAAGCAAAAACGTATAATTATGCAAAACGGCATTATCGCTATATGTTTGTAACCGGTGTGCTAACCTCTCAGATATGTCTAAACTGAACTGCTTTTGTGACCTGGTTTAGAAAATACTGAGGAGGACAAACACAACTCTAGACTTACGTTTTTCATTGGACGAAAGTGGTTGAATCTCCGAACTTTGAAATACTTACAGAAGAAGAAGAAGAAGAAGACGACGACAACAAAGAAGAAGAAGCGGAAGAAGAAGAAGAAGAAGAAGAAGAAGAAGAAGAAGAAGAAGAAGAAGAAGAAGAAGAAGAAGATTATGATGATGATGATGATGATGATGATGATGATGATGATGATGATGATGACGACGACGACGAAGACCCTAACAGGCATGGAAATATGAAGAACCATATAGAAGAACAACAACAAAAACAAGAACAACAAGAAGTCGAACAACAACAACAACAACAACAACAACAACAACAAGACCCCAACAGCCATGGACATATACACGAAATCATTCAAAATCAATAAAACGCGTTTTCCCCTCATCAACCCTATTACCTCCCTTCTGTGTTCTGACAGTGGAATCTAAGCATGGCAGACGCTGCATTAAAAGACGTACCTCGCTCGACAGTGTCCGCTTTGGACGACACGGCAGCAGCTTTCGACTCCCAGACCTGCTGCTCGTGAAATCCTTCTCCATCCGCTAACCTTGCCCGTGAGATGACGGGCTTGCTTCCCTTGGACTTCTTCTGCACTTGAGCGTACACGTCCCGGGGTGAACGGGTCACTCCGGTTGACCTGTTTGCAGAGTCGAGCGTCATCTCCGGTTGGGGTTGGGGTACACGGTGACTATTAGGAGACGCATGTTTCCGGGGTTTATTCACGACGGCATATTCGTTCCCTGATCGGGGTTCGTTTTCCGAAGTTCGCAGGACAAACTCGCCGTCACTTTCATCCACTGTCGAATACAGACCGGGCGGCGTCAATCTGATTGGCGGCAGGGCGACCACGTGACATGGCAGGGTTGGATTGGTCGACAGACACAGCGGAGTAACCGAAGCTGGTTTCTTGATCCAGTTCCACGGCGTTCATGCCGTCGCGGGAGGATGAGGAGGACGCTTGCTGTGCGTCTGGAACGGCAGGGGGGAGGGAGGGTGGGGGGCGGGGACAGGACTGCGTTGGCAGATCGTCGGCGCTTTCGTACATGTCGTTGATGTGTTCCTCAAAGTCTGGAACAACGCAGAAAAAAAAAAACCCGGTAACGTCTTGCAGGTACACGTAAAGGGAGAGAACAAGCGTACAGAGGAATTGTCCAAGAGTAGTGGATTATGCTTTGATTAGTTGTTGGGTTTTTGTTTGTTTGTTTTTGTTTTTGGTCAAGTTCTCTTGGCGAAGAAAACTAACTAAAGAAAGACATGAAACAGAAGAAAAAGATCTAAAAGAACAGTACACAAGATAATGTAACGACCGGCGCTTGAAAACCAATGGATAAAACAAAGAAACGAACAAACAGTACAAAACAAGAGAGAGAGAGAGAGAGAGAGAGAGAGAGAGAGAGAGAGGAGGGTTGAAAAGGGGCGGAGATGGAAAACAAAGAGAAGCAGACAGGAACATACACGCACGCACGCACGCACGCACGCACGCACGCACGCACGCACGCACGCACGGATGTACACACGCACGCACGTACGTACGCACGCACGCACGCACGCATGTACACATGCACGCGCGTACGCACGCACGCACGCACGC
>CM031628.1:39375799-39380799 GCA_018398815.1 Conus ventricosus
AATTATTATGAATATGAAAACTCTTCACTTCGGCTTGTTTTGATATCACAGTGAACGCTCTCCTAGACTGGTTGCTTTACTGGGCTGACGAGTCCAGTCTACCGGCTATTTGTCCATTAGTTGGAGACCGTGTGTTCACTGGGGTGTCCTTCCCCAGGGCTAAGAGCTTACAGCGCGGTTTTTTATCGCATGATGCTAGCTCTTGTCATTGGATATATGGGATATTTCAGTGAAGATAACAGTGACACCTATTATCCCTCCCCGTCTCTGCTAGGAACATCGCCAGTTGGTCCGGGTCTGCTTATAATTCGACCAGGCAAGCCTGACTTATATCGCAGCTAACCCTCATATCTGGGGGCATCCCCCTATCTGCGCCACCTGGGGATCCGTCTGGTTGGGGGTGGTCGCCCCTGCTCCAGGGGAAAGGGGGGGGGGGGGGGGAATGGTGGGTCGTTTAGGGATTCTGGTCTTTTAGTTTCAGATTCAAACACTGTTTGTGTTGGGTTTTTTTTAAGTTGATTTTTTTTTTGCGCAGACACACGTACTTGTACAAACCATGCTGGGCACTTTTAGAACTTAAACAAATAGATAAGTATGTGAGCACAGCGTTGATGTATTGAAATCATGTAAAGTATACATAAAGCGCTGTGTGCTATATATGTGCTGTCCCCAGTTATGCACACACACACACACACACACACACACACACACACACACACACACACACACAAAATGCATATCTTTCACCAGGTCGATCCTGTCCTTGTGGTCTAGACGGTCTGACCAAATTGAAATCCAAACATTGCATTGTCATAGCAGTTATCACCATATCGAGCATCGTTTCAGACATCATCCCGAAGACACAACACAGCTACCTGAAAGGTGGTAGGCCTAGGAGTAGTCACATGCACAAACCTCTCTCCATGTACTTCAGAGTTGTGCTCTAGACCAAGACTGACAAAGAAAAAGGAACCCCCATGACACCATTGAAAATAGGATCATGTGCATTATGAGGACGTCACTTCACCAATAGAAAGCTATCTTGTAATGGGTTCGGAAGAGACAAACGTCTTTTTACTCCCTTCGCCAAAGGCTCGTATTAGCTCACAGAATTGAGGGGAGAAAAAAAAACAACAACAAATAAACAAATGTGCGTACTCCCTATCCTCGATTGTGGTGACCAACGATTAAAAGCTTCGTTGGTATGGACGCGCGCGTTTGAAAGAGTGATTGTAAAATGACCCGACGTTGAAAAGACTTGGGATCCAGATGACGTGTGTCTTAAAGGACTAATAATACATTACACGCAGGCCTCTCTCTCTCTCTCTCTCTCTCTCTCTCTCTCTCTCTCTCTCTCTCTCTCTCTCTCTCTCTCTCTCACACACACACACACACACACACACACACACACACACACACACACACACACACACACACACACACACACACACACAAATACACACACAAACATACACACATCACATCACAAGCACACACATTCACATTCATACGCAGAGAGAGAGAGAGGAGAGAGAGAGAGAGAGAGAGAGAGAGGAGAGAGAGAGAGAGAGAGACAGAGACAGAGACAGAGAGACAGAGAGACAGAGACAGAGACAGAGACACACAGAGAGAGACAGAGACAACGATTTTTTTTTAGAACGGGAAAAGTATTGGCTTAGCCATTTTTCATACTTGCCGTTAATATTCTACGAAGCTAATACTAAATGACACAATGCATGCATCAACACATGATTACACAAAAAACAGCATGAAGCCAAACAAACAATCAAGCCATACCCCCCCCCCCAAAAAAAAAAAAAAAAAAAAAGCATTAAAACCACCACCTAGAAGCAAGTGTGGACATCCTCATGCGGATTTACCGTTATGAAATAAAGAATCATTGTCATTATTCTCTCTCTCTCTCTCTCTCTCTCTCTCTCTCTCTCTCTCTCTCTCTTTTCTCTCTCTCTCTACGTATGCACGTGCATGTACGCGTTTATGTATGTGCGGCCTTTGTACGTGCGTTGCGTGTGTACATCCCTGTTCATATACATGTACACATTTCTCCGCGCCGCCGCCTCTCCGTCTCCAACTTCCTGTTCCTAACCACCAACTCACCATTCTCCATCACCACAACCTTCACCGTCGTCTCCTGGTGGAAGCGGTCACCTTCAGGGGTAGAGGTCGCCACGGAGCACCTGCAACTCACGCTACTGTGCGCGGGGAGCCGGGCGGTCAACACGAACGTCACCTCCCACGTCTCGCCCGTCTGCACAGCTTTCCTTTCGGACGAGCTCTCGGCCCCTTCACAGGAGATGTGGAGAGAGTCGGCCCCGATTCCCGGATGGCCCCCTCTGGCTCGGCAGTACAGGGTGACGCTCTGGTTCGCTGGGACTGTGAGGGTTCCTTCTTTGGTGTGGAGGAAGTAGGGGACGTCAGGCGGATCTGGGACGTAGGTGGAACGCATTGATCGATCAGTCCGTTTAAGCAGTCTTTCAGCCAAAGAGATTATGTGTTAAAGTTGTCAGTTTGTCTGTCTGTCTTTCCATCCATCCGTGAATCTGTTCGGTTAGCTTGTCAGTCAGTCTACGTTTCCTTCTGTTCGTCTGTTCGTCCATCCATTTCATCAATTCATTCATTCATTCATTCAGCAGCCAGCCAGCCATCCACCATTTATCCATCCATCCATCCATCCACCCATCATCCATCCATCCATCATCCATCCATCCATCCATCCATTTATCCAAGCGCGCGTTTATCAATCGGTCAATCAGGCTGTGTATTCATCCATCCATCCGTCTATCCATTCATCTATTCATCCGTCAGTCCAGTCTTTCGTTCATCCGGCCGCCCATCCATCCTTACGTCAATCCATTTATTCAGTCGTCATCCATCCATCATTCACCCATCCATCTGCCCGTTCATTCGTCATTACTCCATCACTCCATCCATTCTTATATCCATCCATCAGTTAATCAGTTAGTCAGTCCATCCATACGTCCATTATGCAGTGCATCAGTCAGTAAGTTAATCATTCAACCACTCCTTTCATCCGTGAGTCCGTCCATCCGTCCTTCCATCCATTTATCGGTCAGTAAGCTAGACAACCAGTGCGTGCGTCCGTCCGTCTGTCCCTCGGTCAATCAGTCTGTCAGACAGACAGTCACTCACTCATCATCATCAATCCATCAATCCACATCAAAGCCAGTCAATCTGTACGTCCCTCAAATTAATCATGATCAATCGACTGATCTGTGTCTGCAGAGTCTGTCTGCTTTGTGGAGAAAGTGTGTGAAGTCCATTGACACGAACCGCCATGAATCATGACACTGAGTAACATCTGTTAACCTTTCACCGTCAGCCATTTCCCAAGCTGACGAGCTGCCGAAAAAACCAGCTTTGCAGCAGAGGAACTGCCGGGTGTTATAAGGTGGTACGAGGCCGTAGCTTTTGAACCAGTAATTGATATTTATCTTTTCTGACCATCTGAAAGATGTTTCAACACTATGTACAAGGCCGTAGCTTTTGAACCAATAATTGATATCTATCTTTTGTTTTTAACCACCTTAAAGATGATTCAACACTAATATATTCCATTCATGGTTTTAACATGAGAGATACACAAAACAACAACAACAAAATAAATAACCAAAAAAAAACTCACAGACACTAGCAAACCTGAATCACAGCAATTCTGATGATACCAGCTGCGACTGTGGCGTCCTGACTGCTTTGGGCTATTGTGGCAATGAAAGGGTTTAAAATGAAATCCACCAAACCACACGAAGGACAAAAACAAACAAACAAACAAACAAACAATCCACTAAGACCAGTATTCGGGAGACCGCAGACCCTGTGAAGGTGGAACAGATCCCTGTAACCGCGTTGGATCTGGATCTGCGCCCAAATGTACAGCGGATCAATAAAAATAAAAAAAAAAATGGTTGCATTGGTTGCAACAATGGGTGAAGAAATAGTTATTGTAGGCAAAAAAGAAATTGTGTGTCTTTTATTTATGTTTATTCTTTTTTTTTCTCATATATTTATCTATTTATTCATTATTTATTCATCTATTTATATTTTTATTTATTCATTTTTTCATTTATTCACTAATTAAATTTATTTATTCATTTATTTATCTATTTATTCATTTATTAATTCATCTATATATCTATTTATCATTTATTAATTCATCTATATATCTATTTCTTCATTCTTTTAGCAGAACGTGCGCAAGTAACTTCCACAAGTGAAAATAAGGGAAAACAATCATTTCCCCCAGGGGAAATAATAGTAGGTACGGAGTTAGACAGTTACTTCCATTTACTTTCTGTATAGGACATACAAAATGCAAAATGCCAATCATTGTCTCATCAGAACTTTAAGCGATCCATGAAAATTTTTTTTTTTTTTATTGAATTGATAGTTATCCAGCTGTAAACATTATGTTCTCTGTAGCCATGCCCAGTAGAAAATTTGTGATGGTTTTGATAATCCTTCGAATGAGACTAGAAAACCGAGGTTCCGTATGTGAATGCACGCATAACAGACATCTTGCACACACGTAAAATCCCATCACCAACTTTCGGAAGAGAAGGCCATTTTGGCCGTTGGTATGGATGACACGTTATGTATAGCATACACCCTGTGTGAGAAATGAAAAAAAAAGGAAGGAAGTAAGGAAACTGAGTGAACGATATTGACTGGATGACACGGGGGAAACGACTGAATGAAGCGCCAGCAGGCAGCTCTTCAGTCGGCACTACCCAGATAGGCAGCCCGTTGTGTGTAAACGAGTGTGGATTGTAAAGCGCTTAGAGCTTGGTCTCTAGCCGAGGATAGGCGCTATATAAGTAGTCATAATAATAAATGAATATTAATTTTGATCTAGCCTTTAATTCGGATTCTCACCAAAATTCCGCACCAAAATGTAATGGCTTTTGTTGTCGGACCGTGTTCCGCCTCTCTACCAAGTTTGGTTGAAATCGGTGTCGAGAGTT
>CM031628.1:39383299-39385022 GCA_018398815.1 Conus ventricosus
TTAAAGTTCTTTTTGTACTCCCAGTTCTTATAGAACAGGGAGTACCTTACAATGGGAATGAAGAAATGCTGTCTGTCTGTCTGTCTGTCTGTGTCTGTCTGTCCGTGGTCAAAATGTGTTCCACTCGCTCCAAACAAAACTAATGGGCCGATCTTTCTGAAAAATTGTACGCATGTTCATTATGGGTCACGGGTGATGCCCAATGTGTTCTTTTACCGTTATAGCCGTTACTAACGGCTATAACGGCCCATAACGATTTTTCTTTTTTTAATGGAATATCTCAGAAAGTACTGGCCGATCTTTCTGAAAATTTATAGGCATGTTCATTATGGGTCATGGATGATGCCCAGTGTGTTATTTTACCGCTAGAGCTGTTACTTAACGGCTATAACGGCCCATAACGGTTTTTCTTTTTAATGGGATATCTCAGAAAGTACTTGGCCGATCTGTCTTAAAATTTGTAGGCATGTTCATTATGGGTCTCGGGTGATGTCCGATGTTTTATTTTACCGTTATAGCCGTTACTAACGGCTATAAACGGCCCATAACAGTTTTCTTCTTTATGGAAAAAAACTCAGAAAGTACTTGGCCGATCTTTCTGAAAATTAGTAGGTGTGTTCATTATGGGTCACAGATGATGGCCGATGTTTACCAGAATAGCCGTTACTAACGGCTATAACGGCCCAAAACAGTTTTTCCTCTTTATGGAATATCTCATGCGTATTCAAGATAAACTGGGAGTACGTTTATATGCTTTGCATCTTGTTCTATGTTCTTCTGGTTACGGACGGAAGTAAAGTTCTTTTTTCTGTATTCTTCTGGCCCCATACGGACAGGAGCAAAAGGTCTTTTTTCTGGTTCTGTACGGACAGTAGGGAAAAAAAAACCAACAACTCCTTTTCTATATTCTGATTTATGTGTCTTGTGTTGTTTAGTAACGGTTCACCTCTACCAGCATCCTAAGACGAATGAATACCTTTGCCAGCAGCAAGTTCTTTGAAGACTGAAGGAGAGTAGGCAGGAAGTAGAATGCAGACAGGAGTTGCAGTGTTTCAAAAAAAATCATCCGTCGTGATGCGCCCACATTCCATCTTTCTTTGATACTTGTATGTCTGAGTACTCCTTGTGTCTTCCGTTTTCCACGGTCATTTGAATGTTTGGATGCAGTTACGGCAAAAAGATAGAAAGCTCCATCATTCTGCAACTATTTGGAGGCACTGTAAACCCATCGTTGCTTCATTGCAGTGATTGTATATTGGAGAGACTGTGACAAGCAGTCATGTGAGAAGGATCTAGGCTGGAGCGTACAATGTTGTCATCCCTCTATATATGCTCTCTCTCTCTTTTTCTTTCTCTCTCTCTACACACACACACACACACACACACCCACACACACACACACACACACACACGCACGCACGCACGCACGCACGCACGCACGCACGCACGCCACACACACACACACACACATACACACACACAAACACACACACACACTTCTGATTTATTACCATTACTTATATTTTATTTTCTCTCTCTCTCTCTCTGATGCTGGAGGTGCTTTGTTGGCGGCTGTACCCCAGGAGGGGTAATAGGCGACGATGATGATGATGATCAGTGTGCCTGCTCGAGCAACAAGACAAGGACAGGACTAAAGAGCCCATGGACAACAATCATTGTGTATCCGGGGGGCGGCGCACAAACGTCATTCAGGCGGCACTTC
>CM031628.1:39385122-39397622 GCA_018398815.1 Conus ventricosus
CTTTTTTTGGCCCTAAAAGGTTTTTATTTTTTTGGGAACGGCTGATCCATGCTTCGTGTTGTAACTTAAAAAGGGGCTTGAGGTATTTGTGCCCCTTCAGGGAAACCCTTGTTTTTTCCGGGGCTCGGTTGTATCTACATGGTTTGAGGATTTGTGACACAGACTGATCCATGCTCGTGTTGTATTACTTGGTTTGGGTATTTGTGACACAATGCCCATGCTCGTGTTTTTTAAGGGCTTGAGGTTTTTGTGACACAAGATCCACCCTCGTGTTGTATCTACATGGCTTGAGGTATTTGTGCCAGACCGATCCATGGGTTGTATTAAGGTCTTGAGGTATTTGTGACAAGATTGTCCCTCGGTTGTATCTCATGGCTTGAGGTATTTGTGACACGTTTTATCCTTCCCGGTTGTTTCTACTTTGGCTTGAGGTATTTGTGACACAGTTTCCCCATCCGTGTTTTTTCTAATGGCTTGGGTATTGGACCGCTGACCCATGCTCGTGTTTGTATCACAGGCTTTGAGGTATTTTGACACAGATATAAATCCTCGTGTTTTTTCTAAGGGCTTGAGGTATTTGTGACAAGATTGATCCACCCGTTTTGTTTAATGGCTTAGGTTTTTTGTGACACGCTGTCCATCCTCTTTGTATCTACAGGGCTTGGGTATTTTGAACAGACTGATCCATGCTCGTTTTTGTATCTACATGGTTTGGGTATTTGTGACACAGATTGATCTTCGTGTTGTATTACAGGGGTTGGGTTTTTGTGACACAGACGATCCTGTCGTGTTTTTTAATGGCTTGAGGTTTTTGTGACACAGATGCCCATGCCGTTCACATTTTGTCACGAGGCCCGAGTTTACCCATTAGGGTGGCGGAATTTTTATTTGTTTTTTCGTTGCTTTGTCGGTATCCCCCTTAAAGTGGTTTTTTGGGGTGGGGTTGCCCTTGGGGATTTTCGTCAACTTCGGTTTGTTTCTTTTCCCCTTCTCTCTTTTCCCCACTGCCCGTGCTATTCATCCTGCGGTTCGGGGTGGCTGGTCCTTTTCTCAAACTGTTTTTTGGGCCCTCTCGCTGTCTTTTTCCCTGGCACGTGATCTTTTCTTTTAGTTTGAAAAATGCTCACTCGTGACCAGCATGGCATTTTTGGCCCGCCCCCTGAGGGAGGTTAGCTCTTCCTCGGGAAGATGTTTTGGGAGCGCCTGCCCCGGTTTTGGGTTCTTCACCGTATCTCGAGGGTACAGTCGGATCTTAAATTTCCCTACAGTGGCCTGTAGGGAGGGGACTCACTTCTTTTTTTTCTCCGCATCTCGCTTCTGTCCCTCATGGACGGGGGGCGAGAATCTTTGACCCCCCTTCGGGGTCACCCGGGTAGGGAAGCATCAGTTTCGTTGGTTTGTTTTTTTTGGGTTTTTGTTTTTACCGGCTTATTTTTTCTCTTTTGCCGCAATTTTTTTTGTTTTAAAATTGTAAAAAAATTTTGTTTGGACCTTTTTCCGGGGTTATTAAAATCTTTTAACCTGGCCTTCAAAATTTATCCAAAATTTTTTCTCCGTTTATCATCTGGTATGCGGTGTGGGTGGGGGATGGGGAGAACCGGTGATTCAGGTTGGGAATTGTTTTCCCTCGCTGTCCCCCTGTCCATTCCCCGGGGACTCTTTTCTTCGGCCCCCGTTGTTGTGTGTGCAAGGAAAAACGAGTTTTATGTTCGCGATGTGCGTACGCATGATTTGTCGTTTTTTTTGGGGTGCTGGGTTTGGGGATTTGGTTTTTTGAATGGGCTATAAAATTGACAATTATGCCTTGTTTTTTATTTGCAATGTGGGGCAGTTTTAAGCGATGGGCGCTGGTTGGTTTTTTTTCCCAAAAGGAAATTTTTAAAAGTGAGTGAGAGAAGGGTGAGATAATTTTTTTTTGTTTTTAGCCTTTTATTTAAAGAAGTCCCTTACCTGCTTCAGTGAGAAGACTTTAACGATTTTATCGGTTACTGTGTTATGCCGGTCTGTGTTACTGGGGGTGTTTGGGGGGCGTTTGATAGACTTCCCCTCGCCCACTGCAGTGGGTGTTAAAATTTAGCAGCAGGGTCAGACTGTTCTGACGGCGGGGTTCCGTACCCTTCCTTCTTTCCCTTCTTCCCTTTCCCCCCTTTTTTCTTCCCCCCATACGTTTCCCCCCCCCCCCCCCCCCCCCCCCGGGGGCTTCACCCCAGTCTGGACTGGTGGGTTGCCACGTGCTGGTTTTAGGGCCCCGCTTGGGTGGGACCGCGGACGGGGTGGTGCCCCGGCTGGTTGAGGCCAGCTTGGCTGGGGGACCGCGGTGGTGGTGCCACGTGCTGGGGGGCCACGCTCTGGCTTTTTGGGCGCGGACTGGGTGGGGTCCACGTTCTGGTTGAGGCCACGTTGGCTAGACCCCGGGCTGGGTTGGGCCCCGTTGGTTGAGGCCACGCCTGGTGGGACCCCGGGCTGGTTTTGAAAAAGCCCGCCGGCTTGATGGGCGGCCCCCATCCCCGCCAGGGGGGGGCCCCCGCAACGCCCCACGTTTCTCCCCCCCCCCCCCCCCTCCAGGCGCGCTCTTCACGCCTGCTTCGTTCGAGGGTGTCGGGTTTTACGACTCCCTTCAAGAACCAACCTTTTAGACTAGGGGACGGGGGCTCCAGTAGATTGACGGGGGCGGGGTGTGGGGACTCCAGGGGGTTTGGGAAGGGATGGATGCTGGAAAAGTTTTTTTATAATTTTGTATAGTCATATGTGCGGAAAGCTGTAATTGTGAGTGACGGTATGGGGAAATGTTTATTTAAATCGTGCATGTTGTGTGTTGGAGTGCTTGATTTTGATTGTTCATGTTGTTGCGTTGGGGAAAGTTGATTTGATTGTTCATGTTTGTGGTTGGAAAAAGCTTATTTATGACTGTGTGTGCTGGTGTGAATAAATGGGGTGTTGCCCCCCCCCCCCTCTATCGTAATCTTTCCTCGTGTGGGCTCTGCGAGGCGGCGAGGTCAGCATTCCCTTCACGTCCCATCTAGACCGATCCTGTGTCTGGGCAGACCTACAGGGGTCGGTGATGACATTTTGGGGCTCGGTCAGGGTGTGAAAGGGCTCTGGCTGTCTCTTCTCGTTTCGCTGAGTACCTGTTTGTTCTGTATGTTTTGTATTCTTTTAGTTTGTTTGTGTGTTTGTTGGGGTGGTTCGGCTGGCCCTGGGTGACTCTTGCGTGAATGGGAAGTCTTTTTGTGGCCTGAGGGAACATCCGGTGTGACTCGGGGTCGAGGTGAGACGGGGAGGTCGACGGTCCAGACCTCCTTCCGCCGGGTACCTCACGCAGGTACGGCCGTAAGTCTTGCCTTCTGTTTGCCGCTCAGTCTTCCATTCCTGTTTTGTAATTTAGCCAGTTAGTTTTTTTTTTCTACGGGTTATTGAGTTCTTGGGGGTTGTATCGGACGTTTGTGTCATTTTTTTTTCTTCTTCCTCTCTCGGATTCGTCTGCCTGTGGTTTTACGGCAGCCCCACCGCACTGTTTGCTCGTTGCTGTGGAGTCGCGGTGTTGCCAGAGTGGGGGGCAGCCGGACTTAGTTTTTGGTATTTTTTTTTTTTTCGGTGAGCCCCACCGCCACTAGTTGCTACGTGTTTGTAGAGCGCGGGGTTGCCTGAGTGTGGAGCAGCCGAAACTTGTCCGCTCTCACGCACACACCACACATACACACATATACACACACCTAAAATATTTGTTTTTCAAGTGGTATTGCTTTCCCAGGTATTTGTTAAACTGCTGGATATAGTTTTCATGGCAACGGTCCGGTTGCTGTGGTATGGATACTCGGGCGTCGAAGAAGGAAGGGTCTTTAAATGTAGTCCCCACTATTAGTACCATGACATCGACTCGGTGACTTCCACTTATTCCAGTGTGTAGCCGATAGTCCAGCGTGTTTTTAAACTTTCACTTTTCTGCGCTAGGGGTTTTCCTGCTGGAGTCCCCTAAAACTGGCACTTCCGCACGGAAGAGTCAGAGTATAGCGACAGCTACTGTGGGCTTCTGTTTGAGTCGCAGAAAACCAAAGCCCCTAATTCACCATGCTTTCCCATCGTAAGGAGTATTGCCCGGGGGACTTTTCCTCATGGGAAGGTCGAGATCCAAGGGACGGGTTAGACGGGTCATCTCCAGTGTCGGGATAGTGGTGAAACCTTCCCTAGGTAAATCACTCTGTCCTGATGTTCCTAGAGGCAGCATCGAAGAGAGGATGCTTCCAGGCAGGAAAGCCCTCCGTAAGGAAGAGCTGCTCAGCGTAGGAGAAGAGTTGGATTGGATGGAGGCTCTGCGCAGAGAGGAAACGGGACAGACAGGAGATCTGCATAGGGAAGAGGCTTATGTGCGCAGAGAAGAGGCTGCCCGACAGGAGGCCATTCGTAAGGAAGAGGCCTGCTCCAGAGTAGGGAAGTGGCTCACTCGTAGGGAAGACTAGACAGGATGGAGGCTCGCGTAGGGAAGGAGATGGAACAACTTCTTTCGCGGTTCCCGCGCATCGTAAGTCAGGGGGTTAATCACCAGGCAGGTGATAGAGTTGAGAGGACAGTTAAAGCTTCCAGAGTTCAGACCTTTGTGAGGACAGTTGTTAATGTTCCTAGGCATTTGACTAGGTTGCTAGTTCATACAATTGTTCTGAGGAACAAAAGGCTATGCACCTTTTTTTGGATTATCTGGTGCTGCAGGAGTGTGTGCTCATCTCTAAATGATGGAGGCGTCTTATGCAGACATGCAGTTGGCTCTGCGGTAAGCGTTTCCACCTTTCACAGAGGACGTACTGGAGGAGTTCAGTCCAGTGAAGAAGAATATTGACGAGACCTTCGTGCAGTTTGGTGATAGGCTGCGCAAAACGTAGGGTCTGGCGTCGTTTGGCTAAGTTGGTGTGGAGGATCTGATCCTCATTGAACAGCTCCACCAACACTGTGTCACCAGAGTTGAGGATCCGGTTAGGCGTGACAGCACCTTCAGGATTTCAGCGGGCTGCGTTTCACACCGCTGAGGCTTGAGGTGTTTGCTGAAGCTAGCAGGGCTTATGGGCATCGCCCAGATACGGAGAGGAAGCCCTCCACAGGGATTTTGCTGGCAATAAGGCCAGACAACTGCTAGCGGTGGATGCTGCGTGAAACAGGGCAGGCGGTGTTCATCGGGGATTTCAGCGCCCCGACTGTGTTTTCTTTGTGTCGTCAGGCAACATTAGGAAAGTTTGTCCTAAAGCCGCTGGTAGTACGTGGGGTGGTCCTTTCCCACGCCCTCGCTGCACTCGGCTAACGTGGGTTCCACCAGCTTCTGGTGATTCAGAGTGTCCAGAATGTTTCTTTCTGTTGTTGGTTCATCCTTTGTGACACCATCAGGGATTCGGGAGCATCAACACTCTTTGTGGATAAGGGTTTAGTTTCCACCTATGGCCCGGCGGGGCGCCAGTTACGATGTGTGCGGGTTGGGGCTGGTTTTACCTCCTCCACCCGTCCTTCAGTATCGTTTCTATCTCCACCCCCTACTTTCTGTGGCGAAAGTATGGCATCGCGGTTTTTGGAGCGACCTCAGTATTCCTTATCAATTGGGAATACTATCACCTTCGCAGATTGGACGCAGTCAGCGTTGTTACGGTTTGCCCGTCCGTAACAGGGTGTGTGGGAGTCACCACACGCGCCAAAGCTAGAAGCAGGAACAGGAATTGCGTCCCGTTTCTTAGCGAATCTCTGTCGAGTTTGGTTCTGGCATGGGCCGATCCTGCTAGCATTATCCAGTCTTCAGGCCAGGGACTGGGATGTCCAACGCCTACGACAACTGGTGGATCGTCCCGATCAGTCGGCCCGACACGCCATGGTGAGCTTCAAGCTCCTACTGGGGATCCTCTGTAGGGTTTTCACCTCAGGCAGATCGTGTGGCCATGCAACTAGTTGTCCCCCAAATCTTGGTGAGGAGGAGTCTGTGCTCCGGCAGGGCTCCACGATTCCCCAGGGCAGGTCTTATGGGCTCCATACGCGGTCTTCGAGCGAGTAAGACAAGACTTCTTTTGGCCAGGGGTGATACACTCTCAAGGTTAGGCTGTTACTGCCGCAGTGCGATGTCTGCCTACGGACAACGCCTAAGGGTCCGCTTGAAAGCGGGTTCCCCTAGGGTCAGTGCCACGGGTTGGGGAGGATTTCAGCAAGTTGGGGTCGATGGTGAGACCCATTTATTTCCTCCATCGATCGCGGTCTCGTACACTTCGTAGTGGCTAGAATCTGCGAGTCGATACCAGAGGCTGTCCCGCTTAGGGACTAACGATTACCCTACTATTGTGAATCTCTAAGCTGATTTGGACGCGCAATGGCGTGCCCAAGAAGAAGTACGGCGCGGAGTTTGTACTGGGAGAGCGTTCTCATCCTCTCCTGTGCTTGACGGATACCGGCCCCAGTCAGTCATTCGATCATGAGTTAGGCTGTGGAACTGCAGTCTCTGACGTTCATCTTTCCGTATATCAAGGGTTCCTGTAATACGGATGTGACTTTCTTAGCCGAGCTCCGTAGGTCAGGCACATTGGAAAATCAGTCAGAGGGACACTTCCCCCTTGACCATCTAACCAGGGTTATATCCCCTTTGGTCTCTGTTATCTGGTGTAGTGACAGTTTCACTTCAGTGATGTTAATGATGGTGAATCATCAATGGTTCGGGATTGTTACTTTTCTTGGTTGGAAGGTTTGCTTAGTTGTTTGATAAATGTAGTATTATGTAGTTTCTGTATGTTCTATCGTAGAATGTTTGTATTGGAATCCTCGTACTCTGGCGAGCACACAGAGAGTTGGGTTCGGTCCCATTGTTGTGAATTTGCACATGCAGTCAAGTTCATAGGAGCACTGGGTATCTCAGAGATACGATGCTTTTAGATGGGGGGTTTGTCACGAGTTTGTCACGAGGCCTACGACGTTTGACCATCTAGGTGGCGGATTATTTTATTGTATTTATTGTCGTGGCTGTTGTCGTGTATCCGTCCCTTAATGTGGCTTGTGGTGCGGTTGCACTTGGTTGTAGTTCAGCTCAACTTCGGAGTTTGTTTCTCTCTCTCTCTCTATTATTCCTCTGCCCGTGCTATTATCCTGTAGTTCACGGTGTGGTGGTACCTTTCTCTCGAACTTGGCTGTCTATCGGCCTCTCGCCTGTCTTTTTACCTGTCGCACGTGCTCATTTCTTTTTAGTTTGAAGTATGCTCACTCTGTGACGCTGCCTGGCATGTGGCCGCCAGCGCTGAGGGAGGTTAGCTCTTCACTCGTCGGAAGATGTCTCTGGAGCGCCTGCTTCCGGTCTTGGTTCTTCACCGTTTCACGAGGGTACAGTCGGTATCTTCAATTACTACTGTCGGCCGTGTAGGAGTGGAATCAACGTCTTCTTTCTCCGAATCTGCGCTTCTGTCCATCTCGACTGGACAGAGGGCGGCTGTGAGAGTCGTTTGACCCGACCTCTTCTGGGTCACCACGGGTACTATGTGGTAAGCATCAGTTTCGTGGTTTTGTTTTGTTTTGGTTTGTTGATGTTTTTACGCGGCTATTATTCTTCTCTTTTGCGCAATGTTCTTTGTTTTCAAAAATTGTAAAGAAAATATGTTTGTGTCCTTTTCTCTGGTTTATTAAATCTTTAAAATGGCCATTCTAAAGTATATCCAAAATTTTTTCTTTCTCATGTTTTATGATTGGTGATGCCGGTAGTCGGTGGGGATGGGAGGAGAGATACCTGGTGATTCCGGGTTGGAACTTGCTTGGTCTCGTCTTGTCCGCCCCTGTTCAACATTCGCCGACTCTTATTCTTCGGCCACCGTCTGGTTGTGTGTGCAGGAGAGATCGAGTTTTATGTTCCGCGAGTGTGCGTTACGCATGATTTGTCGTTCGGTTGCGTGGGTGGGATTTGTGTTATTTTGAAATGTGGCTATAAAATGTGACAATTATGCCATTGAATTATTATTTGCAAATGTGGTGGCAGTTATTAAGCGATGGTCGCTGTGTTGGTTTATTTCCTAAGAAAGGAAATTGTTAAACGTGAGTGAGGAAGGGTTGAAGATAATTCATATTTGTTTTATAGCCTGTGATTTAATGCAGTCCCTTACCTGCTTCATGTGAGAAGACTTTAACGATTTGATCGGTTTACTGTGTTAATGCTCAGGTCTGTGTTGAGCTGGGGCTGTTGGTGCGTTTGATAGATCTTCCCCTCGCCCATCATGCGAGTGGCTGTTAAGATTTAGCAGCATGGGTCAGACTGTACTGACGGCGGGGTTCCAGTACCCTTCCTTCTTTCTTCCTTCTTCCTTCCCTCCCTTTCTTCTCTCCTCCCAGCTACGTTTCCCCCCCCCCTCCCGGGGGCTTCACCGGAGTCTGGACTGGTGGGTGCCACGTGCTGGTTGAGGCCACGATCTGGCTGGGACCGCGGACTGGATGGTGCCACGTGCTGGTTGAGGCCACGCTCTGGCTGGGACCGCGGACTGGATGGTGCCCAGTGCTGGTTGAGGCCACGCTCTGGCTGGGACCGCGGACTGGATGGTGCCACGTGCTGGTTGAGGCCACGCTCTGGCTGAGACCGCGGACTGGATGGTGCCACGTGCTGGTTGAGGCCACACTCTGGTCGGGACCGTGGACTGGTAGAAAAGCCCGCCGGCTTGACTGGCCGGCCCTGATCCCCGTCCAGGACCTCCAGTAACAACGCCACGTTTCTCCCCCCCCCCCCCCCCCCCCCTCTCCGGGACGCGCTCTTCACTGCCTGCTTGCGTGTCGAGGGTGTCGGCTTTGAGCGACTCCCTTCAAGAACCAATCCGGTTCGGAGCACCTAGTGCGACAGGGTGCTCCCAGTAGACTTGACGGAGGCAGGGGTGTGGAGGCACTCCAGGGTGTGGGAAGGGATGGATGCTGGAAATGTTTCTTTATAATTGTGTATATGTCATATGTGCTGGAATGCTGTTAATTGTGATCGTGTACGTCGTATGGTGAAATGTTTATTTATAATCGTGCATGTTGTGTGTGTTGGAGTGCTTGATTGTGATTGTGCATGTTGTTGTGCGTTGGAATGCTTGATTGTGATTGTGCATGTTGTGTGTGTTGGAATGCTTATTTATGACTGTGTGTGCTGGTGTGAATAAATGGGGTGTTGTATCGTAATCTTTCTCGTGTGGGCTCTTGCGAGGCGTGCGAGGTCAGCCATTCCCTTCACTCCCATCTAGACGATCCTGTCAGGGCTAGACCTCCAGGGATCGGTCGTGAACTCGTGTTGTATCTACATGGCTTGAGGTATTTGTGACACAGACTGATCCATGCTCGTGTTGTATCTACATGGCTTGAGGTATTTGTGACACAGATTGATCCATGCTCGTGTTGTATCTACATGGCTTGAGGTATTTGTGACACAGATTGATCCATCCTCGTGTTGTATCTACATGGCTTGAGGTATTTGTGACACAGACTGATCCATGCTCGTGTTGTATCTACATGGCTTGAGGTATTTGTGACACAGACTGATCCATGCTCGTGTTGTATCTACATGGCTTGAGGTATTTGTGACACAGACTGATCCATGCTCGTGTTGTATCTACATGGCGTGAGGTATTTGTGACACAGACTGATCCATGCTCGTGTTGTATCTACATGGCTTGAGGTATTTGTGACACAGACTGATCCATGCTCGTGTTGTATCTACATGGCTTGAGGTATTTGTGACACAGACTGATCCATGCTCGTGTTGTATCTACATGGCTTGAGGTATTTGTGACACAGACTGATCCATGCTCGTGTTGTATCTACATGGCGTGAGGTATTTGTGACACAGACTGATCCATGCTCGTGTTGTATCTACATGGCTTGAGGTATTTGTGACACAGACTGATCCATGCTCGTGTTGTATCTACATGGCTTGAGGTATTTGTGACACAGACTGATCCATGCTCGTGTTGTATCTACATGGCGTGAGGTATTTGTGACACAGAGTGATCCATGCTCGTGTTGTATCTACATGGCGTGAGGTATTTGTGACACAGATTGATCCATCCTCGTGTTGTATCTACATGGCTTGAGGTATTTGTGACACAGACTGATCCATGCTCGTGTTGTATCTACATGGCGTGAGGTATTTGTGACACAGACTGATCCATGCTCGTGTTGTATCTACATGGCTTGAGGTATTTGTGACACAGACTGATCCATGCTCGTGTTGTATCTACATGGCGTGAGGTATTTGTGACACAGACTGATCCATGCTCGTGTTGTATCTACATGGCGTGAGGTATTTGTGACACAGACTGATCCATGCTCGTGTTGTATCTACATGGCGTGAGGTATTTGTGACACAGACTGATCCATGCTCGTGTTGTATCTACATGGCGTGAGGTATTTGTGACACAGACTGATCCATGCTCGTGTTGTATCTACATGGCGTGAGGTATTTGTGACACAGACTGATCCATGCTCGTGTTGTATCTACATGGCGTGAGGTATTTGTGACACAGACTGATCCATGCTCGTGTTGTATCTACATGGCTTGAGGTATTTGTGACACAGACTGATCCATGCTCGTGTTGTATCTACATGGCTTGAGGTATTTGTGACACAGACTGATCCATGCTCGTGTTGTATCTACATGGCTTGAGGTAATTTGTGACACAGACTGATCCATGCTCGTGTTGTATCTACATGGCTTGAGGTATTTGTGACACAGACTGATCCATGCTCGTGTTGTATCTACATGGCTTGAGGTATTTGTGACACAGACTGATCCATGCTCGTGTTGTATCTACATGGCGTGAGGTATTTGTGACACAGACTGATCCATGCTCGTGTTGTATCTACATGGCTTGAGGTATTTGTGACACAGACTGATCCATGCTCGTGTTGTATCTACATGGCGTGAGGTATTTGTGACACAGACTGATCCATGCTCGTGTTGTATCTACATGGCGTGAGGTATTTGTGACACAGATGATCCATGCTCGTGTTGTATCTACATGGCTTGAGGTATTTGTGACACAGACTGATCCATGCTCGTGTTGTATCTACATGGCTTGAGGTATTTGTGACACAGACTGATCCATGCTCGTGTTGTATCTACATGGCTTGAGGTATTTGTGACACAGATTGATCCATGCTCGTGTTGTATCTACATGGCGTGAGGTATTTGTGACACAGACTGATCCATGCTCGTGTTGTATCTACATGGCTTGAGGTATTTGTGACACAGATTGATCCATGCTCGTGTTGTATCTACATGGCGTGAGGTATTTGTGACACAGACTGATCCATGCTCGTGTTGTATCTACATGGCGTGAGGTATTTGTGACACAGACTGATCCATGCTCGTGTTGTATCTACATGGCGTGAGGTATTTGTGACACAGACTGATCCATGCTCGTGTTGTATCTACATGGCGTGAGGTATTTGTGACACAGACTGATCCATGCTCGTGTTGTATCTACATGGCGTGAGGTATTTGTGACACAGACTGATCCATGCTCGTGTTGTATCTACATGGCGTGAGGTATTTGTGACACAGATTGATCCATGCTCGTGTTGTATCTACATGGCGTGAGGTATTTGTGACACAGACTGATCCATGCTCGTGTTGTATCTACATGGCTTGAGGTATTTGTGACACAGACTGATCCATGCTCGTGTTGTATCTACATGCTTGAGGTATTTGTGACACAGACTGATCCATGCTCGTGTTGTATCTACATGGCTTGAGGTATTTGTGACACAGACTGATCCATGCTCGTGTTGTATCTACATGGCGTGAGGTATTTGTGACACAGACTGATCCATGCTCGTGTTGTATCTACATGGCTTGAGGTATTTGTGACACAGACTGATCCATGCTCGTGTTGTATCTACATGGCGTGAGGTATTTGTGACACAGACTGATCCATGCTCGTGTTGTATCTACATGGCGTGAGGTATTTGTGACACAGACTGATCCATGCTCGTGTTGTATCTACATGGCGTGAGGTATTTGTGACACAGACTGATCCATGCTCGTGTTGTATCTACATGGCGTGAGGTATTTGTGACACAGACTGATCCATGCTCGTGTTGTATCTACATGGCTTGAGGTATTTGTGACACAGATGATCCATGCTCGTGTTGTATCTACATGGCGTGAGGTATTTGTGACACAGACTGATCCATGCTCGTGTTGTATCTACATGGCGTGAGGTATTTGTGACACAGACTGATCCATGCTCGTGTTGTATCTACATGGCGTGAGGTATTTGTGACACAGACTGATCCATGCTCGTGTTGTATCTACATGGCTTGAGGTATTTGTGACACAGACTGATCCATGCTCGTGTTGTATCTACATGGCGTGAGGTATTTGTGACACAGACTGATCCATGCTCGTGTTGTATCTACATGGCGTGAGGTATTTGTGACACAGACTGATCCATGCTCGTGTTGTATCTACATGGCGTGAGGTATTTGTGGACACAGACTGATCCATGCTCGTGTTGTATCTACATGGCGTGAGGTATTTG
>CM031628.1:39422588-39427588 GCA_018398815.1 Conus ventricosus
CGGTGTTCGTATAGTTATCGACTCCTTTTTTTACCCTTTTTTACCGCACCCCTGGCCCTTTCGTTGTCTTCGTGCTGTCGTGTGCGCGTGTACGCGCCAATGGTCTGTCTCTTCTGGGGTCATGACCTTGTGGTGCTAATGCATCCCTGCTGTTTCGTTTTCCCCCATTGGTCGGCTCGTGGGGTGTAACCCTCCGGATTATTCACGACTATTTTGGTCAAGGCCATGTTCATTTTTTTCCGGGTGGGAAGAGAGAGAGGGAGAGAGAGAAAGAGGGAGAGAGAGGGAGAGGGGGAGAGAGAGAGAAAGAGGGAGAGGAGAGAGAGAGAGAGAGGGGAAGAGAGAGAGAGGGAGGAGGGAGGGAGAGAGAGAGAGAGGGAGAGAGAGAGAGAGAGAGAGAGAGAAAGAGGGAGAGAGAGAGAGGGGGAGAGAGAGAGAGAGGGAGAGAGAGAGAAAGAGGGAGAGAGAGAGAGGGAGAGAGGGAGAGAGAGACAGAGACAGAGAGAGAGGGAGAGAGGAGAGAGAGACAGAGAGAGAGAGAGAGAGAGAAGAGAGAGAGAGAGAGAAGAAGAAGAAGAAGAAGAAGTGGGAAAAAAAGCCGAAATCTAAAAACAAAAAAATGTATTAAACATTTGTTTTACTTAGTCTTAATCGAATTGGTTGCAATGACTCTGGATTGGGCCGACGACTTGTAATAACACTTTTATACTACGAAGTACTGTGGAGAGCATTAGCCTATTCTCCTTGCTCTTCTGTGCAAAGAGTGTAGAGAAGGTAGACCCGAATGGTTCCGTTCCTGTTTCCTGAGTATGTGCATCTACCTGCTGGTCGTGCTAGTCTAACTCTTCAAGTTCCGCACAGATCGTGATGAGATTTTCAGACAAGTGTTGGTAGTGTCAACATCTACAAATTATTGTTGAATTTCTGAATCTCCAGATTGAAACCTAACAAAAATTAACAAAAAAATGAATTAATGAATTAAATAAAAGAATAAATAAATAGATAATAACTCTTTTTTCTTTCCTTTTTTTCGCGTACGCAGGCTGATACTCCTGTGGACACTCCCTGTATAGACAGGCAAGGATTAATCCCATCTACCCAACAAAGGGAGCGGAGTTTTGTGTGTATGACCGTGGTTTTTTTTCTCGCCATTAAGGCAGCCATACTACAGCTTCGGGATAGGTGCATGCTATGTGTAACGTGTCATCCATACCAAAGGCCAAACTGGCCTTCTCTTCCGAAAGTTGGTGATGGGATTTGACGTGTGTGCAAGATGTTATGCGTGCGTTCACACACGGAACCTCGGTTTATAGTCCCATTCAAAGGACTGTATGGGAAATGGAGTCAGAACTAATGTTAGCTCCGAGGGAAAAATCCCCCTGTACCGAAACGCCCGGCGGATATTCGAACCCGCAACCCCAAGATTACAAGTCCGGCGCTCTACCACTAGGCTATTCCGGCCCCCCCGATAATAAATAAATAAACAGAAAATAAATAAATAAATAAACAAATGAATAAAAACAAAAACCAAAGAGACGTCTATTTGAAGCCTTGGTTTGTTTGAAACCATTCCTGAGCAACCGTCAAAAAAAAAAAAAAAAAAAAAAAAAAACAACCGTGAGAGAAGACGTCATTGACCTTTTCGGAGAAACCGGATGATGGAGAAGCACAACCTGATGTCCTTCACTCAGCAGAAGGTTTTTTCTTTTTCTTCTTCTTTTTTCTCTCTCTGTCATATAACTGACCTGAAGATATTTCATTCTTCTGTCTAGTTTTATATGTGTGTATGTAGTAGTGACTTATGATGCTCTTACAGTTCGGTCATCTCCATCGGCGATCTGGTTCGTGACGACAGCGCGTCGTTGTGCACATTAGAGTCCCACTCCCCAGCCTCTACGTAGGGCAGAACCGGTCTCAGTGTGGTGTCGGGTTTGTGCGCATCTTCTCTGTCGGGGAGGTGACCTTGAGCCTGTTCAAAGTCGTTGGAGTTACCGCCCTTTGCGCTCCCATCGCCGTGGTAACCACCTCCCTTTCGATTTCCGGGATCCCCGGCGCGAGATTCTGCGGGAGATTCAAACGCCATGTTCCCTTTCCCGTTTTGAGCTCTGGCTTTGCTGGGTTTGGGGGATTTCTCGATCGTGCGGTAGATGTCCCCTAGAGGGCCCCGGACGCTTCCCCCGGGCACCGGAAACTGTGTTCAAATCTACCGCTTGACCTTGACCGCGACCCTCCGTGTCTTCGTAGTCTCCACGCCCTGCCCTTGTCGCTGGATCCATCTCGAAGGCGCCTCTCGTGGCGGACTTTCCGTTGCCTATTTCGGCATAGTCACCGCTCGCTGATGTCGCCATCGTCAGTTCTCCGTCTTCTGCCATCATAAAGGCGTTGTTTCTGGGGCTTCTAGGGGGAAGGTTCGGATCGGTCAGGGTGCTCCTCGGGCTTAGAGAGGGAAGGCCGGCTCCACCCACTTTGTTTCTGGGGCTCTTCTTGGGGACCTGCATGACTTCGCTCCCCTTGTTTCTGGGGCTTTTCTGGGGAAGGCTAGTTTCGTTGGCGTTGTTTCTGGGACTCTTCGGGACGAGGCTGGAGTCGCTGAGTTTGACGAGGCTGGAGTCGCTGAGTTTATTTCTTGGACTTTGGGTCGGTTTTTTTCTCGGGCTTTTCTGGGGAGGATTGGATCTGCCAGAACCGCTGCCGGCGTCTTGGTCGGGGCCCATGCAGAAGGAGACTCTCGGGCTGCGTTTCTTTCGAGGAGAGTATGCGTCCGCTGCGTCGTCACCTTCTTGCGTTGGTCGAAGTGACGTTCGGCTCGCGTCATCAGTGACGTCATCGTATTGCCCCGATGACGTAGAAAAATCTTGGGATGGCTGTCTGGGTAGCGGACTCTGGATGGTGATGTCAATAGCGTCATCGCTGACGCAAGCCTCGTTTGTATGGTCACCAAATCCTGCAACGAACATACCTATCTATAGTCAGCTAATCCTGCAACGAACATACCTATCTACAGTCACCAAATCCTGCAACGAACATACCTATCTATAGTCAACTAATCCTGCAACGAACATATCTAGCTATCTATAGCCTACTAACCAAATCCTGCAACAAACATAAAATTATACCTATCTGTAGTCAGCTAATCCTGCAACGTACATACCTATCTTTACTCACCAAATCCTGCAACGAACATACGCATCTATGGTTAACTAATCCTGCAATGAACATACCTATCTATACTCACCAAATCCTGCAACGAACACACGTATCTATGGTCAACTTATCCTGCAACGAACATACCTATCTTTACTCACCAAATCCTGCAACGAACACACGTATCTATGGTTAACTAATCCTGCAACGAACATACCTATCTATACTCACCAAATCCTGCAACGAGCATACGTATCTATGGTTAACTAATCCTGCAACGAACATACCTATCTATACTCACCAAATCCTGCAACGAGCATACGTATCTATGGTTAACTAATCCTGCAACGAACATACCTATCTATGGTCAGCTAACCCTGCAACGAACACACGTATCTATGGTCAAGTTATCCTGCAACGAACATACGTATCTATGGTCAAGTTATCCTGCAACGAACATACGTATCTATGGTCAGCAAGTCCTGCCACGAACATACGTATCTACATATATGTGACCGTATATTTTCGTGTGTAAAAGTACAGAACTCCACATGTGCACATCCACACAAACACACATACATGTACATTTTTGCACTCCCAGTTCTTATAGAACAGGGAGTACTTTAGAATGGGAACGAAGAAATGCTGTCTGTATGTGTGTGTGTGTGTGTGTGTGTGTGTGTGTGGTGTGTGTGTGTGTGTGTGTGTGTGTGTGTGTGTGTGTCTGTCTGTGTGTCCGTGGTCAAATGTGTTCCACTCGCTCCAGACAAAACTACTGGGCCGATCTTTCTGAAAATTTGTACGAATGTTCATTATGGGTCAAGGATGATGCCCGACGTTTTAGTTTACCGTTACAGCCGTTACTAACGGCTGTAACGGCCTGTAACGCTTTTTTTCTTTATGGAATATCTCCGAAAGTACTTGGCCGATCTTTGTGAAAATTAGCAGGTATGTTCATTATGGGTCACGGATGATGCCTGATGTTTTAGTTTGCCCCGTTATAGCCGTTACTAACGGTTGTAACGGCCTGTAACGGTTTTTCTTCTTTATGGAATATCTCAGAAAGTACTTGGCCAATTTATAAGCGGTTTGGATGATCTTGTCACAAATCGGATCCTCTGTCCATATGTAAGTGATGTAATGCTGAAAATGGATTAAACAACCGTTAAAAACCGTTATTCTGCCGTTATTTCTTATATATAGGTTGATTTTAATGAAATTTGGTATATAGAAAGGTTATCACACACAAATGGCATTTCTATATAGTGTTCCAAAATTTGACCGTTAAAAACCGTTATTCTTGACATATTGTCCAATTTGGATGAAATTTGATATGTACACAGGCTTTAGCCCAGTGAGGACTAAAATACCGGTTTCAAAAGTGCATATCGGTTATATAACCGTTAAACCGTTATTTTGCCATTATTTCTTATATATTGGTGGGTTTTAATGAAATTTTGTATATAGAAAGGTCATCACACACAAATGGCACTTCCATGCAGTGTTCAAAATCTGACCGTTAAAAATCGTTATTCTTGACATATTGTCCGATTTGGATGAAATTTGGTAGACACAGGCTTTAGCCCAGTGAGGACTAAAATACCAGTTTCAAAAGTGTACATCGGTTAAATAAGCGTTAAAACCGTTATTTTGCCTTTATTTCTGATCTCACAAAGCACTTGGCCGATTTATAAGCGGTTTGGAAAACTGGAGTACGTTTATATGCTTTGCATCTTGTTACATTTATTGTGTTTTTCTGAATTTATTTCAGTTGTCGGTCAAAATCCGATTTTGCTGCCTTAAGATAAGCCATGTGTGGATTGAATGGTATATGACCTTTTACTTTCTTTCTGCTC
>CM031628.1:39432588-39435088 GCA_018398815.1 Conus ventricosus
AAGCGATGATTGGTGAACGTATTTGACAACTTGACCTATTGTAGATTGGTCTAAAGAGACAAATAATTGTGACCAACCTTTGGACACGTTATTTAGTTAGATATTGGGTTCAAGGGACGAAACAATTATATACAAATAGTGACAACTTATTTAACACACACACACACACACTCTCTCTCTCTCCTCACCCTCTCTCTCTCTCTCTCTCTCTCTCTCTCTCTCTCCTCTCTCAAAGCAATTAAAATCTTTTCCCGAGTTTAAGAGTGAGGGAAAAAAAAAAGTACTTTGAGAACGATATCAAATATAAATACAGTGGTTCGCTTGGTTGGTGGTTTGCTGGTTGGTGGGTTGGTTGGTCAATTTGTAGGCTGGCTGGATCGTAAACTTGGCAACACACTCGCCTGTACGCTGTGTGTCAAATCCGCCCCCAAGCCAGACGTGGTCAAGTTGACCACGGTGTACGTAGATGTGTTGGGGACCGGTTTGGACACCACCCGGAAGGTGAAACCCTTTCGGGTCAGTGTGGGCGGTGAGTGCCGGTGTCGTATTAATACTGTCGCTCATAAAATCGTGCTGCGCAGCGACAGTATTTACCCGGGAAATACTGCATTTTATGGACAGCTACAATATTCTATAGGCATTTTTCGTGAAAAGTTGTCGCGCGACAATTTGTCCAGCAAATATTGTCGCTGCAACAGTATTCACGTGAAAATGCTGTCGCTGCGATACAATCCACGGCGACAGTATTATATACGACACCGGTTCTCCTTACTGCTCGGTGACGTTCTCCGCTCGGGGTCCGCCTGGAAGGACAGCAGTCAGAGGCTGAGAGGAGGAGGAGGAGGAGGAGGAAGAGGAGGAGAAGGAGGAGGAGGGAGAAAGGAAGGAGAAGGAGAGGAGGAGGAGGAGGAGGAGGGAGGAGGAGAGGAGGAGGAGGAGGAGAGAAACTGACATGATGAGGCTGGTTGAGGAGGAGGAGGAGGAGGAGGAAGAGGAGAAGGAGGAGGAGAAGAAGGAGTAGGAGAGGGAGGAGAAGGAGAGGGAAGAAGGAGGACGAGAAGAAGAAGGAGGAGGAGGAGGAGAAACTGAGATGATGAGGCTGCTTCGAAGAGGAGGAGGAGGAGGAAGAGGAGGAGGAGAGAAGGGGGAGGAGAAAGAGGAGAAACTGAGATGATGAGGCTGGCTCGAAGGGAGGAGAAGGAGAAAAAGAAGGAGGAAGAGAAGAAGAAGGAGGAAGGGAAGGAGGAAAGGAGAAGAAGGAGAAAAAGGAGCAGGAGAAGAAGGAGGAGGAGGAGAAGAAAGAAGGAGGAGAAGGAAAAGGAGCAGGAGAAGAAGGAGGAGAGGAGAAGAAGAAAGAGGAGGAGGAGAATGAGAAGGAGGAGAAACTGAGATGATGAGGCTGGTTCGAGGAGGTGGAGGAGAAGGAGGAGGAGGAGAAGAAGAAGGAGGAAGAGAAGGAGGAGATGGACGAGGAGGAGCAACTGAGATGATGAGGCTGGTTCGAGGAGGCGGAGGAGGAGAAGGAGGAGGAAAAGAAAGAAGGCACTGTCAGGAAGGCACGTTTGGCCTACACATTGTTAGGAGGCATGTTTGGCCTACACATTGTTAGGAAGGCACGTTTGGCCTACACATTGTTAGGAAGCACGTTTGGCCTACACATTGTTAGGAAGGCATGTTTGGCCTACACATTGTTTGGAAGGCATGTTTGGCCCTACACATTGTTAGGAAGGCACGTTTGGCCTATTCCTTGTCAGGGAAGGCACGTTTGGCCTACACATTGTCAGGAAGCACGTTTGGCCCACGTATTGTTAGGAAGGCACGTTTTGGCCTGTTCCTTGTCAGGAAGGCACGTTTGGCCTACACATTGTTAGGAAGGCACGTTTGGCCTACACATTGTTAGGAAGCACGTTGGCCTATTCCTTGTCAGGAAGGCACGTTTGGCCACACATTGTTAGGAAGGAACGTTTGGCCTATTCCTTGTCAGGAAGGCACGTTTGGCCTACACATTGTTAGGAAGGCACGTTTGGCCTAGTCATTGTCAGGAAGGCACGTTTGGCTTACACACTGTTAAGAAGGCACGTTTGGCCTACAACATTGTTAGGAGGCATGTATGGCTACACATTGTTAGGAAGGCATGTTTGGCCGATTCCTTGTCAGGAAGGCACGTTTGGCCTACACATTGTTAGGAAGTCATGTTTGGCCTACACATTGTTAGGAAGGCACGTTTGGTCTACACATTGTTAGGAAGGCACGTTTGGCCTATTCCTTGTCAGGAAGGCAGGTTTGGCCTACACATTGTTAGGAAGGCACGTTTGGCCTATTCCTTGTCAGGAAGGCACGTTTGGCCTACACATTGTTAGGAAGGCACGTTTGGCATACACATTATTAGGAAGGCACGTTTGGCCTATTCCTTGTCAGGAAGGCACGTTTGGCATACACATTGTTAGGAAGGCACGTTTGGCCTACACATTGTTAGGAAGGCATGTATGGCCTACACATT
>CM031628.1:39447588-39462981 GCA_018398815.1 Conus ventricosus
ACGAAATAAAATGAGTGCATTCAAATTATACTGGTGCAAAATATTCTGTTGGGCCGCACTACAATCTTAAAAATATAGCAACTGATACTCTTGACATTGCGTGACCCAGACTGCCCCCTTTTCATAAAAAGGTGAGTACTCCATGAAGAGCTATCTTAACCCCCCTATTGAAAACGACCACATCAAGAAAGCGTGGTTTAGTCATCCGATGCCGTTTTATCAGAACCAGTTAAACTTTGCTGTGTTTTGCGCATCAACGGGGTGTGGAGTGGCGTTTGCCGATCATTTAAATCACCATGATCCTTTGGTGAGGTCAGTGTAAGATTTCATTTCTATTACACCTTTAGGCGTATTTTGTCTGAACTGCAAGCGCCATTCCCAAATGAAAAATCGTTTAATCCATTCAGCAACAGAATAGACATGAAGGCTTTTGAAAGGATCGTAACGAATTCAATATTAACATCAAGACAGACTTTAGACAAAATTTGGTCATAATCATGGCCTAGGCGACCTTTATTATTGGGGAAACGCACAGAAAGAATAACTATGACTGGCATTCTCCTTTAAAATTTCTTTCCAGGCACAACTGTTAAGCCTGTGTCCCTACAGCAAGAGCATAAAACAGCATGGACAACATTTATCTTAGACACTTCTAAGGGCCTAACTAGGGCGGGAAATAGAACGAATAAACGACTCTATTCGTACTTACGTTTGGTGTTTGCTGGGTTTTCGCAAGCACAGGCAAGATAAAAGCTAACTGATCCTTCTACTGGCTTTGACGCACAAAAACAATACTTAGCAAATTTAGAGGACGCCATTAATTCTACAGTTGATTTACCTTCAAGTATTAAAAGATACCAAATGTTTTACAATACGCAAGTCGAAAGTAGATTTTGCTTTTGGGGCACTGGTTTTACATGCTCCCCTTCTGACCTCAGACCCAGTAGGAATAATAATAAACTATAATAATGAAATTCTTATAGCAGGCAATGAACAGAAGGTTGGGAAAAACGACATAAATTCTGAGCCAGTAATATTACAAGCAGTAAACAAAAACCCAAGATTAAGTCATCTTAATTCCCGAATCCAAACCCCAAAATCATTGAAGACTCAGCAAAGCTCGTGGACTCTGTTCGCGATGACCATGAATATGAAAAGACAGCGCTTGTTCTTGGATTAACTGGCCTAGGATTACTTGGTCTTTATCTTACTAAATAGTTAACCCAACTATTACGAGAACTAATGACCATAAGTGCCGGCCATAAAGCCAACTACTTTGCTTGCAGTAGACAAAAGCCAGCTGACAATACTCCCCAATATTCCTGGTAAAGCGTCCACGGCTTTACCAGCTAATTTTTTTAATAATTCGCAAGATGATCAAGCTTTTTTTTTTACCCATGATTATCAGGTGATGGCGACGGAGGCACTAAACTTTGACCTCCACCGCCGCCTGTAATAGCCATCACCAGTGTACTTATTGCAAATCCTAAGGCTGTTATAACGCTTACTAATGGGGACTCCTTGCTCTCTAAACAGTGTTCGTATTCGTTCTGCTAGTGTCGTGTCTTCTTTATAAAATTCTTTGGATAGTTTCTCTTATTCTGCTCACTTGAGTTCGTAATTGTTTTCGGTTGGGTAACAGCACTTCTAGTCTTGCTGATCTTTCTTGTTCAAGATCTTTAGTCTTTGGGTTATTCTTTCTTTAATATCAGGGTCCTAAGTTGGCGTCATCAGCCTCAACGAGTTTTTCTTTTTCTCTTTTTAATAGCTCATCTAGTTCACCTAGTTTTGCTAAATTGTTTGTTAATTCGCCTCTGATGGTTCTTAAAAGTACGATAAAGGGCCGTTAGTTCTCGCATGGGCAATGGGGAATCATTAATTGTTTTTAACGCTGTTTCTTCTAAAAAAACTGGTTTCTGCTTCTATTGTAATTATTAATTCGCCTGCTGATTGATTTAATTCTTTAAGTTCCATGGTTTTCCCATTTGGTTATCTGTCGGGAGTTCTTGTAGTGTGTTTTGAAGTTTAGCAACTGCCTCCCCCCTTTAAATTTTGGTCTAGAAATGCCAAGGCGTTTTTGATCTTTCACACTGAGTCTATTTCTAATTGAACCCACGGCTAAAAACTTTGAGGGGTGGGGGTTTAGTTGTAAGCCGAAACAAGTTGCCCTTGATCGTTTTTTACAGACAAATGACCATCTTTTAATTAAAAAATCATTTGGGTCTATAAATTCGGGAGGTTCTTGACCTAAACTTTTGAAAAATTTGCTCCGACCGTACTTTCTTTTAATTCACGCTGCATTGAGAGCGTGACGATGCTGTGTCAAAGGGATCTTTTTCACTCATGTCGTCTCCACGATCAAAAACATCATAATTTTCTTCACCTTCAAATCCTCCCATGTTTTTAAATAATTAACTTTTTATTTGTTTCATAAAAATGCCAGAACAAGTACATGGCTCGATTCTGACCGCATAGAAAACTGAAAGACCCCTTTTGGCGTGAAGGGAAATAAGGGGAATTTTACTGTTCCAAATAATCCATCTACTATTGATGCAGATCAAATTCTTACTGTCAAATTTCCAGACCTAGAGCGGATGAAGTGATTGTGCCAGGCTCTGCGCGTCTTACTTTCAAAATAGCGCTCGATTCAACAACAGACCCAAACAGGACATTTTGTGCAGAATCTGGGGGCAATCGTAAGAAAATTTCTATAAAACTTGAGGGGCAAGAAATATTTTCTTTACTAATGCAGACATTTTTTTTAACCTATTCTGATCTATGGCTAACCGGGAACGAAAGGGCTGATCTTGCGTTTTAAAGGGAAATTTTGAAAATGAAGAAGCACTAAAGCTTAAAAATAGGCGCCGAACTCGCCTCAGGTGCTAAAAGCAGCAAAAAGGCTGTAGCTGTAAATTTTGCGTATGGAAATCGTTTTTCCATTCCCTTAGATTTGATTGTTAAAAGCGCATGCACCATATTTTCAAGGAGCATTAAAAGACAGATTGTCATATGAACTAACTTTTAATAAATTACAAACGCGTTATCAGATCATCAGACACCGAAGCAAAGTACAGCATTTCTGACATCTCGTTAGAGTTTGACGTTGTTAGCAACCTTCACTTAGCAAGGCTGATTGAACAACAATATCAACAAAATTACCAATAAATTACGAAAGAGTGATTCTCATACAACATATCCTAGAAGCAGGGCAGACACTATATGGAATTTTAGTTTTAGCGTCGCAGCAAGATCGCTTAAAGGTATTTTATTGCTGTGTAAGATGAAGAACCGTTCAAAAGAGCAAGTGAAAGTTTTTAATCCTAAAATAACGAAAGTGAAATTGTACAATTGACGGCAGTCCTAACCAAATCTACGCTAGCGGGCTTAGACCTTATCATCATTTTGACGAAATAAGAAATTGTTTGGGGGGGGGAGGGGTAGAAATCCAAAAGCAGACCTATGTCTAAAGATTTACATCTTCACAGTGTTGACTCGATGATTTTTTTAAAAAACAAAATACGGTTTATGGATTGACCTAAGGTCAACAGAGGATAATGAGTTGTATGGAAGCGGAGAAACTGAGAAGACGTAATAAACATTCAAATTTGATAAAGAAGAAGAAGCCGATAAACCGCTTAATGTACATTTGTTTTTATTATATGATGCGCAGCTGAATATTCGAGAAAACAGATTAAAAAAATGTATTATACTAAATTATTTTTCATTTTATAAAAAGCATGTCTGTTCAGGTTTATCCAAATGTGCCTACAGCACCGGAGATGTCGAGAGAAGAGATAGCAGGCAATTCTGCTGTATAGAAAGCCCTGAAGTAAAAAACCTTCAGATTAACCAACATTACACAAATGCAGCAAAAACTAGAGCAAGACCTTTCAAAATACAGAAAAACCCAAAACGAAGGTATTCTGCGTCTTTAATGCTGTTACCTATTTTAAATACTGGAGCATCGACTATAAGTGCTCTACGGCAGGAACAAGTGTAGGCCTCTTAGCAACGGGCGTAGGTGCACCCGCAGCTTTACCTCTGGGCGGTTTGTCTTTAGCTCTTGGCCTGTGTTCATTAGCTGTAGGTGCTGCTAGAAAAAAAATAAAAACAAACTCCAAAAGCACACAGCTATGGTTCAACTAAAACGGCTAAACTTAGCTCGTTCAAACTGACAAAAATAAAGCGCTAGCTGACTCAAACATCACGGTTTGAAGAAATTTAGTCGTTTACAGGCCGATTTTGATGACTATAAAAGACAAAAGTTTGGATCTTCAAAGAAAGGCGGTGAAAAGTTTTTCTCAACAGCCAGACCCCGAGCAGATAAAAAAGGAATGCTTAAAAAAATAAACGAGACATTAAACTCTGCTCTAAACAGCTCACATTAACAACACCAAAAGGTGTTTATACTTTAGTTTTTTGAGTCCAAGCGCAAAAAGACCTTTGATTTTGGGTTCTGATTAAGTATTTTTTTTTAATTTAAATAATATTTTGGCTTAGAAAAGAAAGACAGCATGGCTAAGTTTATGAAGGACAAGACGAATTGGGTTTGAAGGAATGCTCGAGAGAGAGCGTTTATCAAGAGCACTAAAATGATATTGATTAGAAGTCTTTGACCCAACAAACGTACAGGCAAGCGTTGTTCATGCAATTTCTCAGTTCCAGCAAACTAAAATAGACCCGCCAGTTAAAGTAATGTTAGCTGTTTTAATCGACTATGTAACAATAAATGAAGAAAATCTAGAAGTCTGGGTCTCAAATAAACAACAGACTATTCTTTCTCATAACGACTTAACACCCCCGGTTGGGCAGACGAACTGCTTGCACAGTTTGACGCTGCCGCTGAAGAAGCTAAAATGAGAGGCTCTGGTTGGTCAGAGGGGGAAGTCTTAGAGATTAAAATTAAAACAGCTAAGTATGCACCGATTGTTGGCAAGGCTTACATTTCCCCTACCTCCAGCACTGGCAGCGAAAAAAGCAGTTAAAAAAACATAAAGAATTCAGACGACAAATGTTTTCATGTGGGGCGTTCTTGCAAGGCTGCATCATGTCCGCGACCACGCAGAAGAGTGACTAACAAACAGCAATACGCCAAAGATCTTAACTTCAAAGGAATAACCTTTCCTGTTAGTGTAGACCAAATTGATCAGTTGAAGAACAAAACAACCCATAACTGTTAATGTATACACATGGATGAGGAAAACAAATTTGGTGCCAATTAAAGTGTCCAAGAACAGTCCAACAATAGGCGAACCAGACAAAAATCATGTTTACTTACCTAATAATGTTTTCAAACCCGCGGGGCTACCCCCTTACACATTGAACGCACAATGAGTAGATTATTTGGGTTTTAACTACAAACAAACATAGCAAACAAGAATTCTGCAGAAAATGTTTAACAAGAATTCCATCTGTGCAAGCTGCGAGTGAACATATTTAAAACCCTTGTAAAAGTTCTGTAGACTGTAATACAGAACTAATTACGGGCCCCACCTGGATCTAAAGTTAGTTTTAAAAAACTGGAAAAAACTGCAACATTCTCCATATGTTGTTTACGCAGACTTTGAATCACTCATTGTTCCTTATGAAGGGGCCCGCGCCACAAAAACTTCGAAAAACAGTCTTAATGAGTAATCATCAATTTGTTCATTTGCCTTCATTGTTGTCAGGTCGGATGGCGTTTATTCAGAACCAAATTATATAAGGACCAGATGCTGCAGAAACATTCTTAAAACGCATGCAGCAAATGCGTAACGCCTGTTCTAATAATCTAAACTTATCTGAAATCATAATGGCGCCTGAAGACCAACAACAGTATGACTCAGCCACGCATTGTTGGATTTTCGGTTTAGAGCTAACGCCCAAGAGTGTAAACCCCACAGTAAGAGACCATGATCACATTAGTGGAAAGTTCAGAGAGCGGCGCATAAAAATGCAATCTCAACTAAAGTTGATCCAAAGACATGGAAGCTGCCCATCTTCTTTCATAACTTGCGAGGTTACGACTCTCACCTTATAATGAAAGCGTGGACGATGCCTTCAGGGTAGCATGCATTGCACAGTCCCTCAGAAAAGTACATGTGTTTTTTACTTTAAATAACTGTCTTTCTACGACTCTATGCAACACATGATGGGCTCATTAGAGGCAACTGGCTAATGTCCTTAAAGTCCTGCCCAATAACGGAAGAATATTTTGACCCAACGCTTGTTAGAAAGGGGTGTTTACCCTTAGTACATGAACATTTTGGGGAAAAGGGTTTTACGAAGAGACGCTTCCTCCTAAAGGCGCGTTCTTTTCTAGTCTTAGAGGAAGGACATCAGCGACTCCGATTTCCAGCATGCTCAAGATGCTTGGCAAAAAATTAGATTGTAAAACGATGGGAGACTATCATGACTCCTATTAATGGCAATGTATGTTTGTTGGCGGACGGGCTTTGAAAAATTACAGAAAGACCTGCATGAAACATTATAGCCTGGATCCTGCGCATATATTTCTGCGCCCGGGGGACTGGGACGCTTTCTTAAAGTTACTGGAGTACAGATTGATTTATTGTCTGACCTACCAATGATTCAGATGATTGAAACGGATTGCGCGGAGGAATTAGTATGGCGTCGCATCATTACTGTAAAGCAAACAACAAATCTTGGACGACTATGATCCAGTAAAAGGTCTAACTATCTCATGTAAATTTTGATGCAAACAATCTGTATGGATGGGCAATGGCGCAATCACTTCCATTACGCAACTTTAAAAAAGTACACAGAAGACAATCCGAATAATATTCAAAAGGCATTAAAGTGGTTGGCAGTTTAAAAGCCTGATCAACAGCGTGGTTTCATTCTAGAAGTTGACTTAGAATATCCTCATGAACTCCATGACCTGCATAAGACTATCCATTAGCAGCAGAAAGTCTAAAGATGGATTCAAGAGAACCACCTAAACTTGTGCCTAATCTTCGAGGCAAAAAAAATTATGTCTGTCATTACGACTTCTACAATTTTATTTTTAAAACATGGTTTAAAGTTAACAGCAGTTCATCGCATAATTGCTTTTGATCAAAACAGTTCATGAAACCATACATCATGAAGAACACTGATCTCAGAACTAAATCCACAGATGCTTCAGAAAAAGACTTTTTCAAGCTGATGAACAACAGCTGTTTCGGGAAAAACATGGGGAATCCGCACAAGCGCAAAGATGTCAGATTGGTCACCAAAGAGAACGAAGCAATTAAGCTGACTTCAAAACCTAATTATCAGGACTTCAGAAGATTTCTAATCACCTTTTGGCATAATGATGAAAAAAAAGAAAGTCAAATTGGGCAAACCTGTTTTTAAATTTGGGGTTTTTTTGTTTTAGAATTATCAAAGCTTTTGATGTTAGAATTTTTTATGACTACTTTAAGCCCTCGTATCCTGAGTCCGATACTTTACACCCGATACAGACAGTTTTGTTATTTGATATCCCTACTGAAGACATCTATAAAGACCTGGAAATGGAAGTGGCTAAAGGACATGCGGGTGGTAAAGACACATCTGATTTCCCAAAGATTCGCCTTTGCATTCAATTACTAATAAGAAGGTTTTAGGAAAGATGAAGGATGAATTATCTGGAAAGGTGATCAGGAGTATGTGGGGTTAAGAAACGAAAATGTACAGTATTTCGAGCCAGGAGAAAATCATTAAGAAAGCAAAGGAATATCTCGCAGCGTTGTGCAGTCAAACATATCGCATGACAACTATAAAGAAGCTTGTTTGGGAATAAGACTTTCCCTCATGACAACGTAAAACGCGATCTAATCTACATGAGATCAACAAAAACAGTTGTAACAAAGAAGTCGTTAGATAGAACAAACACAAAAACGTGTGTTTGTTAATCCAGAGTTTTCAATGCAATTTGGGCACTGGAGAACCGTAAAATAATTAAAGCGGAAATGTGTCTGGCGGAATTATCTGCATTCTTCCCTTTACAAAAGATCTTTTAGGAGCTGGTTGTTTTTGTTGTGTCAGTTTCTCGTAAATAATACACGGGCGGATTCATTTTTTCAATTCTTTTTTTTTCGTACGGGTCAACACTCCAAACCGGATCAGTTGCCCTATGCGAGTGTCCCCTTCTGCTTCCCCCGGTAAATAAAGGTACCTTACTTTTAAACCCAAAAGGTAATAGTTTGCTGGGGGTACTGGAGTCCTTCACAACATTTATTGTTTTTCTTTTGATTGCTTGTACTGGCTTTAGCCCTTTAAATTCTTCATTATTCATTGCGCGCAAAACTGAGGGCATCCTTCAACCCATTCTGTGTTGCGAGAATTGTCAATAAGCTCTCTGTGATACTGGTAGGAAGAAAAGTCTTCAGCTAATGTTTGTTAAAGTTTTTAACTAAAGCCTGTGATCTGTGAACTCCCGGAATGCCTCTTCTAATAGTAACTCTGTGTTTAACAAAAATTTATTCACTTGGCCTTTAAATTCTTTCCTCATCAACTTGAATCATGCGAGGGTAAGTTAAAGGGGCCCCGTTGGTAATCAGTTGTATGGCAACAGCAACAGCAGAAGCACTCTTTTGTGTTAATTTGGGTTTCCCCATCTTTATATCTTGAAGCATATCAATTGACTGTGAGTGCGTACTTAAATCCCTTTTTCGTCTAATCCTATCAGAGGTAAATATAGAAGATCCATTTTATGGGTGTCGTTTGGAGTTGTATTGACAAAGTGTGGTTCTGTATTCGCCTAGGCGCCGGTAAATAAAATTTGCAAATCGCTTTTTTAGATAACCACTTTTGGGTGTTTGGGTTTACTGACTCCTGCCGCTTGGCTTAGCTTTTGTATTGCTGTGATACCTTCCAATATCCTTTGGTGAATTAAAAGATTTTGTTCATTTTTTATTCAGCCAATATTATGTGCAACAAAATACACAACGGTCATACCAACGACAATAAACGCGAATTCTTGCATCTTTTGTTTTCTGATGGTTGATAAAAGTCACTGAATTTTGGTGGGGGCAATGTCTGGACTGTTTGCCTGTTACTAGATATAAATTTTTTTATTGCTTGGTCAACATTTTTTAAAAGTGTAAGCTGCATGCCCCTGTTCTTTTAGGGTGTCATTAATAAAATCTAACTGCTCAAGTCTCTGCCTTTTCATAGGCGTCTTGTGCAGCTGCTAGTTGCTCTTTGCTTTGTTATGTCTTTTTCTTCCGCGTCATTTCCTATTTACTAAATGCGAAATTACTTCGCTAAAAGCAACCATTTACCACAGCGCGCTATCATTATTGCAGTGAGCCATTTTTTTAATTATTTTTTTTCACATATTTATATGTCTGGAATTATCCTTGCTTAACTAGAAAATCTTTCGGGCAACCGAAGCCCGCAATTGATAGCAATCAGCTTTGCTAATCCTCAAATTAGTTTGCCAAGATCTTGCTGGTTTAATTTTTAACAGGCTTTACCAAGCATTGAGTATCCTACACTTTCCCTCCAATAACTCAGAATGGGGATACAAGGTTAGCAACAGTTTTTTTCGGTGCTCATTTTTATAAAATAAAATAATTATAATTTAATAAAAACATGAACAGCGAGATCTCCTACAGCTACAAGGCGCCTAAACCTTCCCGAACTTATGAATGACCAAGTTAATGATCAAGCTTTTTATGCCCCAAAAGGAGAGGTTGTATTCTTTGGCAGCGTGTGGGAAAACAAAACAGTTCCTCGGAACTGAATTCACATGAACAGATCAACAGAGTCGCCACAAGACTTATAAAGACATAACAGGTATAAGCGCAGCGGGTCAGATGTGAAATGTGGGGCAAACGGGTTTTTGTTTTACACTAAACTAGTCAGTGATTTGCCCCAAAGAAATTTTGAACAAGATCTTAAAGTAATGAATTTAACGCAAGATTTCCCTTTTAACAAAGTCCATTAGATCTCAGGGGTGGAATTTATACATAGATTTGAACATTGGTTATCGCCATTAAACATGGATTAATAAATTTTAATCATATAGATTTTATTTCCCTTCAAATGAACGAGCTGAAAATCATCAGAACCAGGAAAAATTGAATCAGGTGGAGAAAGTAACCAAGCCAAAAAAAACAGCAGAAAACGCTGAATCAGGCGGAGACCATTAAAAATCCCCGGCGTGTTGAAGCAGGAAAAAATTAGCAGAGGGAACAGACAAAAAAAATTAATGTTACAGCATTATGAAAACATAACACCGCCAACGCCAGAACAAGTTGATTCAATGCCCGCTATAAAAACTCCATGTATTCAAGGGCCCCAAGTCTTCATGGAATATTGAACTTAAAAACTGTTGCCAATTTTGGCGCCCTTGCGCTGTTGGGGGCAGTTATTATGGCTATAAAATATATACACAATGGCAAACAGAAAGAAAAAAAGTTAAAACAACCTGAACCGTTAAATACAGAAAAAGACAACTGCACGCCAAAACCGCCAATAACAAAGCATCATTTTGATCCATTAAATTTGGGAAAAATATTTAAATTTTTAAAAAAAATAGATCATGGCGTATTATAAAATGATAAAGTCAATAAATAAGACATAGAGTCTATAAAAGACATTTCCATAGACCAAATTGTAATCAATGTGGTTGCTTTGGGTGTAAGACCTTCCTTACGATCTATGCAGAGAACGCTGAGCAAGACATCCTCAACGATGACGCGTTTTTTGAGGCGTGTGTGTACTATATTAGGCATCTACTATTTAAAATAAAAACATAGCTTGTATTTTTTTGATAATTATAAGATAACTTAATAAGAACTTGTTTTACTTAAAGGATGACTTAATCAAAACTTATCAAGAACTTATTAAGAACTTACTTAAGAAATTGATCAAGAACTTATTAAGAACTTATTAAAAACTTGGGGATAACTTGAGAAGACTTAAGGGCAAATTAGAAGTACTTAAGTAAGAACTTGAGAATAACTTGTTAAAAACTTAGAAGGAACTTGAGTGTGTGCATGCGTGGGTGGGGGGTGGGGGTGGGGGGTGTGCATGCGGTGGGGCAGGACAAAACAAACAACAAACAACAAACACACAAAAGACAGTCCAGGGGGGGGGGTGGGGGACGTGCCCTGCGTGGGGTAGCCAAAACACACAACAAACAAAAAGTAGAACTCCTAGGGCCACTTCTTGCTTTGTGACTAAAACAGGCTGTGTCTCGCGCGCAACCTCAATCAACCCCAAGTGATCACATAGGGTCGTTTGGGCCCAGTTTTCCGCTGAGCTTTGCAGGGTGCCGCGCTTTGGGAGTCAAGCGATCACATAGGGTCGTTTGACCTAGTTGCCACCGAGCTTTGCAGGTGGCTAACGTCATTGGGAGCAAGCGATCACATAGGGTTGTTTGGCCTAGTTTGCTGTGCCCTCTTTTCCCCGACCGGGCTTGCAGCTGGCTGGCAAAATTACAGCAGTGATTGCTGTAGCCAAGCTTTTATGGCAGCTCTAATCGCAAGTAGTAGTACATCCAGCATTGTATATTTAAAGCATTTATATGAAATGTGCTGGCCACACACTACCCTCTCCATACTGGATAGATGTACTAAGGGCTGCTAACCCTATCTAGTTTTGCCAGAACATTCGAAAATCGTTATCCAGTTGCATAAGTCTAATAAAGGTTTGGCGTTTGCTCACAGTTCATTTACTGTTCCTAGCAACTGAAAGTTCTGGCATTGATCAGACTGCCCACCCGCGCCTAAGAATGAACGCCATGTTTGATGCGTTTTGCTCTTTCAAACTGGCTTAGCTGCTCAAGCCAGCGCCCAAAATAAAAAGGCGTGATGAATTGTTTTTGTTTTTATTTTGTTTTTATCAACATTTTGCGCCGCTTTTTAAAAAGGAAGCATCTCATCAACATTAAACACTTATTATAATTGGGCCCCATCTTGTTCGTAATGTCATTTTCATTTCCCTTTAACCAACAAACCTTGAAGATAGTCGTTCATTTCCAAAGCAAATCGGTTCACTTTTTTTTTCTCCACCCTCTATAAGAAAGCAATACTTCTTTTCGGTTTCCCGGCCGTTTAAAGAACATCTTTACCTGATTCTTTTTTGACAAATACTCTAACATGCAGTTAAAGTAAAACTGTGAACTTGAATAGCACAATTCTGTTCCTCAGTAAACCGGCTCCCATTTTAGAATTAACACACCAAGCCAATAACACAGCGCAATAAAAACGTCCCCCACCAGTCCCGGCAGCATAGAAGAATGAGAAACCGTGTTGGTTACAGTCCATGGAAGCGCTGTAAAGATATGAAAAATATTGCAATGCACTGGCCCGCGTGGGGGTGGGGGGGGGGGGGGGGGGGGGGGGGGGGGGGTGGGGGGGGGGGGGGGGGGGGGGGGGGGGGGGGGGGGGGGGGGGGGGGGGGGGGGGGGGGGGGGGGGGGGGGGGGGGGAGGAGAGGGCGGCAGTAGAAGCCTCTCAGTTGAGGTGTATCGCGCGCCGTGTATAGTGTCTGTCTCTGCCTGTCTGTCTGTCTTTCCTGTCTGCCGCCTGTGTGTGTGTTGTGTGGTTGTGTGGTGTGGTTTGTGTATGTGTGTGTGTGTGTTGGGGGTGGGGGTGGCGGAAAGGGGGGTAAGGGTTGGGGGCAATTTTTGAAGAGAGAAGGAGGGAGTGAAAAGCATCAGAAGTGACACAGAAAGTATGCGAAGAAGTGTGTGTGTGTGTGTGTGTGGTGTGGTGTGTGTGTGTATGTGTGTGGTGTGTGTGTGTGTGTGTGTGGTGTGGTGTGTGTGTGGTGTTTGTGTTGTTGTGGTGCCCGCCTCTCTGTCTTTTCTGTCCCGTCTCTCTGTCTCTCTTCTCTGTCCGTCTGTCTGTTGCTGTTCTGGGGCACTTAACCTAGGGTTTTCTCTCTCCTCCCAGGCTGCAATTAACATACCGCGAAGTAATCGGATAGCCTGGTGCACCCACCGTGTATATGGGCGCGTTCAGCCACAACTGCTTTTCCCTGCGTTACTCTATGGGAATGTGTTCAGTCCTGGCTACTCTCTGAAAACTTTAGTAAATTAGTATTGAAAACGGATAACCCTACACAGTATTACTCTTACTTGTCAGAGAACAGGGAAAGGGGCATTCTGGGTTACTTTCGCCCGAACTGAGTGAGGGCGGAAGTGGCCCAGAATGCCCCTTTCCCTGTTCTCTACTGTTTACCTTTCCCTGCCTTATTTAAGATTTTCTTTTTTTTCTCGTTTTAAATATAAGCCATAAGTATCGTTTCCGTTATTAGTTAGTTTGTGGAACGATCAACTGATCACTTAATTTTTTTTTTTTTTTTCAAATTCTTAATCTTCGAAGAGCGCATACTATATGGAGCTGAACATACAAAGGCAAATTAACAATGGCGTAACAGGAAAACGTACCAGAGTGGGTAAAAAATCAGTCATAATGTGGGTGTCAGTTCACATTTTACAACCTCAATCATGCTTTTACTGAGCAGGAATGTAGTACTAATCAGACCACAAACATACCAAAAATGAAAAAAAAAAAATTGGGGGAAAAAAGCCATATGAATTACCGCTAACAATAATAAGAAGAAATATAAACGTATGGATGCAAAATGCTGTATTAGTTCGGTCTTGCTGAAGTTCTGCGCAAATGACAGACAAACTTTTAAAAAAGCTTGATGTTTTTCACACCTTTTGAGAGAGAGAGAGAGAGAGAGAGAGAGAGAGAGAGAGAGAGAGAGAGAGGACACAACACTTTATGAAAATCTCCTTAATCATGGGGTCAAAAAAAAAAAATCAAAAAAAGCAAAAAGCGAAATGGAGAAATGCAAAACGGGAAATAATGCAACAGTATGTCCCTGTGTGCATAAGGCGTTGATGGGAGAAAAAAATAAAAGGACGCTGATCATCAGAAAGAAGTGTTTGTCAGATTCACTGACTTTACAAGCTGATGTCTCTGTAGTAGCCAGAAGATCATAATCACTCATGTTATTTGCTTGTGGAGAGATAGCAAAAAGATGAACACGCTTTTATGCTAGGACTGAGACATCCTTCTTCTAATGCTAGTGCCAGAACAGTCACTACGGCTGTACAGACCGAATTATCAGAGGGAATTTCTTTCGAGAATAGCCGGTTAAAAGTAGCAGAACAGAACACAGAATCAGCAACGACCTCGTCAGACATAGCAGGTCCATCTGTGAATATTTTGTGGGATGACGGATTTTTTTTTAAACTTCTGCGTAGAAAGACTTTATATTCCAACGAACTGCTGAAGTCTTTACGGGAGAACAACAAGGTGTAAGCGAACTTCGGGTGGGTCGAAGGTCATTGGCGGGCTGTTCCAAAATTTGGAAACATCTAAAACACGTCCACGATATATAACTGCATTTGCAAGGGAGTATGGACAACGGAATGCAAGAATACACTTGACGGTGTCTTCGAAGTTAAGTTTGGGCTTGATGACCTGGTCATAAGCACGGGTATTCGATTCACAGAACAATTTCAGACGGGTCGTGTTTTGTCTTGTGATTCGTTTGTCCACGTTATTCGACAGAGCCATTGCTTAGATTTCCGTCTGCGGTCGCCTCACCTTGCGACCAGTGCAGTGCAGTACACCATATTGCAGTACAGAAAAGTACAGTACAGGACAGTACAGAACAGTACAGAACAGTACAGTATAGTACAGTATAGTACAGTATGGCGACGTAGTCCAGTTCTGAGCACAGTGGAGTACAGAACAGTGCAGTACACTACAGTGTAGTCCAGCACAGCACAGTGGAGTACAGAAACAGCACAGCACAATGTAATACAGCACAGTGAAGTACAAAAATAGTACAGCACAGTGCATTGTAGTACAGTACAGCACAGTGGGATGCAGTACAGCACAGTGCATTGTAGTACAGTATAGCACAGTGTGATGCAGTACAGCACAGTGCATTGTAGTACAGTACAGCACAGTGTGATGCAGTACAGCACAGTACATTGTAGTATAGTACAGCACAGTGTGATGCAGTACAGCACAGTACATTGTAGTACAGTAACAGCACAGTGTGATGCAGTACAGCGCAGTACATTGTAGTACAGTACACCACAGTATGATGCAGTACAGCACAGTACATTGTAGTACAGTACACCACAGTGTGATGCAGTACAGCACAGTGCATTGTAGTACAGTACAGCACTGTGTGTTGCAGTACAGCACAGTGCAATTCACAGATGTGGCAGATGTCAAGGTCAACACAGTCTGCTCTAGCTGAGACGATCAACACTGAATATGGGCAACGAAAACTATAAAGAAATATACATATATATAAATGATGATGATGATGATGATGATGATGATGATCATGATCATGATCATCATCGTCGTCGTCATAATAATGATAATAGTAACACTAATAATAATAATAGCAACAATAATAATGATAATAATAATAATAA
>CM031628.1:39463081-39470581 GCA_018398815.1 Conus ventricosus
TAATAATGTTAATAAGAAAGAATAAGAAAGAGAAACCAAGAAAATTCTTCAAATCGAATATGGACCAGGCAACACCTTAGAAAGCTGTTAATTCAAAATCAAACGATCCACCATGCATGCAGCATGTCTTAGGTTCTTCGTTCCAGTTATTATTGTCTTCATTGCCGAGATTTCACCGAGCGACGAACGACCAAACTTTAAACCACTCCTGTACAGTCAAACAATGACATCATTATGTATGAGAGTAGGATCCATCATGGAACCGAATTTCATGCCTTTCATTTTGTAACAGAACGGTTACGAATGTAGGCCTACGATGCGTTTTGTGTGTGTGTGTGTGTGTGTGTGTGTGTGTTCAAGACAATGACACAGAAGTCGGACACTCGGAAGTTTCATGTTTGTTGAAACATTCATGTTAGTATAGAAAGGTTTTCGATGTTATGGATTAACTTACTGCTCTTTTGAAGGTTTGATCTCGGTTTCTATATATATTGGAGGTTTTTGATGTTATGGATTAACATATTATCATTTTGAAGGTTTGTTCTCGGTTTCTATATATCGGACGGTCGTCTGCGCTGATTCTGAATCGACATTACATTAATTAAAAAAGATTCTCAAGTGCTAATGAAAGCAATCCTAATATTGAATTATAAGTAGTTATCAATTGTATGTTCCCTTAGTTTGAAAGACATATTAGCAACATTTTTGTTGGATGCTTCCGTATGAATGATATTTTATTTTTACTCAAATGAGTGAGCTCGTCGCGCAGAAAGAAAATGAAATTGGGAAGAGGAGGGGGGGGGGGGGGGGGGGGGGGGGGGGGGGGGGGGGGGGGGGGGGGCGCATAAGAGAAAATTGAATCTACAAATTCAAACGTCTTCCTATTCTTAATGGTGCTTCAGTGGTGAAGCAAGCAGGTTATAGAACAATATCATATTCAAGACCATTCTTCAAATAAAACACTGATACCTTAGACAATTCAGAAATAACCAAACGCTTTCAACACGACGGCCACAAGGGAACTAAATGCAGCTTTTCCATGAATTAGTTTATTTACAGTTGTTTCCCTTTACAAGTCAGCTTTTCGTCGGACTTTGTGAAAAGGAATCATAAGACGTGCTTTAGGCAGCGAAGGAAATTAAGACAAGTCACATATCGGCTTTTGGAGTAATGTGATTGCGTTCATTACTAAACTTAGCTAGAATGTAAAATGCGTCGACTGCGTGATGAATATGCCCACATCGTATTTCATGGTCAGAGACAAACGTACGAGGCAGTTAGACCTACTTTCAGCGAAGATAACGGACGGTTCTATTTCAATTGGTGTTTTGTATTGCAAAAAAAAAAAACGTACTTCTTAAATTCGTTTCATCTGCGTTAACATTTTTCAGTTTTTCGAGTTCTTCAGTTCACTCACAATCGTTTCCCACTATGTGTAATATTTAACTTATATCCTGTAGGTTTCGTTCTTTAAAACCTGACAGTAATGGGCGCACGCACCCCCCCCCCCCCCCCCCCCCACACACACACACACACACCTCTCTCTCTCTCTCTCTCTCTTCTCTTACATACACACGCACACGCTGATCTACTACTACACACACACACACACGCACACACACACACACACACATACACACACGTTGATCTACTACTACTACTACTACTACACACACACACACACACACACACACACATACAAAATGTCAGACACACTGGAGAGGAAAGAAGTGCCACGATCTGGCATGAAACTAAAAGTCGTCTGAACAGCAAGATGTCGGATTACCCTTTAACTCATTGACATTTCACTTTGCTAAAAATATGAATTGTAGACGTCACCACAGGAAATTCAGACTGAATTCAAGCTGCGTGGAAACGCCAAGAGCACGATCACCGATAATGTTTATGCTTCATACTAAAAATAAAAATTAATAAAAAATAAAATAAAAATATTAAAAGAGAGGGGTGGGGTGGGGGGTAGATAGATAGTTAGAGAGAGAGAGAGAGAGAGGCAGATAGAGAGAGAGAGAGAGAGAGAGAGAGAGAGAGAGAGAGAGAGGACAGACAGACAGATTGACGGACAGACAGACAGACAGACAGACAGATAGAAAGAAGATAGATAGAGGTAGATAGGCAGACAGACAGATAGATTGATAAATAGACAAAGAGAGAGAGAGAGAGGGGGGGGGGGGGGGGCAGACAGACAGACAGACAGACAGATAGACAGAGAGATTGTGTGTGTGTGTGTCTATACAGATATAGGAATATGCAGATTTGGCTCCTGTGCCAAAGTCCTCGCCATAAGAGGAACTGAAAGGGGTCGCAGGCTCATCAGTGAATGATCACATGACGGAGCTCGTGATTTCCAGTAAGGAGAGCGCTAGAACCCTAAGTCAAAGGCAGTGGCGGCTGAAAAGAGTTATAGCTGGATCTGGTCGGGGAAAGAAACAAAACTGAACGAGAGAGAGAGAGAGAGAGAGAGAGAGAGAGAGAGAAGAGAGAGAGAGAGAGAGGGGGGGGTGCATAGTAAATATCTCATCAACATAATGATTTTCGATGTAAAATGTTGTCTTTTGCAAACATTTTCCCTTCATTAAAAAAAAGGGAGATGGGAGAGGAGGGTGGGGGGGTGGATGGATAGAATGTAGAAGGAAAAAAGGACAGAGGGAGGTGGGGGGGGGGGGGGGGGGGGGGGGGGGAAAAGATGGATAGAATGTAGAAGGAAAAAAGGACAGAGGGAGGTATCAGAGATAAGCATTTTAAAGTGATCTGGAGTACAAGTAAAGAAAAATCATTTAGTGGACATTGTAAAAGGTAAGCCGGTAATTTTACGGGAATAGCAACTGATGACGAATAACACACACACACACACACACACACACACACACACACACACACACACACACACACACACACACACACACACACACATACACACAAAATCAGTATTTCAGTGAGCATAGCATAGCATAGCACGGCAGAACACGGCACGGCACATCATATCATATCATATCATATCATATCATATCATATCATATCATATCATATCATATCATATAGGCCTATCATATCATATAGGCCTATCATATCATATATCATATGTATCATATCATATATCATATCACGTCACATAACGTTAAGTCACGCCATGTCATGTCAGATGACGTCACGTCACGAAGGCCATGTCATGTCGTGTCGTGTCGTGTCGTGTCACGTCATGTCACGTCACGTCACGTCACGTCACGTCACGTCATAACATGTCACGTCATATCACATCACATCATATCACGTCACGTCACGTCACCTCACGTCATATCCTATCCGATCCTATCATGTCATATCATGTAGTACATCATATCATGTCATGTCATATAATCTCAGACCATGTCATGTCATGTCATGTCGTGTTGTGTCATAACATATCATACATCATATCATATCACCATGATATCATATTCCATAGCATCATATCAATGATTCTGCCTTTTGCCCGATTCTTGAGAGATGACGTGTCCATTTTGTTTTCTGTGTGGTACGCGATTAGCCTACTACCACAATGGCTGTAGTTTTATCAGCATCCCATAGAAAAATCAGCCTACTGCATGTGACTATACAGGCAACAGAGATCTTCAACTCTTTCTTAAACACATTGATGATGTTAATGTAAGCCAAAAGGACTTCTCAAATTGTGATAACACAAGAACAGGGGAAAAATAATGAATTCAACCATAGGCCTGCGAACGATTTAAAAAAGAAATGTTCTTTTACTTGTAAAATTTCACCTCTATGGGGAAAAACAAACAAACACAAACTACTAATATTTAAAGAGCACAAAATATCAACACCTTCAAATATCTTGTTGACCAATGGAAATTCTTCCGAAAAACATAAGGTAGCCATTGACTAAAGGTAGTTCTATCTTTGGTCGACAAATGGAGAAGCCGACGACGTTGGGGTAAAAAAAAATAAATAAATAAAAAAACCCTGAGCTTTTTTACAATCAGTCATGTAGTTCATATGGGATCTTTAAACGCCTGACTGTAAGTTACATTTAGTCCCATTAACATCATTGGATTCTTATTCTGAAACAAGATATCTACTGTTTCTTCTCGATTTCTTTCCGGTGAGTCTCAAATGGTTTGTCGGTATAATGTACACTTACGTATGCTGGGTCGCTTAAGTTCGCATAGTTTTGATATGGCGTCTAGACTTGCTCGGCGGTTGAAACGAAACATTAACTGGCAAACATCGTAATGAACTAACATTCTTTTCCCCCAGAACAAGCCCGAGAACTTTTGTCAGAGGTGAGGATATTTGAAACTCATCAATATGGCAATTACTCTAGGTCGAAAAACTAGGCGCTAAAAGAGTTCACGCTGTGACCTCGATTGGCATTGTAAGATTGTTGTCATAATTGCTATGGAGTCGAACGGCGTGATTTTCTTTAGAAAAGAGTATTTTTTTCACAATTCAGGTGTTTTTGTTTGTTTCTTTCTCAGTTATTAAAAAAACTGCAAGCACACTTGAGGATAGCCAGCTTCAGTATTCAAAATGAAATCTGGGGTTTGTTTTGAAAGTTGTAGCAATGTCAGTGTGAGACAATTATGACACACTGTACCATACTATAACATTACTGACAACGTGATCCCATCATGAGCTTCATTCAATCAAAATCTGTTTGATCATGTGGTAGACAATACTCACGTTAGGTTGATGGAAAGAACGTTTCAGTGTGTATTTTCCGATCACAGTTACTGTATGATGTACGGTGGATCCAGGGTTAGACACCATGTTGTGGGTGTGTCAGAAATTTAAAAAAGTTCTGTAGATCTGAATGTAATTTACACCATTAAAAAAAGGGGATGGGGTGGGGCTGCTTTCCAGTGATATTCATAATGTATGGTTAGATAAAATGTTACGAAATTTATACATTTTCATGAAAAAAAAATCACTACAGAGAAAGTAACAATGGAATTAGTTCAGCTTATCCTTGACTGAGTTACTTACTCAGATACTGTAACTGTCAGGCAAGGCCATGATGAAGCCGGCATAGTTAGTCACCTCCAACAGTGGTAATTGAAATGATACCATGAGGTGCTGTGTGCAATAGAGCCGCACAGTTAGTCACCTCCAACAGTGGTAATTGAAATGATACCATGAGGTGCTGTGTGCAATTGGAGCTGGCACAGTTATGCACCTCCAACAGTGGTAAATGAAATGATACCATGAGGTGCTGTGCATGAGCTGGTACATATATATGCACCCCCAACAGTGGTAATTGAAATGACACATGAGGTGATGTGCACATCTCCAAACTTTGCATTATGATAGAAAAATGAGTTTATGCATGGCTTTTATAAAATATCTCAAATGCATGTTTTCTTCCTAATATTTGTAAACGCTGTAACCGCATACAGGCTGCCAACACAATGAAAAACAACAACCACAAGCAAGAAAAAGCATGTTAATGATGGATAAAGTGTGAACACTGCATCAACTGTCCCATAAACCTTTCAAAATAAACGATGCCAACATGGTACAACAATTACAGGTGGTATCACATTAGCAGTACAGAATCTGTCACATGATTAAAAAAGCTGCTCGCAAGCATGCTACCATCTCTTTCCTGACATACCTACAAGATGGCACTGCACATTTTTTTTTAAGGGGAATAATTCATTCCCCCCCAAATGGAGTAAACTAACTGATAAAAAAATGAAGACCCTTTTAATTTAGTAAAATATCTTGCCAAACGTAGACATAAAACTGATGCAGTGACTCCCATCATGAATGCTCTGATGAACACATAAACTATTCCCAACAGGTGCACATTAAATCTTTCTTTCTTTCTTTTTACTTTATGGATCAGATTTTGAAATTGGTATCAATGGAAAGAGAAAGCTTTAGTTTGAAATTTGACAAGTTTATAAGGGATGGATCTCTTTGAAATTGACTTATAAGAGGCTGGGATCTCTTTGTAATTGACTTATAAGAGGCTGGGATCTTTTTACTAAGAACATTGAGAGGGGGCCAAAGTAATCTTAAGGCAGTTTTTCTTTTTTCGAACTAAGCTGTGAAATAGGTTAAAAGTATATTCTCACCTAAAATTATTGCATATGAAAGGTAGTCTTATAGTTTAATTTGAATTCAACAAACACATGTGCACATAAGCTCTCTCTCTGTCTCTCTCTGTCTCTGTCTCTGTCTGTCTCTGTCTGTTTTGTCTGTCTGTCTGTCTGTCTGTCTGTCTGTCTGTCTCTCTCTCTCTCTCTCTCTCTCTCTCTCCCCTCAACCACACACACACACACACACATACACATGCACACGCGCGCACACCCACACACACACACACACACACACCACACACACACACACACAAAACACACACACCCCATACATACACACACGGAAGGAAGAGAAGAGTGGGAAAAGGGAAACAGAACGAGGAGGAAGGAAGGTGGAAGAAGAATACAAAGAAACCATGATTAAGTGAACTAAAAAAGAAAGCAGTGAAGAAACATGGATAACATGGCTTGAGATAACGTTATTGCATTTTTTTTTTTTTCAGTTTGGGTGGTATGACCATTGACCCATCATGGACACAGGCTCAGACAGCAGCGATGGAGAGCATGACCTTTCAATGGGTGCAGAGCAGCAGTTGCCATGGAAACGGGAGCCAGTCAAAGCCTCAGATGGAAACATCTTTGCTGAAATGGAGAAAAACCTGCCAGCATTGACTTCGATGTGTCGGAACGTGAGTGAGGGAACGTTTCTTTCGTTCCTTCTGCTTTGATATATTAAATCGTTTTTGTTTTCCTGTTTCAATCTGTCTTCCCCTCCTTCACTCCCCCCCCCCCCCCCCCCCCACTTTTTCACCCTTCAGACCCCCCCTTCTATCCCTTCCCTCCTCTAGGAAAGGAAAATGGTGATGGTGGGGTGGGGGGGGGGGGGGGGGGAGAGCACACTGAAATTTAAAAAACAAAAACTGCTGGCTCTGACTTTTAAATGCTGACTTTTAGTCAGACACATTCTCTGCTTTTTTATTTTCTTTTCCCTCAGAGGGGTTTGATTAGTAGATCACACCCTTAAATGTTCTACAATTGGAAGGGGTAAACAAACGGGCAAAATTTTGCCTAATTCAAACTTGATAGTTAACCCTTTCCCTGCCCCCAGTATAAGAGGTTTCTGTCTTTGCTGAGTGCTGGGGGCCCAAATTGTAGTAGGTTCACTCATCTGTTCACCACTACTCATTCATATATTGAGGTATCTCTTTAGATTTTTTTGCATGTTTTTTTTATACCCTGTGGGTATGATGTTATCATAATAATATGATTTTGCTGGTCATTAGTATGATAAAAATAAATGTAAACAAGTAATAATACCCCGTGGTAGACACATACACGGTTATGGGGTTTTTAGGATTGTGAAAACGACCCGTAAGAGGGCACGGGGCAAGCAGGGGAAAAGGTTAATGGAAAGAGATATTATGCGAAGGGATTT
>CM031628.1:39483081-39515581 GCA_018398815.1 Conus ventricosus
CCAAAGCAGCATAGCCATCAGCGACATGTCCCCAGTGTTCTGGATGTTGGGCTCTCCACTGCCAAAGCAGCTTAGCCATCAGCGACATGTCCCCAGTGTTCTGGATGTTGGGCTCTCCACTGCCAAAGCAGCATAGCCATCAGCGACATGTCCCCAGTGTTCTGGATGTTGGGCTCTCCACTGCCAAAGCAGCATAGCCATCAGCGACATGTCCCCAGTGTTCTGGAGGTTGGCCTCTCCACTGCCAAAGCAGCATAGCCATCAGCGACATGTCCCCAGTGTTCTGGAGGTTGGCCTCTCCACTGCCAAAGCAGCATAGCCATCAGCGACATGTCCCCAGTGTTCTGGAGGTTGGGCTCTCCACTGCCAAAGCAGCATAGCCATCAGCGACATGTCCCCAGTGTTCTGGAGGTTGGCCTCTCCACTGCCAAAGCAGCATAGCCATCAGCGACATGTCCCCAGTGTTCTGGAGGTTGGCCTCTCCACTGCCAAAGCAGCATAGCCATCAGCGACATGTCCCCAGTGTTCTGGAGGTTGGGCTCTCCACTGCCAAAGCAGCATAGCCATCAGCGACATGTCCCCAGTGTTCTGGAGGTTGGGCTCTCCACTGCCAAAGCAGCATAGCCATCAGCGACATGTCCCCAGTGTTCTGGAGGTTGGCTTCTCCTCCCTGCCTCTGCCCTGTTGCTTCTTGTCCTCTTCAGCTCGGCCTTCCTGAGTCTTCCCCAGCTGTGTAAGGGATTGTACCCTCTTCGGGGGGAGGGGGGGGGGGGGGGCGGGGTATAGCTCAGTGGTAGAGTGCTTGCTGGACTCATAATCTTGGGGTTGCGGGTTCAAATCTCTGCTGGGCCGTTTCAGTACAGGGGGATTTTTCTCTCTGAGTTAACGTTGGTTCTGACTTCATTTCCGATATAGTCCTTTGAATGAGACTATAAACCGAGGTTCCGTGTGTGAACGCACACATAACATCTTGCACACATGTAAAATCCCACCACCAACTTTTGGAAGAGAAGGCCAGTTTGGCCGTTGGTATGGATGACATGTTACACATGGCATGCACCTTCCCAGAAGTTGGAGTTTGGCTGCCTTGATGGCGGGATAAAAAAATGGTCATACACACAAAACTCCACTCCCTATACAGGGGGTGTCCGCAGGAGTATCAGCCTGCATACGCAGAAGAAGAAGTAGAAGAAGTACCCTCTAACTTCTCCCCTGCAAGCTCGAGATCAAAGACTGTCTGATCAGATAAACATCCAATCGTCCAGGATGAGGCAGGGGACTTGAGACATATTTGATGTCAACTGCACACTGGTCACGCAGGCCCAATCCCATTTTTTTACAGACTCCAGCCAACGAGAGTGACGCAGCTTCAGCACAAAACGCCTCCACGAGCACCACCTCTCGCAACACCTCAACCACCACCTGTGGCGTCTCCGCCTCTTTGGCAACCTCGGGATCTGCTGGGGTGGGGTCGCAGAGGTCATCAGGAGGGTCGGCATGGCCAGCGAATGACAGCAATCGTCAACAGGAGGAGAAGCAGGTAGCGCTGCTAGCCAGAGAGAAGGAGAAGGAACGACAGAAGGAAGCAGCAAGGTAAAGCATTGTTTTGGGGTTGTTTTTTTTCCCCTTCATTGCTTTTCAGTTTGGTTCTGAAAGTGATCTTTCTACTTCAAAGCTAAAGTAAGTCAGGGTTTGATGGGTTATGAAAATACGCAGCAACCACTGGACGCAAGCATGGGCGCCTGATCCATGAAATTGGTTGAACATTTTGTGGAAGTCAGTGAATGCATGCACACATCATGTGTGTGTTATGCTGTCATATTTGTTAGGGCTGTCTGTTTAAGTAGGAGAGAGACCAAGGAAAACAAAACAGTGAGAAAACCCAGTTAATTGTTCTCTCTTTGTCTTTATTTCAAATTTCACATATTAAATTACCAAAATGTATTCATACCATTTACAGAGTCCAAGAAAACCAAACAGGAAAACCCTGTACATTGTTCCGTTTCTGACTGTTCCCTATTTCGGATCTTGAGTTATAAAAGGAATCACTGGTTCCCTTTTTTCCTCCCTTTTTTATCTCCTCCTTCATTGATTTGCATCAGTCTGTGAGTTGTTGACCACATTGTGGGGCAGACAGTTTAGCCACAGGAGGTTTGGACTGTTGTCCCAAAGTACTGGGCCAGTGTAGTTTAGGGAGCAGCACCCCTACCTGTAGGGGTCAGACTGTATCATCAGAATCACTGTGCAGTCCAGACCTCCAGCTGTTGTCAGTGATGGACCCAAGCCAGGTCCTGAACTGCGTGTAGAATGGTTTGTTATGAGGACTGCCTTCAGCCAAGGCAAGCTGCTAGCATAGCAGGTTTGAGGGCCTCCTGATGATGAGAGATCTTCATCGATGTCTATATTTTTCACTGGATCTGACTTAAAACCTGGGACAAAGATTGAGGGCAGCAGTCGGTGCCGTGCATTCCAAAAACAGTTTTGAAAATAAGGCAAAATAAAACAAAAACAGTTTTGAAAATAAGTTAAAATAAAACAAAAACAATAGCTTGTTGAAATTTTCATGGTATTCAAGAGTGTCTTATCCGGTGTGGAAAAATAATTAACCCCTTCATTGTTTATTTAAAACAATGGAAAATAATGTTTATGGTGCTGTTCTTATGGAAAGAAACACGGATGGTAAAATGTGGGATATTTGGGGTGTTTTACTACGGTTGGTGATCTGTATTTGCCTTCATAAGGAAGAAAGAAATTCACGAGAATTGAAAGGACAACCAGCAAATGAGTCAGCAAACAGAATCGTCGAGTGACGTGTGAATGGTAGACATTGTTCAGCAAACAGAATCATGGAGTGACGTGTGAATGGTAGACATTGTTCAGCAAACAGAATCATGGAGTGACGTGTGAATGGTAGACATTGTTCAGCAAACAGAATCATCGAGTGACGTGTGAATCGTAGACATTGTTCAGCAAACAGAATCATGGAGTGACGTGTGAATGGTAGACATTGTTCAGCAAACAGAATCATCGAGTGACGTGTGAATCGTAGACATTGTCCAGCTCTCTGATGGGTGGTCTCTCTTCATAGACTTGTTCGAGAGGAGAAGGAAAAGACCCGCTCAGCACGTCTGCGTATGCTGCACCATCTGGAGGGGCTTCGGTCCACGGCCGCCGTGTCGGAAACCAAACCCTGTGCTGACAACACCCCTGTTCTCTTTGATCTGGTGAGCTTTGTTTTGTATTTCATTTGTTTGTTTGATTGGATTCTTAGAATGTATAGAGACGTTGTTGTGTTGTGTGTGACCGACACTCAGACTTCCATTGTCACAGAACCCAGAGGCTGTGTAGACACAACATGGTAGTGATATCATGACAAACAGACCTGTTTACCTTTACGATTTTATGGAAAAAAATCGAAATGACGAAAATTACGGCCCCCAAAAAATATATTGAGTGGGAAAAAAAACAATCAACAAAAGAAAATGGTTAAACTCTCAGTTTTGTCTGTTGCCGTTTTGGTCAAAAGCAGTAAGAAGACATTTCCCAGCGTACCTTGCGTCTTTCACTTTGTCAAAGATGGCGACGAAGCGGTCTTACGCGCCAACGGCCGGCTTTTCCAAATCTTCAGAAGTTGCAAAAGTATTCTGATTATGAAAATTACAGGGTTTAAAAATAAAAAAAATTACAGGTTTTTGTCTGTAACCAGGTCTGGACAAATCATGATTAATGGGTGGACCATGATTTATCTTGGCCCATTCTATGATCCATGATGGTCTTCATGCAATCATGAATATTCATAAATTGGATATGGATTTGTAAGTTGTCGATGGCAAGCATTTCCTTTGGCATGTACAAGTTTCTACATGTTCGGGTTTGATGTATCTTTTGATTCCTGTTCTGTTAATTTCAGTCTGATATATCTTTTGATAGCTGTTCTGTTAATTTAAGTCTGATATATCTTTTGATAGCTGTTTCTGTTGATTTCGTCTGATAGATCTTTTGATAGCTGTTCTGTTGATTTCAGTCTGATATATCTTTTGATAGCTGTTCTGTTGATTTCAGTCTGATATATCTTTTGATAGCTGTTCTGTTGATTTCAGTCTGATATATCTTTTTTTGATTCCTGTTCTGTTAATCTCAGTTTGATATATACAGTCGGGCCCGCTTATAAGGAGCTCGGTTATAAGGAACCTCTTTTTTAAGGAGCAAAAAAAGTCATCCCGATTTACATTGTTCTTTGTTATGACTTACAAAAACTCGCTTAGAAGGAGTTCGGTTATACGATACCTCGCTTACTGGGAGTGAAAAATTAGGCCCTAAACCGCACTGAGTCCGGTTATAAGGAGTGCCGATAGCACCGGCTTCAAAACCGAAAGTAGGTCGAGTTATTTCATCTTTCCTGTAAGGGAGAATTATCAGTATTTGCTTCCGCGGAAACTTCGCTCATCACAACCACATGCCGCGCTACCTTCAAAGCGAACATGTCTGAACGCGCGGAAAAAGAGAAATCTCTTTCCTCAGTCAAAAGCTCGACATTATAAGAAAAATAGAAGCCAACCCTCTACAAAGAAAGGCTGTGATAGCTGAGGAGCTGGGTATTCCGTTTACCACCCTCTGCAACATCTGGAGGGATCGCCAGAAATATGTGAACAAGTGTTGCCTGTGGAACCCAGGATCTATCGCGAAAACGATCACGCGCATCTAAATTGGAAACTGTGGATGACAATCTGCTTCAATGGTTTTCAGATGCAAGGTAAGGCTCGATTCTTTAGTTTTGTACTACTGTTCATAAGTACACCCCCCCACTCTCTCTCTCTCTCTCTCTCTCTCGTAATCAATCTCAAACGCTAACTGTGATTTTCTCGTGATTCTGTGATACCGTGACAACCATTGCAATACTGTGTGTGTGCCTACGTGTGTGTGTGTGTGTGTGTGTGTGTGTGTGTGTGTGTGTGTGTGTGTGTGTGTGTGTGTTATTCATGCGTTCGTGTGTGTGTGTGTGTGTGTGTGTGTGTGTGTGTATGTGCGCGCGCGCGTTGTGTGTGTGTGTGTGTGCGTGGGTGTGGGTGTGGGTACACGTGTTACATATTTATGATGTTTTATGACGGTATTATAATGTAGCTTTTATTTTAATTTTTCTTTTATGTTCGTTCTGTTTTTATGTGGGCATGTTGGAATTTACCATTGGGGATGAATAAAGTGTATCTTATCTTACCTTTCTTCTCTTCTCATCTCTCTCTCTCTCTCTCTCTCTCTTCTCTCTCTCTCTCTCTCTCTCTCTCTCTCTCTCTCTCTCTCTCTCTCTCTCTCTCTCTCTCTTTCTCTCTGTGTGTGGTGTGTGTGTGTGTGTGTGTGTGTGTGTGTGTGCGCGCGCGCGCGGCTCGTCCCAGCATTCCTCATTACTTCTTTGTTGACAGAACGGGACAGTTGCCCCAAACCGAAAGTCAATCATGCTGTGTCAAAGTGAGAGCTAGTGAGAGAGAGAAAGAGAGTGAGAGGAGCCGGAGGGGTTTCGGTTGCCCTTTGTGTATGTGTGTGTGTATGTATGCGTGTGTACGTCTGTGTGGACGTGCGTTGTGTTGTGATATTTTCGTTCACCAGACGGCTTAGACCTAGATCTCCTGTTGAACTAGATTTATTTATAGGCCTACTGTAGTGTTATTTCGGGTACTGTTCACCCTGTTATGGGTTTTTTTTTTCAAATTCTTAGGTCACAAGGGGTACCTATGAACGGACCTGTGCTGAAAACGAAGGCCGAGGAGTTTGCTGCTTCTCTCGGCAGTGACGGGTGGACCTGCGGAAACGGGTGGCTGGATCGATGGAAAGAAGACACAGCATCGTATTTAAAACGATGAGTGGAGAAAGAGCAAGTGTTGACGAAACGAAAACAGATCAATGGGTAGAAGAGGTCCTTCTACCAACTCTTGAAAAGTATGAAGAGAAGGATGTCTACAATGCTGATGAAACTGGCCTCTTTTGGCGACTTCTGCCAGACAAGACCTTTCACTTCAAGAAAGAAAAATGCAGAGGGCAGAAGAAGTCGAAGGATAGGGTTTACTGTCCTCCTGTGTTGCAACATGGACGGTAGCGACAAACGTCGACCATTGCTCATCGGCAAGTTTGCTAATCCACGATGTTTCAAAAATGTGAAAAGATTGCCAGTGGACTACAAGTCAAACTACAGCGCCTGGATGACCAGCGACATTTTTGTGAGTGGTTGCTGTCGTTTGACAGAGACATGCAAATGCAACGGCGCAAGGTGCTCCTTGTGATGGACAACTGCTCCGCGCACAAAATCCCCGAGCAGCCCTTGAAAGCAGTCCAAGTTCTGTTCTTGCCTGCGAATTCTACTGCAAAGCTCCAACCATGCGATACTGGAATATACGCACTACCGACGCATGATGGTGCTCGGCATGCTTGCTCAGATCGACGGAGGTGTGAAGGCGAAAGAAAACAGCGGCCTGAGTTCGATCTGCGGGATACTGTCAATCTGATCGATCAGTCGTGGCAGAAAGTGACCCCACTACAATCAGCAACAGTTTCCGCCACGCCGGCTTCCAACTTGGATCTGAAGACCGACCACAGGAGCCTGTTCCTGCGCCAGCTACGAGAACAAGAGCCTCTCCTCACAGTCTATGCAAAGAGTGGGGCATTTTGCTCGAAGAGTACGTCAGTGTGGGACGACCACTTGCGACAACGGACCCACCAACGTTCTCAGCATCTGCTACATCCACTTCGGCATCAAATGTTGCAGAAGCAGGGGCCACGGACTCATCAGAGGAAGACGAAGCAAGCGAAAAAGAGGCAGAAAAAAAGTCTCAGTTGGTGAAGTGTTAGACTATGTGAGACAAATTAACTTGTACTGTCTGCAGGCAGGGTGTGGCGATGCAGTCACCAATTCTTTTCATGTGTTTAATGACCTGTTGATGAAACACATAGTGAATGCCCGCCATCAGACACAGATCAGAGATTTCTTTACTTCAACTTCGAGTGACAATCTGAACTGTAGAGAAGACAAAGACAGCGAAGGGTTCAAAACAAGTGGTGGGGAGGATGGAGATGATCGAAGTGAGGGAGGGAAGCAGGGAATACAGAACGGGGGAAATTGCGAAAATGAGAAAGCAGTGTAAACGAAAGAAAGGGAGATGAAGGAAAAGAGCGGGGGGCAGAATGCGGGGAACAAGGACGAAGAGAACAGAACGAGAAGAGAAACAGAAGGGCGGAAAAGAAAAAAGACAGAGAATGATTCGGAAAGATCAGGAGGGAAGGATGGGTGGTTTGTAAGAAGGGAGGAAGGGCATGGAGGGGGAACGAAAGATGATTCGGATTTGAGAGAGGATTTCATTGAAAGAGAGAAAGAGAAAAGCATGCCAACGCCAAGGAAAAGAGAAGGGATGGAGAAGAGGCACACAGAGGCGGAGGAAAAGGATGCAGGAGTGAATGCGGAGGAGTAGGGGGCAGAGAAGAGTGGGGGAGTGGATGGAATCGACCCGCAGAGGAAGAAACAGGAAAGAATGAAGGTGAAAGACTGCAAGGAAGAGAGAAGATGACAATGGAAATGGAGGAAATAACTGCAATGTGGAAGAAAACTCTGATGAAGCGAGAAAAGAAGATGATGCATACACATGTAAAATCACCAGGGTACAAAATCCTGAGCCAGATCAGTTCCACCCGACTAATAAACATTGGCGAAAAGAGCAATGTTCAAGATTGGGCTTTCCATATCCCATAGATCTACCCGACAGAGGAAATCAAGCAACAGCTTCGCCCACCTTCGCAGGTGGAGAACATTGTTGGAGACGGAAACTGTCTGTACAGGGCACTAAGCTTTGAGCTTTGCGGGACTCAGACAAACACGGGCGCCTGAAGGAGATCCTGGTAGATTTCATGCTTGAAAACCAGAAAACATTTGCCGGATATGTTGGTGGTGACCTTGCGAGTTACTTGACGAAAAACACAATGCAGGCCAGGGCATGGGGGTCCGACGTCGAAATTTTTGCCGCCGCAACCCTCCTGCAGACAACCGTGGTTGTGTACACAGCCATCACCCCTTCCTCCAGAAAGTGGCTCTCGCACACCCCTCTCTTCCGGATCCCAGATGTCCCACACTTCAGGAGAAGATTTATCTCCGAAACTTATGTGGACATTTTGAAAGGGTGTCAAGTACCGTTTGAGCATGCAGGCTGAGTTCTCAAACAGGCGTACTCCTTAGATTTCTGAACTAAAATGATGATAACTTGTCAATGTTCCTTTACCATTTCCTTCCTAACGTAATGCCGTTTGGTCGCTGGTTGCTACAGCCATTTTTTTTTAGTTTATTGTTTTTATTGTTGTTATAGTGACAGCAGGACCTATTTTTTTCCTTCAACATATATGTATTTCATTTTGATGTATAATTTTTCAGTTTATTGTTGTTATTGTTGTTATTCTCACAAGAAAGTGAAATTAACCCAATGAAAAAATACATGTATTTCATTTTGATAATAATTTTTTTTTGTTTTCATTGTTGTTATTCTCACAAGAATGTGAAATTAAGCCAGTGACAGCAGGACCTATTTTTTTCCTTCTACAATACATGTATTTCATTTTGATGATAATTTTTCAGTTTATTGTTTTTATTGTTGTTATTCTCACAAGAAAGTGAAATGAAGCCAATGAAACAATACATGTATTTCATTTTGATGATAAGCGCATTGATAATAATGAGAAAAATGGTGTGCGGTGAGACTAGTCAGCGGTCTCAGATAAGTTTTATTTGTGTGGCATTATTTGCTTGCCACAAGGGCAGTCGCATTCTAACACATTATTGTTGTTCAATAGACATGAGTCTAAAGGGGCATTTATTTTCAATCCGCTGTGTGTGTTGTTGTGTGTGTGGTGTGTGTGTGTGTGTGTGTGTGTGTGTGTGTGTGTGCGGATGTGTGTGTGTGAGGGGGAGGGAGGGAGAGAGTGAGAGAGAGAGAGAGAGAGAGAGAGAGAAAAGCCCGCTTATAAGGTAGTTGGACTTGGGTTACTCCTTATATCCGAGAACTCTGTTAGAGGAAGTTCGGTTATAAGGAGTAAAAAAATTGGTCCCAGAGCACTCCTTATAAGCGGGGCCCGACTGTATTTTGATAGCTGCTCTGTTTTAATTTCAGTATGATATATATTTTGATTCCTGTTCTGTTAATTTCAGTCTGAATATCTTTTGATTCCTGTTTCTGTTAAGTTCAGTCTGATATATATCTTTTGATAGCTGTTCCGTTAATTTCAGTCTGATATATCTTTTGATTCCTGTTCTGTTAATTTCAGTCTCAGTAGCTGTTATCTGTAGCAGCTGTCCAGACAACGAGTTTCATCTTCGACCACACTACATGCTGACATCACATAGACACAAACAACCATTCACTCAAACACATATCCACACACACTCACACACACACACACACACACACACACACACACACACACACACACACCACACACGAGAGAAACATGCACCACTACCACCACCACCACCACCACCACCACCACCACACAATGCATGATTGCATGCTTGCAAACATGTATACACTAAGCACGCGCACACACACACACACACACACACTCACACACACACTACACACACACACACACACACACACACACACACACACACAACACACACACACACACACAACACACACACACACACACACACACACACACACGCACACACCCCTCCACACACACACACCACACACACACACACACACACACAATCACACACACACACACCACACACACACACACACACACACACACACACACACACACCACACACACACACACACGCACAACCCACACCCACACGCACGCACGCACACACCACACCACCCACCCATGCACGCACGCACGCACGCACGCACGCACACACACACACACACACATGCACGCACGCACGCACACACGCACACACACACCACACACACGCACTCACGCATGCACGCACCCACCCACCCACCCACACACGCATGCACGCACGCACGCACGCACGCACCCACCCACCCACCCACCCCCACAGACACACAGACAGACACAGACACAGACAGACAGACACAGACAGACAGACACAGACAGACAGACACGACACACAGAGACACACGCACGCACACACGTGCACGCACCACACACACACACACACACACACCACACACACCACACACACACACACAACACACACACACACACACACACACACACACACACACACACACACACAGAGCATGCTGGAGATAAGTCCCCGCCCCACAATGCATGTGTACAGGAGGCGTCCTATGAACCCCGACTGCCTGTGCTGCCCCCTTGTCTGGAGAAAGAGGAGATGCTGCTCATCACCGTCAACCTCTCCAGCAGCGGAGAGATCTCTCTCCACAACGCTCGCTCCGTCAAAACTTCGGCGGAAACAGGTATGGAGCCGGCACGAAGGGGGAACCCGTATGGAAGCATGTTTGATTGGGTGAGGAAGCTGTTTGTCACGCCTCGGGTGTTGACTGGCAGCTTGAGGTTACACAGAGTGGTTATGGCAGTGGAAGGGTGGGTGCATGGGTGGGTGAGTGAGGGAGTGAGTGAAGTAGTGGGAGAGAGAGAGAATAAGAATATGTGTTGTTTGTTTGTATGTGTTCATGTGCGTGTGTGTGGTGTGTGCATGTGTGTGTGAGAGCATGTTTTCAGTCAATTTGTGTGTAACAAGGAAACCCCCTAAATTTGATTGGTAACTGAAACTCCCCCGTGGGGATACCGGGGGTCTTTTGTACCAATAGTTCCCCACCTTCTGGAGATTCTGTGCTAGTAACGTCCCCTTTTCCTTTCGCTTTCAGTAACTCTGTCTCCTCCTTTGCTGTACTGTCGTCCACTGTCCTTTCTGTCTACCATATCTTTTATCTATCTTTTTCCACAACCTCTTCCCACAAATTTCTGCACTCAACGAAGTCAGAGTGAACTGGCTGTACTCTGGAGTATAGTGTGAGTATCCCAGTCGGGTAAAACGAGTTCACACGCTACCAGATACTGGAACGCTGAAGAAGAAGAAGGTGAATGAAGCACAAATGCATGCAGAAGAAAGGGGAGCCAAAAAAAAGGGCCAAGGAGTTTCTTTAAAATTGCAGTAACACACTTTTTCCATCACTTGTCCAATTGTACGAAGTGCCGTAACCTAGTTTCTGTACAAGTTAATCGAAAGACAGAAAGAAATAAAAAGAAGGGAGATGCATCTCCTCTCAAAGGACAGAGCAGTAAGCTCCCTTAGAAGGGCATGACATCAACACATCCTTGAGTTGTCCCCTAGTTTTTGAAGCTTTTTTTTGGGGGGGGAGGGGGGGAGGGGGGAGGGGGGGTGCAAGTTGCACTAGCTAAGAGGTCTCCATCTTCAGTTATTTCCCATCAGAGCCATATGGGATTTTTCTGCCCCGACTGGCTCCTACCCAGAGTTGAGTTTGCTATGAGTTCATTTGGGAAGGCTGGGACCACACAGTCGAGTTTCAGCCACTAAATGTAAACGTCTCTGAGAGTGTTGCTCCAATTTCCTTACCAACACTGCAGGTGTCTGTGTCTCTTGGGCCTGATTGATGACTGGACATTATTATGAAAGAAAGCGCAGAGTACAGCCTTGTCATGTAATCTCAGACTGGAATGGAAATCTGTCGGTGTCACCGGTATTGGCAAATTTATGGGAGCTGCCATTGGACAGACAAGGTGTCAACATTAGGAGGGTTTGTAGGTGTCATCATTGGGAGGGTTTGTAGGTGTCATCATAAGAAGGGTTTGTAGATGTCATCATTAGGAGGGTTTGTAGGTGTCAACGTTTGTAGGATTTGTAGGTGTCATCATAAGCAGGGTTTGTAGGTGTCGTCATTAGGAGGGTTTGTAGGTGTCATCATTTGTAGGGTTTGTAGGTGTCATCATTTGTAGGGTTTGTAGGTGTCATCATTTGTAGGGTTTGTAGGTGTCATCATTTGTAGGGTTTGTAGGTGTCATCATTAGGAGGGTTTGTAGGTGTCATCGTAAGGAGGGTTTGTAGGTGTCATCATTAGGAGGGTTTGTAGGTGTCATCATTTGTAGGGTTTGTAGGTGTCATGGTAAGGAGGGTTTGTAGGTGTCATCATTAGGAGGGTTTATACGTGTCATCATTTGTAGGGTTTGTAGGTGTCATGGTAAGGAGGGTTTGTAGGTGTCATCATTGGAGGGTTTGTAGGTGTCATCATTAGTAGGGTTTGTAGGTGTCATCATTAGTAGGGTTTGTAGGTGTCATCATTAGTAGGGTTTGTAGGTGTCATCATTAGTTTAGGGTTAGTTGTAGGTGTCATCATTAGTAGGGTTTGTAGGTGTCATCATTAGTAGGGTTTGTAGGTGTCATCATTTGTAGGGTTTGTAGGTGTCATCATTAGGAGGGTTTGTAGGTGTCATCATTAGGAGGGTTTGTAGGTGTCATCATTAGGAGGGTTGGCAAGCGGTGTCCTGTGTCAGGTGGATCAGAGGCACTGCATCCATCAGCGTGACTGGGCAACAGTGCTGTGTCTTCAGCGATGGTCTGTGGATTGCCTCATGACTAACTCGCTTTTGTTGGCTCCCACAGGTACTGCTGGCACTGTTGCAGTGGCATTATAAACCTGTGTGTGGCTGTGTAGGGAGCCAGAGTGAGCGATACAAAAGATAAATCTGTTGAGAGTCCACAGGAGACAAGCTCAATACAAAAACAAAAAACAGGATGCGTGAGATATTCCATAAAGAGGGAAAAAAAGTTTTGGGCCGTTATAGCCGTTAGTTACAGCTATTCTGGTAAACATCTGCCATCATATGTGACCCATAATGAACATACCTACAAATGTTCAGAAAGATCGGCCAAGTACTTTCTTAGATATTCCATAAAGAAGAAAAACTGTTATGGGCCGTTATAGCCATTAGTAACAGATAAAACGGTAAAATAAAACATTGGGCATGATCTGTGACCCATAGTGAACATACCTACAAATTTTCAGAAAGATCGGCCAAGTACTTTCTGAGATATTCCCTAAAGAAGAAAAACCATTATGGGCCCATTAGTAACGGATATAACGATAAAATAAAACATCGTGCATCATCTGTGACCCATAATGAACATACCTACAAATTTTCAGAAAGATCGGCCCAGTAGTTTTGTCTGGAGCGAGTGAAACACATTTTGACCACGGATGGACAGACAGACACACACACAGACAGCATTTCTTCGTTCCCATTTGAAAGTACTCCCTGTTCTATAAGAACTGGGAGTACCACAAGAAAAGGGGTGAAAATCTCACTCTTGGCACTTCCCTTTGTTGCAGTCATCAACGCCTTGCCAAAGAGTTACCTCTCCTTGATCTGCTGGCTGGTGAGCCTTATCCCCCCTGACTTCAGCCAGGTGCAGCAGTGGCTGGAGCGGCCGGAGGAGGGTGCCACGCACTACCCGCCGGGGTTCCCTCCCTTCCACGTGGTGGGCCTGCAGCAGCTGCTGGTGGAGGGGGCGCTGTGTCTGGCCATCGCTGTCTGCCCCTCCCCCATCTACATGCTGCACAAGGACGACCGCCTGGACCGCCTGAAGAAGGGGAAGGTGGGCTGTGTGTGTGGTGTGCAGTGTTTTATGACTGTGTCGTGGTTGTGTTTGTGCTTTTGGTTGATGGGGTTTTTGTATGTGTGTGTGTGTTTTTTTTTGATGAGTCATATTTTATTTCGAAACTTAAGAACAAATTGCAACTAAGGAATACAAAACGTAAAACTCATACTTAATTTAGTAAGACAATGATAATGATAACAGGACATACCTATCAACATCATCATCATCATCATCATCGTCATCATCATCATCATCATCATCATCGTCATCATCATCGTCATCATCATCATCATCAACATCATTACTTTGCTACTACTGTGATTACTAATACCGTTAATATTAGCGCTACTACTACCACCACAACAACTACTACTGTTATTACTTCTACTACCATTAAAATGATATCATCAGTCCCTTAAGAAACACTGTATGCGTTTTCATCTAATCATGGACGCATACAAACACAATAATAACCACAAAGGGTTAACACAAAAAGAATAATTGTTAAAAGAATGGAAACAAAATGGCAGAAACAAGCAAATAAATTAATTGATCAAACAGAGAAAACAAAGCAACTAGCCCTTGTCGTATCATTTAGAAACCCTGCAGAAAAAAAAAAGAAATGAATATGGGAGCCACTGTGTCTTTTGGTTGGATGTTGGCTTGTTGTCAGGTTAGGGTTGTCTAGTGGCTGTATTGTGTTGTGATATAGCTGGGTTTGGGGTTCATGGTTAGTTGTAGGTTATCGAGTTGTTGTGTTGTGTTGTGTTGTGGTTTGGTTTGGGGTTTGGGCTTGGTTTTAGGTTGTGTAATGATCGTATTGTGCTGTGCTTTCTGTTAGGTTGTTTAATGATTGTATCATAGTGTGATTGGATTTAGGTGGTGAAGTGGTTGTGTTGTGTAGTGTTGGGTTTAGACTGTGTAGTGATTGTGTTTGGGTTTAGATGTGTAGTGGTTGTGTTTTGGTTTAGGTTGTGTAGTGGTTGTGTTTGGGTTTTGATTGTGTTTTGGTTTAGGTTTTGTAGCGGTTGTGTTTGGGTTTTGATTGTGTTTTGGTTTAGGTTTTGCAGTGGTTATGTTTGGGTTTTGATTGTGTTTTGGTTTAGGTTTTGCAGTGGTTATGTTTGGGTTTTGATTGTGTTTTGGTTTAGGTTTTGCAGTGGTTATGTTTGGGTTTTGATTGTGTTTTGGTTTAGGTTGTGTAGTGGTTGGGCTGACTTGTTTGGTGTTGGGGTTTAGGTTGTCTGGTAGTTCTGTTGTGTAGTGTTGGGGTTTAGGTTGTCTGGTAGTTCTGTTGTGTAGTGTTGGGGTTTAGGTTGTCTGGTAGTTCTGTTGTGTAGTGTTGGGGTTTAGGTTGTCTGGTAGTTCTGTTGTGTAGTGTTAGGGTTTAGGTTGTCTAGTAGTTCAGTTGTGTAGTGTTGGGGTTTAGGTTGTCTAGTAGTTCTGTTGTGTAGTGTTGGGGTTTAGGTTGTCTAGTAGTTCAGTTGTGTAGTGTTTGGGTTTAAGTTGTGGTGATTGGATTGTGTCGTGGTTAGGCCTAGGTCTAGGGTGTATAGTGGTTGGGATAGGTTGTGTACTGGTTTGGTTGTGTAAGTTTGTGTAATTGTTGTATCAGGTCTGGGTTATGTAGTAGTTTGATGGATGTAGGTTGTGCAGGGGTGAGGCTGTGTTGTGATTGAGTTAGATTTAGGTTGTGTAGTAGTTGTGTTGGATTATGGATGTGGTGTGGTGTGGTTGTATTATGATATATATATTTTCTTTTGTGATGTGGTTACACAGGGTTGTATTGTGGTGATTGTGTTGTGTGTGTGTTGGATTGTGTTGTAGTGGTATTGCAGTTTGGATCACCGTGCGTTGCTGCTGAGACTGCATTGTGTAGCATTTGAATTTTTTGTTGTTGTGATCGAATTGGTTTCAGTAGTATTGGTGTTTGAAGTGTGTTGTGGTGTGTGCGAGTCATTGGTGCTGTGGATGAAGTGGCTGGGGTTGTGCTGTGGTTTGAATGGCAGTTGGATTGGTTTGTATTTGCATTCAGTTGCAGCTGAGCTGTGCTGTGATTGCTCTAAGCTGGATATTGTTTCAGTGTTTGAGTTGAGGCTGGAATAGCTCAGTGGTAGAGCACCAGACTCGTAATCTTGGTGATCCTGGGGTTGCAGGTTCGAATCTCCACTGGGACGTTTCAGTACAGGGGGAGTTTTCCCTTGGAGTTAACATTAGTTCTGACTCCATTTCCCATACAGTCCTTCAAATGAGACTATAAACCAAGGTTCCATGTGTGAACGCACGCATAGCTTCTTGCACACACGTAAAATCACAACACCAACCTTTGCAAGAGAAGGCCAGTTTGGCCATTGGTGTGGATGACACGTTACACATAGCGCGCACCTTCTCCAAAGTTGGAGTATGGCTGCCTTGATGACGGGATAAAAATCGGTCATACACACAAAACTCTACTTCCATTGTTGGGTAGAGGGGGATTCAATCCTTGCCTGTCTATACAGGGAGTGTCCGCAGGAGTATCAGGCTGCGTACGCAGAGGGAAGAAGAAGTGTTTGAGTTGTGGTGGGAGCCCGTTGTGGGTTCACCAGGTTTGTGTCACATGGATTGGTTTCAGAAGCGGAGGGCAAGTCAGCTGCATTGTTCAGTACACCATTTGCATCATGTAGGGATGTCCTGTAGTGTTATATCGTGTGAACTGCTTCAAATGGAACACAGGCCATGTGTTTCACCAACAGGATAACTGTATACTTTTTACTTGGATACAATTGTCCAAGTTCTGCATCCATTTCTGTTGACAGCGAGGGGAGGACACCAGTCGATTCTATAAGTTTGTAGACACCTTCATTTCACGGAACTCGCTGTCATCGGTGGAGTCATGGCCGCGGTACCTGGGAGGTGACGCTGCACAGGAGGAGGAAGAGGACCTGTCGGAGTATAAAACCTGCCTGACTTTTGCCAGTCCTTACCTCCCTTTCCTGGGCAAACCCATGTCGGCATACATGCAGGTGTGTGTGTGTGTGTGTGTGTGTGTGTGTGTGTGTGTGTGTGTGTGTGTGTGTGTATGTTAGTGTGTGTGTGTGTGCGCGTGTGTGACTGTATCCTTACTGTAGTTTTGTTATGCCCTATCTTTTCTCAATGCTTTTTCTGATCCTAGCTTATCCTTCCCAGTAAATTTCTCCGATGGTATCCAATTCTTTTTTTGCTGTATGACATCAAAGAAAAATTTATTGTATGCATTTCTTTCATTAAGACAAAATGCTCCATAGACTGATTGGTGTAGTAGTCTATAGGCTAAACATTCTGGCTTGAAGAGTGACAGTATCATAGGAGATAATGTGTGGATGGACCCATCCCCTTTTCCAAGGCCATGGTGCGCATTCGGAAATTTCTGTTCAGACCTACACACCCATAACTAACTACGTGTACACTCGTTGTCAGCCAGCGACGCACATAGATGAACTAAGAGTGTACTCGTAGCACTTGTTTTAAGGTACAAAAACTCGTGTTTGCTTTTACCGCCAGCACTTTTGGTGGCAGTTGAGTTGGTCCCCTTGTTATGGTTAGTCCTGTTCAGAAGTTTGAAGTTTGAAAACATGATGTTTTGGAGTGATTTTGAAATAGAAAATGGATTGAAAACGCCTGATGTTGAGAGAAGAAATTCTTCGTCTGCTAAACTTTCCGACAGGGATTCTGATGAATCTTTTTTTGCCTGGAGAAAGTGCTAGTAGTAGTTAGAGTGATGAAGAAGATCATGTGGACACTGTCAGCGCAGGATTTCACTTTGGTAGCAAGTACAAGTGGACAGACTGGCTGTGGTAGGTGCAGGGATGTGTGACGCCCGTCTCAGGCCCTAGATGGAGCAAGCAACTTATAAATACCACAGCTAAACTCGGCATCCTTTTTTTTTTCATTAAGTACACCTCATTTGGTGCAGATTGCACTATATTAAGTGAGACTAGTCCCTCGAATGAGACTATAAACCGAGGTTCCGTGTGTGAACGCACACATAACATCTTGCACACACGTCAAATCCCATCACCAACTTTCGGAAGAGTAGGCCAGTTTGGCCGTTGGTATGGATGACACGTTGCACATAGCATGCACTCTGCGTGAGAAATGGAAAGAATGAAGGAAGTAAGGAAAATGAGTGATCGATATTGAACGATATTGACTGGATGACACGGGAAACGACTGAATGAAGCTCCAGCTGGCAGCTCTTCAGTCAGCACTACCCAGGTAGGCAGCCCGTTGTGTAAACAAGTGTTGATTGTAAAGCGCTTAGAGCTTGGTCTCTAGCCGAGAATTGGCGCTGTATAAATATTCATTATTATTATTATTATTATTATTATATTTAAAGCTGCTAGACAAAATTGTGTACAAGTACGGTTGTTTTTTTCTTGAAGTTTCTTGGAGGCAGGCTCAGGCTGGCAGGAAGATCAGGCCGAGGCAGTGCCAGTCACAACAGGGTTAACTTAACAGGTGTAGCTCTTTTACATACACACACGTAGAGGGTTCAGGCTAAAGCAGGTCAGGGCAAATATAGGTTAACGTAGTGGAAATTGGATTTGAAAAAAAAAAAAAAAAAAAAAAATCAGCTTCGTTCTTCGCTGCAGGGACTGATTCCTGCTGGCAAAGGGGGTCACTGGGGTCGGATGATGTGATGATGTCCTCATGCTTTATGGTCATCAGCAGGTCAGTGCTTAACGGTCTGACAGGGCAGTTAGGACAGTGGGCGTGTGCAGCATGACTGACGTGGAACTCTCCAGTGATTTTTTTTTTTTTTTTGCTATGTGTCAAATATGAAATGAGTTTCACCATGCTGGAATATCTTTTTTTTCCAGCAATATTGAATTTTCACCAAGACCCCAAGTCAGTATGAAAATGTAAACAGGAACAAGATGTACAACTATTATGTTTTCATTCAGATTCATTTTTTATCTCTGATATTCTCACAAAATCTGAATTTACTTTTACTATCAAAATGAAGTGTTTACGTGTTGTTTGTTGTGTTAAATTGTAATCCGATTCAATGTTTGGGTAAAATCTGGTGAATGGTTATTAAATGTCAAATTATCTCCCCTGAAAGGTCTGTTTTTCTCTTTGCTGTTGATCTTCAAACCAGCTGCCAGGGAGGTCTTTTGTCGTTTGAAACGCTTTCACACCTTGTCAGACTTTGTCTTTTGGGTCTCTTTCATGTACAGAGTACTTCTTCCCTCGCAATCTGTCTGAAATGTTGACAGCAAAAGCAAATTATGCGCATTGCATCTCTTAAGATAAGGCTGTGTGGTCCAACCGACTTGGAAATTGCCTTTGATAATTCATTGCAGTTTCAGCTTCCTTGAAAACGTATTCATATGTAACATAGGCTGTTCAAAATGCTAAATGCCGCATCTTTTCATCAGCATGTGTCAATAGAAAGAACATAGTAGCTCTCATGTTTATGCCTCTTTATATACCTGTGCAGGCCACAACTTTGCATCAGCGTGTGTCAATAGAAAGAACATTGTAGCCTGCATGCGTATGCTTTTTACACCTGTGCAGGCCTCAACTTTCCAATAGAAAGAACATGGTAGCTCGCATGCTTATGCCTCTTTATACACCTGTGCAGGCCACAACTTTCCATCAGCACGTGTCAATAGAAAGAACATAGTATCTCGCATGCTTATGCCTGTTTATGCACCTGTGCAGGCCACAACTTTCCATCAGCACATGTCAATAGAAAGAACATAGTAGCTTGCGTGCTTATGCCTCTCTGTACACCTGTGTTCCGCCCCGGTTGTCCTGGCAGCTTCACAAGGACCCCAGGGCGGTGGACAGCATCTTCAACAAGGACGTGGGCTTCTTCTGGCAGACGGTCGACCTCCAGGAGGCCACCTACGATCACGAGTGGCGGGACGTCGGGGAGGAGAATGTTCCCCAGAATTCCCTGTTTCTGCTGTCCAGTCAGGCTCTCTTCAGGCCGCAGGTCAGCGTCAGGGTGCTCTCCGATGTGTGTGTTTGTGTTGTGTGATGTCTGTGCTAGTGGGTGCCTTTTTTTTTTTTTTATCAGTGTCAGTTTGTATGAAGTTTTGGGTTTTTTTGATAGTCCACACGTTTTGTGGGTACATGTTTGTGCATGCTAGAGAACCTGTGAATGTGTTTGACCATGCGCTTATGCAGCCATGCCAGGATGAGTGTGGCTTTGCGTGAGTGTGTGGTTATGTGTGTTTGTATTTACCTGCATGCCTAGGTGGGGGTGTGTGTGTCTGAGTGTGTGTGTGTGTTTGTGTGTGTGTGTGTGTGTGTGGTGTGTGTGTGCGTGTGCGCATGTATTAATGTTCACTGACTCCTATTTGCTTTCCATTTTGTGTCAGTACACATATTATTTATTTATATACCCATTGTGGGCACATGTTCTTGTGATTTTTGCTCCTGTGTCACCGTGTGTAAACAGGTGTGCACCGTCTAATCCTCACCTTCCTGCATGGATCACAGGTGGTGTACGAAACCCTCCTCCACGTCGTCAGCCAGAGCCTGGACATCGGCGGCCTGCGAGTGCTCTACCCCTCCCCCAAGAAATCCCCACCCCAGCAACCCACCGCGGTCCACCCGCCCACCGCCGCGCAGAGCAACCCAGAGAGCGGCACCCGGTCCTGGCCGTGGCGTGCGAGGTCCGCATGCGCGGATCCGCCTCATCTCCATCGTAGGTCCGACGGACTACGCTCTGGCCAGGAAGACGGACCCTCTGTCCTGACGGCCCTGTTCGGCCGGCCCGGCACCGGCCTCCAGGTGTACTGTCCGCGTAACGCCAGCGTGCCCAGTGCGAGCTGGCCCGGTGGTTCGGGGGCCGGGTCACGGAGGAACAGGCCAGTGTGAACGTGGGGTTGCCCTTCAGGATGCCGGAGCAGGACGTCGCTGGTGGTGGTGGAGGCGGTGGCGGTGGCAGCGCTGTGGGTGGTGGTGGCGCCGGTGTCGGTTCTGTGGGGAAAGGAAAGCGAGGAAGAAGGGTGGCGGAGGGACAGGTGAGTTTGGTGTGTGTGTGTGTTTTTTCTTCCTTTTCTTTCTTTGTGACGTATGTGTTGGTTGGGAGGAGTGAGTACAGGTAAGTCTGGGGGTTTTGTGTATGTGTGTGTCCGTGTGTAGGATGGGAGGTTGGGATGGGTGGAGGGGGTTGGGGGGTTATCTGTGTGAGGAGGTGGAGCTATGTCTGTGGATTGTGTGTGTGCGTGCGTGCGGGTGCGTGCGTGTGTGTTGTGTGTGTGGTGTGGTGTGTGTGTGGTGTGTGTGTGTGTGTGTGTGTGTGCTGTGTGTGTGCGCGTGTGTGTGGTGTGTGTGCGTGCATGTGTGTGTGTGTGTGTGTGTGTGTGTGTGTGTGGTGTGTGTGTGTGTGTGTGTTGTTTGCATGTTTTATTTGTGCATGATCATTGTGTAGTTGTGTGTATGTGCGTGTGTGTGCATGTGTGTGTGTGTATGTGTGTGTGTTTGCTATGTTATTTGTGCATATTCATTGTGTAGTGGTGTGGCTATGCCAAAGAGCATTGTATGTTTTTTTGGGGTGGAGGGGGGGGAGGAGGGGGTGGTTTTGTTTTTGTGTTTGTTTTACAGTGTTATCAGGAATTTTACTTTATAACAAGGTGACATCCTTAATACAACCCCTTGGGGCTGGCTTGGCTCTAGACAACATGGATTAACAAACTGTGAAAGGAACCAACTTCCTCTGTTGAAATGACTGCTCTGAAATGGCCTCGTGTTGTCAACGGGACTGTAAACATCATGAATTGAATTCACAGGCGTGTAAGCTCTGACTTAGGCTAGAAGAACTTCCCTGAAATGGCCCTTTGTGGTCGACTGGGCTGTTAGCAACATGATGTGAATGGACAGGTGTGTAAGGAATTTTTTTTTTCTTTTTGTGTGTGGCATCAGTTGTGGGATCAATGGAGCACCTAAGGCGGTGACTTTTTTTTTTCTTTTTTTTTAACCTCCTAAGGCCGAAATCCACCTCTTCATTTTTTTAGTGCTTCACACTGTCCTCTTCATCTGCAGAAAAAAAAGAAAAAAAGCAGAAAAAAATGAAAACAATTTCCATAACTAGCTTTTTTTTTCTTTTTTTTCTTTCTTTTTTTACAACCAGTCTCTTACACACCATGCATAGTCTGTATGTTCTCTCACAAATGGACATATTCTTGCTGATTTTAGTGTTTTGGCGTTTGATCGATGTGTCTGGGTTTGTTAATGTTCTAATGTGTGGTGTACTGGCACTACTCACTCTGGTAATGTGCTGCTTAACAAAGAACAACAGACAGACAGAGAAAAGAAGGAAAGAAAGGGAGGAAGGAAGAAAGAAGAGGAAGGAGGAAAGAAGAAAAAACGACAAAAGAATTTGTTGCTGTGTAAAAAAATAACGAAATAATGAAATAAATATACTCATATATTTAGGTGTGTAAGGAATTGACTTAAACTAGATGAACAGCCTTGATATGGCCCCCTTTGTGATCGATCGACTGGTCTGTAAGAAACGTGATTTCAATGGACAGGTGTGTAAGGCGTTGACTTTGACAAGAGCACAGCCCTGATATGGCCCTTTGTGATTGACTGGGCTGTAAACAACATGATTTGAATGGACAGGTGCGTGCGTAAGGCATTGACTTAGACTAGATGAACAGCCTTCATACAGACCCTCATAGCCGGCCGAACTGTAAGCAGTATGAAGTGAATGGAATTGAATTGACCAGCCATCTCTGCCATATTTTTGATGTTCAGACCAGCTGCTGGAACCCAAGCCGTGTCGGCCTCCTGCCGCCTTGACGGCGACCACTCTGGGTCATGTGATCTTGGTGGTCTCCCCTGTCGTGCCCATATGGACCCTGGGATTCCTGGTGTCGTTGATGCAGCAGAAAGCGTCGTTCCAGCCCCGTGGCCTGCGGCGCCTTTGTCTTTCCGTGAAGAAAGCCAACACGCTGGGTGAGTGGTTGTGTGTGTGTGTGTGTGTGTGTGTGTGTGTGTGTGTGTGTGTGTGTGTATGTGTGTGTGTGTGGTTGTATGTAGTTGTGTGTTTGTGGTTGTGTTTGTGTGTGGAGGGGGTTGTGTGTGGTTATGTGTGGTTATTTGTGTATGGTTATGTGTGTGTGTTTGTGAGCGTGTGTGTCTATGTGCATGTGTGTTTGTGACTGTGTGTGTGGTTGAGTGAGTGTGTATGTTTGTGTGTGTGTGCATGTGTGTGTGTGTGTGTGTGTGTGTGTGTGTGTGTGTGTGTGTTTTGTGTGTGTGTGTGCGTGTGTGTGTGTGTGTGTGTGTGTGTGTGTGTGTGTGTGTGTGTGTGTGTGTGTGTGTGCGTGCGCGTGTATGTATGTATGTATGTATATGTGTGTGTGTGTATGCGAATGCATGCATACAGAATACTGTCATTATCTCATCAGCAGAGTTCATACATGGTACGAAAAAAATGTATGTGCATTGGTGCAGCATACGTGTGTAAATGTGTGCAAGCTCGTATGTATGTGTGTGCAAGTATGATGTCTACGTGTGCTCAATAAACAACCTGCATCATCACCCTAGGTATACCTTCTGCGGTGCATTCCATTTTCTGCCCGGGGGTGGATCTGGAAGTGGCCGACATCGACAGCGGAGAGCACCAGCAGGAGAGTTGCTCCCCTTGCATGGTCCTGATCCTGGAACGAGAAAACGCGTCTCACCACGCAGGGTCCCTCACCCACATCTTGGCAACCGAGCTGAGAAATGAGAAGGTTTTGGGTGAGTGAGCTGAGAAATGAGAAGGTTTTGGGTGAGTGAACTGAGAAATGAGAAGGTTTTGGGTGAGTGAACTGAGAAATGAGAAGGTTTTGGGTGAGTGAGCTGAGAAATGAGAAGGTTTTGGGTGAGTGAGCTGAGAAATGAGAAGGTTTTGGGTGACTGAGCTGAGAAATGAGAAGGTTTTGGGTGAGTGAGCTGAGAAATGAGAAGGTTTTGGGTGAGTGAGCTGAGAAATGAGAAGGTTTTGGGTGAGTGAGCTGAGAATTGAGGAGGTTTTGGGTGAGTGAGCTGAGAAATGAGAAGGTTTTGGGTGAGTGAGCTGAGAAATGAGAAGGTTTTGGGTGAGTGAGCTGAGAAATGAGAAGGTTTTTGGGTGAGTGAGCTGGAGAAATGAGAAGGTTTTGGGTGAGTGAGCTGAGAAATGAGAAAGTTTTGGGTGAGTGAGCTGAAAATGAAAAAGTTTTGGATTATTGAGCTGAGAAATGAGAAAGTTTTGGGTGAGTGAGCTGAGAAATGAGAAGGTTTTGGGTGAGTGAGCTGAGAAATGAGAGAGTTTTGGGTGAGTGAGCTGAGAAATGAGAGAGTTTTGCGTGAGTGAGCTGAGAAATGAGAGAGTTTTGGGTGAGTGAGCTGAGAAATGAGAAAGTTTTAGGTGAGTGAGCTGAAAATGAAAAAGTTTTGGATTAGTGAGCTGAGAAATGAGAAGGTTTTGGGTGAGTGAGCTGAGAAATGAGAAGGTTTTGGGTGAGTGAGCTGAGAAATGAGAAAGTTTTGGGTGAGTGAGCTAAAATGAAAAGTTTTGGATCAGTGAGCTGAGAAATGAAAAAGTTCTGTGTGAGTGAACTGAGAAATGAGAAGTTTTGGATGAGTGCTTTAGGTGAGTGAGCTGAGAAATGAGAACATTTTGGGTGAGTGAGCTGAGAAATGAGAAGTTTTGGGATTTTTGGTTTGAGCACAGATACAGACGTAGACTGTATACTTACATTGTGAAATGGTTGTGAACACAGGTACAGACGTAGACTGTATACTTACATTGTTAAATGGTTCTGATCGTAGGTACAGACGTAGACTATTTACTTACATTGTGAAATGGTTCTGAACACAGATATAGACGTAGACTATATATACTTACATTGTGAAATGGTTCTGAACACAGATATAGACGTAGACTATATATACTTACATTGTGAAATGGTTGTGATCACAGGTACAGACGTAGACTACCTTCACCTCTTCCATGTGGCGGACTACTCAGACGCGTTGCTGGCCTCGCTGGGTGGCAATTTCAGCAAGGTGAGGACCAGGTCATCTTCAGGCCATGAGTTAACTGTGTGGACCACCAGATACTGTCAGTGCTGTTGTCACCTATGCCACCGGCACATGGTGGATCGATTCTCCTTTGAACGATGAAAGGAGATGTTTATGTCATGCAAGGGTATTTTTGGGGTGGTTTTATTTGTTTGTCTGTTTGTTTGGGGTTGTTTTTTTTTGCGCTAAGTTATTACTTTCTAATGCATGCATTCACACAGAGAAACTGAAATGTTCACCCTAAGGAGTAGGGAGGAGGGTGGGGGTGGTGGGGTGGGGTCAGAGTTAGCACCGACAGTGACTGTGAAGAGATGTGTCCCCAGGCTTTCACCTGAAGTGTGATCTGAAGGACTTTCATTGCTGTGAATACTTATATAGCGCCTAGCCTGTTCTCGGCTAGAGACCAAGCTCTAAGCGCTTTGCAATCCACACTCGTTTACACAACGGGCTGCCTACCTGGGTGGTGCTGACTGAAGAGCTGCCAGCTGGCGCTTCATTCAGTCGTTTCCCTGTCATCCAGTCAATATCGTTCACTCAGTTTCCTTACTTCCTTCATTCTTTCCATTTTTCATGCAGGGTGCATGCTGTGTGTAACGTGTCATCCATACCAAGAGCCAAACTGGCCTTCTCTTGCGAAAGTTGGTGAAAGGATTTTGCGTGTGTGCAAGATGTTATGCGTGCGTTCACACACGGAACCTCGGTTTATAGCCTCATTCGAAGGACTGTATGGAGAATGGAGTCGGAACCAATGTTAACTCCAAGGGAAAAATCCCTGTACCGACATGGCCTGGCAGAGATTCGAACCCCAATCCCAGGATCACCGAGGTTACAAGTCCGATGCTCTACCAACTGAGCTGCTCCAGCCTGACTTGGAGGAGGTGGGACACTGCACTGGTGTGGACTTTGAAGAGAAAGATGTCTGACCTGGCAGGGATTGGATCCAAGACACTGGGATCCCTAGAACAGTGGTTTATCCACGGGGCCATCCAGGCCCCCAAGGAAAGGACTGAATTCTGTGTTTCAGGAGAATGACGACTGTTCTCCAGGGAGCTGATTGTGGCAGAAAGCCACACCTGCATGATAGTGCCTCACCTGGCCATCACCTGGGAGCCTGGAGGTCTTGTTAGAGTCGGGCACTGACCAGGCCTGAGGTCATCACATAAAGGTGTCATCCACCAAGTTGGGGGCCGCGCCGGAATAGCTCAGTTGGTAGAGCACCGGACTCGTGATCCTGGGGTTGCGGGTTCGAATTTTGGTATAGGGGGATTTTTCCCTCGGAGTTAACATTGGTTCTGACTCCATTCCCCATACAGTCCTTCGAATGAGACTCTAAACCGAGGTTCCGTGTGTGAAAGCATGCACAACATCTTGGACACACGTAAAATCCCATCACCAACTTTCGGAAGAGAAAGCCAGTTACGCCGTTGGTATGGATGACACGTTACACACAGCATGCACCTTCCCTGAAGATGGAGTATGGCTGCCTTAATGGCGGGATGAAAAAACGGTCATACACACAAAACTCCACTGCCTTTCTATACAGGCAGTGTCCGCAGGAGTATCAGCCTGCGTACGCAGAAAGAAAAAGAAAGAAAGAAAAAATCCACCAAGTCCACACCACAGCATTGCAGGCTTGGTGTGCTGACAACTAAGGTGAACGTTGTTGAACTCCCACAGCCAGATGGCTGCAGGGGCTGTGAGCTGTTGGAGGTTTGCCAGGACATGGCGTTGGGGTGAGCTGAGCTTATCCCTTTCCTTCTTCTGCCTTCACCTTCCCTGAACCGAATCAGATGTATGTTCGCTTCTTGACGGACAGAGTGGGTTTTCAGGTTGTTAACAGTCTGATCGCCCGGGCTGATTGAACTCAGAACTGTCAGTTCCACTGCTGAACACCTTAATGTCTAAACATTCACTGCGAGCCTCTCCACAAGCCATTGCAATCATCAATTTGACCGTTTTTTCCCTTTCCTGAACAAATAACCAGACCCTGATGCTGACTTTATACTGTTGACACTTGATGCAATGTTACGTCATCTTTAGATGTACAGGTAATAAATGTGAAGGTGCTTTCAGTTTTCAGCAGAGGGCTTATGAAGCTGATAACTCTTTGTCATGTTGGAGAATCAGAGCAAGAGTCAGAATAGATGGCGTGGAATTGATTGTAGTGGGGGGGTTCATTGAAGATCCTCGTGGCAAAACCATGTGTGTGTGTGTGCGAGAGAGAGTATACATGTAGCGCTGCTATGCCCATGTTCCTGGTTCTGAAGTGACTGTCTGCCTGGGACTGCTTTCCAGTGTCCGAACTTTGACCCATGTGCGACGTGCGGGGGGTGCTGCCTGCTCTGTACAGCCACAAGGAGATGGAGCAGGTGGCCGTCCTCATCCTGCTGGGCAAAGACCTCCTCAAGGACTGGGGAAGCTTCCTGCGTGAGTCTCCAATGTGGAAGTGAAAGCGAGTAGACGAGCGAGTGATTGGTATGCGACTTAGACCTCAAGGAGTGGAGAGGTTGTTTTTTTTCTTTTTAACGAGAGTCTGTATGCGCCATGTCTGTGTGCGATTCTGTAAGGGTTGGGGCTGTAGGCTGGGAAGTTACGAGAGTGGGGAAGGGGAAGGGGCAGGGGAGGGGAACAGAGAATGTGTGAACGTTGGTGAGTGAGGGAGTGATTGTGGATGTGACGGCGCATGAAAGAGAAGCTAAATTGTGATGTGTTTTTTTCTTTTGGAATCTCGTTTGTGCCGTTGTTCACTCTCCTCCTACCGTTAGTGGGAATGCCTGTTGGCGATTGTTCTTATACCTGTGTGCTGTGGGCGGAAGCTTCCACAGGGTGACAGCATTACCATTCACCCAGTCTCTGCCTTTAACCCGTTTGTTGGCCGTCACATCCCTGTCAAGTGGTAGTGGCAATACTTCACAGTTATTCTTTGACATCCAAAAATCTGATTATCGTGGAATTGTTCTCTGTTACTGACTGTGACATCCCAGTCAGATGATTATGGATTGATTCCTTGTCTCTGTGAGACCCTAGTTACATTTTTTTTTTTTTTTTTTGCTGTCCCAACCTCTGCACCATCTCAGAGGCAGTGCACCCACGCTGCTCATTCCGACACCCCGTCCACAGCCACAGCCCGGTCGGCCCCGCCGCAGCCCCGGCACCTGCAATCCGCAGGGAGCAGTCAATGTCAAGTCATCAAGAGGCAACCCACCGGAGGAGACACTGCACTGCTGCCGAGTCACTTCGGTGGTGTTCAGTGGCGCCTGTTCTGATCTAACATACGCAGGACACCACCTACTAAGCCCCCTTCTGACGACAATAATTGCTTAGTCCCGGAGCCGACGTGAGTGAGCGAGCTCTCCCTCCGGAGGGCGCCACCACGTCCGTCCAACGACAGCCCCCATGGACCCCGATACCGGTGACCCGACGGAACCACACCAAGGCCACAGACGTGGAGAGAACATCGAAATTGAGGTCACCATGAGAGCAGGGCATGAAGGGCCACAGAACTTGAGACATTTTTTTAATGCTGATCAATGAGAATGAGGATGATTAAGATGATGCTACGGATTTCCATTTCGGTCTGAGACTACATGACAGGGCTGTACTCTACGCTTCCTTTCATAATATATCCCAGTGTCAACTAGGCCCGAGTGATACAGGCACCTGCAGTGTTGGTCAGGAAATTTGAGCAACACTCTCAGAAACACATCCATTAAGTGGATGAAACTCGACTGTGTGGTCCCAGTCTTCCCAGCTGAGTCCGCAGCAAACTCAACTCTGGGTAGGAGCCGGTCGGGGCAGAAAAACCCACATGACTCTGATGGGATTCGAACCCACGACCTCCCAGCCGGGAGTCTGCGACGCTAACCATTTCGCCACGGCGGCTGGTCCCTAGTTACATTATTGTGGGGTAGGTCTGTGTCACTGTGACATCCTAATGAAATGAGTTCCAGTCATCTGTTACATCCCACTCAGATCGTTGTGGAATAGTTCTCCGTCATCGTCTATGTGACATCCAGCTTGTATTGACATTGGATACTTCTCTGTCACTGTCTGTAACATCCCAATCAGATTATTGCACAACATTTCTCTGTCATTGTCTGTAACATCCCAATCAGATTATTGCACAACATTTCTCTGTCATTGTCTGTAACATCCCAATCAGATTATTACACAACATTTCTCTGTCATTGTCTGTGTAACATCCCAATCAGATTATTGCAGAACATTTCTCTGTCATTGTCTGTAACATCCTAATCAGATTATTGCACAACATTTCTCTGTCATTGTCTGTAACATCCTAATCAGATTATTGCACAACATTTCTCTGTCATTGTCTGTAACATCCCAATCAGATTATTGCAGAACATTTCTCTGTCATTGTCTGTAACATCCCAATCAGATTATTGCAGAACATTTCTCTGTCATTGTCTGTAACATCCCAGTCAGATTATTGCAGAACATTTCTCTGTCATTGTCTGTAACATCCTAATCAGATTATTGCACAACATTTCTCTGTCATTGTCTGTAACATCCCAGTCAGATTATTGCACAACATTTCTCTGTCACTGTCTGTAACATCCCAATCAGATTATTGCAGAACATTTCTCTGTCATTGTCTGTAACATCCCAATCAGATTATTGCAGAACATTTCTCTGTCATTGTCTGTAACATCCCAGTCAGATTATTACACAACATTTCTCTGTCATTGTCTGTGTAACATCCCAATCAGATTATTGCAGAACATTTCTCTGTCATTGTCTGTAACATCCTAATCAGATTATTGCAGAACATTCTCTGTCATTGTCTGTAACATCCCAATCAGATTATTGCACAGCATTTCTCTGTCACTGTCTGTAACATCCTAATCAGATTATTGCAGAACATTTCTCTGTCATTGTCTGTGTAACATCCCAATCAGATTATTGCACAACATTTCTCTGTCACTGTCTGTAACATCCCAATCAGGTTATTGCAGAACATTTCTCTGTCACTGTCTGTAACATCCCAATCAGATTATTGCACAACATTTCTCTGTCACTGTCTGTAACATCCTAATCAGATTATTGCACAACATTTCTCTGTCATTGTCTGTAACATCCCAATCAGATTATTGCACAACATTTCTCTGTCATTGTCTGTAACATTCCAATCAGATTATTGCACAACATTTCTCTGTCACTGTCTGTAACATCCTAATCAGATTATTGCACAACATTTCTCTGTCATTGTCTGTAACATCCCAATCAGATTATTGCACAACATTTCTCTGTCATTGTCTGTAACATCCCAATCAGATTATTGCACAACATTTCTCTGTCTGTAACATCCCAATCAGATTATTGCACAATATTTCTCTGTCTGTAACATCCCAATCAGATTATTGCACAATATTTCTCTGTCTGTAACATCCCAATCAGATTATTGCACATTTCTCTGTCATTGTCTGTAACATCCCAATCAGATTATTACAGAACATTTATTTCTCTGTCATCGATTGTAACATCCAATCAGATTATTACAGAACATTTATTTCTCTGTCACTGTCTGTAATATCCAATCAGATTATTGCAGAACATTTATTTCTGTCATTGATTGTTACATCCCAATCAGATTATTGCAGAACATTTATTTCTCTGTCATTGTTTGTTACATCCCAGTCAGATCATTGTGGGTAAGTTGTCTGTCATTGTCTGTGATATTCCAATGATTGAAGAATAGTGGTTAGCTGCCTGTGGCATCCCATCAGGTTATTGTGGAACAGTTCTCCAGCATTGCCTGTGTTTCCCATGTCGTGTCAACAGAGAAGCTGCAGACGTTCAGCACCAACGTTTCGCGGCAGAGCGACTTCGAGCTGCTGGCGTGAAGTGGCTGTCGCACATGAACAGCTTCCAGACGCGGGAGGTCACACCGTACGAGATCGGGGACAGCCGATGGAGGGCCAGCATTCGCTTCCTGGGGACGGTGAGCATGTGCGTTTGTGTCGGTGCTGGCGCTTTGGTTGTAGGAGTGCGGTAGTACGGTGGCGGTGGCGGTAGCAGCGTGTAGCAGGGAGTGTGTCTCCAGACTCTCAAAAACACCGAACCAGTGGTCTTTTGTTGTTGTTCATGTCATTGTGATGGAGAAGACTCACACAGGAGATCCAGTACTCTGTAAGATATCCCGTTATCCTGGCCAGTCTCCTTTAGATCATGGAAAGCATGAAACTAACTGAGAAGGCACCAGGACATGGGAATGGAGATGAGCGTCACCAAGTGTTGAGAGGAGCGGGTCACCCAGAGTTCCTCCCGACCCGCTGGAACTTGGTGACACCCACTCCAACAGTATCGCCACTGGTGTTCATGCATCTCCATTGCCTCTTGAACACTGGATGATGTGATGATGATGAGCGTGTACAGTGTTACGTTCAGGGCTCTTTGCCTTGCTGTTCCTGGCCTACGATTGCCTTGACGACTTGATTGAAAAGCCAGTGAAAGGGCAAAAAGTACTGCTGTTTTTGTTGTTGGTAGATTGGCCTGAAACTTAGCTTGATGATACGAGATCGATTAAACTTTTATGTAATTAAGATGTATGCTGCCATAGCAACTGAGTGCAGCCATGTTGGAAAGGGACATAATTTTATAACCCTTGGAAGGGGATGGAATTTTATAAACAAACAGGTTTGCATAGTACCAATGGTGAATAAGATGAACTTAAGAAAACAGAAGCTATTAGACAGTTAAAGATATCTTCTTTTATTACTGGAGCAGGTACACGCTTGTTATGTTCATTTCATCGGGCCTGAAGTTTGTGTGCATAAATTTTTTTTTTTACATTTTCAACAATAAAATTGAAGCAAAGACTGCCAGACCAAATGAAATGACGGCTTGGAAGTTTGATGAAGAGAAAATATAGATTGAGAAAATAGGAACACAGAGAAGTTTGGGGGTTACCAGTATTCTCAGATGTCGGTACCAAGTAACACTTTGTTGGGAATAAATTATCTCAGAATTTGTCCATGTTGAGTTAAAAAGAAAAAAAAATTCTTCAATTTTCAGTATTCAGTTTCAAAAGAAAAGACTACTTCCCCTTCACCCTTTCTGGAATGCAGACTCACCTACCCCTCAGCATGGTTCAGGAGGCTGGAGACAGTGTGGTGGTGGAGGGACTGGAAAGTGATTTCTGTGGCATCATGTTTCGTTGATAGCACCTTGATATTTCTTTCTTTTTTTTCTTTCCTTTACCATATTCCGCTATGGAAAGCGCTCAATGTGAGCAGTGATGTTTACTTGCTGTAGAGAGACTAGCAGTGGAAATTTTTATGTCGAGCTGCAGGTGTCTTGTTTCGCTAAACACGTGAGAAAAAATTGAATTGTCAAGGCCTCCATCTTTCATGTGTTTCTGTCTTAGCTTACCTCCTCTTTAAGGTCTGTAGCCCCTTTCCAAAGATTTCAGAGTATTTGCTGTGCACAAGATGCACTGTTTGTGAAGTTCCTGATGTTTAATCGCAGCGCTCGTCTCGTTCCAGAGCCGGCGGTGGTGTTGGCCCTGCGCAGCGTCAACGCCTACAAAAAGCTGGAGCCCTTCTCCCCTCCCCGTCAACAGCCACACCACCATCCCCGCCGTCACTACTACCACCTCCACCCTCCCCGCCAGCCCGCCAGTCAGGGAGGCTGGCGCCGCACCCCAGCGGCTCATGTCTCGAAGCCCTCGAGACTCCTACATGCATTCTGCGTCTGTTCTTCTGGCCGCAGAGTTGTACCCTGACCCCCACTCCCGCAGCTACTGCCCTGTCTGCCGAGTCCAGCTTCTAGACCTGTCTGGGGAGAGTTGGTCTTGTGTGAGTAGTGTCGCTGTGTGTGTGTGGTGTGGGTGGTTGTGTGTGTGTGTGTGTGTGT